>OY728162.1:1523206920-1524456920 GCA_963277665.1 Viscum album | reverse complement strand
GATATAATGTATGAGATTATGAATTAAAATTAATCAATTATAGGAAATTTTCCATATGTTATGATTTCTTGTTGGTTATCCTTGAACTATTTTTATGATTTCATGTTTAATGTTGTTAGTATGTTCCCATGTTGTGTTTATTTTATCTTCATATATCATGCTTCAATGATAATGTTTATTATTATCACATGATTTATATTCAATTTAAATTCCAATTGACTATGATTTAATACACTCATCATGTTATTTTATGGCTCACCCAATTATTATATATCTCCCTAGGTTATCTGGTGTAGTTTTAAATGATATGAAATTTTAAAACCATGTTATGAATGTTTTCAATAATGTTATTATATCCATGTATCATGTTTATGTTCTATGTACCTAAAATCCCAAAGACACTAGGTTTATTAATCTTTTGGGTTGTTCTATGTCTAATTTTTTGTAATAAATCAGGAAATAATGTGTATTAATGATATAGGTTTTCAAAGTTGGTATCAGAGGAATGTCATGTTATTTTTGGTACTAGGATTATTAAAATATAGATAAAACCTTAGGGATAATCCTAAACATAAGATGACATCCCTAAATTTTATTAAATTACAGAGTAGTTTTTTTCCATGAGAATACATCCCTTTCTTGATACGACGTGTGGATAGGGCTCTCGAATAGATGTATATAGGGGGAAAACCCCAAAAACATAGTATTGATCTATAATTAACTAGGAACTGGTGTATAACAATAAGCCTTGCATCACACTTGGTTTGAAACTCTCAAGGTATATGATTTGGTAAATTCACAAAGATCATTACAAACCATTATTAAGGGAACAATAGTTCCCATAATATCTTATGTTAGTAAATATATCACAAATAAAATATAATGAAGCATAAAATTCATAGTTTAAGGAGTATCCATTATTTATGAGTTTTCACTTGACTTTTTGGAGTTTCACTTTTATTTTTTTAATAATTTAAAAGGTTATAATCATTAATTTTCCCTTCATTCTATGTAATGAATGGAAATATGAGGAACCAAGTCAACAACAAATGTGATGTGTAATGTAATGACTACCCATGTAATATTTCTAACCTGATGGGAGTAGGAATCAATAACTTCATGGATAATATTTATCAATTAACTCAGGTGTTTAACAAAAAAATAATCATCAAGAACACACAAATACACTTATTAAAGGGAATAATTCAATTGAGATCATTATAGTACAACACAATCTATCTTTCAGTGGATATTTTGATCCATTAATTGTGAAACAGTAGATTATCTATGTTGAGAATATATTATTTATCCACAAATTCTCTAATAAATAGAAGGTTGGGTTTGTTTTTTATTGTATGGGAGTAGAGGACAATCAATAGAGGTTGTTGGTAAATAAAATGAATCCTAGGGAGGGTTTTAAATCCATGTATCAGATAGAATTCCATAAAATGTTTTATCAATAAAAAATTTCCTCAAACCCTATGATAAAAAATGGATAGAGACTTCCATAGTCTCAATAAAAAGGAATATGAATCTATCATGGAGTACATGGATAATTTCACAATACATGAATGATATGCCTCTAGCTATTTAATTCCCCTCGAATATAATGTTTACCACTTCTTTAGTGAAATATAGTCGAGTCTATAAAAATCCATACCAATTTCATAATTTTATTATTATGAGGAAATTATCTAATATTTCCTCATATTCAAAATGAATATCTACAGATCTATAAGGTGTCATAGAGATAAGAAGTATAAATTTGAGTTTAATTCTTTTGGTGTGATGGATAAGTATAATGGTGGAAATAAATTTCAACATCCAACTTTTAAATGGTGTGGGAAAAAGAATCCCTAAAATTTTTATAAGGGGATGAGGATATTATTTTCGTGTGGTAAGGAAACTTAAATAGTGATTACCAATGGGAGAATCCCACCAATGTGATGGAAGAAAGTAATTATCATGTCAACCCTCATACCATGGTCTATTGTTTCAACTAAATGGAATATGGACACTATAAAATTCAATGTAATATGAGAAGTATTATCAATGACAACTAACGATAGAAACCCCCAATACCTAGTGATAAATGGTGAGATATTTTCATTATATTTGTAGAGGTGGACCCCAAAAATTATGTCATGATAAGTACATTACATATTATTTTAAGAATAGTGAAAGTAATTTTTGATTATGGTTATACACATTCATTCATATCTTACATGTTTAGTATAACTATTCAAACACCACTGCAAATCATGGAAGTATTATTATTGGTGAAAACGTCAAATGGATAAATGATTTCATCCCATGTATATAACTCCTCCTCTATAAACATTTTTGGGTTGAACTTCCCAAAGAACCTTGTGATACTCCTTTTAGAGGAATTAAAATCTATTCTTGGTATGTTTTTTCTTTCCTCATATAGATCCAATATATATTTCATAGATAAGTAAATCACCATTCATATCACAAATAAACCCTAGTTTCTATAAATTTCCAAAGAGGAGGATGAATATTCATTGGTATCAAAATCTTGTGATTGTATATTATTTCCCTATAAGAAAGAGTATATATATCAAATTATTGGGATTAAGGAAAATATCATCCTTGAATTAATTCCCATAGTGATGGAATACCCTCATGTTTTTCTTGAGGAATTATTTTCTCTTCCTCCTAACTGAGAGGTTGGATTTTCAATCAAGTTTATAGCTAGGGATTTTCTAATATTCACATCTACATAATGAATGGTTGTTATTAAACTATAGTATATAAAGTAATATCTATATGATAATATGGATAAAGGTTTTATATTCCCATGCACTTCACTATGGGGTACGCTGGTCCTCTTTATCGTAAAGAATGATGCGTTAATGTGACTCTGCATTAATTATCATGAGCTCAATAATATCACGATAAAGAATAATTATCCTCTTCAGTGTATTGAAGATTTGTTTGGTCATATTCATTGAACCTATTATTTATCACATATAGATCCTCATTTGGGATATTATCATGTTAAGGTGAAGAATGAGGATATCCAAAAGATGGAGTTTTTTTACATGGCATGGGAACTATGAGTTAAATGTGATTTCATTTAGACTCATTAATTCTCCATTAACCTTCAAATATTTGATGAGTAGAGTATTTAGGTATTACTTCTAAAAATTTATGGTATTCTTTTTTGAAAATAACCATATCAACTCTAGAAGAAAGGAAGACCATGAGGAGAATTTAAATACTATAGAGAGGACCTTGTAGAAATAAAATGTGTATACAAAGTATAGTAAATGTGATTTCAAATTAGATATTGTAACATCCATGGGGCATGTCATCACCAGAAAATAGATAGATATATATATATATTATTTAAAAAATTATATCATTAAATAGTGGAAAATACTAAACTCTATGATCCAAATCCATCATTTACTTTGATTATATGGGTATTATAATTGATCTATAATAAAATTATCACCATTTTCAAGAACCCTAACCAAGATAACTATGAAATGAGTCACTTTTTATGGAATAATAAATGTGAATAATGTTTTAAATAAATGAGGGTGATGCTAATAATTGCACATGGACTCACATTACTCGCAAGTGGGGAAGTATTTTTCCTCAATAATGATTCATCAAAAAATGGATTATATAGTGTATTCATGAAAAATATCACATTGAAAGTATATTCTTCCAAAAAACTAATGATACTGGGGGAAAACTACCCAAATTATGACCTATAATTTTCTGTAGTGATCTTTTTATTAAATATTTGGTGATATTATCTAAATGGGTATAATTGTGATATATATATGGACCATAAAATCATCAATTATATATTCAAAAAAAGGATCTTCATTTGTTTCAATGGGGATTGTTATAAATAATCACTGATTACTAATGTCCAATCCATTACCATCATGGGAATGTGAATAAATTAGAAGATTCTATGTTAAGAAAATATCCTAAAACTCTATCCATGATGAGGATTATAATGGATAAAATATTCTTGGACCTGAAAAGGGTGGAAATATGAATAATAAAAGATTATCCATCTTACCTTTCTCAAATAACATCTCAACTGTCTATTCTTGAGATGATCAAAGTGGCCAAAAATGATGATGAGTTTCTACAAAAGAAGGAACCAAATATTATAGAGTTTAAATTTTTCTAAAAATGGATTTATATGTTTTGGAACTTGGATTTATGTCCTATCAAATCCATAACTGAAGGTGAGCATTGGGATGATATCCATTTCTCATCATTCTCTATTCATCAAGTAAACAATAACATATATAGTGTTTTTATGAAAACATATTGTGGAATAATATGAATAGAGTGATTTTTGAGTTAGTATATTGATGGTTGGTATTCAAACAATTCAATGTGGAATGATAGAATTATAAGTGAATGATAAAACCATTTACCATTCCAGTTTGGAAATTGGAAAACCTAACCATGTATTTCATTGTAGTACTCCCTAGTAAAACTAATTTTGATAATTTCATCTAGCTAGTATTAAATCACTTAGGGCATTTCATTATTTTCATGTAAGATTTTTCTATTGACAAACTCACAATGATATACATAATAGAAGTGGTATGTTTTTATAGAGTGAAAATAACTGTTGTATTTGATTTAGACCCAAATTTGACCTTGAGGCTTTGGACAATACTTAAACAGGTATTGAATACATAATTGATCTTCATCACCTCTTAACACCATGAGATCGATTGTCAGTTTTAAAATTCCATTCAAACTCTAAAAGATACATTGATACCATGTAAAAGGGATTTCAATGGATATTGGGATCAACAACTTCCCCAAGTGGGTTTATCATATAATAATAGTTTATATTCTAGTATTAAAATGAATACTCGTTAGTCTCTTTATGGGAAGAGTTTTTGTAATAAAATGTGTGTAATTAAGTTGGAGAGAGGAATATTATGAGACCAGATCTTGACTGTGAAATTACAGAAATGGTTCAAACAATTTAGCATCATATGAAATCCACATAAAATTGATAGAAAATCTATATAGGCAATCATCTATGAGACTAGGAGTTTGAGGTCAGTGATAAAATGTTCCTTTATATATTTATTTGGAATAATATCTTAAGGTTTAAGAAGAAGGTATATCCTATTTCTAGATACATCATCCCCTTTGAGATCATTGATCTCATTGGAGCTATGGAATGTCAAATAGAACACTCACCTTAGCTATCTCAAATACATGATGTGGTCCAAATATCCCTCCGGAGGAAATCCATACAAGACCCCTCACATGTAATGGATAAATAGGTGGTACCATTGGAGATTTATCTTTCATATGAGGAGAAACAAGTGAAGATGTTAAACCATAGATAGTATGTTCAATGAAATAAGAAAACTTAGCAGGTCAAAGTGATGTGGTAGAACCACGATTTTGAGGAAGTGGCTTGTGAACCCAAATAAGAGATAAAAAAGTACCATCATATGTTTTAGTGTTTAAAATAAATATTTTTTGGGAGAAATTTTAAATGGGGGGGATAACGTAACAAACCTAACATTAATAAATGAAATGCCATTTTTAAATGAACAAGTCCCTTATTTATGTAATATGAGTATAGGAAACAAATGAAATACTTTGGTTATATTGAAATTTTATAAGTTATATGTTATTATATTCAAAAGAATATTAATATTCATAAGAATTTATATTATATTTATTTAATTGTTCTCATATGATTGGTATATATTAATTGTCATGATAAGTTCCTACTGACACAAACAAAAGAAGGAATGACCTCGACCAGAAGAATTATGCCCTATAAAGCCCATTTATCATATCCTAAAAGGGTTATAGATTCATTGGTATTTTACCATGGACAATCCAAAGGCAATATTAAATAAGTATATCATGAGTGAAACCATATGCGTGAGAAGTTCAATGTCATCAAGATCATGACCTGAACCATGTTCGTCGAACCAAACAATAGAAATTGCACTATCATACACTATACCCTTAGGGAATTCATTGGTGTAATAAAGGGATATGTATCTTGACCATAACATAATGAATATTTACATTTTATTATAAATAAATTAATGATTATATTTATTCAATTTTTTTTACTTTATAAATTATTATGTAATAAGTTTGATGAAAATTTGATTTTAATATGCTAAATCTATAATTATATTTATGGGTAATATAAAATTCCAATGAAGGCATTCCTTTTTATGAAGTCTTAAATTTTATATATAATGAAATTTTGATAAAAATTTAATTATTAATTATTATATAATAAAAATAAATTTAAATATAATTTTATAAAGTAAAAATGGGATTTTTATAAGGGTCAGAAAATTGTTATTGTAAAAAACCAGTATTTTTCAATAAATTTGGATTTTAATATAATTGTATAATTTATTATATTTAGATATTTATTTGTATCAAATAAATATAAATTTTTTATATTGTGTCAAAATTTTTGAGTAGTGTATTTTTTATAATTTTTCGAGGAAGATTAATTTTTCGGTAAAAATTAAGTACATTACAAATATATTTTATATATTATGAAATCATAATGAACAACAATTAACATATTCCATAGAAAGTATACATAAAAAATAAATATTTTCCCATTAAAATAATGTGTTTTTACCTTATTTAATTAATTTTAAAAATTCTTTATGAATCTTCCAAAACCTATATTATATATTATTATTTTAAAATAAATTCTTTATGAACATGACTCACTTACACATCACCAAGAGTAATATTTTAATGAGTTTGGATTAGGGAATTATAAAATAGTTAATACCAATACTCTTTGGAAATAATCCATTTTCACTGACCATGGGTTGGTTTATATTTTTGAATACTTTATTATATAGAGTCCAAAACTTATGTTTTGGAAATAATAAATAACTCCCCACACTTATCCTCTATAAAACCTCCCAAGATCCCTATTATGTTCACTCATAAATAATGGAGCACAACCTTATTCCACAAATTCTTCTCTATATCCTCCCAAGGTTCCCCCAATATCTCAAGAAGATACTCCCAAGCTTTTGTAAACACCCTCTCTAAGTAAGGGATCCTCTCCTTCTCCTCTTTATTCAAGAACCTCCTTTGTGTTATTTCGTTTTATTTCCATTCCATCATTTTAGTGTATGTTCTCACACATCCCCTTACTAATATTATGATTTAAAAGTGACCTTACACCCATTTCACTCACATTAATCCCTCCAACGGTTTATTATGTACCTCTTTTATAATGAAAATATTATCCTGTGAAGTTTCCATGCCAAACATTTATTCAAGAAACCATTTTATATTATTCTATTTAATTCCCAATTATTAATTTTTTATTATGTTCTTATATATCCCTATTAATTACCTTATGATTTCAAAGTGATTAGAGACCCTTTGCACTCTCATTAATCTCACACATGACTCATTATGTACCCTACTTATGTTATTGAAATTATCCTATGATTTTTCTATACTAATTATTTTTATTATGAATTCCATCTCAATTTCAACTCAAGAGTATTTAACTGGACATACCTATACTAATTTTACTAGGTAATTCCATGTATGTATTCCACAATACTTAATTTTGGGATAAAATGTGATGAAATATGATCTTATGTTGAATAATCTATGTGTAACACTTATATATGTACATGATATGAAAGTGTTGGGTGAATGAAAAATTTTATAGTTCTCCATTGAATTGTGTGATGTATTAGTATCATGAGAAATATTTTCTGGGATTTGGGAGTGAACCTAACCATTATGGTACATTTACACCATGTTCTGATGTATTATTAGTTAGTATTGGCATATGTTTATGATGTCATGTTTAATTTTGTTGACACATTCCCATGTTACGTTTATGTTATCATCATATATCATTATTAGATGTTCATGTTTATGATTATCACCACTTTTATGTTCCATTTATATTCATATTGACTAATATGCAATAAATTAATCATGTAATTACATTTTTATTCCTTAATTAGGATATATAACTCACCCATTTCTTATGTATGCCCCCAGATTATCCCGTGCAATTTTAAAATCTTTGAAATTTTAGAATCATGTTAATGAATTTTTCAATAATTTTACTCTGTCCATGTATCAAGTTAACATGTTATATAACTAATCCCTCAATCACACTAGGCTTATTTATCTTTTGGTTTTTACTAATTGTCAATTTATATAATAAGTCATGAAATAATTTTTTTTTAGATATAAGTTGTCATAAAAACCATTAGATCCCTTTACTCAGTGGTAACCATGGCAGCTATACTAAGGTAAAATATGTTTAATTAAGACAATTCCATCCATATTGTGTTCATTTTTATTTGGAACACACTTATACATGATCCATCAGTAATTGGAGACTTAGTCACAAAGTTAGAAGACATGGGTACATCATTTCCTTTAGCACTTCGTTTATTTATTTCTTAGTAATTCATTTAAATTAAACAATCCATTTAATATAAGAATGTCAATTTCCTAAATTGATGAGACCATATACCACATATATATATATATATATAATTTCATTTACCATTGGAGTATTCTATGGAGATCATATAAATCATTTGAATACATTTACTTTATAATTAAGTTATTCTACTCACTCCCAAGTTCGTCCAATACATTTCCAAGTATCACATCACCTACTGAGCACCTATCACTTTCCACAATATAAATTTCAATTTATCATAATGAAATTACTTATAATTATCAATTTAATTTAATTTTGAATAATTATTGAAAAATCAATGGGAAATATTCAATCAATGAAACCTTAGGAAAGAGGTTGGATTCTACTAAAAACATGGAAATGAGCATAAGACACAACAAAATCCTAGTTATTATACTTGATTTGATGGATGATTTCATTTATTTTAACAAAAACCCAATGAAAATACACCGGTTGAGGTACCTTTAACCAATTATATCTGATTACCTTAATATATCCTTATAGAATTCTCTATATCCATTATGAAACCCAACCATATGGGATAATTTCCACCATCCTATTTTGGAAATCATCAATAAACCCTAACAAAAAATTCAAAAATAATCAATGGTGTCCAAAAGGAAAAAATAGAGTGAGGTAGAAGGATACACAAACTAGGAATAATAAATTAATTTCAATAAGATCCACTCACCATCACATGAAATAAATTAGAGAAAAGTTGGGGATAGTTCTGACCAAATGGCCTTATCCCATTTCTATCCATTCCCTAAAACAAGTGGGAAACTGGTAAATTATGACCCTTCCACCAAGATAAAAACACATTTTTGGCCATTCCTTTTCATGTACATAGGGTTCAAAATACAACGATCACTAGTTGTGTCATGGAGTAGACCACATGGAGTTTCCTAGATTAGGGTATCCTAATTCCCTATATCGCATAAACCCTCTATGATGTATCTATCCTAGGATTCATAATAGTCTTCCTTGACTAGGCTAGTTCAACAATAGGACCTGACTTCCATGGATACAGTGAAACCAACCCTAATGATATAAATTATACCACAAAACCCTTCTTACTCTACATGGTGTAACCTTATATAGAATATCTATCATCTTACTTGAAACCCACTACCACACAAAAAACCCACATGGTCTCCATATGGTGGGTGGATATTGCTATATTTTTAGTATCCACTCACTCAAGAACCTGATAACCTATTAAAGCCTAATTTTATATAAAAATACTTTTCATAAAGATGTTATAATTCTCATATTAACAATATAAATTTTGTATCAAAATATGATCCCTTATCCAGAGAAAAAAACTTAATTATCCTCTAAAATTTACATCCCAAAAAACATGGGTCCTTAAAACATATACACTATAAAACTTCTCATCCCCATGAATCATTTATGATCTTTAAATAATTAATCATGTCTTATCCTCATTAAAAAATCATGATCAACTCATTATGTTCTATCATTAAATTCTAAACGATATTATATTATAAATCATTAACATTAGGGGAACTATTTAAAAATATTCAAGGTACAACTCTCAAAAAATTCAAAATTATTAAGAAGAATTTACCAACTCCTACCTATAATAAGACACCATAATGTTATTCATGAGATCATCAATATTATTATGGAACTACTCGCTATAATATTCAACTCATGAATACTTATTCCAAACTATAATGATCCCCACTGTAAAAGCCACATAATGAAAACACATTTTTGTTGGTACACTGAACCAATCGGTGAAGCTTCCATCCCATGAAACTTAATAAGATGAAAATTGATTTTTCAAAAATTGGTACCATCCTCATTTATAATTTTGAATCAAATATGATGAGTAAACAATTTCAATGTAGAAAACATTAATACCAAATTTCATACTTGAATGATTTGGTAGTTTATCCTTAAATCAAATCAATCATTCCAAAAAGATGTAACTGATGTGGGTTCCTACCTAATGTGTCTAATTATATAAGAAAAAATATGTTTCCCTGCTACTAAATGAACATTCTCAAATACACTCAACCATACTCACTAATGTTCTATCATATTATCCAATCATGATTCCTAAATTCAGAAATCTTCATGTGATATTCTACCATACAATATAAATGTCTGAACCTGAATTTTTATGTAATTATAATATTAGATCAATAACAAACATCGCTGGACTCCATTCTCTAACATATAGTATCAGTACACCTCTGATCAAAATCATACTCAGATAAAAAGTAAACAATTCTAAGTATGATGTTAATTCTTGCACTCTATCCAATTCCCTCTTAAAATATCAAATCAAATACACACCAATTAACTATATAAAATCCATGTTATTTTTTCATTGACATCGTAACACTATATTTACTTTCCAAATGTCCTATCTTATCACACCCATGACACAACCAACACGGGGTCATATATCCATGTAAAATAAAACACTTGTAATAACCCAATATTTCATTTAATTTTCTCCTAAAATAAATGAAATATTAAATATTTTTTTACATTCTATAAAAAATTTTAAAAAAGTAATATTTTGAAAATTGAATGTGATTGTTATTTTTTTTATTAAATTAGATATTGTAAAATTAATGTGACCATATTTAAGAAAACAATTAATTAAGTATGAAGAAATGTCATCTAGAAGTATAATTATTCCGCACAAATCCCATTAGTCTAAAATCTAGAGGGAGGTATCAATTTTAGGGATTTCCCTATACAAATTCCAAGGCAAACTCAAGGAACTTTGGTTTGAGGGAAACCATATATAGGAGTAGTTCGTGAACATGGAGTTTTCCACAAGATCCTTGCTAACTGAACCACCAAAAAAACCAAAATAAGGGATTATATGATTCTTTACTTATGCAGAGATAATAATGGTTTATTTAATAATAAAATTGGATTAAATTAAATTGTATTAAAATATTTATATGAATAGATATATCATGAATTTTCATACTTTTCAAAAAAAAAATTCTCAATTAACCTTATCCAAAAAAAAGAATTTTTAATATATTTTTTATTTTTTTCATATATATATATTTAATTAATAAGTAGTTAACCCCACATTAATTTTTAAATTATAAGAAAAATAATCATTAACATAAAAATACAGATTTTCTAATGAATAAATTTTAATCTATCATTAATTTATTTAATAAAAAATATTTTTTATAAAAGTATGGTTGTAAATTTGAAAGAAATAACTTATTTTTTTATTTTTTATGAAAATTTAAAATTAATATTTTTTATATTTTTCTATAATAATTTATTTTTAGTTATATAGTGAAAAATACTAATATAACTAATACTATCACTTTTACGATATTGTTACACAAATATTTAGTCGATGTTTTTTAAACCATTTTGAAAATATATAATATTCTATATATATTTAAATTATTTGTTTTAAAATATTTTTTGATATATAAAACATATGGTTAACATCTTATAAAAATTTTTAATAATTTAAAGAAAGTTATTTTCATCTATTTCTTTTAATAAAAACTTGAAATGGTTGAATTGGTTTTGAAAATTAATTGAATGTTAATTTAAAAATTGTTTTTTAATAATAAATATTTTAATTTAAATTCAAACATTAAAATTGATAATTTTATCATAAACATGAATCTTATGTCTAAAATACAGTTTTTTCAAAAAAATGGGAATTGACTTCTTATATACAATATTAATAAAAGTAATTTCTATAATTTGTGGAAGGTTTATTTAATAATGTGACTTAAATATATAAGATAATAATTTTCAATTTATTAAATAATTTATATTTATATTTTTTCCATTATAATTAGTTTTGAATTGTGAAGGTGGAGTTACCGTGGTAAATATAATTTAGGGAAACGGTGGATTTACATAGTGAAAGTGGATAAAACCTATGGAAAACATGTTTTATATTTAATATTGGGGGGATTATTATCCTAAAATATTTATAAACACTATTATTTGAACTTTTTTCATCCTTTATCCTTCAATAATGGTGTGATATCATTGAGAAACAATGGGTGTTTTCAAAAGTGACATTTTCTTCACTTATTAAAGGGGGCCACCACCTCCTATTTCCCCAATAAGTACAAAGACTTGGATCACCTAAAATGTACCCTAGAATCTTTTAAACACCCTCCATATTCATTTTAATCTTTAGTATCAATAAAATACAAAGCTATAGAGTCTTAAAGAGTTATCCAAGGGATAACTTCCATGGTAATAATAATACTCTCAACCCAACTTTTCTAAGAAAAATTCATTTCTATACCCATAAAGTCCATTATATTAATGAAATTATGACAAAAATAATAATTTTACTATACATAAATTTTTCATACTATTGAAATATCCATTTTATACTTGCCTCTAATAACATTAAGAAAAAAATAAAATGTCATCATGTGTGTGCGCGGACCGCCACCACCATGAAGGACATGTTTAATTTTCAATCACCACCATAAATGGTTGGTTAAAAAAGGTTATTTAATTAAATAATACTATATTTTTCACTATATTAATATCTTTTAATTATAATATATGAAAATCTATAAATTTTAAAAATAATAAATTGCAATATTAACTTTAACCGCCTTTGTAACATCCCAAGTAAGTAAAGAATAATATAATTTTATATTTATTAATATTTGTGAATTAAATATTAATTTTACCTTAAAGGGGATTCTATGTTTGATGGTGTACCCGATACACAACAACGGGTTTCTTTGAAATCTTACATTGTGCACTAATAATATAATATTATTATTTTAAATGGTAGTTAATGCCTAGTCGTTGTAATGGAAGAAATATACAGAACTAACTACAATATGATTATACATGTTTTTTAAATGTTTTTAGATTTATCCAATAAATGTTACAGGCTTAAAATGTGAATGAATCTAATTTTGAGCATAAATACTCTAATATTCTTTAAAAGGTCGATTTACCACCTTTTGATCGCAAACCCTATTTAAACCTAGTTTTGGTCACTTTTATATGTTCTATTTGACCAAATAAAATTCTTCTTTAGAATCAGGACACCAAAATTTACTTTGGGGAATTATTTTGGTATTTTTCTGATAAAATTCATTTTTAATGAATAGTGAAAAATAATGTATTTTAATTAAAAACTACCTTTTAATCTAATTTATTTATATGGTTATATTATCTTTGTAATTGGTTTTAAAGTATAATTAGATTATATTTTTACCATTTAATCCAATGTTGGTCATTTGAATTAATTTCACTTTGAAATTGGACATAAACCAGTGTCAACCTTTTGATAGTTAATATTTCTTAAAAACACGCTTTTTGTTTTGACAACGGGAATTAATTTTAAATTAATTAATACAAATTATATGTTTTTAATTTGGTAAAATAGACATCATTTTTGAATTCGGAATATTAAATATATCTTCGGCTGAATTTTTGGTATTTTTCTTAAAAACATCAATTTTTAATGAATAGTGAAACCACTTAGTAGTAGTTTAAAAAAACCTTTTCATTTAAATAAAATTTTACTGCTTCTGTGAATTTAATTTTGAAAATATGACATACATGGTTGTTATTAGTAAGTAAAATGTGGTTCAATAAGATGAAAATAATTTTTGGTGAATAGTAACTTTTGACTTTTATTTACTGCAGTTAAAGGTAAATAGGATAATTCAAGGTAAAAAGAATTTTATAATAATATATAATTACCTTAACACTTGTCCTAACCTTATTGGATGAGTAATTTCTGACTATGGTCATCTTCGGGTTGATTTTGTAACCCTATGGAACCACTTAAGAGTGATAATGACACTTTATTTTAATTAATTTAAAGTAATGACATAAATGACTTAAACAAATATCTTTTAGTAAATCAATTTTTACATGGAGTTATATAAGTTATCCTTTCGACTAAAAATATTTATTAGATAGCTAAAAATATTTCCTATATCATGGTATTTTTTTATAATTTTTAGAAATCAAATAAATTAAATTATTTATGACACAATAATGATGCAGTGTTTACCTCTTTAATAAATGATTTAAATAAATAAGATTATAAATATTAAAACAATATCCAAAACATGTCCAATTATTATTGTAGGATTTTATTTCAAACATTAGTCATCTTATCTTTGACTTTAATTAGTTTTAAACCTTTAGAAACCAAATATCATTATATAAAAAAATAATATTTTCACACTTTCCTAAAGAGCCCCTTCACCCCCGTATAAAAATCCCTCACTTCTAACTCATTCCTCACACCTGTCAAGCCCCTTGGATTGTCCAACCCCTGCTCAAATAATCTCTCAATATCCCTATCCTCATCCTAGAAGCCTTATCTTGGGTAGAGGGTACTTCAAGAAGTCCTTTTGTTTCAAACCAAAGGGAGTTACCCAAATTAAAGGTAACGGTTTCTCTAAACTTATTTTCTATTATTTTACTTCTCTAACCCCTAAACTATTTTTATTCCTTCAGTATCCTCAATATACTATTATGTTATTATGAGAAGGATTTGAACTACACTTACACACACCTCCATCTAATAGGTGAAGAACATACTGTTTTTGTGGATGGAAAACTAACGCCTCACGAAACGATGATTGTTCAATTATCTCCTACCGCCTCGCATGGTGGCCATTAAGATGGAACTATATTTATATATGGTATATATTATGTATATGTTTTTTTATACTTTTGTATTTTTCATTTATATCATGCCTTTATGGTTTCCATAGTGGGTAAATGTGATAATTTCATTTGAGGAAGTGCGGACTACCACCCCCTCAAAGTGATATGACTCATTAATACCATATGTGGGATGTATAAAGGATATATTTAATATGATATTATACTATAATTATAATATACCTATGTATCATTATGTTTTAATTCCATTAAATTACGAAATATAAATGAAATTAGCGTTCATGCATATGTATGGCTTACCGTCTCTATGAACGGTGCATTCCATTTCTTATCTCCAAATGTTATGTACTGTTATAAATACATATATATACTAGATATATATGATTTATATGATATATAAATCATGAATATCATTTTGGAGATAATGGACTATTGACCACATGGCCAAGTTGTAATTATAAGGTGTCCATTTTTGACTCAAGTATCAAATATCGACAAAACAACCATTATTAACTTAAATGATTACATAATGATTATAACATGGTAATAAGTGATATAAAAGGAATATTAAACTTTAAAAAGGTTCTTAATCAAGTAGAAATTAAATTTAGTTTATTATTCAGGAGATTAAATAATGATCGAGTCAAGTCGGACATGAGGTAAGGGACTTCATCTCTATCTCCTTTTATTGAGGCATATTTTGTTTTATACACGACTTTATTTTATACTATGTATAAACACCTTTGACTTTTCATTTAATTCAAAGGGAATATTTTTGCACGAGGTTTTTTACTAAATAACAAAAAAAAATAATGTTTATTCTTAATGTAAGTGGTGACAACGACCTTTTCCGCTGCTGCAAGTGTTATTTGATCTTTGGCTTCCTTAACAAATCATAGTGTTTTTTAAAAGGAAAATAAATACCATATACATTTTACGTATTTTGGTATTGAAAGTGGTTTTGATAATGGATTTTTTATGTCAATATATTTAAATGATATATTTTGATTGAAATTTGCAAATGTTATCTTTCCTTTATGTTTTTTTACGTGTTATGAATATGTTATGGTTATTGGGCATTGTTTATGTATACGGGTGGTTCTATGATAAACCTAGGGTGGGTGAGCCTGAGATAGCTCTCCAATGCATTGGGTAACGTGATGGAGGTAAATGTGAATGTTTCTCCTAAGAGATTTAGGGAATATACTGTGATTGGTATTCCAAAGTAACTCCCTATGTAGTTGTGATAGCTGCAAAGTAAGTACGATATGAATGCCACAAGTTACCTTTATGATTTGTGATTACTATGTATTATTCATAAATCTTATGTTTTCATGAGGTAAGTAAAAGATTTTATGTTTTTTATGTATTGATGGACTAATTATTTCTTTCTTTATTTTATAACCCTTACTGAGCTTTTTATGCTCATCACAAGTTTTGAAATGTTTTTTATAGGAATTAAAGATGAATAGGATCAAGGATGGGATCAAGAAAAGGTCTTGCTGTCTAAAACATAGAACTAGACATGACTCTTTTTTTCAAGAGTTTTATTTTATAAAAAAATGGATACTGAGTATAATTGTCTACATGTAATATTCATGTTGTTATGTAAATGTTATGACCTAACTCTCTATAACTCTAAACCTGAAAAGATCATCAATGTGAATAATTCATTTAATTCAATATTATGTAACGTTTTAAGGTCGGGACCTTATAGTTGGTATCAGAGGTCAGTTTAGACAACATTATGAGTTAGAATATTGTTAAGTTAATGTCCCTAAATTAATTTGTGGTAAGATAGAAATGATATATCATTTACAAATTACCATGTTGCTTTGCCCAAGATATTTCTGTGTTAAGAATGGTTTTTCTTAGAGGAAATGGAGCAGATTTGCTGGGAAGGAATACAGAGGGAAATGACCTTCCAAATCAGCATCCTTAGATGGTCAGAATCAAAATGAATAGTTTTTTGCAGTGATGGATCAGTTTACTCAAGTGATAAATGGTGGTTGTGTTTGTTGATGATATTTTGGAGAACCATGAATGTCATTTACAAGTTTTCTTGCAAACCTTAAAAGAAAAGATATTGTATGGGAAATTTAGCAAGTGAGATTTTTTGTTACAGAAAATTTCTTTCCTTAGTCACATTATTTCAAAAATTGGCATAACTGTTGATCCTACTAAAAAAAGTTGTTGATGAATGGCCAAGACCCACAAATATAACTGAGATCCATAGTTTTCTTGGTTCGGTAGGTTATTACAGTAGTTTTGTTGATAATTTTTCACAGTTATCTAGTCTAATGACGAAGTTAACTCGAAAAGGTGTTAAGTTCATTTGGATAAAATAATGTGATGATTGTTTTCAGGAATTGAAAATAATATTGGTGAATGCTCCAGTTTTGGAATTACCTTCCCGAAATGGGGAGTTTTTTATCTACAGTTATGCTTCGTTGAAAGGACTTAGTTGTGTCCTAAAGTAGAATGATCAGGTAACTACTTATGCTTTACGTCAGTTGAAACCTCATGAGTTAAATTACCCTACATATGATTTGGAATTAGTCTCTGTTGTTTTTGATTTAAAAATTTGGAGGCATCATTTATATGGTGTAAAATATGAAATATATATTGACCAAAAACGTTTAAAGTATAAATTCACTCAGAAATAATTAAACATGATACAGAGGAGATGGTTGAAATTAATTCGGGATTATGATTCCACAATCCTTTACCATCCAGGAAAATCAAATAAAGTGGATAATGCTTTGAGTCAAAATTTTAATGCTTCCTTAACCATGCTATGTTTGGAATGAGATCCTTTGGTTTTTTATTTAATGAGATTTGGAATAGAAGTTGTTGGTGCAAGAAATTACTCTGTTTTTTTTAGGTGTCAGTGAAATCAGCTCTATCAGACAGTATTAAGAAAGTGCATAAGGAAGATTGTGTGTTATAGAAAAAGGTAGACTTAGTTCAGAATGGTAATTTTCATGATTTTAATGTTGATAATGATTGTGTTTTGAGGTTTGGGAAAAGATTATGTGTGGCTTGTGATTCACAGTTGAAGAAAGAGTTGTTATGTGAATCTCATAGTTCTCCGTTTTCAGTTCATCCTGGTAGTACTAATATGTACAGAGATCTTTGGGAGTATTACTGGTGGGATGTAATGAAAAAATATATTTCTGATTTTACTGTGAAGTGTTTCACTTGTCAGTAGGTTAAAGAAGAGTGGAAGTTACCGAAAGTAATTCTTCATTCTTTACTGGTGCCATAGTGGAAATGGGAAAATATATCCATGGACTTTGTTGTGGGATTACCGAAAACATATCAAGGTAATAATGCAATCTGGGTTATTATTGATCAATTGACTAAATCTGCTCATTTCCTTCCTATTTGAGATACATTGTCTCTACATCAACTTTATCAGTTGTATGTTAAAGAGATAGTCAAGTTTAATGGAGTTCCCCTCTCCATTGTATCTAATCATGATCCCAGGTTTACTTCTAACTTTTGAAAGGCCTTCAAAAGTCATTGGGTACTGAATTAAATTTTAGTATAACTTTTCATCCGTAATCAGATGGGCAGTCAGAACGAACAATTCAGACCTTGGAGGATATGCTACATGCTTGTTCACTGGATTACCAGGGAAGTTGGGACCAACATCTTTCTTTGGTTGAATTTTCATATAATAACAGTTTTCATTCCAGTATATAGATGGCTCCATTTGAGGCATTATATGGAAAGTATTGTCGAGAACTACCTTTATGGTATGAAGTAGCTGAAAGGAAGCTGATGGGACCATAATTAGTAGAAGAGATGGCATAAAAAGTTCAGTTGATTTAGAAGAACATGAGAATAGCTCAAAGAAGGCAGAAAATTTATGAGGATAACTGGAGGAAGGATCTATCTTTCGAGGTTGGTGATCATGTATTTCTCAAATTTTCTCCATGGAAAAGTGTGATGTGTTTTTGGTAAGAAGGGAAAATTGAGTCCAAGGTTCATTGGACCTTATAAAATCCTAGAGAAAAGTTGGATCAGTTGCCTACAGAGTGGCTTTAACTCCAAGTTTATCCCAGGTACACAATGTTTTTCATGTTTCAATGTTGAGAAAGTATATTCTAGATCCATCTCATGTTTTGAGCCCAGAGGTAGTTCAGTTGGAAGAGAATCTCTCTTATGAGGAACAACCAATCTAGATTCTTGACTGAAGAGAGAAACTGTTGCGGCATAAATAAATTTATCAGGTAAAGGTTTTGTGGAAAAATCATATTTTTTAAGAGGCAATATGAGAATCTGAAAATTCTATAAGGGATAAATACCCCCACTTATTTGATAAGTGAATAAAAATTGTGAGGACGTAATTCCCAAAAGGTGGGAAGTATGTAACATCTCAAGTAAATAAAGAATAATATATTTTCATATTTATTAATATTTGTGAATTAAATATTAATTTTACCTTAAAGGGGATGCCATGTTCGATGGTGTACCTAATACGCAACAATGGGTTTCTTTGAAATCTTACGTTGCACACTAATAATATAATATTATTATATTTAATGGTAGTAAATGCCTAGAAGTTGTAATGGAGGGAATAGAAAGAACTAACTACATTATGATTATACATGTTTGTTAAATGTTTTTACATTTATCTAATAAAAGATAGAGACTTAAAATGTGAATGAATCTAATTTTAAGCATAAATACTCTAATATTCTTTAAAAGGTCGATTTACCGCCTTTTGATGGAAAACCCTCTTTAAACCTAGTTTTGTTCACTTTTATATGTTCTATTTGACCAAATAAAATTCTTCTTTAGAATCAGTACACCAGAATTTACTTTGGGTAATTTTTGGGATTTTTCTGATAAAATTCATTTTTAATGAATAGTGAAAAATAATGTATTTTAATTCAAAACTACCTTTTAATCTAATTTATTTATATGGTTATATTTTATTTTTAATTAGTTTTAAAGTATAATTAGTTTATATTTTTACCATTTGGTCATTGGAATCAATTTCAATTTGAAATTGGACATAAACCAGTGTCAATCTTTTGATAGTTAATATTTCTTAAAAACATGCTTTTTTGTTTTTGACAACGGGAATTAATTTTAAATTAATTAATCCAACTTCTATGTTTTGAATTGGGAAAATATATATCATTTTTGAATTCATAATATCAAATATATCTTAGGCTGAATTTTGGTATTTTTCTGAAAAACTTCATTTTTGATGAATAGTGAAACCACATAGTAGTAGTTAAAAAAACTAAAATTTTCATTTAAATGAAATTTCACCACTTCTGTGAATTGAATTTCGAAAATCTGAAATACATGGTTGTTATTAGTAAGTAAAATTTGGTTCAATAAGTTAAAAATAATTTTTGGTGAATAGTAAATTTTGACTTTTATTTACCGCGTTAATGTTAAATAGGGTAATTTAAGGTAAAAAGAATTTTATAATAATATATAATTACCTTAAAACTTTTCCTAACCTTATTGGATGAGTAATGGCCGACCATGGACATCTTTGGGTCAATTTTGGGACCCCATGGAACCACATAAGAGTTATAATGACACTTTATTTTAATTAATTTATAGTAATGACAAAAATGACTTACACAAATATCTTTTAGTAAATAAATTTTTACATGGGTTTATATAAGTTATCTATTCGACTATATATATTCATTGTAAACATAAAAATATTTCCTATATCATGGTATTTTTTTATAATTTTTAGACATCAAATAAATTAAATTATTTATGACATAATAATGATGCAATGTTTACCTCATTAATAAATGATTTAAATAAATAAGATTATAAATATTAAAACAATATCCAAAACCTATCCATTTATTATTGGATGATTTTATTTCGAACATTAGTCATCTTATATTTGACTTTAATTAGTTTTGTACCATTAGAAACCAAATATAATTACATAATAAAATAAGATTTTCACACTTTCCTAAAGAGCCCATTCTCCCCCTTATAAAAAGACCTCACTTCTAAATCATTCCTCACACATCTCAAGCCCCTTGTCTTGTTCAAAACCTGCCCAAATAAGCTCTAAATATCCCTCTCCTTCTTCTAGAAGCCTTACCTTAGGCATAAGGCACTTCAAGAAGTCCTTTTGATTCAAACCAAAGGGGGTTACCCAAATTAAAGGTAATGGTTTCTCTTAACTTATTTTCTTTTATTTTACTTCTCCAACCCCTAAACTCTTTTTATTCCCTTATTTTATAACAAAAATTGCATCCTCAATATACTAGGATGTTGTTATGAGAAGGATTTGAACTACACTTACACACACCTCCATCTAATGGGTAAAGAACATACTGTTTCTGTGGATGGAAAACTAATGCCTCATGAAGCGATGATTGTTCAATTATCTCCTACCGCCTCTCATAGTGTCCATTAAGATGGAACTGTATTTATATATGATATATATTATGTTTATGTTTTCATTATACTTCTGTATTTTTCATTTATAGAATACCTTTATGGTTTCCATAGTGGGTAAATGCGATAATTTCATTTGAGGAAGTGAGGACTATCACCCCCTCAAAGTGATATGACTCATTAATGCCATATGTGGGATGTATAAAGGATAGATTTAATATTATATTATAACAGAATTATAATATACCTATGTATAATTATTTTTCAATTCCATAAAATTATTAAATAGAAATGAAAGTAGTGTTCATGTGTACGTACGGCTTACCGTCTCCAGGAACTGTGCATTTCATTTCTTATCTCCAAATGTTATGTACTGTTATAAATACATATATAAACTGGATATATATGATTTATATGATATCTAAATAATTAATATCATTCTATAGATAATGTACTAATAAACACATGGACAACTTGTAATTATAATGTGTTCATTTTTTACTCAATTACCAAATATCGACAAAACAACCATTGTTAACATAAATGATTACATAATGATTATAACATGGTAATGAGTGATATAAAAAGAATAATAAACTTGAAAAAGGTTCTTAATCAAGTAGAAATTAACTTTAGTTTATTATTTAGGATATTAAAGAACGATCGAGTCAAGTCAGACAAGAGGTAAGGGACTTCGTCCCAATCTCCTTTCATTGAGGCATATTTTGTTTTATACATGACTTTCTTTTATACGGTGTATAAAAACCTTTGACTTTTAATTTCATTCAAAGGAATCTTTTTTGACAATTTTTTTTACTAAACAAAAAAAATAATGTTTCTTTTTAACGTAAGTGGTGATAATGGCCTTTTTCACTGCCGCGAGTGTTATTTGATCTTTGGCTTCCTTAACAAGTCGTAGTGTTTTTTAAAAGGAAAATAAATGTCATATACTTTTTATGTATTTTGGTATTAAAAATGGTTTTGATAATTGATTTTTTATGTCAATATATTTAAATGATATATTGTGATTGAAATGTGGAAATGTTATCTTTCCTTTATGTTTGTTTTATGTGTTATGAATATGTTATGGTTCTTAGGCATTGTTTACGTATACGGGTGGTTCTGTGATAAACCTAGGGCGGGTGAGCCTGAGATAGCTCTCCAATTCATTGGGTAACGTGACGGAGGTAAATGTGAATGTTTCTCCTAATAGATTTAAGGAATATACTATGATGGGTATTCCAATGTAACTCCCTATGTAGCTGTGATAGCTACAAAGTAAGTATGATATGAATGCCACAAGTTACCTTTATGATTTGTGATTACTATGTGTTATTCATAAATCATATGTTTTCATGAGGTAAGTAAAAGAGTTTATGTTTTGTATATATTGATGGACTAATTATTTCTTTCTTTATTTTATAACCCTTACTGAGATTTTTATGCTTTTCCCAAGTTTTGAAATGTTTTTCACGAGACTTAAAGATTAGTAGGGTCAAGGATGGGATCAAGGAAAAGTATTGTTGTCTGAAACATGGAACTAGACATGACTCTTTTTTTCAAGAGTTTTTATTTTATAAAAAAATGGATACTGGGTAGAATTTTCTTTATGTAATATTCATGTTGTTATGTAAATTTTATGACCTAAATCTCTAAAACTCTAAACCTGAAAAGATCCTCAATGTGAATTATTCATTTAATTCAAGATTATGTAATGTTTTAAGGATGGGTCCTCATAGCCCTAAATGAAATTTTCAACGAAAAATTATTAATTTAGATATTTTTAGGATAACTATTGAAACTATAATAGTATTTTCCTCATAGAATATTAAATTACATAAACCTCTACAGTTCTACTAGTCATGAAGAAATTTTTCAACACCATTGACCATAGTTAAAAAATATAATGTCTTACGAAAAATTAACAAAAAAAAACCCTGAGTAACTGGAATAATCATAATATATATTAGATATAAACTAAAAATAATTATAAATAGATATGATAAAATTAAATATATTTGGATAAGGTTTTTGAGTATGTAATTTATGAAATTAATTTGATTGTTCATGGTATTTAGTGTAATTGGATACTGATTTAAAATGTAAATTTTAGAATAAAAACAAACTTTCACATCCATGTTTTATTCTATTAACATCTTATATTGAAATGATTTCATTAAATGTGATGTTTTAGATCTAATTTTTATATAAATTATTAAAACTAATGTTTAAAATATTTAAAATTTCATAAATTAATAAAATTTAAAATGCTAATATTATTTTTCCCATTTGTTTATAAATAACTAATGTGAAACTTGATCCTCTAGATAGTTTGTTTAAATAAATGGTGTGAAATATCATCATTCACATTATTTATTTATAAAATGACATGGAAAATATTCATTATTATAAAAAATCATTAGAATTAACAACCTTTTTAGAGAATTAAAAACAAAAATCAAAGTTTTATATGATAACAAAATTATATTATAAATATAAAATAAAAATATTAGTTATTTTTAACAATGTAATGATAATAAAAATAAAATATTAACAATCATGTTTTAAAAAATATTATGAAAATAAATGAAATAATTGCATGAATTTTACCCATATACAAGAACCATTGATAAGTCATAATGTTCAAGAAAATGCCTTCACCATTGTATAAATTTTTTTATTATTTCCCTCATAGAACCCACCATATCCATATTTTTTATGGACATTCATTCCTGTTAAGGGATCTAAAACTAATGAATTGAAAGAGGAATAAAATTTTAGAGAAAATCATGTGGGAATGATATATTTAATGGTGAAGGGAGAAATGAATGTTTAGAAATGAAATAGAAAAATATTCATTAATGAGATATATTTTCATGTGATGATAAAAACATGAGAGTGTGCTATGAAAAAATGAACTTTTTATGTTTGGAGGGATGAATTTATAGATAATAATATGAATTTTCATGGGCATGAATTGATAAATTAGAAATTATACATTATAGTTTTGTTTATAACATTGGTTATTTAAAAAATGAATATAAAAAATCATATGGTTGATATTATTTCGTTTATTTAATAATTAATTTTAAATTTTTTTTAACATATATTTTTAAATAACCGATGTTATATCTTTTATTTTATAATTAATTTTTATTCTATAGAGATATATGTGATCCACTAAACCCTTATCATCAAATTTTGGAAACAGAACCTGTTTCTTTTTCCTCATTTTCATTTATATTATTCTCAATTCTATCACCTATATTATATATGTGTGTTCCCTTTACAAATATACCTACTTTAAAGTATATTTATTTTTAAAGTAAATTTTTATGTTTTTTATGGTTTCTTGTTTATTTGAACCTGTTATTTAAAGAAACATCCCTTTGTATACAATCCTATCAAGTATCACCTCAATTAGATTTATTGTCCTAGAAGGTTTTTGTAAAACCATATATAATTCATTAAAAAAAATTATTCATTTATGGTTTTAAAATAAAATTATTTTTCATTTTTTCCCCTATTAAGTGTTCCTTCACCCATTTCGAAGAGCATCAACTAGGGATTTTTTTAATTTTGTCATCAAAATGTTTTTGGAATTATTTTCCAAAATGACTTCCCATATTCATAAAGTATGTTTAATTTTAATCAATAATTAATATCCAAATGAAATTTATTCAATAATATCAATTGAATCCATATGATATATCCATCAATTATTCCTTATGATTAGAATGTGAAACCCACTTTCTTCTTATGGGTTTTATCATGACCATGATTTATGTATGGTTTCATTATCCTTATTTGGAACTCATATAGTTATACATATTATAATGGTGTTAATAATATATTTTAATGGTTGGTTCCATTATATACCTCTAATTAATTGGGTAATTTTAATATCTAATGATATTCCATATATAGTGAACAAGCAGTTGGACTAAGAAAACTATGAATTCTATAGAGGCATTTGGTATAAGAAATTTATGTTATGATTAATTCTAACTGAAGAATAACAAGATTATGATGGTATTTTTATAATATATTTTTGTATTGTCTATTATCCTTGACAAATTCTTATTATTTCATTCTTTGTGATGTTTCCATGTTCTTATTATTCCATTATATTATGATTTCATTTTTAAATTCCATGTTTTTCATGCTTATGATTATACTACATATGATATAATGGTATGCCTCTTGACACTCATGTTATGAATTATTTCCATGTTTAAACCATTAATGGGATTCTTAACTAACAATTTACATTATTTACATTCCTCTAGGACATCCAATGCAGGATAAGAGTACTTTTTTGAGTAAGTACACTATGTAGAGTTTTAAATAAAGATGTTGTTTTTTACATTTAAGAGGGGTGGTTATGTATCTAATATTCCAAAAAAACTATGAATATGAATCCTTAGATTTTATTTTTTTGTAATTAATGTTATAATTAATGAATTAATGTGATTTTAAGGATATCATACTAAGGTTTAGTTATTTTTTAAGGTAAGAATTATATAACCAAAGTAAAAACTATAGGGAAAATTCAAAGTGATGAGACTTAGTGTAAAAAACAACATTATGTTTTGGTAATGTTTTGAGTATGTGGTTTTACCTTCAATGAAATCCATGTATAGATAATAAAAGTGGACATGTTTTTACATATATGCTTCTAGGGGAAATAACCCCGAAATGAATTGGATAAATATATCTCATCCGTCATTTTGGTTCACTATCAATGGACCATTTCCATGCTCCTATATTGAAACCCTCAAGTGATATTGTTTGGTTAATTTTATTAAATTTATTATCCACTAGTAAGTATTGATTTTAATGATATATTGAGGTATTAGGTTGAGAAGTAAAAGATAACCCAATATAAAGTAACCCTGGTTATAATAATATTGATATAGGTTGAATAAAATGAATTACAGGCTAACACAATGATGAAAATGGTAAATGGTTTTAATATTTAATCCCTTTTATGTTATTCATTATGATAATCCCATTATGTTTCTAAATGTTTGTTAAAAATACCATTTAGTTTTGGGGATGGATGGGACTATATGAAACCGAGTAAACATTGGGTGTGAAGGAAAATGTGAGGATCCACTCAATGACTAACCCATAGGAATGGGAGATGGATAGATAAATCTTGTGATTATACCAAACCAACTATCAAGAAACATTATTAAAAATTAATCCATATATGAAATACGAAAATAACTAGATAAGATAATTTTGGAGGATCATGAGAATTATAGAAATAAAGACGATGAAATAAGGAATATTCAATAACTAATATATCAATAATGTGTCAAAAATAACCAAATTAATTTATTTAAGGGGACTATAAATTCTTTATTTGCTGAGGAGAGGGTAATAGAGTGTAAAATTTTCTAAGGAATATGAAGTGGAAAGTTATCATTATAGGGGTGGAATAAGTGCATCCAAAATCTACCTTAATGGTCTAATTACATTAGTATGGAAAACATAGACATTAACTCAGTCCTTTTCATAAATACAAGGATGATAATAATGATATGAATGAATAATGAAAAAACATGGGGAATAAGTTGAAGCATGTTACATGACTGCTGATGAGGTAGATTTTGATAACTAAATCCTCTAAATTAGAATTATGGATATAGGATATTCATTCCTTCCATTATAAGTTATGTAGAATGATTTTTAAAAATACCACACAAATTTTTTTTATCATGAAAAACATAGATATATATGATAGTTTCATTTCAAAATAGACTTCATATTAAAGTATTGTGTTTATATTATCCAGAAAATACTTCTTATTAAAAAACTTCATGGAGTTATAGAAAACAACCAATATCCACTATAGATAAATCATAAAATCACTGCAACAATATACAATAGAATTAGATCATCATCGTAATCTTCTATCAATGCACCACCCCCAACGTGTATGATTTGATGTTTCTAGTAAGGTTGAAAACATTATGACAATGGTATATGTAGAATACATCCCAAAACTGTTACTAATAGTGAAATAGGAGATGATAAAGAGGATAAAAAGGTGGAGGCTACCTAGTGGCCTTAATGATTCTAGTAGTGCAGTAATTGGCTTCAATATCCTAGAGCATGTGAGAACATGCATCATGTGTATGAAAGAATTCATGTCATGGAGGGACCTATTTGGTTACATGAAGAGCCACCCAAATAAAACATGGATGGGAATAAATCCCCATTAAACATTAGTTGGTAGGGCCTTGTAGAGTAGAAAACACATTGAATGATGTGATAATTGGATGAATATATGATTAGTTATTTATTGAGGCTAGCGATGTGGGTGAGAGATATGCAAGAGAGGGAACAATCCAATGACCTGGGAACTCCTCTTATAAAAATGGATGGGGAAAATATAAAAATGGATCATAATGAGCCTTATATATAGGAGGATAATTATTCATTGAATTCATCATTTGTCCTCAACATTACACCATCATTTTCCTATAAAAGAACCATGAGGGATGATAGCTTGGTTTGTGTGGTGTGTTAATTATAAAATATGGAATCACATTTCATGCCTTGGAATAATTTATGATAACTTATCATTTTAAGGTTGACTATTATCTTATGGAAAAATAAAATATGTCTTAACAACAAACATTGACATGTATTTAAATCAACTAGTTTAGAAAAAACAAAATATAGGTATTATGTGTGTTATATGTGAATAGATGTGATTGAAATATCTTTAGAAAAATAAAATCTCAAATAACCTTATATATAACCTTATCTAACTTCTTTATTATATAATAATTTAATTTTTGAGGACATAATTTATTTAGGGGGTGTAATTGCCCAAGATTTCACTTTATTTTCTCTTTAAATAAATGTAATATTAAATAGTGTGTTTCACATTCTATAACTAAATAAAAAATCCATATTTTATTTTTTTCTATTTAATATGACTATTAAAACATAGTGATTAAATTAGTTGGTGCTAAATTAAAGTAATCATATTGGAAAAAACAAAAAATTATGTTAAAAGAAATTATTTTAGATATAGAGTTCTTCCATACAAAGATTGTTTTTCTAAAATAATGTGGTAGGTATTGTTCCTAGGGTTTCCCTATACTAAGAAAAATCCTAACTTGAGATGTTATTGTTTGAGAAAACCATATATGAGATAATTTTAAACTCGTATAGATTTCCATAAGATCCATCTCATCTAAACCACCACCTGAAACCAAAATGATAGTTTATTTGATTATTAGCCCCCTCATGGTGATCATAAAATCTTATTTAAGTAGAAATTAAGAGTATATAAAAATGTAGTAATAAATTTATATGTATTAATATGTCATTAATTTTCATTATTTTTAAAAAGATATTTTTTCTCAATTCAAGTTAGGTGAAAAATGAATTTTTTAGAAATTATGACTTTATTTCAAAGAAATATGATTATTAGAATGGAATTATAAAATGATATATTTATTTCATGAATAATTATTCAACACTTTAAAAAAATTTATGTTGTATAAAAAATAATAGTTAATATACCAAAATTCATAGTCCTATAAAAACATTTTGTTTTTTTGATATTTTTATTATTTTTAATTAATAATGACATACATTATATGAAGGATAATAATTTGACAAAAATTAATTCATTTTTTAATTTATTATGAAAATGTTAATATATGTTTTATTCTTGGTATTTATCTAAAAAAAATTATTTTTAGGTGAATTGTGAAAAATACTGATATCACTATTACGTTTATTTTTTTATAATTATTATAAAACAAATTCCAATAAGTATTTGATACCATTTTTACAATAAAATATATATTTTATAATGCTAAATAATTTTTTTTAAATACTATCTTTATATATAAAACCCACACTTGAAATTTTATAAATTTTTAGTAATGCTTTAACTAAACTAATTTTTATCTATTTCTTTAAATAAAATTTCCAAATGGATGATTTAATTTTTAAAATTATATTAATACAAAATAAATTTTAATAAAATAATTAAAAAAATAAATATTAATATAATCAATAAAAATTATAATTTTATCATAAAAATTAATCTTATGATTGAAATACATTTTTTATTCTAAAAATGGTGTTTTATGTGTTATATAAGATAGTACTATAATCAATTTCTATACCTGATCGAAATTTTATTTAATAAAATAACATTAATATTTTTTATAAACATGTTAAAATTATTAAATAATTTCAATTTAAAATTTTCTCCTTAAAATTATTTTCCTTGGGTGAAAGTGGAGTTACCGTGGTAAGGTAAAATTAGGGTGAAAGATGATTAACTTATTGTATGTGGTTAAAACATGTGAAAAAATGTATAATATTATATGTTTGATGGATTCATGGTTATAAATATTTCTATTCACCATTATTGGCCATTTTTTCCCATTTTCTTTGAATAATGTACCGATATCATTGAGAAATAATGAGTTTTTACAAAAGTATCATTTTCTTCACTTATAAAAGGATACCTCCCCCTACCCTTTTATCCACCAATTAAAAATACATAGATCACCCAAAACACTACCCTAGTATTTCAATAACACTCTCCCCATTCCATTGAATCTTTGACCTCAACAAAAAACAAAGTTAAATATTCTTAATATGTTACCCTTGGGAGAACTTCTAAGGGAAATGTAATACTCTCAAACCAAATTTTCAAATTTATTTTCATATTTTACACCCATTAGTTTCCATATATCCATGAATGTATGATAAATAAAAATTTTAAAATTTTAAATTTAATTAAACTAATTTAATATCTATTTTATATTATCCTCTAAAATCATCATGAAAAAGGAAAACATCACCATGTGTGTGTAGACTATCGCCTCCTTGAACGACGCATCAAATTTCCATCACCACCATAAATGGTAGGTTCATAAAATTTATTTAATTAAATAATATTCTAAATTTAAAAAAATTAATATTTTAAAACTATATTACAATACAATCTATAAATAATGAAAATAATAAACTGTTATAGTATCACTAATCACCTTAAATAGACTTTTCAAGGCTCCTTTATTAATTTGGATCCTTTTTGGATGACCATTGATATTGTGTAAGTATTTTATGAATAGAATAATAAAGTTAAAAAACTCTATAATTTTATAAATTGTTATGTTATTTTACTACAACATTTAACATGTTCAAAAAACCAAAACATCTATGAAGAAATCAACTAAACCACCCTAATGAACCTATATAAAAAATAAAATATATTAAAAATAAATTACAAATAATAATAAATGGTATTCATAAAATTAAATATTGGTGAATAATTTTATTAGGTATATATTTAATATACATAATTTTATTATTCATGAAGTTAACTGTATGTTCTGAACTCATTCAAACATAAAGGTAATGGATCCTTCAATCAACCCTTATTTCCTTTTGAATAATCATTCTCATTATATTTCCCATTTTCTATTTTCTTATTCTCAATTATATCATCCATATTTATTATATATGTTCTTATATATATATATACCAAGCTTAATTTACCTTTATTTGTTAGTTAAATTTCATTTTGATAGTCTCTTTGAGTTTTTATCTTTTAAGTTAACCCGATTTATAAGAAAAATTCTCATTATCTACAATCATATAAAGTATCACCCTACCATATGTTTTAACCTTTAATGTTTTCCTAAAAACATATTAATTTAATTAAATAACTTTTTAGTTCAATTATTATTTAAAATAAAACAATTTTCTTTTTTTATTCATAAAATTTTCTTGTCTCGTTTTAAAAAGAATCACCTAATATGTTATTTTTAATTCATACATTACAAAATTGTTTTGACAATAATTTTAAATAATGAATACTTATATTCTAGAATTATGATTCTTTTTAATCCAAAAATGAATATTGAAAATAATTTTATTTTATCATCAACATGGAATTTAAATGATATAGCCTTTGGTTGTGACTTAAAAATATTGTGAATCCCAATTTCTTCGCATGGGTTTTATCATGATTGTGATTTATGTATGGTTTAATTTTACTATTTTTGAACACATAATATTGTACATATTATGATTATGGGGATCCTATGTTTTGATGGGTGGGTCCATTATATCTATCCAATGCATCGTGTAATGATAATGTATCATTAGATGCCATGTATGGTGCATGATTGGTTAACCTAAGCACATTATTTATGGTGGATGAGTGTTTTTCTTAAGTAAAATGTAATGTTATAGGTTATATAGATAATACAAATATTTTACTTTTAGTTTTCCTATATAATTCTTTATTGGTATTCATCCTTGATGTGTGCTTATGATGTTAAGCTATATAATGTTGCCTCATTATTATAATACCATGATCTTATGATTTTAGTTCCTTATTCCATTTTTTCATGCTTAAAATTTTCCTCCTTATGATATAATTTTTTCATCTTGAATCTCATGTTATGATTTATTTCCTTTTTTCCCTTACCATGAATTTTAGATCACCATTCCCTTCATCTTTTTTCCCAAGGACATCCAATACAGTTTAAAGAAATTATAAGAGTATGATCACACCATGATGTTTTAAAAAAATATATTTTAATATTTTTATTATGATGTATTTATATATTTAATCTTCTAAATAAACTGCATCTCTAGATATTTGGATTGTGTTATTTGGAATGTATGTTATCATTTAGGAGTTAAATGGTGTTTAAGTCTTGATTCATTATAACACTATCCACAAAATTAGATTTTTATTATTTATTAGATAAAATTTATTTTAAATATATTGATCATATATTATATACATTACAATACATAATTACCTGATGTTGTCATCCTACTCATACCCAATCTCTAATTGAAATCGTTAAACACTACATGTTCCCAGATTACCATGAACGTTATCCTTAACACCACAACCTCATATGTATAAATATATTGATGGATTTAATGAATATATATTATAATTATGATATAATTGTGATTACAGTATGTTAAATTATTATTTACCTCCCTTTTATTCTATTAATTAAAATATAGAAGTATCACTCTTGTGTACATATCAACTACCACCTCGAAAAATTTATGTAATTCATTTTTCATCACAATATTCAATTATTTTTAAAAAAACTATATTTTAGTAATAAAAATGATATTTAAAAAGGTATTATTATTCTAGAGTTAATTAAACCATGATAATGGCGAAAGAACCATGATAAAAAAAGAGAAACATGCATGAAAAAATAAATAGTTAACACTTAGAATAATTATTTTAGTGGATAATTATCGATAATAGAGAGATTGGGAATTATAAATGAATTATATATGGGATTATAAGGGAGAATATTTTTCCTATAAAAATTTATAATCAATTTTAAATTATTATACATATGGCTAGTGTGTGTATAATGATATTTGGTACATAGGGTAATCGATATTGTTCATTTTTATATCTACATTGGAAAAATTATATACCCTATCAGTTTTAAAACCCATAAATTTACTTGTTATTTGGTTATTTATATGGTTTTCAAGTACTGTTTCCATTTTTCCCTCTTTAGTTTTCAAAATACCAAAAAAATGATATTAAGAAACATGAATCTTATTTCATCCTTTTCTTTAGGAATATTTTTCATCTCTATCTATATTCATTAAAATGTATCAAGAGTGTTATTATTTATTATAAAAATATTTTTAATGGTCATTTTAAAATACTTTTTATATTTCAAAAAAAATTATTAAAAATGAATCATTTTATCACTTTATATATGGATCAATTTTGACTCATTTAAAAAAGGAAAAAATGAATGTTTTTATAATATTTACTGCATGAACACATTTATCATCCATCATTAAAATTATTTGAATTTATATTCCTTAATATATTTCTATATTTTTTTTAAACAATTCATATTCCCATCTTTCTAAAAAAAATTAATGTTACTGAAAGAAGAGGTTGGTTTCCCTTATTTTTAATGCATATTTTATAATTTTTTTAATATTATATTTAATATATGTCCATATCCTTAAAAACATGTTGTGGTTAATTTTGGATATTTCCTATTGAAATCATTAATTTTCTTTTTATTGATATATTATGATTATATTATGAAGAAATATTTATCAAACTCATTTCTTTTCCACAGGTTATGCAATGATGAGATTATAAATGTGCTTATAAACTTTTAGAGAACAAATGTACGATTTTAATTATGTTTCAAGTGATCCCAGAATTATATATACCTCCATTTAATTTTTAAATATTTATATCTCACTGGATGATATTAAATGTAATGAGGAGTAAACCCAATATAATGTGGGACTCTATCCACCATGAATGAAAAAGGAATTAATAGTGAACCTAATGCATTATGGGACACTATCCACTAAGTTATGGATATCTTTTATGAGATACATTACTAATCAAATGAATTTTTATACTTATTATTATAATAAATTTTCCAATGACATGTTCTTACTCTTATGTACACTCTCATGGATCCTGATTTATTATTTATAATTCCATACTCTTATGAATTATCTCATTTCTTATATAAAAAACTATTCTCGAACTCGTGATTTATGATCTAATATTGAATGGTAATTAATTTTGTAATTCATGATCCTGATCATATACCATTATCTTTATTTTATGCTCACTTATAATATTTTATTGATGTCTCCAACATTTAAACTTATTTTCATTTGATGAGATATCCTAAGATCCACATAGATGTATCTAGTGCTAAAAAATTAATTATTACATACTAGATTTATTACCAACTAAAATAGACAAATTTTAATCATCCATAATTAAAATATACATAGATAAAATTATGACACTTATATACACAATACATTTAGGGTTATAGTTTTATATAATTAAGAAAATCCATTTACATAACAAAACCCATGTCTTTATCCCCAAATGGTAATTTTTCCATTATAAAAATACTATCATGTTTAATTATAATATTTGAATATCTTCTAAAATATTCTTCACACATCATTCCATTTTAGAAAAATCTTATATAATATCACTCTTCATTATAGAATATGTAATGATAAGAAAGAGTGAGTAAATATTCCTAGTAAGGTTAAACATTATAGATATCAATAGATGATCATATACATGAATAATATATGAATAAGGGTTTGGTAATAATATTATAACAAAAAGTACTCATACCCAATCATTCAAAGATCAATAATAATGAATAATGGAATATATGTTTTCATAACAAAAGATATAAACCATAAGAGTTTGATTTCATCATTAATCAATCACAATCCATGATAATATATCATAAGCATGAGAAATAGTTTTTTGGAATAAAAATAATAATTTAAAATAATGTCCTTAGTCAAGTATCACTGTAATAATGTCATGGTAGATGGGGTTCACTGATCATTCCTTTATTTTCTTTATCAAGGTTCACTCTAAAGACTATCATATTGTACATGTTCCCCTATTGAACTATGTTAACTTCCAGGTAAAATATATATTATATCATGATATATAACCAATTAATTGAAGGGATATATAATTTCATGAAAACATATAACATAGTTAAAACCATACATATGTGTTCTATAAGTTCATACTAACATTCCTTATTTCTATATGGCATAAGATGTTAAATGAAAACAAGTTTCATAAATAATTAGTCATTATATAATCAAAATACATTTAAATAAATAATGTTGATGATATTGTAATATCATATCTTAAGTAGAGTATTATATTCCTAAAGGGATATAGACATAGAGGAAAAATATCTTTAAAATAGAATTTGAACATTTCTTTCAAAATAGGGTAAAATTATCTTTTAATTCAATGTATATAATTTTTTTTGAGATTATTTTGGAAAATAATTTCATATAAAATAAAAAATCATAAATTAAATTATTATTCATTATTGTGTGAAAAATATGTTTTAGCAGTTAACGTTAAAAAAATATTCCTTTTACACTTTTTCTAAGAAATTTATAAATTTCCAGTTTAGAAAACACTGTAAAATATTTTGATAAAAAATTGAATATAAATTAAAATATGGTTGAAAATTACTTTAATGAATCATGGGATTAAATAAAAGTACATTTCTAAAAACATTTTGAAGAATTTAAAAATGGGGAAAATGTACTTTGACCAAAGAAGAAATAAGATCGATTTTTTTATAAACATTTTCTCGATCATTTATAGTACTAAAGAGAGTAAAATGGTATTTTTAAAAGGAAATTATATGAATTAATATATTTGAATAAAATAAATTTGGTTTAAATTATATAATTCATATAATTTCTATCAATGAGTGTTTAGCATAAAAATCCTCTGAAGAAACGAGATTATAAGATAAACCCTTATCGCTTTTGTAATATTTGAATAAAAACCTCATGAAAGAGAGAACCATAGAAGGATTTGAAAATAAAAATATTTTTATTTAGATTAATCATAATTAATATTCATGTTAAATATATAAACCATGTAAATGAAAAAAATTTGGAATACTGCATATGTCTAAATGAAATAAAAGTGGGAGGAGAAACCCTTACCTCAATTACTATATTACTTTTTATGCATTTAAGAATCCTATATAATAAATTAGTTTGTTATAAACCCACTATATAAACATATATATATAACTTTCACTTATAATTAAAAATTATCATTTTATTATAAATTATTCATCAAAATCATTACTCAGGTGAAAACTCGTACATTTTCCATGCATATTTCAGTTCGAAGGTTCTAGTCCTTCCACCTTCATCGTGAATTCAGAATATCCATAAAAGTAATCAGTTCATAATTATTATATTTAATCATTAGATAAATATTTATAAATTTTGATATAAGATGATAATGAAAAATGAATTGCATCGCTTCATGTAGATGGTAATACATAAACATGCATGAGTGTTATTTTCACTTTTTTATGGATGGAATGAAAGAAAGTTAAATATTAATTAAAAATGAAAAAAAAATATTATATCATAAATATATTATATATTAATTAAATTTATCTTTATTACCATCCATAAAATGTGAAAATTAAAAACAAGTCACGTCACTTTAAGAAGGTGGTTTTCGACCCATACGCACAAACAATGTTATTGTTTTTCAATAGATAATAAGATAAAAAGGTAGAAAAAATATTAAAATTATAAAAAAAAATATTATTTCATAAAAAAAATAGATAGACATTAAATCTATAATAATAAGCATTTTTGAAAATTAGTAATGGAAAAAATAAATACATCACTTTTTTTTACTATTGTTTGTTGATACACAAAAGATATGCTTTAATTCTATATTGGGATGAATAGGATATGAAAAAGGGTTTTTTAATAAACATAATAAAATTTAATTATATATAAGATAATTATTTTATTATATCAACATGGTCATATAAGATTTAAATGAGGTTTAAGAATAAATTAACATGGAAACAGTTAGTTAAGAGTTATAACTCTACTTTGGAAAATCTACATACGATTTCACCTTATGTAATGCCAAGACCACAGAATCCTGGAGATTATTCCATACTTTATTATATTAGAATTATTACCAGTAATAAAATCCAAAAATAAGTAAATTTTTTGTAGTTTTTGAAATATAAATTACATACATGAAACCAATTTTACATTGGGGATAGAAAATAAAACATAACAAAAGTAAAATCTCAGCATCCTTGAAACTCAGTTGATGAATTCATCATAACATGGGGAATATAAACAAAATAACAGTGAGATCAGATGATTAGTAAGGGTTATATAAAAATGAAGTAATAATGAATCAATTATAATAATCAATATATCATGGTAAATAACTAAAAAAATTCCTTTTAATTAATGAAATGATAATGAAATGCATCCATAGATAATATATAAGAAAAAATATCATGGATAGTAATAGTTACATAATTCTAATTATTATAAATGCTTATATATTGGAGGTCATGTTTCCTAGGAACATGGAACCTTTACTCCCAAGACCTTTCATAAGAGGGATTAAAATATACTATGTAAAAAACCATCATATTTGGCGATCAAATATGTCTCATGAGACTATCGATCCATCGTTGGGATTGCATTAACTGCCCTCCAACCCATATATCTTACATTAAATAATTACCAAACCACATTTATTTCATTAAAAGGTCACCAACACATGTAATTCATGTCCAAATAATTCCTCATATATCTAATAATATATTTAAATTCATAAATAAAGTGCCTTATAAAATATCTGTATTGAGTAATGATAAAGTTCTATCAATATTTCTTGAGTAAATCAAATAACATTCAAAGTAAAATCCATATATAAAAGCGGTGTAAAATTTAGGAAATAATATTATTTTTCATAAAATAATATGTGTATCAAAAATATGTATAATTTCTAATGAATAATGATTACAATAAATTATTTGTTTTAAGATAAAGTTAACAATCACAAAAGAAAGTGAGATTGCAAGATGACTTTTACTAGTTGGAAATTTTCAAGTTAAAACCCCTTGGAGGAGATAATTAAAAGTAAAATCTAAAATAAAATGAATATAAAATGATTAATTATATAATATATCATAATTTTTATTATATTCAACACATAAAATATGTAAGTGGTTAATTTGACCTTTATCTCACATATGCAAAAAAGTGATATGAAAATCCATTACCATATGTCATATTTCAGTTGAATGGTCTTTAAAATAATGTATAATTGTTTTAGGAATGTTATTAACTTATACCAGAACCATATTTTTATTTATAATATCATATATAGTCATTTTATAATATACAATAACTCATTCATTAATAATTTTTCATCATTTTCTTCCTTTTGGGTGTTAATTAGATTATTTTTTAGTATGTTTTATCTTGTAATTTTTTGTTCCTATTACATATATCATTATTTAATAATATAAATAATGTAAAATAATATATAAATATTATATATATTCATTATATATGTATTTATAGTGGTCCATAATGTTTAGATATAGTAAATAAAATACACAGTTCATGGAGACAGTAGGTCATATGTATGCATGAACGTTGCTTCCAATTTCATGTCGTATAAAAAGAAAAAAATAAATGATATATATGTATATTTTAATTATAGTATAGTATTAATTTCATATATGTCACATATTTTAATAAAAAAACAACCTTAATACATTCCATGTAGTGTGTCAATGAATCTCATTGCTTTGAGGAGGTTGTAGTCCACACGTCTACAAATGAAGTTATCATATTTCCAAAAAACAAATCCAGAAAGTATGTGTTATATAAAAAATAAATAAAAATAAATAAATCATATATATCACATATATCATATATAAACTATAAATAAACAATTATTTTATCCATTAAAGGTGGTAATGGAAGAACGAATGACATCGTTTTGCGAGACGGTTGTCCACCATACACACGAATAATGATTGTGTATCATATTTCATGGATGTATATGAAATTTTAGGTCATAAAAATAATATAAAAAATTTAATATATTTAGGATACTCAAGTTATTATATAATCATGTTATATAAATAATTTAATGATTGGAGAAGGAAATAAAAAATTTGTTCGTTGAAGAATGTTACCTCTTCTTTGGGTAACTTCTTCTGGTTTATGCCAAAAAAATCCTTTATTTTATTTTTTCCCAACCCCAAGGGTAATGTAAGTGCAATTGCACTTAGATTGGGAAAGAAAATTCCTATGCCTCAAGATAAGTCCTCCAACCCTCCTTTGAATGTTGACCTAGAAAATAAAAAGAAAAAGAAACTTGAAAAGGAACCTGAATCCATTCCCTCACCTCCTTCTATTCCACATAGGAACCCAATTCCTTTTCCTCAAGCTGTTTCTAAGCCAAAGAAGTCCTTTGAACCCAATCCTGAAATGCTAGACATGATTAGATGTGTTGAAGTCAACATTCCCCTCTTAGATTCTATAAAACAAATTCCTATGTATGCAAAGTTTCTCAAGGAGTTGTGTTCCCACAATAGGCAACTTAGGACCTTCAAAAATGTTTCCACCCAGCAGTCTATTCCCATAAAGTGAAAAGATCCAGGAACCTTTACGGTTCCATGCCAAATTGGAAGTTCCAACTTTGATGATGCACTCATAGACCTAGGAGCCTCAATTAATGTCATGCCCAAATCCATATTCTCCAACCTTGGTCTAGGTCCCTTACATCCAATGGGTGTTGTCCTTCAATTAGCCAATCGAAGCATATCCAGTCCTGAGGGAATAATTGAGGATGTCCTTGTCCGAGTAAATGATCTTATCTTCCCTGCTGATTTCTATGTCCTTGACATGGAAGGTGAGACGAACTATTCTCGATCTCCCCTAATTATAGGAATACCATTCCTCATGACTGCGAGAACCAAGATTGATGTCCATTCAAGCATATTATCCATGGAATTCGGTGACCAACTGGTCAAATTCAACATTTTCCAAGCCATGCGATACCCATCTAAGGATCACTCTACATTCTCAATCTATGCTTCTAAGGACACTTCTAAGAGTCAATTGAACCCCATTCCATCATGTTCATCCTATTCTGTTGATAAAGGATCATGTAAAATCTGCACCATGATTAACCAAGTCATAAATGGTGAAGTTGATGTGGACCTCTCATTCATAGACTCCATTAATCTAATGGAACTTGAAAACTCTCTTGAATCACACATCAATTCTGATCTCTAATGCTCCACCTTGGACAGTATTAAGGAAAATGAATCTGAAGCAAATGAAGTCCCTTCATCCATTCCTGAGATGTCAAAACCACAAATGAGAGATGATACTAATCTGAAACCTCTTCCTGAACACCTGAAATATGCATTCCTTTTCCATGATCACTCTTATCTTGTCATTATCTCTTCTTCACTTACCAAAATTGAGGAGTCCAAACATTTCCAAGTGTTAGAGGAAAACAAAAAGGCCTTAGGGTGGACCCTAGATTACATACTAGGAATCAACCCTACTCTTTGCATGCATCACGTCCATCTTAAAGAGTCATCCAAACCAATTATACAACCACAAAGAAAACTCAATCCACTCATACTTGAGGTAGTTAGGGAAAATATCACCAAGCTTCTTCAAGATGGTATTATCTACCCAATTTCTGATAGTGAATGGGTTTGTCCAATTAAAGTTGTACCTAAGAAGGGTGGGATAACTATTGTCACAAATGAACATCGAGAGGTAGTCACAACTCGAGTGAAGAACAAATGGAGTGTGTGCATAGACTAAAGGAAATTGAATGTTGAAACAAGAAAAGATCACTAACCTCTTCTATTCCTTGATCAAATGCTATAAATATTAGCAGGAAATTCACACTATTGCTTTCTTGATGGATAAACCTGCTATTTCCAAATCCCAATCGCACCTCGGGACCAAGAAAAGAATACTTTCACATGCCCCTTTGTAACATATGCATATAGGAGAATGCCTTTTAGACTTTGTAGTGCTCCTGCAACATTCTAGAGGTGTATGATTAGTATCTTTTCTGAATTCATTGATCACTGAATGAAAGTCTTCATGGATGACTTCACCATTTATGGTGATTCATTTGAATCTTGGTTGAATTCACTCTATCTAGTCCTCCAAAAGTGTGTCAAGTGTAAACTTGTGTTAAATTTTGAAAAATGTCACTTAATGGTTGCAAATGGGATTGTTCTAGGGAAAATAGTTTCAAAAGAGGGTATTGAAGTTGATCCTACCAAAATTGAAGTGATCCAATCACTTCCTGAACCCAAATCTATTCAAGACATCCGTTCATTCCTCGGTCATGTTGGTTTCTATTGTATATTCATCTATAACTTCAGTAGGATTTCCCTCCCACTCACTCAGTTACTACAAAATGATGTCACTTTCCATTTCGATGAGTTTTGCAAGAGATCCTTCATTGAACTCAAAACTGCTCTCACATCTACCCTAATAATCCAACCCCTAGATTGGCCCTTACTATTTGAGTTGATGTGTGATGCTTCTGATAGAGCCGTTGGGGCTGTTCTTGGTCAAATAAGATAAAAGATTCCTCATGTCATCTATTATGCCTCAAAAACATTAGATGAAACCCAATCTCACTACACTATCACAGAAAAAGGAACTTTTAGCCGTGGTTTTTGCCTTAGATAAATTCTGGCCCTATCTCTTAGGTTCCAAAATCATCATCTTCACAGACCATTCTACTATTAAGTTCTTACTCAATAAAAGTTATTCCAAACCAAGGATAATAAGATTGATCCTAATGCTCTAAGAGTTTTACATTGAAATAAAAGATAGACCAGGAAAAGAAAACCCTGTGGCTGATCACTTGAGTAAAATTTCTAATTCTTCTCATTCTAGAATCATCGATCCTGAATTCCCCATTGATCACCATTCATCTCTCACTCCAAAAATACCATGGTATGCCCCAATTGTAAATTACTTGGTTTCTGGTGTTTTTCTTGAAAAATTTTCAAAAGAACGGAAAATGAAGTTGAAAAGTGATTAAAAATAATATTTTTGGGAAGAAAATAAACTTTGGAAAACTGGGGATGACATGGTAATAAGGAGATGTGTCGAGGAAAATGAACATTCTTCCAAATTAGAATTATGTCACTCAATGCCTAGTGGTGGCCACTTTAGACCACAAGGGACCTCTCGAAAGGTTCTAGACTCTAGATTCTTCTGGCCTTCACTCTTCAAGGACTCACATGAGTTCTGTCAGTCATGTCCCACTTGCGAAAAGTTTGGTAAAATTTCCAAGAGAAATGAAATTCCCCAAAAGCCTTTAATTTTTTGTGAGATCTTCGATGTTTTGGGAATCAATTTCATGGGACCATTTCCCCCTTCCAATGGATTCTCATACATTCTTCTTGCAGTTGATTATTTTTCTAGGTGGGTCGAGGCCAAACCCACTAGAAAGGATGATTCACATATTGTTAGTGAGTTCCTAAAGACACACATCTTCCATCTATTTGGCACACCACGTGCCTTGATAAGTGAGTTAGGAACCCATTTTTGTAATAGAACCATGGAATCACTTTTGAAAAAGAATGGGGTTGTATATAAAACTTCAACTTCATATAACCCCCAAACAAATGGAATGGTTGAACTTTATAATAGAGAAGTGAAAAGAGTTATAAAGAGAATTGTAAAACCCACCAGAAAAGACTAGCCTGAAAGATTTGGTGAAGCACTTTTGGCTTATCGAACTGCCTATAAAAAAACCCATTGGGATTTCTCCTTTTAGGCTAGTTTTTGGTAAATCATGTCATTTTCCAGTTGAAATTCAACATAAGTCATTTTGGGTAGTGAAAACAAGTAATTTTGATCTTTAAAAATCTAGTGAAGAAATATTGTTGCAATTGGATGAACTGGAGGAGCTTTGACTTGAATCCTATGAGAATCCCACTCTGTACAAAGAAAAGGATAAGCTACTCCATGACAAACACATCCTAATAAATGTATTCCATGAAGGTGAAAAAGTATTTCTTTTCAACTCTCAATTTAGTCTTCACCCAGGTAATCTTAATTCCCATTGGGAAGGTCCTTTTGTTATTACTAATGTTTACCCATTTTGTGTAGTGCAAGTCCAAGACCCCTCTACAAAAAGGACATTCACGGTTAATGGACATCGGTTAAAGCATCACCATGAAAGGACACACATACCAGGAACCACCTCAACTTCCACTGGATCCCCAACTTCTCCATTCGACCTACCACTAGATGAATATGGCAACCCACCAAATCCAAACCAGGGGGCACCTCTTTCCCTTTAACTCTCTCTATCTCTTCTTCTCTCTACCTCTTTCTTCTTCTTCCTCTCTCTTTCATTTTTTTTACCACTTTCTTTTTCAAACCCTTTAATTTTCTCTTTCTATTTTGTGTGAGTGTATATTTATTAAAAACTAAAGAAACCAAAATAAACAAAACAAAAAAAAACAAAAAAACAAAAAAAAAGCATCATAAAAAAAATATACAAAAAATCAGGAGTCATGATTACTCACCTTCCAATTTTTAAATTTTGTTTAACCTTTTTGGGGAGTCAACAGACATGTTTTCCTCTCAAAAATTTTGTATTTTCATCATGACTTTGGATAAGGAATTTTGTGTCAAAACCAATAAATTTTTAATGCTCAATTTTTTTTGATTTGGAAAATGATTTTCCACAACCATGAGAACCAACATTAGCTTTCATGCCAAGGCCACCTATGTCCATATTTTCAAAATGAGTGTTTTTTCACCTCTATTTATAAATCTTGAGTTTGTGGAACTTCGAGCTGAATTTCCTACTTAAGTGTGAATTAATATGATAGAGGAATTTTCTGAACCACATGAGAATTATAATAGCTAAATACCTCCCATTAACCATACATTAATCCTCCTTTTGAAAGCCCCTTTGAGCCTATGAAAACCTTTTCCTTGATAGACACATTACAAGCCCAATACATTTTCCCACCCAATATCAACATGGATTTTCATTGCATAATTTTTTGAAATTTAAGTGTGGGGGGAATTGATTTCATTGTTTGGGTACCCTATTATTGATTTTCAACGAGTTATCATATTTTTTAGGGAAAGCATACATTTCAGTGTGGGGGGGAGGTGTTCATTCAGTGTGTTTTGGGGAATGTAATGTACTTCTATTTATGTAATTTTCTAAATGTTATTGATAAGTGTTCAAAAAAGTCAAAAATGATGAAAAAAAATCAAAAAAATGAAAAAATGGGTTGTGTCTTGGGTAGGTCAAAAATCACTCTTCCTCAACCTTTGATCTTGTTATAACTATTAAAATTAGTTTCATGAGGATATCAAACATGTGTTGGAATATGAGTGTGAGATATATTTTAAGGTCAACTTTCGAAAAAACAAAGAAAAAAAAAGAACACTTGCGTTATATTCTTATTGGGAGAAGTTTTGTGTTTTGTAAATATTCCATATTCTCATTACCTTCATATTTTATTCCTCTTTTGTTTCTTTCTTCACACAATCATTCCCTTGTAAATGCCTGTTTTCATTTCCTTCCATGTTTTATTTCAAAAAAATGTGCATTGCTTTTTCTATGTTGGTGTTTTAACCCTCTTATTCTCTATCTTGGTCATTATATTACTACCGTCCCATAGCCACAGAAAACCCCCTTAAAAAGACCTATTGATTCTTGTGCACTTTGGATAGGTATTAGAAGCTGAGAACTCTTTCAAACTCTAAGATTTTCACTTTTGGTTGGTGAAAGAGTGAATCTCCACAAATGAATTTTATCATCTTGAGAGGTGTGAGTTTTGAGTGTCCGCATTTTCCATTTCTAAATTTGACCATGAAAAAATGAATTAGTTTTGGAACATTGTTTCTGTAAAAACTTGTGGTGGAATTCAAAATGGATGAGTGAAATAGTCTAAACCTCCCCTAATTGAAGAAAACAAAATTTTAATATTTTTTGGTGAGTGAAAATGATTTTGTCATGTTTTTAGATTTGTTGCACATGAGGACATGCACAAAACTAAGTGTGGGGGAGTTGATGTTATTAATATTTTTATGAATTATTATATAATTCATTTACTTATTTTATATGAAATGTGCATAATGTGTGTGAAATATTAATATTTTAATACTAAGTATAATTTTTGAGCATTTTTAGAAGTAGTCCAATTGAGTCAGTTTACTATTTTATTAATAACTCTCACCATACTAATCCAATTTGTGTTTTTCTTGTTTTTTAGGATTGATAATTCAATATAAAACATTTAATTAGAAAATATCATGGGCCAATTCTTCCATTTGAAGGATCGCATTTACCACACAAGATAACCCAAAGAATTTGTGAAGAAACTGGACCAGCCATGATGATTGAGTTAGTGGTCTAAATCCCGAAGCCCAAATTTTATGAAAATCCATCACGTGTTCTTGATTATCCAAAATAATCATTTTTAAACTTTTCAGGGACAAAATATAAGAACAAGGTGCCCAAATGAAGCTTTGAAGTCCAGCCCACCATTCTGGACGAGAAATAAAATCAGTATAGTATTCATGACATATCTCATGATGTAAGCATCAAATAGAGCTGAGATTTTTCAGTGTGAAAGAGGATATATAGGAGGAAGACTTTGTTGAATAAATCATATGGCTTTGAAGGCATCTTCCTATTCAAAAACCCTTTCAAATTCTGGACTTCAAAAAGATTATATTGAAATGTACAGAATAAAATTGTTTAATAAGTCGGCCATAACATTGTCTAAATAGGTCCAAATTACTCAAAATTTTGAGAGTCGTCTGAAAACTTTATTATATACAACTTTGAAGGAGGATATTTCTCTATATTAGGCTGTCTTAATAGCCAACTTGGCGATGCAAGTGGAGGGACAGATTGGGAATGCAAACAGTCCACTCCTTGGGCTATAAATACTCTCCCCTTCTCTCCCTGAGAGGGGTTGGCATTTAAGAAGAGAGGAGATCATATTGGAACGAATAAAGACTTGAAAAAGGATTTAGAGGACCTTCCATACTCAAGTTTTCACTTGAGAGACCTTTCCTCCTCTCTTTGTTTTCATTTACTTTTATGTTCTTCATTGTTGTAATTTTGTAAATCCTTTCTTTTGTAATTCTGTTTTAATGAAAATGTCTTCTTAAATATCTATTATTCTCATCCACATTATGTAGTTTAATATTAATGTTCTTAAAATAGTTTAAATTCAGTTGAATCCTCTTCTCTTCTTTTTCTTCCTCATTCAATCGAAAATCCATTTTTAATTATCATCATTGTTCGTGTGTGTGTGTTCAACGTACCACTCTTTTCTAATCCCTTTATTTTTCTTCTATTCTTAATTTATCATCATAATTATTATAACCAGACTACTAAAAACTCAAATATATGAGTAAATATCTCATTGGGGTGAGTCAAAATTTAGGGATGTTAAGTGATTGAGAGTATTTTCTCGATGAGTATTCATTAATTTAACATTGTGTATGTTGGACTTAATATGTCATAGATTAAAGACATATTTTTGTTTATCATGTGGTTTACATGGATTATTAGAACTATAAATACACTACCATAAACAAGTAATGATTGAGATTAGAATCCTAGTTAAGTTAGGTCTTGGATTAAAGCTTTAACACTTAGGAATTCTAATTGACGTTAACTTGTGAAGTGGCTGTTAATTTAAATGCAATATAAAGCAAAGCTCAAGGATATCACAAGATTAACTCCCTAATAATGAACTCACCCAAATATTTATCAATTTTTTAAATCAATTATAGCCAATAAATAATTTCAATTAAGCTATGAAAACAAACCCCCCTAATCAAAATACAATCAACTAAAAACAAATGACTATTACAAAGTATCATTGCTGAGGATTCGACTCGAGTGTTGCTATACACATTAGCAGAGCACCGAAACTTTGACCGGTCGATAGGAAACAATCAGTCGTGCGTTTTAAATGGTTTCGTTGTCAGGGATGGTGCTTTATGTAGTCATTAGTTTCTGGTTATTGTAATAAAAAACCAAAAAAATTAAAAAAAAAATGAAAAAAACACAAAGACAAACTCGTCTTCTCATAAAAATCATAAACGGAAAAAATACAAAGAAAAACTTGTCTTCCTCTTTCTTTAAAAATCTCTCTGAATTCCCCGTATCCTTCCAAACAATACCTCGGATTTTTTTGACCCTAAAATTGAGCAAACACTTCGCCAACTTAGGAGGAACATAAGAGATAATCAAATAATTCAATAACCAGTCCATGTCCAACCAATTAAATTAGATATGGCCAAGCCTAGGGAAAAAACACTAAAAGAACTTGATGCCCCTGATATGAATTAACAGCCTCTTGGTATTTAATATCCAAACATAAAAGCTGACTTTGAACTCAAATCGGGTTTGATTCATCTTCTCCCTCATTTTCACAGGCTATCCGGTGAGGATCCACATCTCCACCTTAAAGAGTTCCAAGTGGTGTGCTCTACCATGAAGCTTCATGGGGTTTCTGAAGAATAAATCAAACTTAGAGCATTCCCTTTCTCCCTAGCTAACACTGATAAGTCATGGATTTACTACCTACCTCCTGGTTCCATAACCACATGGAATGACATGAAGCGACTCTTCTTAGAGAAATTCTTTCCTGCTTCTCGTACTGCTTCTATTGGAAAGGAAATAAGTGGTATCCATCAGTTCCCAAGTGAATCACTCCATGAATATTGGGAGAGGTTCAAAAAGCTTGTTGAAACCTGCCCACATCACCAAATTCCTGACCAACTCTTGATCCAATACTTCTATGAGGGGTTATTTTCTATTGTGAGAGCTCTCATTGATGCCGCAATTGGCGATGCTCTTGTTGATAAAACTCCTACAGCTACAAGAGATATCATAAGTAACATGGCTGAAAACACACAATAATTCCATACTCGAGCACATGATCAAGTCAAACAAGCCCAAGATAACCAATCAATTGAGCCGAACAAGATGACCGAGTGGATGAGTGAACTTAAAAGTCTTGTGCGACAACTAGTTGTGGCTACCAAATACCCAACCTCGTCTTCTCCACAATCAATGTTTCCTAGACCTGTCAAAAACTGTGGAATCTGCAACTCTTCATCTCATCCAACTAACACATGTCCACAACTTCAAGAGGATCAATATGATTCATCTAGACCAATGGAGATCAATGCAGCATATGCTCAGCGGAACACCAATTCTCAACTGTTAGGTCAGTTTGTTATAAATTTCAACCAACCTCACTTTGAGCCCTTCTCTTGTTTCTATAACCAAGTCCATAGGTATGGTAATCCCATATCTCATCCTCCTCAATTCCCTCCTCAAAACCCAAACTAGTTTCAATACGGTCAAGGTGTTCGTAACTTCTAACAACCTTATCCTTTTATTCCTAAACCTCAAAGGAATAATCCTCCTACTGGATTCCACTATCCCAGTGAGCCTTCCCAATTCCCAAACCAATAAAATCTCATTCCCAAGAACCAATATCAAGGCAATCCCAATTCGGGACAAGCCTCTTCTTCTAAGAAACCATGGGAAAGTGCAGTGGAAGATCTTGCCTCTTTCACCCGTTATAGCCTCAAGAACATTCAAACCCAAATTGGTCAACTGGCATCCCACCTTAGTTAGAAGCAACCATCTAATTCTTCCCAACTTCCAGCTCAACCATTACCCAACCCCAAGGGTAATGTAAGTGCAATTGCACTTAGATTGGGAAAGAAAATTCCTATGCCTCAAGATAAGTCCTCCAACCCTCCTTTGAATGTTGACCTAGAAAATAAAAAGAAAAAGAAACTTGAAAAGGAACCTGAATCCATTCCCTCACCTCCTTCTATTCCACATAGGAACCCAATTCCTTTTCCTCAAGCTGTTTCTAAGCCAAAGAAGTCCTTTGAACCCAATCCTGAAATGCTAGACATGATTAGATGTGTTGAAGTCAACATTCCCCTCTTAGATTCTATAAAACAAATTCCTATGTATGCAAAGTTTCTCAAGGAGTTGTGTTCCCACAATAGGCAACTTAGGACCTTCAAAAATGTTTCCACCCAGCAGTCTATTCCCATAAAGTGAAAAGATCCAGGAACCTTTACGGTTCCATGCCAAATTGGAAGTTCCAACTTTGATGATGCACTCATAGACCTAGGAGCCTCAATTAATGTCATGCCCAAATCCATATTCTCCAACCTTGGTCTAGGTCCCTTACATCCAATGGGTGTTGTCCTTCAATTAGCCAATCGAAGCATATCCAGTCCTGAGGGAATAATTGAGGATGTCCTTGTCCGAGTAAATGATCTTATCTTCCCTGCTGATTTCTATGTCCTTGACATGGAAGGTGAGACGAACTATTCTCGATCTCCCCTAATTATAGGAATACCATTCCTCATGACTGCGAGAACCAAGATTGATGTCCATTCAAGCATATTATCCATGGAATTCGGTGACCAACTGGTCAAATTCAACATTTTCCAAGCCATGCGATACCCATCTAAGGATCACTCTACATTCTCAATCTATGCTTCTAAGGACACTTCTAAGAGTCAATTGAACCCCATTCCATCATGTTCATCCTATTCTGTTGATAAAGGATCATGTAAAATCTGTACCATGATTAACCAAGTCATAAATGGTGAAGTTGATGTGGACCTCTCATTCATAGACTCCATTAATCTAATGGAACTTGAAAACTCTCTTGAATCACACATCAATTCTGATCTCTAATGCTCCACCTTGGACAGTATTAAGGAAAATGAATCTGAAGCAAATGAAGTCCCTTCATCCATTCCTGAGATGTCAAAACCACAAATGAGAGATGATACTAATCTGAAACCTCTTCCTGAACACCTGAAATATGCATTCCTTTTCCATGATCACTCTTATCTTGTCATTATCTCTTCTTCACTTACCAAAATTGAGGAGTCCAAACATTTCCAAGTGTTAGAGGAAAACAAAAAGGCCTTAGGGTGGACCCTAGATTACATACTAGGAATCAACCCTACTCTTTGCATGCATCACGTCCATCTTAAAGAGTCATCCAAACCAATTATACAACCACAAAGAAAACTCAATCCACTCATACTTGAGGTAGTTAGGGAAAATATCACCAAGCTTCTTCAAGATGGTATTATCTACCCAATTTCTGATAGTGAATGGGTTTGTCCAATTAAAGTTGTACCTAAGAAGGGTGGGATAACTATTGTCACAAATGAACATCGAGAGGTAGTCACAACTCGAGTGAAGAACAAATGGAGTGTGTGCATAGACTAAAGGAAATTGAATGTTGAAACAAGAAAAGATCACTAACCTCTTCTATTCCTTGATCAAATGCTATAAATATTAGCAGGAAATTCACACTATTGCTTTCTTGATGGATAAACCTGCTATTTCCAAATCCCAATCGCACCTCGGGACCAAGAAAAGAATACTTTCACATGCCCCTTTGTAACATATGCATATAGGAGAATGCCTTTTAGACTTTGTAGTGCTCCTGCAACATTCTAGAGGTGTATGATTAGTATCTTTTCTGAATTCATTGATCACTGAATGAAAGTCTTCATGGATGACTTCACCATTTATGGTGATTCATTTGAATCTTGGTTGAATTCACTCTATCTAGTCCTCCAAAAGTGTGTCAAGTGTAAACTTGTGTTAAATTTTGAAAAATGTCACTTAATGGTTGCAAATGGGATTGTTCTAGGGAAAATAGTTTCAAAAGAGGGTATTGAAGTTGATCCTACCAAAATTGAAGTGATCCAATCACTTCCTGAACCCAAATCTATTCAAGACATCCGTTCATTCCTCGGTCATGTTGGTTTCTATTGTATATTCATCTATAACTTCAGTAGGATTTCCCTCCCACTCACTCAGTTACTACAAAATGATGTCACTTTCCATTTCGATGAGTTTTGCAAGAGATCCTTCATTGAACTCAAAACTGCTCTCACATCTACCCTAATAATCCAACCCCTAGATTGGCCCTTACTATTTGAGTTGATGTGTGATGCTTCTGATAGAGCCGTTGGGGCTGTTCTTGGTCAAATAAGATAAAAGATTCCTCATGTCATCTATTATGCCTCAAAAACATTAGATGAAACCCAATCTCACTACACTATCACAGAAAAAGGAACTTTTAGCCGTGGTTTTTGCCTTAGATAAATTCTGGCCCTATCTCTTAGGTTCCAAAATCATCATCTTCACAGACCATTCTACTATTAAGTTCTTACTCAATAAAAGTTATTCCAAACCAAGGATAATAAGATTGATCCTAATGCTCTAAGAGTTTTACATTGAAATAAAAGATAGACCAGGAAAAGAAAACCCTGTGGCTGATCACTTGAGTAAAATTTCTAATTCTTCTCATTCTAGAATCATCGATCCTGAATTCCCCATTGATCACCATTCATCTCTCACTCCAAAAATACCATGGTATGCCCCAATTGTAAATTACTTGGTTTCTGGTGTTTTTCTTGAAAAATTTTCAAAAGAACGGAAAATGAAGTTGAAAAGTGATTAAAAATAATATTTTTGGGAAGAAAATAAACTTTGGAAAACTGGGGATGACATGGTAATAAGGAGATGTGTCGAGGAAAATGAACATTCTTCCAAATTAGAATTCTATCACTCAATGCCTAGTGGTGGCCACTTTAGACCACAAGGGACCTCTCGAAAGGTTCTAGACTCTAGATTCTTCTGGCCTTCACTCTTCAAGGACTCACATGAGTTCTGTCAGTCATGTCCCACTTGCGAAAAGTTTGGTAAAATTTCCAAGAGAAATGAAATTCCCCAAAAGCCTTTAATTTTTTGTGAGATCTTCGATGTTTTGGGAATCAATTTCATGGGACCATTTCCCCCTTCCAATGGATTCTCATACATTCTTCTTGCAGTTGATTATTTTTCTAGGTGGGTCGAGGCCAAACCCACTAGAAAGGATGATTCACATATTGTTAGTGAGTTCCTAAAGACACACATCTTCCATCTATTTGGCACACCACGTGCCTTGATAAGTGAGTTAGGAACCCATTTTTGTAATAGAACCATGGAATCACTTTTGAAAAAGAATGGGGTTGTATATAAAACTTCAACTTCATATAACCCCCAAACAAATGGAATGGTTGAACTTTATAATAGAGAAGTGAAAAGAGTTATAAAGAGAATTGTAAAACCCACCAGAAAAGACTAGCCTGAAAGATTTGGTGAAGCACTTTTGGCTTATCGAACTGCCTATAAAAAAAACCCATTGGGATTTCTCCTTTTAGGCTAGTTTTTGGTAAATCATGTCATTTTCCAGTTGAAATTCAACATAAGTCATTTTGGGTAGTGAAAACAAGTAATTTTGATCTTTAAAAATCTAGTGAAGAAATATTGTTGCAATTGGATGAACTGGAGGAGCTTTGACTTGAATCCAATGAGAATCCCACTCTGTACAAAGAAAAGGATAAGCTACTCCATGACAAACACATCCTAATAAATGTATTCCATGAAGGTGAAAAAGTATTTCTTTTCAACTCTCAATTTAGTCTTCACCCAGGTAATCTTAATTCCCATTGGGAAGGTCCTTTTGTTATTACTAATGTTTACCCATTTTGTGTAGTGCAAGTCCAAGACCCCTCTACAAAAAGGACATTCACGGTTAATGGACATCGGTTAAAGCATCACCATGAAAGGACACACATACCAGGAACCACCTCAACTTCCACTGGATCCCCAACTTCTCCAGTCGACCTACCACTAGATGAAGATGGCAACCCACCAAATCCAAACCAGGGGGCACCTCTTTCCCTTTAACTCTCTCTATCTCTTCTTCTCTCTACCTCTTTCTTCTTCTTCCTCTCTCTTTCATTTTTTTTACCACTTTCTTTTTCAAACCCTTTAATTTTCTCTTTCTATTTTGTGTGAGTGTATATTTATTAAAAACTAAAGAAACCAAAATAAACAAAACAAAAAAAAACAAAAAAACAAAAAAAAAGCATCATAAAAAAAATATACAAAAAATCAGGAGTCATGATTACTCACCTTCCAATTTTTAAATTTTGTTTAACCTTTTTGGGGAGTCAACAGACATGTTTTCCTCTCAAAAATTTTGTATTTTCATCATGACTTTGGATAAGGAATTTTGTGTCAAAACCAATAAATTTTTAATGCTCAATTTTTTTTGATTTGGAAAATGATTTTCCACAACCATGAGAACCAACATTAGCTTTCATGCCAAGGCCACCTATGTCCATATTTTCAAAATGAGTGTTTTTTCACCTCTATTTATAAATCTTGAGTTTGTGGAACTTCGAGCTGAATTTCCTACTTAAGTGTGAATTAATATGATAGAGGAATTTTCTGAACCACATGAGAATTATAATAGCTAAATACCTCCCATTAACCATACATTAATCCTCCTTTTGAAAGCCCCTTTGAGCCTATGAAAACCTTTTCCTTGATAGACACATTACAAGCCCAATACATTTTCCCACCCAATATCAACATGGATTTTCATTGCATAATTTTTTGAAATTTAAGTGTGGGGGGAATTGATTTCATTGTTTGGGTACCCTATTATTGATTTTCAACGAGTTATCATATTTTTTAGGGAAAGCATACATTTCAGTGTGGGGGGGAGGTGTTCATTCAGTGTGTTTTGGGGAATGTAATGTACTTCTATTTATGTAATTTTCTAAATGTTATTGATAAGTGTTCAAAAAAGTCAAAAATGATGAAAAAAAATCAAAAAAATGAAAAAATGGGTTGTGTCTTGGGTAGGTCAAAAATCACTCTTCCTCAACCTTTGATCTTGTTATAACTATTAAAATTAGTTTCATGAGGATATCAAACATGTGTTGGAATATGAGTGTGAGATATATTTTAAGGTCAACTTTCGAAAAAACAAAGAAAAAAAAAGAAAAAAAAAAGAACACTTGCGTTATATTCTTATTGGGAGAAGTTTTGTGTTTTGTAAATATTCCATATTCTCATTACCTTCATATTTTATTCCTCTTTTGTTTCTTTCTTCACACAATCATTCCCTTGTAAATGCCTGTTTTCATTTCCTTCCATGTTTTATTTCAAAAAAATGTGCATTGCTTTTTCTATGTTGGTGTTTTAACCCTCTTATTCTCTATCTTGGTCATTATATTACTACCGTCCCATAGCCACAGAAAACCCCCTTAAAAAGACCTATTGATTCTTGTGCACTTTGTATAGGTATTAGAAGCTGAGAACTCTTTCAAACTCTAAGATTTTCACTTTTGGTTGGTGAAAGAGTGAATCTCCACAAATGAATTTTATCATCTTGAGAGGTGTGAGTTTTGAGTGTCCGCATTTTCCATTTCTAAATTTGACCATGAAAAAATGAATTAGTTTTGGAACATTGTTTCTGTAAAAACTTGTGGTGGAATTCAAAATGGATGAGTGAAATAGTCTAAACCTCCCCTAATTGAAGAAAACAAAATTTTAATATTTTTTGGTGAGTGAAAATGATTTTGTCATGTTTTTAGATTTGTTGCACATGAGGACATGCACAAAACTAAGTGTGGGGGAGTTGATGTTATTAATATTTTTATGAATTATTATATAATTCATTTACTTATTTTATATGAAATGTGCATAATGTGTGTGAAATATTAATATTTTAATACTAAGTATAATTTTTGAGCATTTTTAGAAGTAGTCCAATTGAGTCAGTTTACTATTTTATTAATAACTCTCACCATACTAATCCAATTTGTGTTTTTCTTGTTTTTTAGGATTGATAATTCAATATAAAACATTTAATTAGAAAATATCATGGGCCAATTCTTCCATTTGAAGGATCGCATTTACCACACAAGATAACCCAAAGAATTTGTGAAGAAACTGGACCAGCCATGATGATTGAGTTAGTGGTCTAAATCCCGAAGCCCAAATTTTATGAAAATCCATCACGTGTTCTTGATTATCCAAAATAATCATTTTTAAACTTTTCAGGGACAAAATCTAAGAACAAGGTGCCCAAATGAAGCTTTGAAGTCCAGCCCACCATTCTGGACGAGAAATAAAATCAGTATAGTATTCATGACATATCTCATGATGTAAGCATCAAATAGAGCTGAGATTTTTCAGTGTGAAAGAGGATATATAGGAGGAAGACTTTGTTGAATAAATCATATGGCTTTGAAGGCATCTTCCTATTCAAAAACCCTTTCAAATTCTGGACTTCAAAAAGATTATATTGAAATGTACAGAATAAAATTGTTTAATAAGTCGGCCATAACATTGTCTAAATAGGTCCAAATTACTCAAAATTTTGAGAGTCGTCCGAAAACTTTATTATATACAACTTTGAAGGAGGATATTTCTCTATATTAGGCTGTCTTAATAGCCAACTTGGTGATGCAAGTGGAGGGACAGATTGGGAATGCAAACAGTCCACTCCTTGGGCTATAAATACTCTCCCCTTCTCTCCCTGAGAGGGGTTGGCATTTAAGAAGAGAGGAGATCATATTGGAACGAATAAAGCCTTGAAAAAGGATTTAGAGGACCTTCCATACTCAAGTTTTCACTTGAGAGACCTTTCCTCCTCTCTTTGTTTTCATTTACTTTTATGTTCTTCATTGTTGTAATTTTGTAAATCCTTTCTTTTGTAATTCTGTTTTAATGAAAATGTCTTCTTCAATATCTATTATTCTCATCCACATTATGTAGTTTAATATTAATGTTCTTAAAATAGTTTAAATTCAGTTGAATCCTCTTCTCTTCTTTTTCTTCCTCATTCAATCGAAAATCCATTTTTAATTATCATCATTGTTCGTGTGTGTGTGTTCAACGTACCACTCTTTTCTAATCCCTTTATTTTTCTTCTATTCTTAATTTATCATCATAATTATTATAACCAGACTACTAAAAACTCAAATATATGAGTAAATATCTCATTGGGGTGAGTCAAAATTTAGGTATGTTAAGTGATTGAGATTATTTTCTCGATGAGTATTCGTTAATTTAACATTGTGTATGTTGGAATTAATATGTCATGGATTAATGACATCTTTTGTTTAGCATGTAGTTTCCATGGATTATCAGAACCATAAATACACTACCATAAACAAGTACTGATTGAGATTATAATCCTAGTTAAGTTAAGGCTTGGATTAAATCTTTAACACTTAGTAATTCTAATCAATGTCAACTTGTGAAGTGGGTGTTAATTTAAATGCAATATAAAGCAAAGCTCAAGGAAATAACAAGCTTAACTCCCTAATAATGAACTCACCCCAATATTTATCAATTTGTTAAATCAATTATATCCAATCAATAATTTCAATTAATCTCTACAAAGAAACCCCCCTAATCAAAATAAAATCAACTAAAAACAAACAACTATTACAAAGTATCATCACCGAGGATTCGACCTGAGTGCTGCTATACACATTAGCAGAGCACCGGAACTTTGACCAGTTGATAGGTGATAATCGGACGTGCGTTTTGCTTCAGTAAAGACATCCTGAAATAGTTCCACTTCTGGTGGAAGGACATATTTTCTAACACCCCCATTATCTATAAATATACTAGAAACATGGGTTGTGAGCTCTCCCAATTACTGAGTGGTTAGCCCTTCTCATCCCGCCTAAATACCCCACTCTCCATGGTGAATATACTGGTCACCCTTAGGATACAGAATGGTCACTCTCCTATGGTAACAATCGATGTGGGATCAGTAGGCAACTAGCCATTCCATCCCTATAATTAGGCTGAATCCTAATATATCAATAATATATATATCCCATAGAAAATGATACTCCTAGATCTTGAGAGAACATCCTCTACACAAATAGATGTCTCTATACCATACTCCCAATGGTGTATCGATAGTCATTACTCTACTCGCAAACTCCACCTCCATGCTCAACCCATTAACAAATTTTTTAGATATAAAGGAATGAGAGGCACTGGTATCCAATAAGGAACTAGATAAAGTATAATCTACTATAATAGTACCTCTTACTATCAATGTACTAGCCTCACTCTCCACCAGTGTAGGATGCATCACATCTAGTTGTCCTTACCCTCTTCCCTATGATGTTGTCTGACTCCCTTGAGTAGCACCAGTCTGTTGATGTGGGTGCTCTAGCCCTGAAGTACCAAGTCCACTACCTCTACCACCTTAACCATTAGAACTCTAGTTATTAGACTAATATGGTGCAGAATACCCCCTTCCCACACTCTGACTCTGCCCAGCTGCTCCCTCAGCACTAGTCAGTAATTACGACCTACAAAAATTTGTAGGTTCCCCATATTGTCGAATGATTGACACTCTACTATTGGTCAAGGACAGTATCGACAATAGTGTCTTGGCCTACCACACTGATGACATATCACCCCGGTAAGGTCATGTCCAACTTACCCTCCTATTTGAGCACTCAACTTCCAACTACCCTGGCTAAAGTTGACATAACAATTCTTTACGCTCTCGAAAGTCACACCTCCAGATCATCCAATAAAAACTACCTATGTAGTACTGGAATCCTCCCTCCAGCTCCCTTTAGCTATGAGAGCTCTATCCCCAACTTCATCAAACCTCTTTAATCGGAAAAGATTTACTTGAGACTTAATCTTGTACTTAAGTCCATCCTGAAATTGTTTCTCTCTAGATGCCTCATCTCCCGCTAACACTGGAGTAAAGCATTGAATATATGTATAGCGTCCTTCATAATCCATCATGAACATGCTCCCTTAAGTCAGATGCATGAACTCTGTAACTTTCTCTTGTCTCAGTATCTCTGGATAGAAGCGCTCCAAGAACATCTCCAAAAAGTCATTCCATAACATACTGTTAGTTTTTCCAGTTCGTGCCTAAATGTCCCACCATCCCTTCGATAATCCTCATAGCATATAATCATACATATTGACCCTCCTCTTATCCTAAGTCTCCAAATTTTTAAGTATCATCTTAATGTATTCAATCAATAATTCAACTCCTTTAGGCCGACCCTCTCTAGTTGTCAACTCAGACATGCGTTTTACAACCCGCCCTAGGTCTCTTTCTATGAATTGCATGAAACGAGAAAAGTTACCCCAAAACTGCTCACCTTCATCTTTATATGGAATCACCGGTGCCTCAATTTCTCCAACTATAAAATCATTCCTAGGCATTCCCCTCGATCATCCCCTCAACAAGCATCATGGAGGCATACTCTCTACAATTCCAAACACATGTCTCAGGTATCGTGTCACAACCTTATAACATTTATGTAAGAGGAAATAATCACAATAGGTCACAACATGTCTTTTCCCTTGAATCTCACCACACAATCAAACTAAGGCACTATCACTACCATTAACTATCCTACCCCTAGATTTTGGTTAACAAGGGTAAACACACTATTATAATCAATTTTCTCATTTAGACGCCCAATTATTCTCATTTCATGTCATTTTTTTACAACCTATTTCAACTCATTTTAGGCACCATTTTTAATTTTAATCTCACAAACATGGAAAATATTTCAAGTTCAAAAACATACCCATAACCCGTTTTCCCATGCATTCCTAAGAAGATTCATGTCATGAAATAATATTGAGTGCCTAGAATGATGCATGAAGACTTAACTCTAGTGCCATTCTGGGACACAAATCAATACTCAAAAATTATCAAAAACACTAATCACAGTACACCACAAGTGCATCACCCAAGGTGAAATAATTTTCAATTGTAACAGCAAAAAACAATAACAACAATACCACCCTAAGTACTTGGGTTTCCCCCATACATAGGTTTACAACTCCCATGCACAAGTTCATTACCAAGCCCCGACTCTTCTTAGTCTCCTACCTACCTTTCCCAAAATAGTAATAAAAAAGAAGAAAGAAATTAAACTCCTTTGATGCCACTTTTTAACATCCCAACTTGGGTGCCATGAAACAGTTTTCTAATTTGATCGGTCATATGACCTCAAGTGCACCTCCCTGTATGGTAGAGGCTGCCGACTAGTAGCAAGGGTCTGGTAAGTCAGTCATGGGGAGACTATAACCTCTTTTGTTAGTGTAAAACACCAGTGTAAATAGATAACAAATATCTAAATCATACGTAATAGGTTAATGAATAGAGTTGGTATCAAGCTGCGTAGCTCCACTCTAAGTCAATCTGACCTTGAATAATTTTATTTTGACATGACATGTGAAATATTTAGTTAATCTCAGTAACAATTTTATAAGATAACCAAAATAGAAAGTACAATATTCAATTAAAAGGGAAAACATGCTATGTCAATACAAGTGTCAAGTGTCTATAATGCAACTGAATGTAAAGACACTAAAACTACCCAATTGGGTTCCAAACCATGTCTGGTCCCATCATTCAAGATCCATCCCAAATTAGCAATCCATCCTAGGTCCTTTTCCCTTATCATGTCCTACAACAATATAATCTATATGGTTACCAATCAGGAATCCCAAATAGGATGTGAGTACATCTCATTAGGACACCACCAATGGTTTCTAAAACAAGTCCAACCAAAAGAGAGTGTATGCAGTTCTATAAAAAATAAGTACAATGCATAAATAACTATTTAGTACATTATCATTTATTTTTATATAGCTAAATTAACTCTAGAGTTCCCAAGGATACTTGTACCTCAATACTAACATCATCTCATACCGGATCCTGAATCGTTCCCTAGGTAATATCATATCTTAATACTTACTTCTTTCTAAATCTCGAAGTATTCAAAGTTACTATGATATCTCAATACCTGATTCAACTCACGTTGGAGTTCAAAATATTCTCGTGTGAGGCCATAACTCAGATTGCCATTATTTCCATTCTTTAATTTCACATTTATAATCCACATAGCCAAAGTTACCAATATCAAAAACATAAGTGAGATAACTATTTTAACATGCTTACTCCTCAATAGAATGACCATGTTCCCATTCTCATTACTCATAAGTAAGATGTCCATATTAACATGCTTTCTCCTTAATAAAATAACCATGTTACCATGTATACTCCTCAATTTTGAACTACCATGTTCTCATTCATTCACACATAATTAATTCATAATTAATTATCCACATCACATCCATTATTATTCCAATAATTAGTTAAATACATCAAATCCATTAGTTAACACAACAATTAACTAAATACCTCAATCCCAATAATTAATTCAATAATTAATTAACCAATATCACAATTCATATACCATAATTAATTTTCTTGAATTAATTATATCATTCTAAATCTCAACTCTCCATAATTAATCCCACAATTAACTATCTAGATCATAATCTCAAAGTATATAATTAATTCCCAATTAATTATCTCAACTTAACCAATTCGATATCTCATAATTAATCCCCTAATTAATTATTTAGGTTGCAATACCTAAATCTCAAAATTGATTTCCAAAATTAATTATCTAATAGGTAATCCCCTTAGAATCATGATTAATTTCTAAACTAATCATTTAATTCAATAATGCTTTGATAAATCAATTGGCCAACCTAATTGATATAATTTAGAAATCAATTTCTAAATAATGATAGTAATTCTACAATTCTTCATACACACATCAAATCCATTAATATGGGAATTAGATTTTATACTAACCACCTCAATTTGTTTATGGGATTTCACCCAATGGAAATCCCAAAAATCTGAGCACCACAACGACATAGATCTGAGTTTTGGATCTAAATCCCTAAACCAAAACCAAGATAAAGGATATCAAGATCTTATCAATATAGATCTATATCTACAATACTATATCTAGATATCACCAAAAAGGTTTATATCTATAGAAATAGAGGATATATTCCATAAAAATATCAAGGAAAGAGAGAGGAAAGAACAAGATACACATCGAGAAGAGATCCACTTACCAAGATAATTTAATCTTGAAGAATAAAGATCAAAATTACTTATAACCCCTCCATAAATCTCTAAAATCGCCCAAAAATGTTTAGTCCTGAGCCAAGGTTGTAGTGGAGGTGTTTCGAGGGTTTGGGGGATTTTAAAATTATTTTTCAGCTAATTAAAAACTGCATGCATGGTTTTCTGGGTAGGGGCACACGATTAAGAAAACCATGCACCAACCATACGGACCTCACTATTCAGGGTCACACAGTTACCTAGGTTTGGGTGCATGTTTTGTAAAACTATGCACCATCCATGAAAACTGCTCTTACCAAGTTCACATGGTTATCTGGGCTAGGTGCACGGTTTACCTTAATTGTACACCAACCTTACATGGGCCCATTTTCTCAAAATTTCTTAAAAACTCCACCCAAACACACCCCAAGTAATAAATCCAAACAAAGGCACTTAAATAATCATGAAAATTACCTGAATTCAATCTTGAGATAACTCTAAAAAAGTTCAATATCTTACATTCCATAATTAACTAAACTTAAAACTCTTCTAAATATTTCTGATCATATTCATATCTACTAAATCTAAAATATTTGATAACATAATTTTCAAATATAAAAATAACATATATTCCCAAATAAAACTAATTACTCATAGAGTCTCACACTAAAAATTTATATAAACTAATCATATATTCTACAAAATTCACTAATATTTTTTAAAATTAACTTGAATCACCATGAAGTCACAAATAATCCATATATACTACTAAAATATTTCTCTATATTTATTCCTCAAATGAATTAACATACCAACCTTATTTTATATGAAACATAATTATATAATGTTCCCAATATAGTGATATTATTCAAAAATAAGTTTAATCACATAGTCACCTAATCACTTTTAAATCCCACATATTCTCAAAATATGATAACCCCCATTTTTTATTAATAGTAGTTAACTCATTATGAAAAACATATTAACCTTAAAGGTTATGGGTTTCTTTCACCCTATGTTCCCAATAACATTATTTCAAAATAAAATCACATTAAATCACATGTTAATCCTAAGGGTTTCATATATACTAATGATCTATTAACACATAATAAGCATCATCCAAAATTCAATTAGCCACCTTAAAATCACATAACATAAACCCTAAAAAGGGTTCCTTTAATATTATATTTATCCTTAAAAATAAAAAACCCATAATGGTGTCCTAAACTATTAAATTTTACTCATATGATTACTTATTTACTACTAATATAATCTAGATGCTCCTCTAGTTCCAATTGATATATCCTGACACCCATACACCTAAACACTCTAAAACCTTATTTCTTAAATTCTAGCTTTGATATGAAAAAAGAACCAATTTTTTCTAATGATAATTAAAATATCTATATCATATATTAAGTAACATACATACCCAATAAATTTTAGGCATAAAGTTTTAGATAATTAGGGAAAAAATTGTAACAAAACCCATGTGTTTCTCCTGAAATTAGAAATATTCCAATCATACCCAGGATTCATATTGCATAATGAGACATCAAAATCTCTTAAAAAATCTCCACACATGATACCCTTCTATACTGTTATTACGTAATGTAATTCTTCCCATCCCAAGGAAATTGAAAAAAATAAGAATGGGAGATATCAGTTGCTCAATAATGGTAAATAAGAGAGATATCAATAGATGATCATACGAATACATAACATAAGTGTATGGGTATGATAAATGGATCATAACATACAAAATTCATAACCATTCATTCAAATATATATAATCATTAATCATGAAATGTATCTTAGACATTAAAAATACATAATTCATTAGATTTTGGATTCATCTATAATAAATCATGATCCATGAGAACATATCATAAGAATAAAAAATAGGTTTTTGGGATAAAAATATGTATATAAAATAAATCACCTAGTTAAGGATCACTTCTAAGAATATCATAGTGGATTTTTAAAACTCCATATTCAATCATTTTCTTATATGTGGTTCACTCACAGTAGGATCATATTAGGCAGAGTCCCTTACTAAATATGGTTCACTCCCAAATCTAGTTCATGCAATATCATGAGATATCAATATTTTAATAATTAATTTTAGTGATATATAATTATAATCCCACCAACCAGATAATTAAAACCATATATATTTGTTCCACAAGATTATAAAAGAATTCATCATTTCATCATAGCATTACCTATTTAAATGAAATGGGTTTATTAAATATTTTAACATCTTATAATCATATAAAATAAATATAAATAATATTGATGTTATATTAATATTTTATCCCAAGTAGAACATAAAAATACTTAATGGATGTTGAGATAGATGAAAAATACCTTTAAAAGAAAATTTTAACATTTCATTGAAAAAATTATAACATCATTGTTTGATATCTTTAAAACTAAAAAATTCCATAATATTGTGAAAATATTTTATTTTAAAATAAACATTAAAAATTTTAATATAATATTCAAATAAACTAGTGTTAATGACTATAGTAAAATTCATTCATTCTATAAATGTTAAAATATTGATTTTTTCACAGATTTAGAAATAATTTGCTAAATTAGAAAAAAAATAAAATTTCCTCTTAAAAATATGAAAAATAATTCATATATGGTTTAAATTGAATTTAAATAATAAATTCATCATATAAAATAACATTCCTTAAAAAATTTAAAGAACATGGACATGGAAAAAATTTCATCGACCAAAGATGGAATATGGTCAGTTTTTTCAAAAAACATTTTCTCTATCATTTTTATTACAAAAGAGAGAAATATTATATTATTACATATAAATTTAAATATTAACCATTAGATAATAAAATATATGTGTTTTAATGTAAAACCCCATGATTTTATGATATATTTCACTTCAAATAAATTTAATTTCTTCTATAGCTTATGACTCATGCAAACTATTGTGTAAATGAACTATAAGATAGTTTACCATTAAAAACAAGACATTAAATTTGAATAGTGAATAGGAATATACAATTTTTTGAAATTATTTAGTATTTTTTAGATAAATCAAATATATTTAAAATTAAGTACTGATTTTTTAGTGAATTCATTATATGATTTAAAAAAATATTTTCCTCAGAAATGTGTTTTATTGATTTTTGTGAGAAAATAATTTAATTAAGTAATTAATATTGTATAAAATTTTAGTTTAAAAAATAAAATTTAATTTTGAAATTATAATTTAAAATATTTCTTATAGTTAATTTTTGATAATTTTCAGATAATATTAAATTTTAAAAGAACAGTGATAAATGATGTTTTTTATTGAAAATTGTCATTTTCTTTTCAATAATTTACAAAGATTCAATGCTTTTTAAAATTATTTCAGAAAAAAATTAATTCATTAATATTATTAATAATTAAATTAAATTCATTTGATCCAATTTAAATTTTTATTTTTATAAACAATAATTTTATACTTAAGAAAATATTTTTTGGAAAACTACTTTTCATCATATTTTGCGGGTTTAATTATAAATTAAATTTTATCACTAATATGAATTTAATATCATAAAATGAATTCCATATTTAGAGTTGTCGTAAATAAAAAAATTTAATATGGTTTACATAATTTTTTTCATAATGAATAATAAAAAGAGTAAAAATTTGATACCATAGTTAATGATAAAATAGGTTTATCGAGTGGTTGAAAACCAAGAGATAAGGATAAAATTTCAGATTAAACTTATCAAAATCTTATTGGATTGAAATATTTTCACCTAACAATACCCCAAAATATAAACTCTATACCTATGGAATAATTTGGATTGATTATGACTTTATTATATTTTTATATATTATGAAATTCCAAGTGTATCCTTCCCCATCTTATAAAAGGACACGCCTCCATTCTATTATTTACACCAAATTGAGATATATTATTCAAAAAAACCATATAAAACTCTCTTGCAAACTTAATTATTTATTAATTAGAGTTTTTTTTCTTCTAACATGGAAATTATAATGGTATTTAATAAATGATCTAAAAGAGATATACATAAGAAGAGGTAATCATCCAACCTAACCTATTTAAATTTATTTCTTATTATATCACCTATAAATATGTGGTATTAATTTTAAAATATTAAATTAAGTGTCCTATATATAATAAATAAAATTATTATAATTTATCCACCTTTATTCACTATATTTTCAATATAATGGGATGTTAAAGTAGTGTGTGTGGGTGCGTGTGGACCATTGTCTCCACGTAGCGATATAATTCATTTTCCAACACCATAATTCATGGATGATTATTATGATGGTTTTAATTATTATATATTATATTAATGATATGATTACTATTATAGTTTTATAATATCATATTTATCTTCTTACATTACAATCCAATGTAAAATGATAACATCTTTAATGCATACATGTGAATCGTCGCCTCTAAGAAGTTTTGTTATTTGTTTTACATTCACAATTTACATGAAAGGTAATAAGGATAGATTCAATGAATATATATGATATATATGATATAATAATGATTCAATTAAGGTGAATTATTTTTTATATTTTTATAGTTCCATCATTTTAAATGTGACATCAATGTTCATGCATATGTATAGCCTACCATGTCTAAGAACAATGTAATTAATTTTTCTATCAATTCCATTTATTGATGAATCAATATATATATATAATTAAAATACTTATATTTTATATTAATGTAATTATTAAATTCATGTAAATAATGGAATAATGAACAATTTATGAGTACTTTAACTACCAAACAAAAATTTTCATGAAGAATGTAATAGTTAACACCTAGAAACGAAAATTTAATAAGTTTTTATTAATATGTGGGAATTGAAATATTATAAGTGGGTCATATGTGATAGTATAGTTTTTGAAATGAATATATTATGTATTTATAATAAATTTAAATTAATTATATATGTTTTTAGATAGCTATGAATGTTGAACTCAAGATAATGGATTCAGTTTACAATATCATTTTTTATGAAGATTGTTTATGAAAAAGTTTCCAATGATGAAATTTTATGATCTGCCTCTAAGGAAACTTAATAAATTTCTTATCATAAGGTTACCTATAAATATTACATGTTTTCATTTCAATATCCTATCTTCATGTATTGAATATACTAAATAATATTTTTAAATAAATATGAATTTATTTTAGTCATCCATAGAAAATACTTTTTTATCCATGTATTTGTTTTAGAAAATTTATTTATAGAATGTTTTTAATAATATAAAATTATTGTTTAAATTCATTTTTACTCATATTCTAAATTATAAAAAAAATTAGACAAAATCAATGTTTTCTTTCTAAATGATGTATTTTTTACTTTTTACCAAAAATGTGAAATGCATATTTTTTATCATAAAATACATGAAATAAATTTTCTTTTTCATGTAAAATCAAATATTTTAATCTTACTGTTAAATTTTATGTTGTTCAGATCAAATAAATATTTTCCTCATATTTTTCTGAATTTTTTTCAAATAAGTTATTCCAAAATTAGAAGTGAATTTTCCTCAGCAAATATTTGAAGTTGTCTTTTAAATTAATTTTTAGATATAATAACATCCATTGATGATACCTGTTATTTACATATGATATGATCCAAGTATTTCATCCTTATCATTTCCATAGTTGTCTAATTATTATTATAGTGAGATTTTTATGAGACCCATTTCTATTTCATGGGATATTCTATGAGGAAATGATGAAATGTTTATTAAAATAAAATATTTTCTATGGGTTATTCTTTTATGGAGTAATGAAATGTTTTTTATACCCATTTCATTTCCATGTGTTATGCTATAATGAAAGTTTTATGATCTTGTGGAGCACATATCTATGATTTTCATTATTTGAATGGTGGAAATAAAATTATATATCTATCCATTTCATTATGCAATGATAGATATCTCATGATTTAATACGGACTCAAATGGGGAGTGAACCCACATCAGTTTGGGAAATTTTACACCATGATTTTCTTGGGAGTGATCCTTAAATAATCATCTATGATGGAATCAGGAGTGAAACCAATCAACTGTTATTTCCTTGTGAGGGGTCCTTGATTGATGAAATGATTTTTTTATGATTATTTGTATGCTCTAAACTTTTTTATTATTCCATTATTATCCTATCGTGGAATATTCCCTATGAAACCTTTCTGATTTATTTCATACAAAATTCCAAAAATTATTCTATAACTCAAGATTATGATCTACTATCTTCTAGGTATGATTTTCAAATGTTAATTTCACGTTATCATACCATTATAATTGTGTTATACTAAAGTGATCATTGATATCTCCCTTGATTAACCTTACTGAGAATCTGAGCTCACCATTTCTTAGGTTTACTTTCCCCGTGTTATGAATAATGTTTTTAAGTATGATTTGTATATGAAGGGTTTAAGTTATGAAGAACAAGTGGGAGATGATTTAGACCTCTTATAAACTAGCGGTTTGTTTATCCAAGATACCAAATAAAATAAACCTATAAAACTATGGTACAAATCATAAAGTTATGGAATTAATATTTATATATTAAAATGTAATATATTTATATGAAAATTATATGTAGTTATAGTTTTTATTATAGGATGGTTTAGTTACCTTTGGAAACTTGGATGAGAAACATTAGTGATAACCATTATGATAAAACACTGTATGGGAGAATGTCCTATGTTATGGTAAATAAAGGAGTGTGGTTACCTAAGTAAAAAAACCCTTTTGATATTACAAGTGGATGTGGTTTTATAAATTACACATATTGGGCTAATAACCTTGAACATAGTTGGTTGAGTATATCTTTACCATCACTCTTGTGCATGGAGAGTGTTCCCTAACTCACATCTGGTTTAAAAATCATGGGGGTATACTCATAGATTAATTTGAATTTTCATTATAAACCATTATGAAATATTTTAATTGATAATGACCTTCAATGACCTAGGATAAATCTAATCAAAATAAGGTGTCATTATTTAAACATGCCATTAATTATTTTTCAAGATTTATCATTATGATCAATGATTCCTGATGGTCTTGCTAACCATTTTCATTTTACTAATGGATTGAAGATAGAATGATAATGTTGATTTGGTTATAGGTATGATAAAATATTGAAGTATCCTATTTTATAATTGTTATATGAATTCTACTATACCTATAAATGTTATAGGGATTGTTTATTCACAAACACAATGATTATTTATTGAATTAATAGTGAAAAATCTTAATGGTGTGACGATATCATATTAGGTATATGATTTCTATCAGATTCCATTTTGTAGGAATGTTCTTCTAATAAATATTATTATTCTACTTATAGAATAATTTGATATTATAATAGTAATATATTGGATTTCATTACATTAAACCGACATCAATTGTTGAGGAAGGGAAATCTAGTTTGATATTTCAATCCAACTTATGGTATTATATCATTGTGATGATAAATATAAAATTCAAATAGAAATTATATACATTATATGGGTATTTATTCCTTTTAAAAAGGGGTATTTATATCATATATTTGGGGATATACCAAACTTCAATAATATACCTATTATATGAGTGATTGTTTATGTTTTTCTTTAAGAGTTTCATATTCTACCTCCAAATCATGAATTTTTGTTTTCAATTGAACTCATACTTGGTCATAAAACTATTTCAAATACTCCATATAGAGTTTCTTCTTTTGAGTATAAGTAATTGAAAAATAACCTCTAATAGAATGTTTATAGGTGATTAATTTGTCTATTTGTATCACCATGGGTTTCACCTATTATTATTTTTTAGAATACAAATGTTTCAATGCAACTCTATATTGATTATAAGGAAATAAATATGAACATTATCAATAAAATGTAACCTATACACTATTTTGGTGACTTTTTTATCATATTTGTGGACCTAAATAAATTTCCAAGATTTAAATTCATTCTAGATATCATAAATTGAGTTTCAAGGAGAAGGATATACCAAAGAAAACATTCAATACATGTTATGGACACTATGAATTTATTTTGATTCCATTTGGCCTTAATAATTCCCCTAGTTACTTCTTGTATTTAATGAATAGAGTATAAATAAACTACATTGATCACTTTTTGGTAGTCTTTATAAATGATATTGAGGTATATTAAAAAAGTGAGGAAGAGAATGAAGATAACTGTAGGATTATTCTGAAGATCCTAATGAATGATAATTTGAATGAAACATTTTCCATGTTTGAAATATTTCTATTTTCAATTTTTTGTCTTATAATCTCATGGGGGTATATTTGGGATCCATAAAAAACAAAAGTCATTAAATGTGGACCCTGAATGACAACAGTAACTGAGATCTGTAGTTTTCTTGGTTTTCTAGAAATTATTTAATCTTTGTGGATAATTTCTCATGGTTTCTAATTCACATACCATGTTAATGAAGAAGATAACCAAGTTCCTTTGGGAGATAAAATTATAAAATATTAATAAAAGGGATAGAATATCAGTTTACACGCATTATGTTACACTAACCTATATTGGTGAAGGGTTTTTCATATATAGTGATGCATTGATGAAGGGACATAGATACCTCTAAATATAGAATGATAAAATGATATCTTATAACTCATACCAATTGATGTTTCATAATAAAAATTACCCAACTCATGATTTGATGATAGTTGTATTAATTTTTTTCATTAAATATATATGGGGAATTCTTCTATCGAGAGGGACTCAAGCATCAGAAAATTTATGAAGTTGTAGGATGCTATTCCAGAGTGTATTTTTATAAAGGGATACACTACTCATGTGATCACTAATAAATAATATATCTATGATAGATTTAAGATCTTAAAATATTATATTATTGTTAGGATGGATATTCCCACTAGTGGAAGGCTTTTGAAAATTGATGATTTGGTTTAGAAATTAACTTTTGTTTGGAACTATTCTAACTGGAGATGCATACCCATGGGCATAGGCTCCTTTAACATAATTTTTTTCATCAGAGTAAATGAAGTATGGATCTTGGGGGACTATCTCAATCCATTTATGATTTTATTTCAAGAATGGGACTTCTGTTTCAACCCATTTTCTTTATAGAATATTAGGGCTTAGGTTTGGATTAAAAATTTTGGCCTCAACTGGATACTTTTGAATTGTAAAATTCTTTTTGACATTGCATCTTTAGTTGGTATTCCAATTAAAATGTATTTTCCCACTAAGGTATACAAATGTGGTCAATTTTCAACAATACTAGTGGAGGTTGACTTAAAAATGTGCTAAATTCATAATATCATTCTATCAATTTTGGATGGTGACATCCCTTTAATGGTGGAGTATGAGAGACTTCCTCATTTTTGTACTGACTGCCATACAATTAGTCATGTTAAAGACACATGTCATAAAAATGTGTTTATCTCCTTTTTCTCTCTAAAATGACATCCTGAGACATATTGTAGAAAGAAATTAAAGAGGCAACCAGTGCAGAATTATGCAGATGGTGAACATATTACATGAGTTTTCAAACCACTTTCCAAAAAATTATAAAATACTAACTGAGCCTTACTATTTTAATTCCAAAAACATTTTCAAACCATTTTACAAAATCAAGATAAAAACACACAATGTACAAGAAAATTCCCAAATGTGCCTTTACACCATTTAGAGACCATACCGCACTTCAAGATGCCAAATGGGCCAGGTTTTGGATAACACATTTATCCAAATCCATTGAGTTCTAATAAAAAAACTTTACGTGTTGTGAATCACTTAAAAAGAACTATTTTAACCATTTAGGTTGATTCACATTCAAAGGAAAGCTTATAAACAGGATTATAAAAATTATTTAAATAAATAAAAAATAAATTCCAAGAGGTGAAATAAATTTTTCCTAACATATATATATCACATAAATATAAAAACATACTTCTAAAATGCTCAAGAAATCAAGTAATTCAAATTAAAGGCTTATTTATAGGGAACGTGCCTCAACAAGAAGAGAATCAAGCTGAAATACCATAGAACTCGATGTCTTTGACAATGGAAACATGAATTTTCCCTTTTCCTTTTGCATAAATAGCACCTCCTCTTATATATAAGGACACCTAGCCCCTATGTACATATTTTCATGGCCAAATATATACAAGTGGATCCTTATATATATTCTTATACGTGCATATACCCATTTACACTTACACATGTATATATTTTCATATACACATGTAAGTACACCTATATCCATTATATGTATTCACCATTCCATGGGAGAATATATATAAAGAGGTAAATTACATATATACATGTCTACCTATGAATACGCCTGTAAATATTCAACAATGGTAGCTCAAAACCAACCCAACGTGGTCTAAGATGCACTATAAAAATATTAGGAACCCAAACATTAAAAAAACCCTAACTAAAATTGGACCAAAAGAAAAGTCTGATGAAAACCTACATCAAAACAGATAAGGGTGGACCAAAATGTTCTGAAATTCTTTGCCTTCAATGGTAGATGCTGAAACATTCCTGAATCTGACCCAAGAGACCCATCACATGCCATATTAAGAAGAGAAGCATCAAAAATTATCCCACCCAAAACCATAGGGTTCGGCCAAACTACACACTATAATAGGGGAGAGGGAAAATGAAAAAATAATGGATGAGGGAAGAGGATGGATTACCTAAGGGTGTCGACCAAAAATCCCGAATAAATTGGGAAGAAAAACTAGCATAGTGGATCTTGGGAGAGGGGGTTAGAGCGCGGCAATAGGGGAAGGGAAGGGGGTTGTCGTATGAGACCCAGAGAATGAGGAGAAAAAAATAAAAGGTAGAAAAAAATAAAAATAAAAACCCAAAATTTTTTAAACAAGGAAACCCACACTATTTGGACATGGTTTACCAAACCATGCTCCAACTATGAGATATCCACTACCTAGGCCAGGTACCCTCACACGGTTACTCTAAGGTAGATGTACGATTGAGAAAACCATGTTCAAACTATGCCACTCAGCACTATAAACTCATATATCCAGACAACACACTTTTTGAATAGTTTAATAGATCACATGCAATCTGTGCACCACACCACTGACTCACCTGGTCACCTACATGGGCACTGCACGGTTACTCCTAACCATGCGGCCTAACCAAGAAATAGCTTAAAAGCCTCCAGAAATTTAAATCCCATCCTACCAACTATCATAACTCAAACCCACTCAAGAACCAAATGAAATAAGAGAAAAATAAATAAAAATGATAAAATATGGGTTTCGGGTCAGTGTGTGACATATAATATCAATCTTCTTCTTGAGAATGAAATTTTAAGTTTTATATCATTAAAATTACCTAAATATATGACAACATTGTTATATCCATTATAAAAAAATAAGTTACTTAATTATCATTTTTGAAGTGATGTAAACATTAAAATATTTAAAAAGTAGCCTCGATATTGTAATTTATTATCAACTTATATTTATTTTATTTTCTGAAATTGGTAATGTTACAACCTATAATAAAAAAGATTCAAGCAATAATTACAGGTTGATAGCTCATTTTAAAGTATAGATCGCTACTTCATGAAGGTGTATGTTATATAATATATAGTTTTTTAATCAGTTAAAATAAAAGGAAAATATTTAGCAATTCATCACAAGTGCATATTATTATTTAAATGGAGTACTCGTGTTAGACTTCCATATGCACATTTGACTCTTTTTGTTTTCCATTTTATTCCTTTTAAGGATATCAAATAGATGAAGGTTCTAGAAGATTTCCTTATAGGTATACCTAGAAAACCCATACTAACATGACTAATGATTTTATTTATTTATATATATATAATATTTCTTCTTCATTCACTTCTATTTATTATTCTTCTAATGTAATAATATTTTTTTCATTAAAACAATATAGTATAAGTTTTGGTATGTTCTATAATAATTAAAATAGTTAAACCACAATTTAAAAAACATTTATAAGTGTACATGTAATGTAAACAAATTTATAGATCCATTATTTACATATAGATTTGAATAATATAATATATTTTATAGTTAATGTTTCTTAAATTTATTGTTTTATATGTGACTCAGAAGCTGTCAATGTGATTTATAAATATAACCCACACCAACATTTGGGAAACTTGAGCAAAAGGATGCAGATTACATTGAGGGATGATAGGTATTCTTTTATACACATTTACAGTATATCTTATATGTTACTCAGACACTTTACTATTGAATTACATTTCACATGTAATTCTTACAGTGGAGAAACTCTTATCTACACAATGTGGGATGAATATAATGAAAAACTCAGTACGTTTTTGCTAGATGAAAATATGTCAAATAAAATTTTGGTCCTTAAATTTTTCTATAAAAAATGGATCTCCAATATTTTTTTTCATATATCACTATGAAATACTCTACTAATATGATAAAACTTCTATATACTTAAGTTCTCACTAAAAATTTTATTGACATTCAAAAATAATTATTACTAGCATGAGTTTTAATGCCATAAAGATACTACTCAATCCAAATTTTCTTATAGTTCACTTGCTTGAAATCAGGTTGTGCAGTTTCCTACTCTTGAAAATTATCTCCAATAGTTATAATATTTTGATTTATAAGAAGTTTTTTACTATTCTATTATGATTAATTTTTAATTTATTCATATATTTATTATAGTTTCATGACATAAAACTATTTTTATAATACAAAATTTTAGTGATTTTTTGGTTAACAAAATTACTGTATTTACTTTACAGTATACTAACAACACCTGTAAAGGACTATCAACAAAGTAGTGTTGATATTTCTACTATAGGGATCTCATCTTGAATCAAGCCTCTTCATTTTACAAATAAGAGAAAAATATTACATATTATTAATTGTATTGAGGTAATGAACATGTAATAAAAATTTTCTAAAATATTTACTACAACATCTATGAAAATTTGAAATATTTATTAACACACTTTTAATTTTGATTAAATTATAAATAAAAAAGTTTACCACATTATTTACTATTATGAAAATACCAAGTCACTTTAACTGGTTTTATGAATCATTTGTTCCTTGAAAAAATAATATAGACTTCTTCAATGAGATAATTTACTATTAAAATTATGGTATACTCCCAGAGTCATCCATACTAAGGTAAGAATTTGTATTACACAATTTAGGTAAAAAAAATTGTTACAATGAGTATATATTAATTTTATTTGAATTTTTAGACCAAAATTTTTTCTACATGTTATCTTTGGAACACAATTTATTCTAATATTACTATTACTTTTAAGAACCAATTGAATAGAACTGTACTTAATTTAAAGAATTAATAATGTCTTAATTCCACTTAAAAACACTTATTATACTCTATAATATATTTTAAATTCATTTCATATTTTTTTAGATACCGACTATAACTTCTGGTCAGTGATAATAATGTATCTATGTCTATTGGTCGCTTTCAGAAAAAAGTTATGCAATTTGTAGCGAATCAGTATCTGAACTAAGAAACACTCATATTCATGTAACTCAATATTATTTGTCTTTATATAATTTATATTCACAGTAATTTTATTTATATCCTAAAAATATACATTATAGGATGATGATGAATTTGGTTTTCCAATTGAACTCAATATATTCAAATAGAAAACACTACTCATGACTATTAAGATTTCTAATTTCAAAGTCTACATCCAAAAATGGACCTATGAAAAAATACATTCAAGGTACTTTTTTTATTGATGATGTTAATGAGTTCAAACTTTACGACACTCCTTCACAATAGAATGAGGTATGACTCCCAATTTTATTTATAGTACTATAAAGTTTTGTTCATTTCATATGATATTGTTAAAATTTTATAGTTTGAAAGATAAAAATTAAAATATATAGATACTATAATAAATTTTATATAGTTTTATTCATACAATATCTAATGGAAATAGGAAACTCTATATTCATTAATTATATTCCTTCAATAATGTTATATAGAATGATGAAAATGTTTTATTTGTAAGCATATGAAATCAAGAAGCTGAAATTTTTGGCATATCTCCCTTTTAAGGAATCATTATTCTATGGTTTTATTTTTATAAATTAATATGAAAAATTATGAGACCAGGCGCTAAGACAGCGTGTGATTCTGATTCCTAGGGTGGTCGTAACAATTCATTAAAAAATGATATGTATTTAATAGCATGCACGAGCAGTTTTCGTAAAAAAGTGGAATAACCCCTAAATAGGTGCCCAGATAAAAAAATCTGAGGGAATCATTGTGTTTAGAGTAGCAGGTTTACCTTAGGAAAGGCCTAACATTAGTCAGCATGGGCTGTCTGTGAAAGATAGTTTTTGAACATAATCGTCATTAAAATTATTTAATAAAAATTATTTTTGACGCAGCATTGATTTTCATTTAATATTTTTTATTTTCAGGAATCCAAGGTTATGAAATAACCCTATAAATCCTCTAATGTAAGGATACGGAGCTCTCTCCAATGAACATCAACGTATTGATAAATCAACAATAGTGAACCTCATATTCGAAAGATCTTTCCCACAGCAACGATGTGGTTACCATTCTTCATCAGTAATCGAACTGAATCCAGGTATTGTGTTTTCTTTGGGATTCCTTTCCCCGTTATTAAAAATCAATGATAAACATAGATAAACCAATGAACAGGTTGACCCATAGTTTTATCATTCTTTCAAGATGGTCTATGATTGCGGGTTTTTATCGGGGTTGATTCTTTTTTAGAGATTTGAATTATTTCTTCTTTATTATTTGTTCTAATGTGAATGTATTGAGGACAACACAAATAAGGTGGAGATCTATTATTTGGGAATTTTTTTTCATTTATCTCTCTCCCCTAATTTCTTATATTCTTCATTCTTCATGAAATGTGAATGGAGGATTGTTATGCCTTCGATTCGTGGTACAATTATTAGAGATCAAAGATCCAATGTCATGGAAACCAACTGGAGGCACGAAAATGATAGAAATAGATGGATCAAGGAGATTTAGGAGAAATATTCATTCGGATTATTTTTGATCGGGATGAATTGTGACATTAATCTGAGGCTAGGGCGGTGAAGAACCCAACCCAAGGATCATAGACATGCCTCATTTTTGAAAAACAGAGCACTGAAGCATCACTGGCATCCTGTGGAAGGTGCGGTGCCATGTGTAGGGTGACCGAACTGTGTTTGGTGGCCCATGGTGGAAGTAGATTATGGGGGAGGTGGAATATGACTCGTTTCCTCATTAGAGGAGCCCGCGGTGGTGCTTAGCCATAGGGAAGATAGGAGGCACACGGTCGAGGCAGACCGCATGCAGCGCAGAAGGTCAGCCTATATGCCAATGGGCCGAACAAGGGATTCAGTCCACTCTGGTGGCTTAGCAGGCTGACCCAATTCAGTTTAGACTAGACCAAACTGATCCGGGCTAGGTTCGGTGGGTCTAATCAGACCCGAACCGGACCCAGGTTGGACCTTTTTACAAAAATAGTAGTAACTTTCAAACTGTGTATCTATTTGATGATTTGTTTTCAGTATTGGAACCCTTGAGATGAGACGGTCCTTCTAAGATACTCTAAGTGAGTTTTTGTGAAAGTGTTCATATAAACTAATGGATTGAGGAGTAGGTTCTCCCAGAACGAGCATGCTATGAGCGGAATCTTGTGGCTAGTTGTAACCTCAAGACTACTTGACTATGAGACTATGTGACCTTGAGACTACATGAATTTTATACTAAGTAACTTTAAGACTACGTGAAATTACAAGAATATGTATCTTAATGAGACTATGTTTCTTACTAAGACTATGTGTCTTATCGAGACCATGTGTCTTACCGAGACTATGTGTCTTATCGATACTATTTGTCTTATTGGGACTGAGTGTATCATCAGGGCTATGTGTCTCATAGATACTGGGCGTTCTGTGGGCTACATATGATAATCCTTACAGGTTATAAACCTGTACTTGTGATAGATAACAATGTATTTTCTTAGTGTTATACTTTGTGTATTTTCTTATGGTATAATTTGTGTATTTCTTAGTGGTATTCCTTGGTGGTTTCGGGGTTTCCTATTGAGTATTTGTTTACTCCCCTCGGCACGAGATTTTCCCGCACATGTTGTGTCTTGTGCAGACAATCAAAACGTTGAAGGAGTCCTAGGTGAACCAGGACTAGGTGGTTCTTATAGAGAATATATAGTCTATGTGTACTCCTATAGCTTCAAATAGCTATCCCTATACCTACCCTCAGGTAGGGTTTTCTGTGGATGAGTTTCATGAACTTGTACTTTCACTTTTCCAGACTCCTTTTTAGGTGGGATTATATTCTAGCTCTGTTTACTTTCTAGTATTCTACTTTCATACTCTATTGTTTGTATCTTAGTGGTATACAAGCTTTTTTACTTAGTTTTTTTACATTTCATCATTTTTTTCTTAGAGATGTGTTCGTGTGTGCAGATACTTAGGCAAATGCCTCCCATTTGTGGGATATGTCTACTCAGTGCTAGTATCCATCCCTTGGCCTATTGTAGGAAATATTGGGGTATTCACGACATGGGACCCTCTAGGATGGGTCCTAACAGAGTGTTATCATAGTTAGTTAGTTCTACTTAAGTACCAAGAGTCTGTGAGATTGGTTTGGGGAAACATTTTTAAGTGTTTCGAGTTCGGCTTTTAGGCCATGGAATCTAGTGTTGGTGCAGCAGCCAACGTATCCATACACCAGGAATCTGAATTATTCTTTTAGACTTGGTACATGAAAAAATTGGTTGTAGGGAAAATAACGGTACATGAATCATATAGGATTTGGTTGTGTTCTCATGTCCTTCTTTAGTCATCTCACTAGGTATACTCTATTGACTGTGGTATATCTTGTTCAATTTTAGGATGGCTCCATTCAGACAACTGGATATGATTTTGTTTCATGATCATGAGTATTATCTTCCTAGTGATGAGGCATTGGTATAGGATCTTGTACCAGAGATATCACCTCTGGGTGGTTTACCAACAATACCACCACCCATAGAGTAGTAGTTACTACCAGTGCTGTCAGTTGAGGATGCATGTAGGCTGAGTGCATTTCATGAGATCCAGAGGCATAAACCTCCCATGTTTTGGGGTGAGATAGACCCCCCAAGTAGTTTAGGATTGGATTGAGGCAGTTACACATGTCTTCCTCCTTATGAGGATGCCTTCTGACCATATGGTAGTTCTAGCCGCGAGTCTTCTTCGGGGCTCAGCGGGGCGATGGTGGAGCTCAGTGACCTAGACAAATGATTATGTGACTCTATCTTGGGCCTAATTTGAGCATCTCTTTAGAGAGGAGTTCTTTCTAGCTATGTTATGCTCAGTGCATATATAATAGCTTCTATATCTGTAGTTGGGCATTCAGACAGTGGAAGAGTACTTGGTGAGATTAACTGATCTTTCTTGCTACTCCATAGATATGGTACGAGACCTGTTCTTTAGGGCTCGGACCTTTGAGTAGGGCTTAAGCCAGGATATTATTGAATCCTCAATATCTCTTAGAATTCCTACATATACTGGGGTACCTGAGTAAGATCTACCAGTGTAGAGATTTCTAGTGGAGCAAACACCGGCAGTGGGAGCTACCACTAGGAACTAGGTAGCTGATTCTTTGGAAGTAGGTAGCCTATAGTAGTCATAGGGACCCAAGTGGGTGAGGAACTCCAAGGGAAAACCCTAGAACATAGTATCAGCAGTGTGGGGATCCTAGGGAAGAGTGAGTCAGCTAAAGGATTGGTCGTGTTACTCGTACGGTGTTCGGGGACATCTGGCTTGAGATTACCCAACCTGTTGTACAACCGATTAGGAGACAGTCAAGGGACCACTGAGATAGAGGTAGAGACAGGAAAATGGTGTTCCACATGGTGGTATAATTGCAAGAGGATAAATTAAGGTAGAAGTATGTGGGAATAGGTTCGATGTATTACCACCACCACCCCCATGTGGTCCACGACAGGCTCAGGGAACTGGTGGATAGGGATGAGGTCAGCTTCAGGCGATGGAGGCTTATGAACCTGAGGTTCCAGGGATTATTATAGGTATGATATATGTATTTTCTACCTTAGATGTAGTTTTTATAGACACAGTCTAGTCATTCTTTTCTTTCGATGACCCTTGTTCGAGACTCAGAGATTTTGGTGGAACCGCTAACTCGACCCTTACACTTAGAGACTTCTATGGGATAGGATTCAATGATCACACATTGTTTCTTATAGTGTTACCTTACTATTGGAGTAGATAGTTTTGGTTGGGATAGTTTGGTAGTGGTGTTGAGACCTTATGACGTCATTCTTAGTATGGACTGGTTATCCACAGTCCATGCTTATATTGACTATTTTAGGAATAGAGTGTGGTGTGTCTGCAACTATGGGACAAGTTTTTACTATATTGGTAAAAAGGAAATGCATGCAGTATAGCATGGACTTACTCATAGGAGGGTGTAGATGATCACACATCAGTTTTCTAGCTTGACCCTCAGTGTAGTGGATGATATAAGTCCCTAGTTTTCTATAGTGGTGGAGGAGTATGAGGACATATTTCCTGAGGATGTTCCAGGATTATCTCCCTATAGAGAGGTTGACTTATGGATTAATATATACCTCAGTACAGCACCAATATCCTCACCTACATATCAGATGGATCTTATAGAGCTTCTTGAGTTGATGGTATAGCTAGAGGACCTACAAAGGAAGGGCTTTGTGAGTCCTAGTGTTTCACCCTGGGTAGCCCCAGTTTTGTTTTCCAAGAAGGAATACGGGAGCCTGAGGTTATGTGTGGACCTTCGGTGCCTGAACCAGGTGATCTTGAAGAACAATTATCCACTAATGAGGATCTATGTCCTCTTTGATCAGTTTAAATGGGAATGGTGGTTCTCAAAGATTGACCTCATATCTGGATATCACCAGCTTCATGTACAGGATGATAATATACCAAATATGGATTTCAAATGTCGTTACAAACATTATGAGTACTTGGTTATTCCATTTGGCATGAAAAAATCCCTATCAATGTTCAGGGGACTCATGAATATGATCTTCCATTCTTAGACTGATTTTTGGTTGTCTTCATTGATGAAATCCTAGTGTAATTAGTGTCTAAGGAGGAGCACATGATACACTTGAAGATGGTCCTGGACACACTCTGAAATCACCATATTTATGGGAATCTCTTGAAGTGTTAGTTCTATATTCGAGAGGTCCACTTTATGGGACACATCATTTTAGAGTCTAGAATAGTAGTGGATCTGGTGAAGATTTAGGTGGTTCTTTCTTGGGAACTACACAAGAGTGTTACCAAGGTGTGGAGTTTCCTGGGTTTTGATGGGTACTATCGGAGGTTTGTATCTGACTTTTCCAGAGTAGAATCACCCTTGAAGGCTTTGACATGGAAGGGTAATCCTTTTTTGTGGACATAGAAGTGATAGAAATTTTTTTAGGAGTTGAGGTAGAGGTTGAAGAGCGCTCCCATATTGAGATTACCATAGGAGGGCATCTAGTATGTAGTGTTTTGTGATGCATCAGGGACTGGGCTTGGTTGTGTCTTGATGTAGGGGAAAGTGGTGATTTCCTATGGTTCACACCAGTTGTGACATCATGAGAAAAACTATATGACCCATGATCTTGATCGATCATCGGTAGTCATCACATTGAAGATGTAGTGATGCTACCTTATAGGAAATCTATTTATCATCTACTCTAACCACAAGAGTCTCAAGTATATATTCTTTCAGAAGGATTCGAACTTGAGAAATATGTGGTGGCTATAGTTCTTCCAATACTATGACTTTGAGATTTTCTGTACTCCTGAGAAGGGGAACGTGGTGGCAGAAGCTCTCAGCAGGAGATCCATCTTGTAGTTTTTTAGTGATGTGTCAAAATAGTTAGTTGTGTTGTAGATATCCTTTATGGACAAATATAGAACAGCTTACCTCCAGTTTATGGTTGTCACCCCTCCACTCTTACAGCGATTCAGGGAGGCATATCTTGGAGATAATGACTATGAGACTTTACGTGTTTATATTTCCACAGGGCATGCCCCTGATGGATTTTCAAAATTGGGGAGCACATCATTATTTTCAGAGGATGCACAGTGGTATAGGTTTCGTTATGGGAGGAGGTCTTAAGGGAATTCTATACATCCCCTTTAGTAGTACATCCAAGTGTAGAAAAGATGTACCAAGACCTTCGACATCGGTTCTGGTGGTTGGGGATGAAGAATTCAGTGGTAGAGTTTATTTTTAGATTCCTCACTTGTGAGCAAGTGAAGTATGAGCACCAGGTTCTAATAGGTTTGACACAACCCCTTGAGGTGCTAGAGTGGAAGTAGGATGGGATATCGATGGAATTCATGATAGTGTTACCACGTACATCTAGGGGGAATGATGCCATCTGGGTGATCATTGACCGACTCACCAAGTAGGCCCACATCCCAATGATTCAGGTGTAGAGTTCAGTAGAGATCTTGGGACACCTCTACTATTACGACCCGCTTCCCCGGGCCATGAACCTTCTCATATGACCCCATGGGTCTCCTATAATACCTTGGTTGCCTTCCCAGTACACCATAGGCTATATTACTCACCAGGGTCACTTATCAGAATAATGACTGTCCCCACAGGCCAACACTTGTTCTTTCAGTTGGTTTTGTCCTCACTCACACACACCCTGGGAAACTTCCCAGAAAGTCACCCATCCTAATTACTACTCCAGGTCAAGCATGCTTAACTGTGGAGTTCTAATCAGATAGGCTCCCGAAAATAAAGGTGCACCTTGTTGACATGGGTAGTAACATTTATCCTTTTACGTCTCACTTTTCTAGGGGTGTTACATTATCCACCCCTTTAAAGCACAACGCCCTCATTGTGGACCCCAAACCTCAAACCCAGGTAGTGCCTAAGAACTTTCGGCTAGGTATTGGCTCTGATACCATTTGTCACGACCCGCCTCCCCGGGCCATGAACCTTCTCAAATGACCCCATGGGTATCCTATAATACCTTGGTTGCCTTCCCAGCACCGGGGAGCGCTTGATTGTAGCGGCAGACCCACGACGGAGGAGCGCTTGGTTGTAGCGGCTGACCCATGGTACTCAACAGAAGTAGTACCTCTAGAAGCTATGAGGGGGAGCGCTTGGTTGTAGCGGCAGAACCTTGGTGGGAAGCGCTTGGTTGTAGCAGCAGGCCCACAGTACTCGATAGGTAGAGTACTACAGCAGTACAAGGTGAGAGGGAAGCGCTTAGTTGTAGCGGCATAACCACTGTACTTGATGGAGAAGGAGTTTCCCAATAGCTTTGGGTTCAACTTCTTGATCAATCTTGTGTGGTTCATTGCGGGGGTTAGTACCTATCGATCCTTTGTGGGTCCGACGGCTTAGATGAATCAGTGGCTATATCTGATCATTCTATCGTCATACGAAGAAGTATAACTGTGTGAGCTGATTTCTGTTTTACTTTCCTATGTGGATTGTGTTGAGCTATCCTGTGTGGATTTACGTTTTTCTTTCCTGTGTGGACTGGGTTGTACTTAGGCTCAGATGTTGGAGCCGAACGAAAATTGATGACTTAGGTATATGTATGGGCATATACCTAAGCAGTGTCGGATGTTGCTTCGTGATTGTATCCTCCCTTTGTGGTTTATCCTTTGTGGATTCTGGGAGACCTTCGAGGGTCTCGGGGTCCCTACTGAGTAGCTTATACTCACCCCTGCATGGGATATGCCCGCACTACGTTGTGTTGGTTGCAGACGACGGACAGCGCTGATCCTGGTTGAGGCTTGCGGAGCAGGATGGTACCTAGAGGTGGACCACTGGGCGAGACGTACTCGGAGCGGACGGCTGGACCCGAGGAGCTGTGGAGGCTATCTATACCCACCCTTTAGGTGGGATTTCTATTGGACGGCTCGACGTTGCGGCTTTACCTTTCAGTTTTTGTTTTCCCTTTTGAGTTGTACTTTACTTTCAGTTTGGGTTTGTATTCTGGCCCACTTACTTTTCCGCACTTACTGTTGTACCAGTTTTACTTAGTGTTTACTTCTACTTGTTTGATCTGTGGTGATTGTGGTTTACTTTACAAAGGAAATGCCTTCACTTTTTCCGGGATTTACGCCTTGGTGCTAGTCGCCAGCCCCTAGCCTATGGAAGGCGGGCTTGGGGTAGTCACAGCACGGGCCCCGAGGACGGGTCGTGACAAATTGGTATCAAAGGAGTTTGGTTCTACCGCAGAACTCAGGAATCTGATCTTTTTCTATGTGAAGCAATAGTGTTTAGCATATTGGGTGTGGTTATCAGTCCAGGGAGTCCAGTGTTGGTGCGGCGGCTGACGTATCCGTACACCAGGACCCTGACTTCTGATTTCCGACTTAATGCACGAAAACATTGTTTGCATGTGTGTTTCAAGTTTTCTTTGTGATTACTTTGTGTCAGCTCATCAGGTATACTGTTCTGACCGTGGCGCACTTGTCTCTTTTTAGGATGGCCCCACGACAGCAGCCAGCTAGGGTTCCGAGCGTTGTGCGTGGCGAGAGCCCACCGAGTGACGAGGCTTCGGTGCAGGGCCCTTTGACAGCTGAGGCATCGTCGGTACCTCTACCCGCCGAGCCACCGATGCTTCTAGCCCCAGCCGCTGACAATGCACGTCGCCTTAGTGCACTGTATGAGTTACAGCGCCAGCAACCGCCCAGGTTCCGCGGGGAGATGGACCTTTAGGAAGCAGAGGACTGGCTGGAGGCGGTTTTATGAGTTTTTCGATTAGTGAGGACACCGGCAGACCTTATAGTGGTCCTTACAGTGAGCCTCCTGCATGCGGCAGTAAGCAGATGGTGGAGCTTGATGCTCCAGGTTCACGACGAGGCATCACTGTTTTGGACGGACTTTGAGATCCTTTTTTTCTCAGATTTCGTCCTAGCCACCCTCTGAGTGGTGTGCATCCAGGAGCTACTACAGTTGTGTCAGGGCAGCATGACAGTAGCCCAGTACGCGGCGAGGTTTACCGATCTCTCACACTATTCCACGGACATGGTATGGGACAAATTCTTCAGGCCCCGAACCTTCGAGCAGGGGCTCAGGTGAGAGATCAGAGCTTCAGTTGTTTCTCACAGCATTCTGACACAGACATGAGTGTTGGAGCGAGCCCTCTTATTGGAGAGTTTCCTTGCTGAGCAGTCTCCAGCAGCAGGACCCACCACTAGTCGGCATGCGGCAGAGTCTTCTGCAGTGGGCAGTAGACAGATGACGCAGGGGTCCAAGAGGACTAGACCTACCGGTGGTCGACCGCGTGACACAGGATCGATTGTGCGAGGCACCCGGGGTGGACAACGACTTACCATGAGCGAACAATGTTACTCCTGCGGCGGGGTTGGTCACATGGCTCGTGACTGTCTGACCCGCCATACGGATGACCAGCAGATGAACGAAGGACCTCCCAGGCAGAGGCAGAGGTTCGATCGAGGCGGACCGCATGGAGCAGGAGACCATGGTAGGGGATCTGTCCCAGCAGCTAGAGGTGGACGACACTTCGAGATGTTGCCACCACCACCACCAGGAGGTCCACCCCGACCGCAGGGAACAGGTGGACGTGGGAGAGCTCAGCTGCAGGCAGCTGAGGCCTACGATCATGGAGCTCTGGGAGCAGATGGACAGGAGAGGGACTAGCACCAGACCTGGAAACATTTGCTCATGTTTCTTCCAGCTCTGTTGATGTTTGTTTATTGTTGCTTTGTGTCTTTGTACTTTGATCTATAGTAATAAAAAGACACCTTTATTTTGGCGTTTACCTTCCTGTCCCCTCCTTGTGTTGTTACTAAGAGGTTCCGGTTTAAAAACCGTTGACTTGACCCACACTTTGAGATACCTACTAGAGGAGACCCAGTGACCACACACCGATGCCGACAGTGTGACTCAACCCTTAGAGGCGAGAGTAACGGTTGGATCTCTTAGTAGTAGCGTCGAGGCCTTACAATGTCATCCTTGCTATGGGTTTGTATCATCCATGTCAGGATTGACTGTATTAGGCGAAGAACGTGGTTCATCCAGGGGATGAGACCGGATTTCTCTTCTCGGCAAAGAAGAAATCTCAGCAGCTCGAGTAGGACCAGAAAGGTCCAAGTCATCCAAGAGCGGATGAGGACATCTCAAAACCGGAAAAAGTCTTGTGCTGACGGGAGGCGGAGGCCACTAGAGTTCGAGGTTAGTGACCATGTTTCCCTACGGGTCTCACCTCGACGTGAGTTATGGAGATGTGGCTGAGGCGACCAGTTATCTCCGAGGTTCAACGGACCTTTCTAGGTCCTCGGCAGGGTAGGAGAGGCGGTTTACCGCTTGACCCACCCACCATAGTTGCACCAGGTGCATGACAACTTCCATGTATCTCAACTGGGGAGATATGAGATCGACCCCTTTGCAGTTCTTTGACCATGGGGAGATGGGTGTTAATGATGGGGCGACTTTTATGGAGGTCCCGGTGGAGATCGAGGATCAACAGGAGCGGGTCCTACGTGGACGGTCAATTCCTCTAGTGCGCATCAGATGGCAGCATGGGAACCTCCAGGAGAGCACTTGGGAGCGGGAAGCTCAGATGTGTGCTCAGTACCCACATTTGTTTCCCTAGTTTATAATGTATCTTTACGGGGATGTAAAGCCCTATGGTGGGAGTGATTTAAAGACCCGTAAATTTCAAGGAAATTTTTTTTCTTAATTTTCTTTGGAATTTTACAAGAACACAGTTTCTGACGGCACCTGATTCTAAGGCCCGGTGTGCCTGGAATCATTTTCCGAAGTTTGGATCGGGTACGTTTAGTGAACGAACGAGCGGGTTTTTCTAACTTTTGAACCGGTGCTCGGAATCAAATTCCGAGGGCACCGATAGAATCGCAGCGCTGGTATTTGTTTAGAAACACCTCCTCTAGAGTTGCGTTTACTCGGGTGTGGTTTTTAAATTTTTGGGGTTAAGTTAAGAAATAAAATAAAGTGTGCGGCAACATTATTTCTATTTCACTTAAAGCCACTTAAAGCTTCTTAAGTTGAGTTGAAGCGGATAGGTGCAATTCAAAATATCCTACCCTCTTGGTAGGATATTTGTGGGGTGGGGCCCACACGAGCCCCACCGTTTCTTTTCCGCTAAGTAACGCACCCGCAAAAACCCCTATTAAATGAAAGTCAACTGGGGCGTTTCCTTAAACAATTAAACGCTCCTATTAAATTGGGTGGTTTATTCATTGAAATTAATTCTATGAATTAATGGGTCGTTACTTAGGTTGTTTTTTGTTTGTTGGCATGTAATAAAATAAGACCAACATTTTTCTTCTTGAGGGTTGAGATGATTTGACAGAAACCTTAAGTCCTTCATCCTCCTTCGCGAAGAACGCGAAGAACGCGAAGAACGCGAAGAACGCGAAGAACGCGAAGAACGTCGGCCTCCAACGAAGGGCGACGAAGAACGCCGAGCCCTCGGAGATCGACGATGCGACGCCAAGTACCGCGACGCCAACGATTCTTCTCCCGCGACGTTCTTCTGCGACGTTCTTTCATCCGCAAAAAATCTCTGATCATCCGTTGAGATCGTCGACGCGACGCCTTTCCGTGACGATGCGACGCCCTTCCACGACACGACGATCACCTTTTACCGCAACGATCAATTCCACATAGAACGCTCACTCGACGACTATGGTGAGGTAGGGTTTTTTTATTTGAAAATATTATTTTGTTCCCGTAGTTGTTTCCTTCCAAAACAAAGTGCCCAAGATCAAAGTGCAATTTTAATTTATTAAAATTGTATCTTGTTATGTTTTCATGTGTTGATAATTATTTCCCGATTGTTATCACCTAATGCGGAGGGTGCGGGCCAAACAAACACAGCCCGACAACCCTCCGCAGTTCTTCGTTGATGTGCGGAACGACGAACGACGACAAACGGGGCCACAATGGTGATTTGAGGGCCTGGCAGGGAAGAATGGGACCCAGGAGGAGCCCCGGCGTAGACGGAAACGGAATCGGACCACCAGAGCAACTCCGGTGGCCCGTGGAATCCACAGGCGGTGCGGGTCGCCGGCGCGGCGGCGCCGGCGGCCGGAGGGGGCGGCGCCGGCGGCCGGAGGGGGCGGCGCAGGCGGCCGGAGGGGGCGCCGCCGGCGGCCGAAGGGGGCGGCGCCGGCGGCCGGAGGGAGTGGCGCGCCGCCGGATGGAGCCGTCGCGGCTGAAGCCGCGGCGGCGGCGGCCGACCAGACCCGCGACTGCACGGGTTTGGCGACACACGGAACGCGGCAAAGCCGCGTCCGCTGACCGAGTGCGGCCCCACGCGGGGCCGCGGCACTTCATCCCGCGGGGGCAGCGCGCCCCGCGGTTCCTTCGCTCGGCCGCTCGGCCGAGCCGGGCTGACCCGCCGGGCTGGGTCGCGCCCAACCGGGTCAGACCCAGACCCGTCTCGGGTCAACCCGGTTCGGGCCGACCCAGGGGGGGTCGGGCCGGGTCGGTTCGGGCCCAGACCCCCCGTTTCGGGACCTTTTCAGTCTTTTTATCATAACTTGAGATACGGACCTCCGAACGATGCGTCGTCAGTGGCGATGCGATCCTTGGATCTAGACGGTCATTTCGGTATATCACACTCAAGGTTTCGGAATACTTTGGGTTCGGCCGGGTTGGTTCGTACACGAAACCAACCGGGCCCTCGGAGCGGAAACGCTCATATCTTGAGCTTCGGATGTCCGATTGACGTGTCGTCGACTTTGTTGATTTCCTCTAAGTGAGACGGATATTTTGGCTTACTCCGCCCGAGGTTTGGACGCAGGTGTAGTACGGTCGGGTTGGTTTTTCCTTAAAAATCAACCGGGCCCCTGGGACGAAAAAGTCAATAACTCTCAGACCGAGCGCCCGATTGACGCGCCGTCTGCGACGTTGAGTTCCTGTTGACGATACGGAACTTTAGGATACATCAACTCTGGACTATGTGTCAGTTGATGTATCAGCCTCTCGGCTCGTGGAGCGGACCCTCCCGAACGAGCTTGCTATGTGCGGGGACCCTAGAGCTGGATGCGACTGCTACTGTGACGATGACGACTGTACAAAGATCCTCAGTGGATTCGATTGCGACGATTATGAAAACAGTACGGGGATCCTCCGTGTTTTCGGCAGTAAACACTATGGTACATCTTGGGATACGTCAACTCCGTACTACATGTCAGTTGATGCATCGAGCCTCTTAGCTCGTGGAGTGGACCCTCCCGGAACGAGCATGCTGTGTGCGGAAACCCTAGAGCCGGTTGAGACTTGATGACTGCTGATCGGAAAACTCGGTGTGTTACGGATAGCCCAGTGGGGAGTGCTTGGTTGTAGCGTCAGACCCGCGATACTCAATAGAAGGAGTACCTATGGAAGCTATGAGGGGGAGCGCTTGGTTGTAGCGGCAGACCCACGACGAAGGAGAGCTTGGTTGTAGCAGCACCGGGGAGCGCTTGGTTGTAGCGGCAGACCCACGATGGAGGAGTGCTTGGTTGTAGCGACTGACCCATGGTACTCAACAGAAGGAGTACCTCTAGAAGCTATGAGGGGGAGCGCTTGGTTGTAGCGGCAGACCCATGGTGGGAAGCGCTTGGTTATAGTAGCAGGCCCACAGTACTCGATAGGTGGAGTACTACAGTAGTCCAAGGTGAGAGGGAAGCGCTTAGTTTTAGCGGCATAACCACTGTACTTGATGGAGAAGGAGTTTCCCAATAGCTTTGGGTTCAACTTCTTGATCGATCCTGTTTGGGTCATTGCGGGGGTTAGTACCTATCGATACTTTGTGGGTCCGACGGCTTAGATGAATCAGTGGCTATATCTGATCATCTCTATCATCATACGAAGAAGTATACCTGTGTGAGCTGATTTCTGTTTTACTTTCCTATGTGGATTGTGTTGAGATATCTTGTGTGGATTTACGTTTTTCTTTCCTGTGTGGACTGGGTTGTACTTGGGCTCAGATGTTGGAGCCGAACGAGAATTGATGACTTAGGTATATGTATGGGCATATACCTAAGCAGTGTCGGATGTTGCTTCGTGATTGTATCCTCTTTTTGTGGTTTATCCTTTGTGGATTCTGGGAGACCTTCGGGGGTCTCGGGGTCCCTACTGAGTAGCTTATACTCACCCCTGCACGGGCTATGCCCGCACTACATTTTGTTGGTTGCAGACGATGGACAGCACTGATCGTGGTTGAGGCTTGCGGAGCAGGACGGTACCTGGAGGTGGACCACTGGGCGAGACGTACTCAGAGCGGACGGCTAGACCTGAGGAGCTGTGGAGGCTATCTGTACCCACCCTTCAAGTGGAATTTCCAGTGGACGGCTCGACGTTGCGGCTTTACCTTTCAGTTGTTGTTTTCCCTTTCGAGTTGTACTTTACTTTCAGTTTGGGTTTGTATTCTGGTCCACTTACTTTTCCGCACTTACTATTGTACCAGTTTTACTTAGTGTTTACTTCTACTTGTTTGCTCTGTGGTGATTGTGGTTTACTTTACAAAGGCAATGCCTTCCCTTTTTCCGGGATTTACGCCTTGGTGCTAGTCGCCAACCCCTGGCCTATAGAAGGTGGGCTTGGGGTAGTCACGGCACGGGCCCCGAGGACGGGTCGTGACATCTACGTGTAGGAGATAGTTTGAATGCATAGAGTTATATCAATTATAATCTCATATTTTGATGCTTGCTCTACATGATAATTGAGGAAGGGATTGCAGAAGGTTTTTTGGACTCAGCTGCGCTTGAACACAGCTTTTTACCCATAGACGGATAGCCAGACTGAGCGGACCATACAGGTTCTGGAGGACATACTATATGCTTGCATCCTAGATTTTGGTTGTAGTTTGGAGGATTTCCTACCCATGGTGGAGTTTGCGTACAACAATATCTATCATTCCACCATAAGTATGGCACTATTCAAGTCCTTGTATGGGTGACCCTACAGGTCCCCACTTTACTGGATGGACCCAGGAGAGTCAGCACTCATGGGACTAGAGTTGGTGCAGGTGACTATAGAGAAGGTGTAGGTCATCCAAGAGTTCATGAAGACTACACAGATCCATTATAAGTCTTATATTAACCAGCTACAAAGGCCTTTGGAGTCCGAGGAGGGAGACCATGTATTCCTTCAGTTCTCTCCTCAATGAGGAATATGAATATTTGGCCAGGGAGGAAAGCTATCTCTGAGGTTCATCAGCCCTTTCATAATAATATGTAGATTTATTGAGGTGGTGTACCGCTTTTCTCTACCTCTGTAGTTAGAGTGGGTGCACGACGTCTTCCATGTGTCACAAATGGGGAGATACATCCATGATCCATCGCATGTCATTGACTGGGGAGAGCTGGACATTCACGATAGGGAGACTTTTGCGGAGTACCCAGTTGAGATTGAGGATCAATAGGAGAAGATCCTTTGGGGTCAGTCAATTCCTATAGTACACATTCGGTGGTGGAACAGAAATCCCCAAGATAGCACATGGGAGTGAGAAGCTCAGATTCGTGTTCAGTACCCTCATCTTTTTTTAGTAGCCCTTTTTTTGGATTTTGGGGACATAAATCCCTAAGGTGGGGAGAATTTAATGACTTAGATTTCTCTGGTTTTATTTTTATAAATAATTAAGAAAATTATAAGACCATTTGCTAAGAAGGTGTGTGATTCTGAGGCTCGGTGTTCCTAGAACAATTTATTGAAAAATGCTAAGTTTTTAATAGCATGGAAAGCAGTTTTCCTAAAAAAATGTAATAAATCCTAAAGGAGTGATCATATTAAAAATCTGAAGGTACCATTTCATTTAGAGTAGTGGTTTTACCTTAGGAAAGGCCTAACATTGGCTAGCTTGGGCTGTCTATGAAAGATACTTTTTGGACATAAACATCATTAAAATAATTTAATAAAAATTATTTTTGACACAAAGTTTTTTTCTTTTAATATTTCCTTTTGTTAGGAATCCATGGTTTTGACATAACCCTAGAAATATTATAAGGCAAGGAGATTTAGATCTCTCTAATGAATTTTGATGTATTGGTGAATCAACAACAACAAACCTCGAATTCGAAGGATCTTTCCCACGACAATGATGTGGTGAATTTTCTTTATCATCGGTCAAACTGAATCAAGGTAGGGAGTTTTCAATATGATTCATTTCCCCATTCTTAAAAATAAATGAGGAATGTGGATAAACCAATGAAAAGGTTGAATAAAAGTTTGATCATTCTTGTGGGATAGGATATGATTGCGGGTTTTTATCGGGGATGTTTAGAGATTTGAATTGTTTACTCTTCGTTCTTCATTTTAATGTGAATGGATCAAGGTTGACATGAACAATTTCAAGATCTATTCTTTAGACATTATTGTACATTTATATCTCTCCCCCAATTTCTTACATTTTTCGTTCTTTAGGAAATATGAATGGAGGATTGTTTCACCTTCAATTCGTGGCTCAACTATTTGAGATCGAAGATCCAATGTTGGGAAAACCTACCAAAGGCATGACGCCAACAGAAATTGATGGATCAAGGAGATTCAATAGAAATCCCCATTCAAGTGATTTTTTTCAAGATGAATCATGACATTTATTCAAGTCTAGGTCGGTGAAGAATGTGACCTGAGGATTGTAGATGTTCCTCTGTTTCAAAAAATAGAGCATCGGAGCATGACCGTCGGTCGGCGCAGCCGGTGGCGGTCATGGACGCACAGCGGTGAGGCATGCCAGTGCCGCATGGAGGGTGATCTGGCATCATGAAACATAGATCAACTGTATTTGGTGGTATGTGGTGGTAGCAGACCACAGGGGAGGTGCAACTCAGCTCAATGCCGAGTTGGAGGAGCCAGCGGTGGTGGCTCAACCATGAGGCAGACAGGAGGCACGTGGTCGGGGTGGACCACGTGCGGCATAGCAGGTCATCCTGCATTCCAATGGGCTGGATAAGGGATTCAGTTCATGGCCTAGAAAGCCACATTCTAACAGCCTAGTGATTCATGGTCTAGCATGCCCAACAGGTCAATCCCAGCGGTCCAAGCCCAATGGGATTCTCGGTTCAGTTCAGACTGGAATGGACTTGGGTCATACCTTTTTACTAAAACAATCATAACATTCAAACTATGTGTCCATTTTTCAATCTGTTTGCAAAGTTGGGACCCTTACGATAAGACATTCCTTTTTAGATACTCTAAGTTAATTTTTTTGGAAGTGTTCATATGACCTAATGGCTTTAGGAGTAGGTTATCTCAGAATTAATGCTCTATAAGAGGAATCCTATGGATGGATGTGACCTTGAGACTATGTGACTTTAAAACTATGTGACCTTGAGACTATGTGAATTTTGGACTACATTACTTTGAGACTATGTGACTTATCGAGACGTGTCTTACTGAGACTACGTGTCTTATCGAGACTACATGTCTTATCGTGACTGAGTGTCTCATCGGGACTACGTGTCTCATCGATACTGGGTGTTTGGTGTACTATGTCTAATAATACTTCTATTAGTGTAATAGACTTATACTTTTGTGAGATGACTATATATTTTTTTAGTGTTATACTCTTTGTATTTCTTTGTGGTATACTTCGTATATTTATTAGTGGTATTACTTTGTGGTTTCAGGGTGTCCTATTGAGTATTTTTTTACTCACCCTTGCACTGTCTTTTCCCACACATGTCATGTCTTGTACAGAAGATCGACACTTTTGCAGAGTCCTAGCTGGACCAAGACTAGGTGGTGCTTAGAGAGACCATATAGTCAAGGTGTGATCCTATGGCTTCAGACAGTTATCCATGTACCTACCCTTCAGGTAGAGTTTTCTATGGATGAGTTTCAGGAACCTATAATTTAACTTTTACAGACCCCTTTTTGGGTGGGCTTGTATTCTAGACCTATTTACTTTCTAGTATTCTACTATTGTACTCTATTGTTGGTATCTTAGTGGTACGCATGGTTGTTTACTTAGTGTTTTTATAATTAAACATTTTGGGATTGGAGATGTGTGTGTGTGTCTAAGTACTTATAAAAATTACTCCCATTTCTGAGATATTCCTATTCAATTCTAGTTACAATCCCTTGGCCTATTGGAGGGGGGCTTGGGGTAGTCATGGGATAGGCCCCTCTAGGACGGGTCATGAAATCCCTCTAATACAATAACTTTGGTACTTCTAATATCTTTTAAATTTGGATGTTTCTAAATAATCATTACATTTTCCTATATGGTAACTTTATTTGAACACAAAAATATATATTATACTCACATATTGTAAATTCATGACATGAAGCTAATGAAAAATATTTTTGTATAAAAATTTTCTAAAAGATTTTGAAGATATAGATGACCCTAAAAGAGGCAATAATGACACAAATTTGTGTTGTGGGAGCTTACAAAAGAATGATATTCAAATTAAAATAGCTTCTACCTCTATTACAGAGAAAATGAAGTATAATATGATAAACTAACTATTTTAAATCTAGGTAATGAATCTATATTAATCTACATTTAATTTGACATTTGAAATATAAGCACATTATCTATTTCATATTGTGCATTCAAAAAAATGAATTATTTTTCAAAGTTCTCTAAAAAACTGTTAACTATGTCTCCATTTTGATGTGTTATCATTTTTAATTGTTATTTTTTTAGATTGTACCAAAACAAGATGGTAGTGCACATAACTACTTTTGACACACTAGATACCTAATTTAACCTTACTAAATACTTGATGTCTATGTTATATTTATAAAATTTAGTATCATTTTTCTTTGCCTTGAATTAATTGGTAACAATGCCTACAGATTGTTTTGAATACATGCATAGAATACATGCATTAAACAACCAAACAAATAAATTTGTATCCTCTTCATATAGAATTCCATAACTCAACAAAACTAAATAACTATGATGATTAACACCTAAAAATACTGCAAAATGCATGTTATATTTGTTGGTTAAGTATGTCATGTTGAAATTGATGACATCCCCAAATTATTCTTATGTTGTTTGACTTATCAAATCTACCCAAAAAAATATTCTTAACATTAAATTCATCATCTATATTTATTTCATAAAATAAATTACAATTTTGACAATGCATTTTAGAAGAAAATCCACATATGGCCTTTCCATCACCTTCTTTTCCAATTTCCTGTATTTCTTTATGATCATAGTTTGTATCATCTATTTCGTAAAATAAATTACTATTATGACACTACATTCTAGAATAATAGTCACCTATTTCCTTTCAATCAAATTCTTTTCTCAACACCCATCTATATTTATGATCATAGTTTCTAACACATCTTTCTATAAAATTTATCTTATCACCTATATCTATTGAAAGGTATCTATGTCTTTTTTAAATGAACTTTTGCATCATAATTTACTTGATTGATTCTTTTTACATGCATGTTGATATTTGTTTAAATTTTAACAACCTTCCCTTGGTTGGGCTCAAATCATTACAATGTTTAAGAAAAACTTTCTTAATCTTCCATGAACCACTATACTTTAAATACATATTATTTTTTCTCAATTATTGTTTTTTTGGGAGAGTCTTCATATAATTTTTAACTTTTAAAATATATGTTCCATTTCAATAAAAAAAATGAATGAAATAAAAAAAACTTTCCATATTCAGTTTTCTTTGAGATCTTATTCATGAAACCAAATCCCTATCCCATTTTCACCACATATTTCCTGTAAAATTACTTTACCTCATCTTCAGAAGAGAAATTAATTCCTACCAAATGCACTAAACATTCCGCATTGATACTTACATTGAATCTTTCATCAATTAAAAATTCATCATCCAATGAATCATCATTTTTATCTTCATTGAACACCTCATTACCTTCATTCGATTCATTAATATCACTAGTAATCTCCATTTTCAAATTTAAATAGTCCTTTAAGAACATATATATCTAGTTTTAGTATATTATTTTCCCTTTCATTATGAACCTCCTTTTTTTTCTCATACTCATAACAGGATAAAATAATAACTAACTTGCAATTAAATGTTATTCTCAAACATAAATTCCTTTATATAATGATTTTTATGACTAATTTAAGTCCTAACTTCAATAATCCATGATTGGCTACCTTCATACAGTTTTTATAGGATTTTTCACAGTAAACATTTGATACATCCTTAAGTAAAACCCTCTACTTACGTTGTTGACATTTAGCATCCAAATAAATGAAGTTATTTTCATCTGTAGTTACTATTTTTATTTGATAATAAATTATTCTTTTGATCTTGATGATATAGAGGTTCAATATCATTTTTTGTAGTTTTCAGTTGGTAATACATGATTTTGTATAAGTCGTCTTCATGTGTTTTTTTTATGCTTCAATTTAAGTCAGTATCCCATTTTAAGTTTCCTTTCCATGAGGAAAAATTTGAGTCAAATTTTTTCATTGTACTTCATGAAATGTCAAAGCATATTTTGTTATATATACTAATGATGTTTTTAATCTTTTTTCCCAAGTTAATCTATTGTGAGAATTTCACAATTAAGATGCATTTAAAACTGGATTCTCTTACTTCCCAATAAAAATTTAATGATTTTGATTTTTCTATTTATGTCAAACTGAATTTATTCATAACCATTACAAACTATTTTTTAAATTATTTCCTATTTAATTTAGATCTTATAGCTTAATATAATTGTTATAACTCATTTTTAAAATGTTTCATGATTATTTAACCAATGTATCATGGTTTAATTTCATGTTTACTACTTATTCTTTTAATTTTTTAAGTTTATAATAACACATTATTTGTTTAAAAACATACATCAAATCCCATACAACTACATGGGTGGAATACTAGTTTTCTTAATTATAATTTAAATCATATTCCTTAAGTTTTTATTTTTATCAATAAATCCTTTATATTTACCTTTAATATTATTATATATACCATAAATATTTTCAATTTTATGATTAAGTCTTTAAATTTATTTATAATTTCAACGTCAATCAGTTTTTCATAATTTTATTTGGAAGAAGAATAACCAAAAACACTTACTACTTTTATTGAATCCATAAGACAAATATTGGAAACTTTATTTTCACAATTGTATTCATCACTAATGTCTGAGTCTAAATTCCAATTTCCACTAAGCTATCATTGATTTGTTTTCCTTTTTTTACTACATCCTTTTATTTTTATCTTCCTTTGGCCTTGATTATTCGGGATTGATGTTCCCTTTATTTTTTTACTCATATAAATAATATCATATGAATCATTAGACATTTCATTAATTTTCCTTGATATTTTATTTTTCTCTCTAGGGTAATCATTTCTGAATATTCAGGAGTATCCTTTATTCTTTCTATATATTACCTTTTCTATATGAGCAATATCATCTCTTTTAAAAGTCTGTATCTCAAAGTTATAATATTAAGTAGAAAATTTTGATTTAAAATCAATTACTTTATTTTTTTAAATATCTACTTGAGAAATATTTTTAATTTATAACTCATATTGTAACAAATATCCAATAATATCACGAAGAGTTCATTCTTTAAAAAAATTACTTTCATCAATTGAAGCTTTCTTAGTATGTCATTTATTAGGTAAATCTCTTACTCTTTCTAAAAAACTAAATTATAAAGATTTTTTCCTGAAGAAATCATACCATTTATAATTCTATTAAATATATGAAACATTTTATCGATAGTTTCTTCCTCACCCATCTTAAAATATTGACATTTAACCCTTAACATACTATTTTAGTTCTTGTTATCTTCTCTGAACCTAAATGAGTTACTTTCAAATTATCTATATTTCATGAGTTTTTTAACATGAAGATACATGTATATAAACATTCCTACTAAAATAAAAGTATAAAATATTCATTACATTGTAATTTAGAACACATATAATTACATTGTTACCAGATAATATATCAAGGTCCACTTTAGGTGCTTTGTTAGGATTGACTATGATAGTCCAACTATTAATGCTAGATACTTAATATAAGATTCCATGTGTGAATACTAATATAAATAATCTATTACATAAAATAACGGATTATTTTTAGGAATCAAAACTTCATTTGAACTTTTTATTACCATCTCAAAATATCTTTTCCCCTTGATTATTAATTTGGGTTTTGATTAGAAAAAATATATATGCACAACAAATCTAGGTTTCAAGATCTGATGCCAATTTTTTGGTCCCAATGTGAAGGTGGTTGAATAGTAAAAAGGGGTTAATTGACCACTTTAATAAACTTTAAAGAATTTAACAAAGATAAAATAATTATATAGTGGAAATAAATAGAAACATAGAGAAGATAATTTTTATAGTAATTCATATCAAATTAATGTTATTGTACTCTTCACTTCCCACAATGGTAGAGAGAAATTTCACCCACTAAAATAAAATCTCTAAATTTTGATGGGGGTCACAACCCATTACAAATTTCTTTTTAATCTATGGAGTCTCAACACAAGACTTTCCCTTTTAACCCCTGGAGGAATAGCCTAACTAGATTCCTTTTGAAGTGGTGAAAGGAACCAACCTTACCTGTATCTGAACTAAGGAACAATCAAATCTATTTTCCTTTTATCGATTAGTCACAAACCACACATACCTTTTTTGTGGTGGTATAACTCAAAAATATTATCTTTTAAAGTGTAGTATAACCCATAAAATTACTCACATATAAAATAATAGAAACATGTAACACCACAGAACTAAGATGAGCACTTTGAAGTTCAAAATCTTGATGCATATTTGATTGTATGAGTAGTATAGTGTTTCATGATTAATTATAGTCAAGTGATTTTTAGTAGCACCAATATTCAAGGATATAAACATGTAAATCTTCTATATCTCAAGTATCAACATTTTTTATTGGTTCGGTATTACTCTATTTATAGAGTTCTTTAGAAAAAAATCTCTCGGTTGGAATTTATTTTCAAGATAATGCTTTGGAAATGTTGAATTCAAAACATATTAAATAATAAATTCAATTATGAAAATTAAAACTAAATAAAATGATTAAATTAAATAATTTTGAAAGAATAGAGAAAAAATTATATATCTGACCATGACCTAGAACTACAGTGTGAAGAAATTTTTTAAGGTATTTTTCAAACTATATGTCAACCGTGCCCTTAATTAAAGTATAGAGAAATTCATTTGGAATTTTTACTTAGTGACCTCAAAAACATAAAGAGAACTCGACTATCCAAAATTCCTTGAAGATATTTTTATGGTCGTTTCAACAAACCAATTTTTGGTAGCCTTTTAACCTCAAGAATGGATGAGGGGCCACGTATTGTTCTATGCCAAATCAGTTCCCATGGTGCTTCTAGTATTCATGTGTAAGGCATGATGACTGATTTTATGGCATAGTGAACTAAGGTTAGTTGTTTTGACACCGAGAGTCTAAAATTGGAAATGCATTTCACCACAGAATATTTTTTCCTTCAAAGATCCATTTCTAATTACCCATTTTACATATGTGATTATAAAATTTGAAATGATTAGTATTATTATGTGTTGATCTCTTGTTGTAAGTTTTGAATAAGGAAACACGCGATAAAAGGATTACTAAAAAACCTTGAATTTTGAAAGGATTTTAATTTTATTTTTAATTTTTTTTATTTTTTATTTACCTTTACATGAGAGGTTACAGGCTATGTAAAGGTAATTACATAAAGGTAACTTGATGAGGTTATGTAAATGTGGTATGAATTTTCTATTTCATACATAAAGGTAACCTGGGTCTGTATTTGAGTAGTATATGTAATGGTAAGTGAGTTTGGGATATATAAACATAATAAAGCTTGGTGAAGGGTATTTATGCAAAAAGGTAAGAGGAAGAATAAATAATTTACATAAATGTAGTTAAGAAACTTTAAATGATAAGTAAAGGTAAGTTAATTTGGTGTTATGTAATCGTAAGAAAAAACATGTTGCATAAAGTTAAATGAGAATCTAAGTAATGGTAACATGGAATTTTCATAGGTTACTTAATGGTATATATTTAAACACAAATATTATATAAACTTTATTACTCAACTCATATAAATGTAAAAATAAGATGTGTAAGGGTAAAAAATACTCCGAAAAATTTAAAATCTATTTTACATAGAATGAATATGGAATATAAAATAATTAATGAAATGATGAAAAAAACAAAATAATTGAATAATAAATAAACAGTGAATAAATAATTAAAATTATTTCAACTTCCTTATTTTCTTCTAAAAACAGTGTTATATTTAATAATATAAGACTTAATAATATTGTGAGAAACTATAATTACTTGATTTATTCATGGAAATATCAAAACATTAATCCTTATAAATACTCATGTGAGAGGGAATAATAAAAATGAATTTTTGTAATTATCAAATAATGAAGTGGTTCAAGGATCTACTAACATTGTCTACCTAAATAACTTCGAATAGCTTTCCAAGCCAAATTATGGATTTTGAGAAGGGATATATGAATCCTTATCAGTAGTATATCCACATGACAGGATATTCTGAAACCAATGGTGAGGTGCATTGGTTTTTTATAAAATTTGGAAGACTAATAAATAATATATATTACTTCATATATTTTGGTAATCAAGATAAAAATAATAATAATATCCTTTTAATTAATGTGGAATATGGAAAGTGAAATCTTCATAACACTATAATCAATCAGACAAAGATCATGTCCTAACCAATACATATTTCCAAGGGTAGTATAGTTTTTTTATACACTATACCACTACAAGAAAATATATACCATGTGTCAAAGTCCCCTTTACTTATTTAGTCACCTTATCTAGCAAGAGAGGGTGAGAAGGACGCCTACAGAAGGTACATGGGTATGATCTTACTATTTATTATGTCAGATATCAATTATGTATGGGGAAATGATAAATCAACATAATAAAATGGATTCCTATACCATGATATATCATATCCTATCTCTTGAGAAGTAAAAGAGAGAGGATTTGGATAAATAAAATTTTCACTGCACTATTTTAGTGTAAACTGGAAGAAGTCTTTACCAAGTGGTATTTTATTCAATATACTGAAGAACATTGATTGCTTATAAAAGTTATACTTCTATATGGATAATAAATTATCCATTAATATCACACCCAGACCCCATTTTCCCTCTTTTATTTTATTTATTTATTTATTTAATCTCATTCTTGAATTTCAGGCCGAACCATTTTAAATTTCTTAAATTTTGTAATTTTAGCTTAAGTGAATAGTTGTTTCATGGTTAGTATAAACTATGTAGAAACCATGAAATTGCCTCAAAAATTTTAATACAACTAATCACATTTTTGGTTCATGTTTTTTCTAATCATTTTCCCTTCCTGTGCAAGGTGCTTCAAATATTCCAGTAAAACTCGCATTCTTGGAACACAATTTAGCCAACCATTTATCCAAACCATGCAATTCACCCAGGGACATAAAATATTAGAAATCCTAAATTTCCCTTAATGAATTAAAACCCCTAATTAGTATTACTCATACCCTCTATCATTCATATCGTTCCCAAGCATCCAAGAGGATCTCCCATCCATGTGCACTTCCCATCCTCCCCCTCCACCTTGGATTCAATCCATTTTTGTTCAGGATTTAGAGTGTGATCTTATCAGGTTAGGGTTTCTCTCCCTATATTCTCTTCTATTACTTCTTTCTTCTTGATTTCTTCTCCTTCCCTTATGGTGTTCATGACTTGACTAAACCATAACTTATTTATGGAGTTTTTATTTTGTGATTATTGGTACCAAGGGTTTTCAAGGATCATATTAAGGTCTATTCTAAAAACATTCATCGAAGGTAATGAGTTCCACTCTATTTAATATTGGTCACCCATGTTTAAGCCTTTAAATTTTTGAACCCTTACTAATTGTTCTTTAAATTTAAGTTTTAGGCATTTATTGATATTAATAAACACATATATGAATCTATTTGGAAGGGAAATCAAGTTTTACTTAATTTCCATTGAATTCAATGGAATTTTTCCTTTAAATAATGTGTTTTAAAAGTTTTTTATGGATACTTTATACTCTATTTTTTTTTAAATACCAAAATGACCTTTTCAAATAAATTATGATGTTTTAAAAGGTATTTCGGTTTTTAAATTGAATTCTCAATTTTCTCTTAAATTTCACTTGGTATTTTAAATAATAATTGAAATTTCAAGTATTAATAAAATGTTTCATGATTGGTATTTGAATTAAGTGGTGAGTTTTGAAATTTCCCTTTTTGTCTTTGAGGGTAATGCAATTATACATGGGTAAACATATATACGTTTTTGTGTGTGTACCAATTCACATGAGATTGTGTGGATTAGTTAAATAAGGAAAACATGTGTGTGTGTGTAAATGTATATGGGTATAACAATAGAGGGTTACTTCAGAAACCAAGTTTAATATTCAATTCATCTTTAAAATGGGTTTTAAATTATATTTCTATAGAGGGTTACTTCAGAAACCAAGTTTGATATTCAATTCATCTTTAAAATGGGTTTTAAATTATATTTCTATAATATAATTTAAAATCCAGGTTTTCATGGTTTATATTTCTTATGGTGCTTCATAAATAATGTTTTAATTAATAAAATCTCATCTTTGATAGTTTTTAAGGTTTAATTATATGATTTATAGTTTCTTAAAATTGTTTCCTTAAATTTTAGAAATGAAATGGCTTAAAATAGTCATGTGTACTTTTTATGAGTGAAATTACTTATGATGGGTTTATTAAAGGTCCTCTTTTTTAATGAAATACGGAATTTTTTAGATAGTTAAATCACATGAGAAGCTGATTATTTAAGAGGGAAAGTCTAGTTTATGTATCCCTTGGGATTATTCCACTTTATTAACTAAATAAAACTATTTAAAGGTTATGGTTTCATGTATTTTTTACACTACAGTGCTAGATCAAGACATGTTCTCCTTATTGGATGGTTCAATGTGCTATAATAGTTGGGTGGAACTACCCCATTAATCCAAATGTATGTTCTTCTTAGTGGTTAGAATGCACATTGGATTTTGACTAGATTATTTCATTAGTTTGATATGAGGAAATATATTTCCCACTAACCTTATATGACTTTAAGCTTTTCCCCATGGTACATGGTTATCAAATGGTTATTTTTATGGTACTTTACTTTTATAAAATTATTAAAAATATAGCACTTACTCTCTTTGGAAGATTGTTAAAGTATGTTGTTTGATTTCTTACTACTTTAAATATTTTAAAATCATTTTTAAATGGATATTTCAAAAATGGATTTTTAAAGAGGCTTTCAAATGGGTTTTAAGTAACGATGGCATAGACCGAATAAATTTTTTCCAAGTGATTGTTTTCATTTAAATTAAATAAAAAATAAATTTTATAAATTTATATTGGATCATTATGTGATCATTTATGGAAAACCTATTTTCAAATACTATATTTCAAACTAAAATGAAAGAGATCCTTTATTTAAAGACTTGTACTTGGGTCATGGTTTCTATTTTTCATGCCTATTGAGCTATTTTTCTCATGATATTATTATTTCAATTTCAAGTTCCATTTTTGATCCAAAACTCTCATTAATCATTGATTAGTTGACTAGATAGTAACTCATATAGTCACATTGAGGGTTATTTAGTTTTATTTATCTTTCTTTATCACACATAAAAGTAGTAATTTTCATGATTTTATTTAATTTAATTGGTATAGAATTACATATATGATGTTTAGAGGAAATTAATCTAGTGGTGGTCATTTCTATAATTGAGGGTTTTAAGGGTGATAAGATGGATTAGTTAAATTTGTATCTGGTTCCTATTTAAATTTTTTTATTGCTTTTATTTTATCTATGTGATTCTCGTGTGGACGTCAAACATATGGATGGGTCATTACCATTTTTTTTACTTTTTTATAAACACTTATTATTGGGTGAAACTATTCCCAAGTAGTGTTTCCAATATTCTAAATAATTTTTTCTAGTCCATGGAGATTGAGAATTACCTTCAGGTGTGTCACAGTCCAACCTTAGCACCTGAAAGATGGATAGATCAAGTCTGTTAATCACAAAATGGTATCAGAGATATCTCTTGATAAGGTTATAGGTTCCGAATTCACCCTTGTTATTTGGGTGTGTCATGTAGATGGAGATAAGATTATCAAAACTTGATAGGTGGGAGTGGGAAGGGTGTTGCAATCTCATTCTCATTCTGAACCTATAGTTTTTTGGGAAATTTGAGATTTGAGTTTTGATTTTGAGTTTGTGTGTGTGTATGTGTGTTTTAAGGATTCTGTGTTTAAGGGATGACAATAGGAGTGAACTAGTAGTACCTAGTGAGTTCGTAGGGTCTAGAAATCCATGTGGAGCTTGAGTGCATGGTTCAAAGTGACTCTCAGCGTCAGTTGTGTAGTTAGCACATGGTCCACCAAGACATGTGGTTAGGACACACACAAACACTTGTTCCCCTTTTAATTAAGTATTGGAATTATTTGGTTTTTAATTTTTTTTTATTATGTCATTTTTGTGTTGTGTAGGTAAAAACAGTTTAAATTTTAAAATGATGCTTTTAAAATGATAATGTTTTGGTTTTAAAAGTAATAAATGTGTTTTCCTAAATTAATTAAAGGATAACATTATTTTTTTTATTTATAATAAATGGTTTTAAAGTGAAAATGGGGGTTTTCTTGATAATTGATGTTAGTTTCTCTTTAAAATGTGGGGGTTATTTTTGTAAAGGTTATTTCTAAATAAACACTTATTTCAATTTTATGTGTACTTTTATTGAATTGAAAATTGTCCTAGAAAATTTTTTGGAATTGGATTTTGTTTGGTTTTATAAATGATACAAAGGGATTTTAAATTTTAAAAAGTTTTCATGTCTTTATGGTGTACTTTATTTTATAAAACAATTTTTAAAGTGTGAGATGTGGTTTTTAAAAGTGGTGTTTTTGAATAATGGTAAGTGTAATTCTAGACATGCCCCTTTTTTATTTTAAATATATTTCTTTGAAATTGTGAGGAATGTCTTGTATTGTCCTATGGTTTATGTTATTTTACTTTAGCTTACCAAAATGGTCTAGATGAAATGGAGGAGTGCCTTCTTTATAGGGTGTTTTATTACATTGTTTAGATGTAGACCCACTTTATATAGGTGGTGGTTCTATATTTGGGGTCTTTCCCTTTCCAATCCTAGAGTTAGTGAAGTTTATTTGGTAATTCTTAGTCTGTGTGATGTTATGGGATCTTATTGGAGTTTTTTTCAAGTGATCTTTGATCAATTCATTACCTTGAGTGCATCATTGGTTGACCTCTAGGGAATATGGTTTGTTTAGTAAATTCATCTGACACAATTTTTGGTTGATCCATTCTTGGATTCAATGTTTTTATATCACAAAAATTAGGTTATTCCTTTGATGGGATGTTAATGGGAAGGTTTGGGTGGTGTTTCGGTGACTAGGATGAGTTTCATGTTTTGTTTGATCGATAAGAACCATTGAGAGTCAGTGTTTCAGAATCAAAGTCACAGGTTATTGTCTCTCTCTCTCTCCACCCAATTCAAGGCCCTTGTTTTTTTTTGTCGAGGAAGATATATTTTGAGGTAATTCTAGTCATTCCATGTATTTTTATATCAATATTTACTTAGTTTTATCTATTTGAGTTGATACATATCCTGATATTTTGGTCTTTCTTTCTTCCTAGATTTAATAGTTATCCTGGAGGGTTGGTGTATTAGTAGAATTCTAATATGGTTGGGAGACCACCATTGATGGTTCACTTGTGGTATTATATACCTTTTTACCTTGTGTTTTCTTTGTGTGTGGGGTTTTTGTATTATTTGATTAGGCATGTGCCTTTTTCCTTATAAGGAAACTATGGTGTTTGGTTGGAGAAATTTTTTTTATTCTTTCCCAACTACTCTCACCCAAAGGAAAAGTGTTGATCTTGGGTATTCAGTTTTACCTTGGGATGTTTTATTAGGAACATTTCTTGAGTTTCATTTGGGACTTCCCATTATTCCCATTTTGAGTGAGGGTGTTCCTTGAGTTTTTAGATGGTGCTTTATAAAGTTGGACTTTCCATTTTTATGATATTCCCTTCATTAGTTTAGATTCCTTTGTGGTTATTTGTGATGAGGAAATTGTAAAATTGTGGTGTGTACTATTTTCATATTGAGGATAAAATTATCATCCATTGGTATAAATTATAGTCGATGTTTGTATTTATTGAGGTTTGACCTTAGTATGAGGCTTAAACTCCATTATTTCCAATATCAATCAATTTATCCAAGGATTCCAGGGGTAGAAAGAATTATGGTGGGGGATTTCATCACAATCAGACCCTAGTTTTACTCTATTATTTTAGTTATTTTATTTATTTAATTATTTTTAATCTCATTCTAAAATTATGGTATAAACCATTTTAAATTTTTTAAATTTTGGAATTGTATACTAGGTGCATGATTGGTGCATAGTTAATATAAATCGTACAGCAATCGTGAAAGTGCCTCTGTAATTTTAAAATAATCAGTCACACGATTGGTTCATAATTTTCTTGATCATGTTCCCCTCCCATGTTAGGTTCTCCAAACCTTCCAATAAGGTTTTCATGGTTAGCGCATGGTTTATACAACCATGCATCCAAACCATGAGATTCACCTAGGAACTTAAAATTTTGAAAATTCACAAATTATCCTTAATGAAATAAACCCCCTAAAAGGGTATTCTCTCCCTCTCTCATCTGTATCTCTCCCAAGAAACTAGGAGGATCCTCTAACTGCATGTAAATATCCTCCGCCCTCTCCCCCATAGATTTATTCTATTTTTATTCATGATTTAGAGTGTAGTATTCTCATGTTAGGGTTTCTCTCCCCCTATTCTCTATTATTCCTTATTTATTTTTTATTTATCCTCCCTTATTTTTGGTGTTCATACCTTGGATAAACCCTAACCAATTTAGGGTGTTTTTATTTTTTTTATTCTTGGGACTTAGGGTTCTTAAGGATCCTCTTGTGGTTTATTCTAATGGAATTTATCAAAGGTGGTGATTTCCACTCCATTTAAGGTAGGTTTCCCCATGTTTAAGCCTTTAAATTCTGAATTCTTATTCTTTAAATTCAAGTTTTATGTGTTTATTGGTATTAACAAACATATCTATGAATATATTTGGAATGTAAACCAAGTTTTACCTGGTTTTTACTGAATATAATAGAATTTTTCTCTTAAAGAATGTGTTTTAAAAAAATATGATGACTAGTTTTCACAACAACTATTTTTTAAAATGTTTCAATGGCCTTTACAAATAAATTATGAGTTTTTAAAAGTTATTTTGGTTTTCGAAGTTAATTATTAATTGGTTCTTAAATATTACTTGTAATTTCAAGTAATACTTGAAATTATAAGTATTAATAAAACATTTTAGGATTGGTTTTTGAATAAAGGGGTGAGGTTTTAAAGTTCCCTTTTCATCTTTGAGGGTTATAGAATATAAATGGGTAAACATATATGTGTGTGTGTGTATTTTTATAACAATTCATTTGAGAGTGTATGAATTGGTTCAGCAAGGGAAACATGTGTGTATGAATTTATATTAGTATAAGAATATATGGGTACTTTGGAAACCTAATTAGATATTAAATTTATATTTCAAATTATTTTTAAAGTATATTTATGGAATATAATTTAAAATCTCAGCTATGTTGTTTCATAAAGAATGTTTTAATTTATAAAATATAGTCTTTGATTCTTTTAATGGTTAAATTATATGAATTGTGGTTGCTTAAATTTTTTTATTTAAATTTTAGGAATGAAATGGTTTTAAAGATTCATGTATACTTTTAATGGTATAAATGGATTGTGTTGGGTTAATGAAAAGACCTCTTCTTAAATGAAAGGTGACACTTTTGAGATGGGTAAAGAATATGGAAATCCAGGTATCTAAGAGGGAAGGTTATTTTAAGTATCACTTTGGATTATGCCACTTTACTAACTAAAAAAACTTATATAAAGGTTGTGGTTTCATGGAGGGGTGACACCATGGCTAGTAAATGACCTGTACTTCTTAGAAGATGGTCGTATGTGGTGTTGTGGTCAGGAAAAACTACCCCACTAGGACAAAGGCATGTTCTCCTTAGCGGTTGGCACATGAATTGTATTTTGAATATATTAGATCATGATTTTTATATAAGTAACTTTAATTCCCACTAACCATATATGACCGAGGTATTTTCCCTATGGTGCATGCTTACAAAATGGTTATTTTTATGGTACTTACTTTCCTTTTATAAAACTGTTAAAAATATGATACTTTCTATATTTGTTAGATTGTTAAACTATTAGTTCTACTTTTTTACTTATTTAAATATTTTAAAATAATTATAAAAGGTATATTTAAAAAAAAATTGAAAGAGTCCTTCAAATGGGTTTTCAAATAATAGTGGCATGGGCCGATGAAACATTTTATAAGTGATTGTTTTCATTTAAAGAAAATAAAAAAGTAAAGTTTATAAATTGATATTGGGTATTTATGTGCTCATTTATGGAAAAAATATTTTCAAATAATATATTTCAAATTAGTATAAAATTGATCCTTTATTTAAATACTTATACTTGGGGTATGGATTATCTTTGGCATGCCCACTGAACTCTTTTGTTCATGCCTATATAAATTCAGTTTTAGGTTTTAGTTTTACTCCTGACTTATCCTTGAGCACTAATTAGTTTTTATTGGATGGTAACTCGTAGATTCATATGGAGGTATATTGGTTTTTTTTCATTATTTATCTTTCTTTATCACACTGTTCAAGTACACATTTTCATGATTTTCTTTAATTTAATTGATGGTTCATTATATTTTTGGTGGCCGAAGGAAAGGAATCTGGTGGCGGTTGTTTTTGTAGGTGATGGTGTTAGGGGTGATCATAGAGATTAATTAAATCAATATCAGTTATCTATTTAAATTTGTTTATTTATTTTATTTTGAATGTATGATTCCAGTATGGATATCCAATGTATGTATGAGGCATGCCCATTTTTCTATTGTTTTCTTAAATCTAATTACTAGGTGAACCATCTCCAATTGATCTTTCCTATATACCTAGGCACTCGTTCCACCCCATGGATATTGAAAATTCCCTTCAGGTGTGTCATGGGCTAGCCTAGGCATCCGATGGATGGAAAACTCAAGTATATTCATGAAAATTAATATCATATTATTGTATTTACCTTCAAGGTTCTCCTTATTAATCTAGAGTTATGAGATTAATAGTATGGATAAACATCTCAAGAATCATTTGACTAAGTTTTATCAAGTAGATATGGATTATAGGTAACTTAGTTCCACACCCCTTATGGTGAACAACATGAAATGAGTGGTTGAAAATCCCATGACTATTTTTTAGTAAATGGTATCTTTACAACGTATTTCAGTAAGACAAAATATTTATAAGTAGTGAGAATAACATGAATCTATTTGTTTCTCTTGTGGATAGAAATGTTATTTTGAAAATAATTGTAATAAATTGAATAGTATGCAATCAGTTTCATTTTCTTTAGATATATTCATCATAGAATGTAATGTTTCTATTTCACTTATTAGGTTTTAAACACTAAATTGTATTAAAATACAAAAAATAAAGAAGAAAATAATATAATAAGTAATGTATACTCTCACAGGTACTGGGGAAGGGTGTTTCCTATATCAGTCATGAGAAGAACATGAATTCAAGAAGTAAAGGTGAATTCTATTAGAAACTAAATAGGGTGATTCCTATATTAGTAGTGAGAATTTCAAAACTTCTTATTTCTCAATAGATAGATTCTAGAAAAACTATTGTTTGTATTAAGAGTCTTACCTATACGTTTATCTCATTATTCAATTGGACATAATGAGATATTATTTGTTTTTAAAATTAATGTTATTATGGTATTATATACTTAATTAAGAGTTCATTAATATTGGAATCATTGATATCAAATGGTGATAATAAATAATGAATATAAATATAAGACTCATACCTAGTTATGGAAAATAATTATTTTTTAAGTATAACTGATAATATTTTACAAGTTTATATCATGAATATTGTTTAGCCTCTTTGAGAGAAAGAACTAGGTATACTAAAAATATTATTTATTGATTGTATACAAATAAACCTTTAGAAATAAAGGTATTCCACAAAGATTTCAGAGTTATTTTAGCTAGAGATCATGAACTATTACAAGGTAAAGCTAGAGGAAATTCATATACTTCATTAAATTCCTTTAATAAATTTTAGGAATGATAGATGAAAGTAATTAATGCACTAGGTAAAAGATACATGATCCTCTAGGTTGGTATGTCAGAGAGTATCTTAACCAAGTATTCATTGATCATTAAATGTAGAGTGATGGTTTTTTCTTAAACTCACATTACCTTATTCACATCCCAAAGATTTTAATAACACAAGGTATATCAATGTGGATTATTATATATATTTAAAGTCTTCTATGATACCTTTCCAAACATGTATCACAAGATAGCAGTGTAACAACTTACCATTTTCCAACTATATTGACTAGTGGATATCATATAAGTTACGATATGATGGGGGTACATTATAACCAAGCCTAAGGTGTTTTGATAATAATAATTTTTTGAGATTTCCTTAGATTAAAATGAACATCAAAATAAACACAAATTGAATTTGAATTAATTTTTCTATGGATAATAAGGATATTAGCATCCCCAAGATAGAAAGGTGTTAATCATACTAGCTAAATTTATATGTGGAAAGAAAATTTATTTTTAAATAGTGGGAGTGGAAAAGGATTCAATTGAATATTTTCTTCGAATTAATAATTTAGCATAAGAATAGGGAACTCCAAATGTTTTAATAGGAATAATTATTCTAAATACATATACTATATAGTAAAGTTAAAACTATAGTGATGGTTTTATATTCACCCTGTTGGGTGATATATATAATTCAGTAAGAATAATTATTACTATAGTAATTATTAAGTGGAAATATAGATATGATTTATAAGTTCATTTAAAATTAAAGATAGATTCCATGTATCAAAATTAAGTTCCACATTTTAGTAGTTTCTCTAGTTGATGTAAATTCATTGGTAGGGATTCAGGAGAAACTATACATGGTTAGTCATTTTCATAATAATAAATCATAGATTATTAAATAAAGGCTTACAATATCTAGAAATAATCTATGAAAATACCTTCTCACCGATCGTCATAAAAAATCCCATTCAAATTTTAATTGTCATGGTTTTTTTATGAGCACTTTATTGGGTATCAGATATCAAGACCATTCTTCTTAAAAGAAACATTATGGGAGATGTCTATATGACACAACTCTAAATGTTGGTGACATCAAGAAATACCAATTTGATATATAAGTTCCAAATACATTTATGGATCAAAATAATTATAATGATCGTAGGAAATTTATTTTAAATTAATTTGTGCCCAAGTGTGAATAATATGTTAGTGGGACTGTTATTATTTTCAAGGAAAATATGTTTAAAAACATATAGAAAACAAGTGATTAGTCTTTTGAGTAATTAAGACTAAAATTTACCTCTCTAATATGATTTAAGTTTCAACCCAAGTTATAGGGAAAAATATGTACTAGAAAAAAACAAGGGGTTATTTAATCCACTTCATTCTACATAGATGACATGGTATTGAAAAATACAAGGTGCAATAATACACCTGAATTTTTACAAGACCATATTATACTATTGTGATATATAAACTACATATTCTTAAGAGTATATTGGAAATATATATTGAATGTTATGATATTTATGGAGGTTTGATCTTGATTATTCATAGATAATAGAATGAAAATATCAAATGAGATCAGGAGAACAGTACCAGTTGGTAGTTATAACTATTCAACAGTTCTTGAGGAGGAAAAACTAGATAAGTTCTCAAAAATTATAAAAATGGGAATATTGATTTTTCATGAGATATAAAATTGGTCTTCTTTAGATAAGTTTGATCAAGTATCATAGTAAGTATTAGGTAATATGAAAGGGTTAATCATATTATAGATATTGGTTTCCATATCTAATTTAGATTGAGTATGTTGTGGATTCTAATGTAGCTTAGGAAACTAGTTTAGAAAAACTTGTGTTCCATGTTTTGCAGTTTATACCTAGATAGTAAAATTTTAATCATATTATGATGAACATTTAACTACGGTATTATATAAGATATCAATGATGACATAGGATAAAATTATATACTTGTTCATATTGTCACTTGAGGAATTTTGTTAGAGATATGAGGTCACACTAAGAAAAATAGTCATGGGTAGCATGATGAGATCAATGACTATATTCATATCTTATCATAAGCATGTTTATCATGTGAGGATAACCAATTAGATATTATTTGGATCTAGTTCAAGTGGGGATATTTAGGAGTTAGTTCCCAAGAATCAACTACTTTGAACATTTAATTACTAGAATATTTATAATACTAAATATTAATCCATATTTTATCATATAATGATCATTATTTATTATCACATATATGTGATAATTTACAAACGGTAATTATCACGCCAAAAGTTAATGGAAGTTCCCCTCTATGATGATAACCTCAAATTATTATGTCATTATTCTTAAATCCATGTTCTATTGTCAGATAATATCATTTTATGGGATAAAAATGATATAAGATATCAAGGGTAGGGTTTCATAAGACACTGAGACTTCTTCTCATGAAGTTCATATTTGGAAATCATTAAGAGAAGAAGGTTATATTAACATGAACCACCAATAATAATTCCACATATTTTATGTGTCATTGGATATTTCTATCTGTAGATGTGTGAAATGGTCCTTATACTTGATATTATTATAAATGTATATCATGAGTCACTTAGTTTTATCTATTGATGAAAATCATGATAAAATATGCTTGCGGTGAGGTAGGACGTGTTAGGTGCATCATGGGTGATATGAAATTAATTAATAATTTAGTAAAGGATTTATACCTTCCATATAATGGTAGTATATATCTCTATTCCTTTGATTGAAATGGAACTATTTGATACATCTATGGCCTTAGAGTGATGTCAATGTGTTTATTTCTTGAAATTCAAAGAAAGAGAATTTGATCATATGGATTGATTACACATGTGATGAATCCTTATTAAATGGGATATAGAGACAAAGGGATTATATTACTCTATGGGTACTTTCTCATGTTACTAGACGTTAACATTGGACTTTAGGTGGTCTGACTAATTCCAATGAGAAAGGTACCTAGAGGGTTATAAACTAAGTATATTTAGAACCTAGGTTAAATTATATATGAATTTAACATGTTAAATAAATATTATTATTGTACATGGTTTAATAATTATTCATATTTGGTTGATTAAAAATAATCAGTCAATAATTATTTGAGAGAATATATGTGAGTTAAATATTTATTCTATATTTAGTGAATAAAATATTTATTTATTTATTGATGAATAATACAGTGATATTTATTTATTTAATAAATATTCATTATTCAAGGTTCGATAAATAATGAGGAATGATGGTTTGAGTTAATATTTCAATGAGAAATGATATATTAAACATTATTTTAATAAATGTCAATTTATTTATTCAATAAATAATATTTATTTATCCATGATTTTATAAAATGTTAAGTACATATTATTATTATTATTATTTAAGCATGGGTTTATATAGGGATTAAGAGAATATTAAGGGCTCACATGAAATTATTTATTATCTAACCCTAACCCCATATAAAACCTATTATATTATTTTAAACCTTAATGATTGTTATGTATAAAAATTTATAAATAATCCTCTAAATCCCTAGAGAAATATTTTTTTAGAACACTCTCAATAATGGAGATTGATCCTCCTTGTCCACCCTCTCGATTCTAGAGAGAACAAGAATAATCCTTCAACCTTGAAAAGATTATTGTGGAGATCAATAAAAAATGACATAAGTGTTAGAGTCTTCTACAATAGAAGCTATGGATTTCTATGTAAACATTTAGAAGTTCATAGAGCACATATGAATCGTCACTAGAGGTATTATACCCTTGAATCCCCTCATTTCAATGACGGTATACCAATAAGTGGTCAAATGATTAATCAATGAAGAAATAATTCCAAATTGAGGTAGTTCTTAATCTATAAAAAATAATTATAAATTATATTTGATGATCCTATCTCATGGATTATGTTCTTTATATTTCATATAGTTATGAGGATAAATATTAAGGAATATATGAAAAACCATTATTTGGTATGATCCTAGACACTTCTACTACACCATAAAACCTTTAATCCCCTCTTTTTTTCTATCATATCTCTCTTGAATAAACATAAAAGAGTTAAGGAGATTGATTTAAAAATTTATAAAGTAATATGTAAGGTAATAATTTTTCTCTAATTTCTTTATTTAAAATTTCTTTAGAATTTTCTTTTCTTATTTGTTTTATTCATGATAGTTTTTTCTTTTCTATTCCATATTATACAGTTTTTATGTGTGTATTTTTATACTTATTTTATGGTGTTTATTGAAAATATAAGAGGAAAATATTTCAAAATGTGATATTGGATTTATTTGGACCATTCATTACTAAGATATTTGATATAACTCTTTTTATTTACAAGAATTGAACATTTTATGTTTAAATAGTTGGTTTTGGAATGCTTTCTTAATGAAATTTCATACATCACAATGCTATTAAATATACAGGATATATACTCCTCTCTGACGGATTATTTTCAATTAATAAATTAATAACCCTTTTTATCCTTGGAAATAAAATAATTTCATGTGTTATACTTCCACCATATATTATTCATTATTTATATATCACTGGTGTAAAAAAAGGCTCTCAATGTCAATTTTTTTTAATTTTTTAACATTATCTAAATAGAGATGTAATTGTAAGTGACGTTGTAAATAGTTTTCTTACATCGGTTGTTTTTAATCGACATAAAAAAGTATTTCACATCAATTATCACATAAACTATTTCAAAAAACGAGAAAAAAGTGTAGAATAGGATGGGTCATTCACATTGGTTATACAATAAATAACGTGAAAGATAGTTTTTTTCAATTTTTCACATCAGTTATAAAATAATCAATGTGAAAAATAATTTTTTTTAAAAAAATATCAAATTAATTACCCCAGTAGTAAAGTAGTAGCAGTATAAAATAGAACAATAAAATAGCATCACAAATACAATTTCCTAATAAAAATTTGCATTGCACCTTTTTTAAATCATTTCAACTTTACATTTTGAAATTAAACTTCAAAATATATATTCAAACTAAAATAAAACCCAATAAAACCTATGAAATAATCCACTCATGATCCTTGAAAGTGATTTAGATATTTTTTAGAATAAGGGTGAGGTTCATCAAAAAGATACAAACTAAAAGGAAAGAATTTAACTTATATTCTAAATATAATCATAAAGATAAATTAATAAAAATGATATAATAAAAGATAACCTTGTAAAATTTTTGTAACTATGCCTGTTGAAATTATTTTACATGTAAATATTAGAACACACTAGACACATTCCTTTACTCCTTTTTATGATAACATTTCTATTTCAAAAGAAGTTTTCAATTAAAAATAACATTTTAAGTTCTTGTAGCAAAAATGTAGTAATTATAAATGATAAGTTACCTTTGTGCACACATATTTGATATTTTATTTCCTATTTCATATTATCTATCTAAAGTAATCTCATTCCCTTTTTAAAAATGATATGCATAAAATAAAATTAAAGTTATTATAATATATAATTATTAAAATAATTAAACTTATGTTCCTAGTACTTTACTAAAATTTTCTCACATGTAACCATGTATAGAGCATAACCGATCACACCCCAACCTTGGAAACACCCACATTTTATTATTTTCTTGGTCTTTAATTTTTCCAATTGAGGTTTATATTGAGTCCCGGTTAAAATTTTCGGATTTTAAAACTTTCAGGTGAGTTTTTGTCCTGTGCACGTTTGGCGCATAGTCTGGCAGACCGTGTGGCCTTATCTGTGTCTAAAAATAATAAAATTAGATGAAAAATAAAATTAAATTAAAATAATGATTAATAATAATAATGATGATGATAATATTATTATTATTATTATGATTATTATTATTATTATTATTGATATAATATTATTTTGTTTTCTTTTGTTTTCTTTTTATTTTGATAGAAACCCTAGGGGGTGCGACCTCCCCCTTCCCCCTCTCATTCTCACGTCACCCTCCTCCCCCCTACTCTCTTTCTCTTATATGACCACCCCAATCTGCCACCTCCATCATCGATGTTGCTTTATTAGGACCTCCCCCCTGATGGTGTTCTCCTCCTCGCACCACCCTTTCTTGCGTCGCCTCTCCCTCATACGGCTCCCTCACATGCCCCCCTACTCTCACAGTGCTTCTCCATCCGGCATCTTCTCCAGCATGTGACACCTCCAGTAGTCGTCCCTCCTCTCAGCATGGCCGGAATCCCCTCTTCCCCCTCCGGTAAGTATCCTTCATTTTTAGGGTTCTTTTTTTGTAGATTTTTCTTATTATCCAAACTCTAATAGTTAGGGTTTGTTTGGGGTTATTCTTTCTCCAGATTTAGGGTTTTTGGTAGGTTCGTGAGGCATTTCTATTCCTTTCATTGAAGCGTCGTTGCATCCACACCCCCTTTGATGTAGGTGTTTCCTACTTTTTCCTTTCTAACATAATCCATGGACACTTGTATGATTTCAATTAATTTTTAAATGTGATTATCACCACTATAATACCTATGGATAGACTAAGTTGGTGATTTATTATTGATATAAATTATTAAAAATAGGTTTTTAAAGAGTTTTGTGTATTATACCTAGGTTTATGGTACCTAGGGTGTTTTTTGAAATACCTTTTGTTATTTTGAAGTTAAATTGGGGTTTTTTTAATAATGTAAGTCTTATTCATGTTGTGTGGTATTATTAGCTTGTGAATTGGTTTGGGTGTGTGAAATTTGGTAATGTTTTGGCTTGGTAATTATGTTGAAACACCTTGTAAACATTATCATGGTTTTTAAAGGGGGTTTTTTATGTTTTCCAAATTATGTAGAATTGTGGTTTGGTATAAAAATGGTTTTGGGTGTTTATTGGTAGTTTGGAATGTTCCAATGGATGTCGGTACATCCATGGGTGCACGAAGTGCACACATGGGTGTTCCCCCAAATGAAGTTGACACTTTAAAAATAGTGTTTTCCTTTAACATTGTTTTTCTAAAATGTTTCATTGGTTTTTTTAATCGTATCTTGGTTCATTTTTTTAGCTTAATTTTATGTTAGGAGTTTTTTTATTTTTGAGTTGTCAGTAATGTTTATAGAGTGTGTTGGACCTCACTGTGGTGATTTAGGGTTATGGGTGTTGATAGTGCCTACATATGCATGAATAGGGTAAGGTATATATATATATATATGTGCACTCTTTGTAAATATTCCCTCATGGTGTGGGGAATATGCTCAATTAATATAGGGTAATTTATATATATGTGTATAAATTCGTGTGTGTGTGTAAGCACGAAGGGTTGATTCGAATGGTCTTCATCAAAAAGCATCATGTTATAGGTAGGTTCCCTTTGAATTTGCCTTTAAATTTAAGAATACATTGATTACTTGTCTTTCCCACCTTTATTTAATACTATTTAGTGTTATATGGTTTTTAGAATAAAATTGTGATGTTAAATAAAGTAAGATATGCTTTGTATTTGAATTTCATGAAACTATTTTATTGAATGTGCATGCCAAGTGTTTATCAAATTTCCCGATTAGACTTTGTAAGTAAATTATGGTTTTTAAATAATGGATTGGGTTGTAAATGTGTGTGGGTTGCTCAAATATATTTCTTAAATGGGATTCTAAATTGTTTTGAAATTAGAAGTGGATTTTATTTGATTCTTTGGAAATAATGTTTGGTGTGTTTGGTTCTTTAAAAAAATGGTTTAGCACGTAATGGTTGTGAAAGGACCAGTTGGAACTTTAAAAAAATGGTTTCATCAGAAAACTCACCTTGTATGATCCTCTTGCCTTGGTTATGTGCATGTTGTGGGAGGTCTTCCATATAGGACTTCCTTGTTGTCAAATAGTTTAAATGAAAGGTACTTATTACTTGGGGTGAATCATGGGTGACTTGTTGTGTGAGTTTCTTATGTGTGATATATATGTATATGTGCTTGTGACTGGATGTTTGGTTGACATTGTTGGCCCACCACCCTTTTAGCCTGAACATGGGAACCAAGCATAGCGAGCAAATTCTCGGTGAACGATTGTTGCAATACTCTAGCTTATTGCACTAGATAGTGGCCCATATCAAGGGGTTATTTTTTATCATTTTTATGGGTTTGTTCCCCTCGATCAATCTAGGTAGGTAAATGATTGGGATTTTGGTCATTATGAAGTCATCAGGTAGGGAATGCCTTTGGGATGAGTCACATGTATAGTATGTTCTAGATTATTCATGAGTTCCTAGTTTCTCTCATGTTGTCTGGTACTTAGTTATCTATAAAAGATGATTGAGATGCATGTACTGGTTGGTTACTATTTTGTGGTTTTTTTCTATTGTCAGTGTTTTATGTTTATTCATCGTGTTTCCTTGTGTGGTGTAGTTTCATTATAAAATTGATAAAATAGTTTCAAGTGTTTATGGAAAAAGGTTTTGAAAATGTTTTACACTTACTTCTTATATTTTTAGTGTAAATATCACCTCCTTTAAATTTCCAATGTCTACTTCTTAAAAAGGTAATCAGGTTTTTAATTGAAAAGGGGAAATGGACCTTGATTTGTTTTAAGAATAAAATGTGTGAAAATCTAGTTTTATACATTTTATTTTAAACTTGAAATTAATAGATCTTTTATTTAAAGGAAATGAATATGGGAATAGATTGTTTGGGCATGCGTACTCAGTTTTAATACTCACACCTATATTTTATCTTTGTTTTTAGCTCTAGGTGCTACTTCTTTCTCAGATTTAGTCATCGTAGTGCGATGTTGGTTTGAGGTCGATGGTAACCCATAGGGTCACATAGAGGTATGTATAGTTTTATTTTTCTCATCGATGTTATTTTTCTTTTTCATTGTTCAGTTTTTATTTATTTATTTGAATTTTATTTATGATCCAAATCATTCCCACCTATTTAATTTTGATGCCTGACACTAGTTTCCAACCCGTGGGGATCGGGATATGCCCTTTTGGCCATGTCGCGGGTTGGTTCGGTTGACCAGTTCAGGATCAAACTAGGTTGATTTGTGAAAAAATGTTATTAGAGTAGGCCCTTGTTATTTGGGGTGTCTGGTATTTGGAGATTAGTATTGTTAGGGATCATGAGTTAGGTCATGGGATGGTGCTTGAAAACCACCACTCATGATGAAACCTGAGTTACTAGGGGTAGTTTGGGAATTGATTCCTTGTCCTTTCATGGTTTTTTTTGGATTGAGGGATGATAACGGAGGAACGCCGGTTTTATGTCATGATTTCACATGGAGTAGTGACCCATATAGAGTTAGATCACCCGGTTTAAGTTACTCCTAGTTTTTTATTCTTACTTGGGGCATGGATCACTACCATGTCTCTAGGTCAAGCATAACTACTAGTTCCCCATTCTGGTGGTTTGTTGTAAGTTGCGATATTTTTAGTTTAGGTTTTCATGGATTTAATTTGAAAATAAACATGGTTTTGGAATGAAATTTTTTTTATTTTATAGTGGTTTCAAATTGGTAATGTGGATTTTAAAATGAAAATGGATTTTGAAATGGAAAAAACGTTCTTCTCAGTGGTTTGAAGTTGGTAAAATGAGTTTTAAAGGAATTTTTTGTTTAAAACTTTGGTGCATGCTTGGATTTGATAAATAAAATAGATATGTGACCCTTGGTACTCTCTATGGAAGGTCACGTGTTTTTAGGGTATGTATAAAAAGTGTGTGGGGTATCTTTTTCATGGATGATATAAGTGGAATTGTATGGACACACATGTGATGGTTTTTAAGATTCGATGGGTGTGTGTTTGAGGTTAAAGGATAAGACTTGTTCTCTAAAGTGATTTTTATTTATTTATTTATTTATTTATTTATTTATTTATTTATTTATTTATTTATTTATTTATTTTGAAAGGATTTAATGGATTGAGAAACTTTATTTTTGTTTTATAATGGGGGTTTGGTTTTGTAAAAATTGGTTTTGTAAAAATTGGTTTTGTGTGTGGAAAGTGGATTTGAAATGAGGAGGTTTTGAAAATTAAAATGGAAATGGAATTTTTGAAAGATGGATTTATGGTTGTGTTTGTATGTGTTTGGTTTGTGAGCCTAATGTTTTGGCTCAGTATGTTCCTTTCATTTGTATTTTGGCTTGATGTTAGTTTTAGTTTTGTGTTTTATGTGTTGTTTAGGTAATTCCACCTAGAAAGGTCCCTCAAATTTCTAATGATTCATGCCTAATTTCTGAATTTTATGGAATTTTGTCTATCTTTCACAGTGCTAGATGTCTGATAGAGGTTGTTGTGTGGCATGAAGAGGTTTATACTATCTTCAGGGTGTTGGTAACTCTCGAGGCGGTTCAGGATCATCTTGTTCTAGGTCTGTTTTAAGGTCCATCCTTAGACCAATGGGAGTTGTTTACCCCACTATCCTTTCATGTTGGGAAGATGTGGGAATTTTTTAAGTCTGTCTTTGTTCATTGGTTCATACCTGAAGAGGTGAAGATGAAGAATAGGGAAGAGCTCATTTTGTTTTAATAAGGCCAATGAACGATAACAGTCGATGCTGAACACTTCAATGAGTTGGTTTCCAGAGCATAGGTGGTTGGCAATCTGGTGTTTACTTTTTTTAGTAAAGGTTCCCCATCTGGTGAGGATTTCATGTCAGTGGAACCTATATCTAAGTAATATCCTTTGTTGGTTCTAGATTTTAGTTTGTCATACCATTCAGTGGTATACCATCTGTGTGGCCGATTTGGGCATTTGAATGCGTCATTTCAGATCCCTCTGAAGATATGCTATCATTGTGTCTATCTGGGTTATCTAGAGAATCTCTATAGGAAGTGTTCCTTGAAGAAGGAGTTTTGATTATAGGATATTGGAACCTAACTGTGAGGTAGGAGATTCTTCAGTTATCAGGGCTCTAGCCACAGGCCTCGAAGTGAAGCTCACACACAGTCAAGAGTTTTTTGGGATGTGTAAAACCTTGGATTATTTTTTATCTTTCATTTTCGGATGGTGGCATTTAAATTTTTCTTGTTCTTGTTTTCTTGTTGTTGTAAATTCATCTTTTTTTGTGATAGTGAAATGAACTTTTCCTTCCTTGATCTTAGTGGTTGTGTTCTTCTAAATGTGGCCTCTAGAATTTTTTGTTTTTCTTGTAATTGTGTTCAAGTTCATTGTTTGGTTGAGTTCTTCTCTCGGGTTTCCTTAGTGTTGTGGGGGTTTTGGATTGGGTTAAGAGTTCTAGGTTTCAATGGAGGTGTTGTCTCACTCGTGCTAAGTAATTTTATGTGTTTGTGTTGGGAGTTTTGGATCAGCGTGGGAAATTCTTAGTTCTGGAAATTTTGTAATAGGGATTTCCTTTGTCTCGGTGCCCTGGTATGTTGGGTTTCCTCGTAATGGGCTTCATATTTAAGTCTTGGTAGTGTGGTTTAGTTGTATGGGGTAATTTTAAGGAGTTCAATTTGGGGGTTCCCTAGATCCCAGTTGTTTTAAGGGTGTTGTTCAATCAATGTGGAAAGGTTGAGTTAACCCCTAGGGTCTTAGTTTCCAGGTCGTTCTATAGTGGGTTCCCTGTTAAAATTTCAGTGGAGTTGTTTAGATTTTGGAGTTTTTGTGTTAGTCGAGTTCTTATAGTGGGGAGAACCCTCTCGTGTCCTCCTATTTCTTTTATTTTTTGGCTCCCTCTTGATCGGTTGGGTGTGACTTGTGGAGTGAACAGTCACCCTAAGGTTCATAGATTCCATCAGTTTCATTTGGGAATGGACTCAAGCATTGGTTACCTTTTGAATTGGTGACTTTCTGGGGGTATAAAGTGTCTGTGGTGGGGAGAATTGTCACACCCCAAACTTGGAAACACCCTTATTTTATTCTTTTCTTGGTCTTGAATTTTTTAGGTTGAGGTTTGGATTGAGTCACGGGTAAAAAATTTTGGATTTTAAAACTTTCGGTCGATTTTTTGGCCTATGCACCATTGATGCACGGTCTGGAAGACTATGTGGCCTGCTCTGTGTCTAAAAATAATAAAATTAGATGAAAAATAAAATAAAATTAAAATAATGATTAATAATGATGATGATGATGATGATAATTATAATTATAATTATAATGATAATATTATTATTATTATGATTATTATTATTATTATTATTATTATTATTATTATTATTATTAAGATTATTATTATTATTGATATTATTATTATTATTGATATTATTATTATTATTATTATTTTGATATAATATTTTTTCTTTTTCTTTTGAGAGAAACCTTAGGGGGTCGCAACCTCCCCCTTCCCCCTCCCCTTCTCACATCGCCCCCCTCCCCCTACTCTCTCCCTCTCGTGCAACCACCCCATCCCACCACCTCCATTGTCGGTGCCACTCCAGCTAGAACTCCTCCCCGATGGAATTTTCATCCTTACTTCTCCCCTCCTTGCATTCCCTCTCCCTCGTGTGATCCCCTACTCATGCGGTGCTCCTTCAGTTGGCCTCCTCTTTGGCGCGCGACACCTCTAGTGGTCATCCCTCCTTGAGGCGTGCACAGTCTCCCCTCTTCCCCCTCTAGTAAGTATCCTTTGTTTTTAGGGTTATTTTTTTGGATATTTTTCTTGTTGGCCGAACCCTAATAGTTAGGATTTGTTTTGGGTTTGTGTTTCTCTAGATTTAGGGTTTTTGGTAGGTCTGGGAGTCCTTTTTCTTCCTTCCATTGAAGCATCGTTGCATTCGAACTTCCTTTGAGGTAGGTGTTTCTAATTTTTTCATTTTTGGAACAATCCATGAACACTTGTATGCTTTCAATTAATTTTTAAATGTGATTCATACCTCTATAGTACCTATTTCTAGACTAAGGTGGTGATTTTTTATTGATAGAAATTATTAAAAATAGGTTTTCAAAGAGGTTTGTGTATTATGCCTAGGTTTATGGCACCTAGGGTGTTTGTTGAAATACCTTTTGTTATTTTGAAGTTAAATTGGGGGTTTTAGAATAATGTTATCCTTATTCATGTTTTCTGGTATTGTTAGCGTGTGAATTGGTTTGGGAGTGTGAAATTTGGTAATTTTTTGGCTAGTAATTGTGTTGAAACACCTTGTAAACGTTCTCATGGGTTTTAAAAGGATTTTTTTATGTTTTCAAAATTATGTGGAATTGTGGTTTGGTCTAAAAAGTGTTTTTTTTTCTTGTTATTTTGTAATGTAGCAATGGATTTTGGCACATCCATGGGTGCATGAAGTGCACACATGGGTGTTCCCCCAAATAAAGTTAACACTTTAAAAATAGTGTTTTCATTTAACATTGTTTTTCTTAAATGTTTTTTGGTTTTTTTTAATCATATCTCGGTTTTTTTATTTGGATTAATTTTATTTTAGGGTTTTTCTGATTTTTGAGTTGTCGGTAATGTTTATAGAGTGTGTTGGACCTCACTGTGGTTATTTCGGGTTGCGAGTGTTGAGAGTTCCTACATGTGCATGCATAGGGTAATATATGCCCTCTTTGTACATATTCCCTCATGGAATGGGAAATATGTGCAATGAAACTAGGGTCATTTATATATATATATATATATATATATATATTTGTGTGTGTGTGTGTAAATTCATGTGCATGTAAGCACGAAGGGTCGATTCAAGTGGTCGTCGTCAAAAATCGGCATGTTTGAGGTAGGTTCCCTTTGAATTTGCCTTTAAATTTAAGAATACATTGATTAATTGTCTTTAGAACCTTTATCTAATGATAGTTAGTGTTATATGGTTTTTATAATAAAATTTTTATGTGAAATAAAGTAATATCTTATTTTTATTTTTATTTCATGAAACTGTTTTATTGAATGTGCATGCCAATTGTTTATCAAATTGACCAGTTGTCCTTTGTAAGTAATTGTGGTTTTTAAAGAATGGATTGGGTTCTAAATGTGTGTGGGTTTCTCAAATATATTTATTAAATGGGGTTCCAAATTGTTTTGAAATTAGATGTGGGTTTTATTTTATTCGTTGGAAATGGTTTGGTGTGTGTGTGTTTCTTTAAAAAAATGGTTTAGTATGTGATAGTTGTGAGAGACTCGGTTGGAACTTTAAAAAAATGGTTTCATCAGAAAACTCTCCTTGGATTCTCCTCTTTCCTTGGTTATGTGCATGTTTTGGGAGGTCTTCTGTGTAGTACTCCCTTGTGATCAAATAGTTTAAAGGCAAGGGACTTGTTCCTTGGGTTCAGTCAGGGATGACTTTTTGTGTGAGTTGCTTATGTGTGATATATATGTATATGTGATTATGACTAGATGCTTGGTTGACATTGTTGGATCACCCCCCTTTTAGTCTAAACATGGGAACCTATCATAGTGAGAGAATTATAAGTGAATGATTATTGCACTATTATCGGTTATTGCACTAGCTAGTGGCCCGTAGTAGGGGGTTATTTTGTTATCATTGTTATGGGATTGGGCCCCTTAGTCAGGCTAGGTAGGTTGAAGATTTGGCGTTTGGGTATTATGATGTAATTGGGTAGGGAATTCCTTTTGGATGAGTCACATGTATAGTATGTTATAGATTATCCATGAGATCTTAGTTTCTCCCATATTTTTTGGTACTTAGTTATTTGCGGCAGATAATTGAGATGCATGTGCTGGTTGGTTACTCATCTGTGGTGTTTTTTCATTGCCCGTGTTGTATGTTTGTTGATCTTGTTTCCTTGTGTAGTGTATATTATTCCTAAATGTGATAAAATGGTTTCAAGTGTTTATGGAAAATGTTTTTGAAAATATTTTACACTTCCTTCCTCCCTTTTTAGTGTAAACATCACCTCCTTTAAATTGGAAATGTCTACTTCTTAAAAAGGGAATTTGTTTTTTAATTGAGAAAATGAAATGGATCGTGATTTGTTTTAAGAATAAAATGTGTGAAAACCTAGCTTTATACATTTTATTTCAAACATGAAATTGATGGATATTTTATTTAAAGGAAATTAATATGGTAATAGATTGTTTGGGCTCACCTACTGAGTTTTAATACTCGCACCTATATTTTATCTTTGTTTTTAGCTTCGGGTGAAGCTTCTTACTTGGATTCAGTCTCCATAGTGCGATGTTGGATTGATTTCAGTGGTGACCCATTGGGTCACATAAAGGTATGTATAGTTTTATTTTTCTCATTGCTTCTAGTTTTCGTTTTCATTGTTCAATTTTTATTTATTTATTTTTCTTTCATTTATGGGACAAACATTTCCCACCTATTTAATTTTTATGTCTGGCACTAGTTTCCAGCCTATGGGGATCAGGAATTCCCTTTTATTCATGTCGTAGGCTAGCTCGGGTGACCAGTTCAGAGTCGACCCAGGCTGGTTAGTGACATAACCAGAAAATTTTCATATATTTTAGTAAAAAAACACACAACATCCAATGTCCACTAATATATAAAAAATATAATTTGAGTGGTTATTCAGTTAATATAAATAACACTTTAATAAATATATGGTTCATATAATTCATGATAATGAATCATCCAACACTGAATTACATTATTTTGATTTTTTTTCAAAAAAAATATTATTTTTTTATCTTTTATTGCCTTCATTGTTGGTGAAATAAATTGTGGGTTAAAAAATCCATATACTAATGTCATTTCATACTGAATAATTAGTGTATAAAGATAAATAATAAAAAAAACGTAATTATTAAGTTTCATTAAATTGAAATAATTTAAAGAAATATGATAATCAACTTACATGTAAAACAATTGAATCATGTTGATGCCCAAAAAATCTCTAGTTACAAGATCAATGATAGATCTATTTAAAATCATCACAATTATATCACACCCAAAAAAATGTTAGCATCCATTGTAATCTCATAAAATTCCAACAACAAAGATGAATATTTTGATAATCTATCAATTCCAAGTATTATCTGAATTCATACTAGCTTATAAATGTTATTGAATAACCAATATGTCTTTACCTTTAAAGTATTACTATAAAAAATATAGATAAATATATAAATATTAAAATTTTGAAACAAATTTAACACCAATATGAAATAAAATATCTAATCTATACATACCTCAGTGGTAATTTTTCAGGCAAGTATAGGTGGTCAAATTAAAAAATGGTTGATACTTTGTGCAATTGTAGTTAACTCATCTATAAGAAATGATACTCTTATTGATCTATCTATAACATCATATTCCATTACCCTAAGATGATTCATTTCTATCTATAAATGATGTAAGTTATCCCCTATATAATATATTATCTCATATGAATCAATATGATTTTGGGGATCCTCAACATATAACTCAAGTTATATGGAAATTTGTGTAGGAGAAGGTGTAGGATATGGATATTCTTTCCCTGGGAATGTGTTTTCTGGTTAAGAATCATTATTTTCAAATGGTTTCCAATATATTTGTTTATGGAACTGGAAACACTCAACAGTTCTATATCCAAAGGAACCTGATTTCCAAAGGGAGGAGATCATTAAGGATTTTGACCTAAGATGCTTAAGAAATCACATTGGTTGAAAGGATAGGAGTTTAGGCTCATCTCACCCTTTTGAGAGGAATTATTGCCTACTCTAGGACTCTATTATAGATTTAAGATATATTCATGAATCCTTGTTAATTTACCAAGTATAATGTAGGTTTCCCTTGAAATTTGTAATAAATTATTAGCATGTGTGGAATTTAGAATCATCTATATGTATTTGAGGTTCTTCATCAATGGATATATCAATGTGTATCTGGGATTCTATATTGATGGTATCCTCTTATATACTATTTAGATATTCTTTGTTCATTATCAAGATGATTCTAGTTTTTAAGCCACTCAGTGGGGCACTCTGGAATTTTATGGTCATCTAGGTAGACGAATATCACTCTGAAATTTATCATCATCCAGGGAGACAAAAGTTTAATCTGGAATTTATTTTTATCCAGGTAAATAGATGTTACTATTGATTTTATTATCATCCAGGGAGAAAGAAGTTGTTTTGATGTTGGGATTGAACCCATAGATGGGCTACCTACGTATCCTTGTGGAAGGAATCAGAACCCACGTATTTAAGTGCCTCTTAATGGGACACATCATTCCTTTTAAGTTCATGTGATAAGGCCCCAACCATACATTTTAATTTCATTTAGTAAGGACATATAGTAGGAATGTGCCTAGTCAAATATTTATGTGGGACTTATGCCTAAGGAGCCCAAGCAACTTGGAAGGAAAATAAGCTCCCAAGTTGAATTAGATCATGTTGGGGATATGACCCAAAGAGAATATGGTTGATTTGTAATTTTGGGTTTGAACCTTAAGGAGTATTCCTACATATTCCTTTTGGGTATCGACCTTTGAGATAAATAGGTTGGGTATTACTCCTAAGGATGATGCCCTTGTAATAGGGTCTATGAGATATGTTTTAACTCATAAAGGTTTAGGAGGGCTTAACTTAGGGCTTACTCCTAAGGAGGATGCCTGGATTAAGGGAATTGGGTTTGTACTCTTAAGGAGGATTTCTAGTGGGGGGGAATGATTTCTCATTTCATGGATGATATGACATAGATATTAGGCCTTGAGAAGGATTCCTATGTATCCTAGTTAAGGAAAGAATTAGAGTTCTCATAGTTCATTCATTCAGGTGGATTGTGCAGGTATTGTAATCATCACTAACCTCTAATACCATGTGAGTCATGTTCGGTGTAAGAAACAAGAGGATGTGAAAGATTCAAAAAACCACGCACATTTTTTCCTCCTTCGCTGGTGGAAGAGGTCGGGCCTATGGTAGAAGAGTCCATGGCTATGATGGAAGAGGTCATGGCTACGACACTTCCCTCTCTTCACTTTACATTAGAATAGGGTCCAATGTAAGGAATGAGTGAAGGTTAAGGACATATGGAGGATAAATAATGCAACCTACTACATTAAAGGCTAGGGGATTACCTCAGTAGGAGTTCTCTTGATTGGTCCTAGGAGAGGAGGGAGACTCTTCCTTTGTCAAAGAGAAAATCAAGTGTGATCCCTATCCTCCATACTAGGGATCAGAGTCTCTAGGTCTCAGGGATGAGAAGGGGTGGACAGAGTCCTATCCTCAGAATCTATGATCGGGAACTCCTCAACACTATCCTTAGGGTAAGGGCCTATGTGACTATAGATATACAAACCTATAGACATCCTGAGTATCCTAACCCCCTTATTAGACAAATGTGGGAATCCTATAACCGTATAAATACAAACCCAAATGGGAGACATGATAATGTGTCTTTCCCAAAGATTTCATAAATCAGGAGGTCTTGGTGGAGGTTTTAACTTGATCCCTTTCAAAAAATGGAGCTAGGGAAGGACAATCCTTGGCATGAGAGGCTTAAAAGAGGGCTTAAAGGATGGCTCGTGTAGGTCCTGAGCATAGGTTTCCTGCACAGTTTTTCTACGTAGGTATGTCATGCATGTCCTAGGAGGAACTAAAAAACACTTAACACATGGATAATAAGTCTATTAAATCTTGATATACCTTGGTAAATGGACTACCATGGCAACAACACTTGGGTGAGGTTTTAACTTAGCCACCCTAGGTCACAACTGCTGTCTTTAGAAGAGTCTTGATCAAGTCCTTCCTTAGGGAAGGGGTCTTGAATAGGTGGATTCTTATGGGTCCATAATCATATATTTTGTATCTTAAACTCTAAAATGACTTTGATGTTGAATATACCTTTTAATTCCCTCTTTTCTCATTTTTTAGAGAGCTACCTGAGAAAATTCAGGGGACCTAGGCAAAGGTGTTGTGCAATGAGAGCTTCGGGAGTTCTTCAAATTTTTTTAGTTGTTGAAATAGGGAGCCCAAGGGTCCTATTTATAGGCATGGAGGGGACCTAGTATAAGGGAGTTTTTCAGCGTAGGTCTTGGTTTTAGGTCCACATCGTAGCTCTTCTATGTAGGGGTGTAAAAATTACACATTCATGGAGGTCCTCAGCATAGTTCTTTAGCCTAGGTCCTTAGTGTAGATCTTAGGCGTAGGTCTTCGATGTAGGTATTCAACGTAGGTACTCAGTGTAGATCTCCAGCATTGGTCCTCATTATAGATACTCAATGTAGGCCCTTGGTGTAGGGGGATATACCTTTCAACTACACTAGCAGGACTTGTGCTGGTCTTCTTGCGCGCAAGTGTTCTATGTAGGTCCATTTGGATAGATTTCTTTACTTCTCAAATTTCCTTAATATTATAAGATATCCAAAGTTCTTTTCATAATATTTTTTTACATACCCTTTTTTAAAGGGAGTGTCAAAAAAAGTTTCCCCTTAAGATTGGAACCGACTAAAAAATGGGGGTCTAGTCCTGAGGTAAGACTATGGGGAAAAGATTATGAAGAAGTAATGTTGGATCGCACAGACCCTCTGCGTAGTTTTCCCACATAGGTCCTTATCATAGGTTGTTCACCCTAGGTATGTGGCATAGTCCAGTGCTTTCTATAAATACCCTTAGTCCTTTTTCATTTTATTCACTGGCATTTTTTATTTTTATCTCGTCATGCAGATCATTCATCCAGATACATCATGTTTTTCTCCCACAAAGGTCCTTCGGAGGTTTTCTCGAGGTATAGATACCTACACAATGAATCTACATGGATTCACTTTTTTGAAGGAGTTGCACATAAGGACCTAGTTGAGGGACCTATGTTGGATACCTCATCAAAGGACTCGTGCAGAGTACCTTGTCAAAGGATCTACATAGAGATATTCCTTTGCCAAATTTTCAAATTTCTCTATGTAAAATTTGAAATTTCTTGAGTTAATATTCCAATTTAGGAGAGAAATCGGTGCTTTCTTGTAGGTTCAAAATGGATATCTTAATTATTTCAATTGAGGAATCTGATTTTCACTAGATTGAAATGATGAAAGTCGTTGGATTGGACTATTATGACGCCATTGAGAGTACCCTTCCTGAATTGGATAAATCCATGATTCTATATCAACATGAATATCTGAGAAGAAAATATCTTCCTATGTACAAGCATGGTATTCTAAAGTATTCTCACATTCCATAATATAAGAAATATTTTCCAAAGAATTGGTTTGTAAAACACATCAGTTGTCCTTGTTTCAACATTTCTAGGAAGGATTTCTCTATTAATGAGGGAACAGTTCCTATCATATGCTTCCTATATCATAATGGATGTAATCATGATATGAAGAATCATGTTGTAGAGCCAAGGACTCGTTGCTATTATTCAACCTTTCATGCTTCAAATACAGATCAATCTAATAGCTAGAAAGAGGACTGGGATCTTCGCTCTAGAGGGAAGTTAGGCCTAAATGGATGTGGGTGTTTTGGGTATGCCAAACTTATGCTGAGTTCATGAAAGAGCTGCAATATGTTCACATTAATGAAGTTTTCTAGGTAGTATAGACTTAAATTTATAAAAATCACATCATTCCTGAATTACTGAGTCTATAGGGTCTATAAACAAACTATTTCCATTTGACTCGTGGTGAGGTTGGTATCAGTTTTTGGGATGTCTATCAAATTTTTGGGGCTCCCATTCTCAGGGAGATGTATGATGAATTTATCCCACCAAAGACAACATGGTATGATGCTGAGAGGATGCCACCATTGGCCCATGTGCTATTAAAAATAGAAAAGGATCTATAGAAAGAAAAGAAATATTCTTTTCCTAGAGATGAGATCCATGTGAAAGTGTGTATGGAAGCTTTTTTAGAACCAACAAAAGAGAAATGTCCCAATGAATACATCCTACCATTTTCCCTACTGCATATAACCAAGGTGCCTCAGGCACATTTTGGCCCACATTAGAAAAGGGTGATTGCAAACATTGGGGATACAAGTTTAATCCCAATATTGATCCAAAGGTGCACCTGGATGGATTCCTTTTCACATGGCTAAGAATCTATCTGCTTCCAATATGTGAGTCTGGTAGCGGTGTGAGGCCAGGTACTTTTGTTATTTTAGCCAAGCTAGAATAGAATAAGTATATTAGGTTTTATGACCCTGTTTTGGCAAGAATCTATCACTTCCTATTGCATTTATACAAAAGGAAAGATCCATTTAGACTTGTAGGACCATTTCAGGTGATTTTGGGTGGATTGTGGCACATTTCAGTTCATATTCAGTGCTTAATTCAATTATGATCCTGAATGGTCGATTTACCCTATTTTTTTAGAAAGTTTCTAGGATTTATCCTTTGAGCCTGAATCCTGACGAGGTGTTAAAGGCACTGAATGTATCTAGAGAATTCATCTTCTTTCCATTTAGTAATCCACCAACCGGAACATTTGTTGATAATGGAAAAGAGGATAATTATGTGTTGAGGGTGTATATGATAGCATTTAGGGATAGTGTATTAGTTTCCTACATCAACAGTGATATTATATATAAGTATTATGTCCCTTATGGTTTTTATTTCTAATTAAAATGTCTTCAATAATCGAGCACCTTCTCTCCCACATATGTTAGGCATGAGAAGCACCCAATGGTAGCCTGAAAATTATGGATTATAATGGCTTTAGAATCATCCAAAATATTGATTATGCTACCTATATTAGAAGAATAAATTAGACTAGAGGATGGATATGCTAAAGATTGGGTCTCTTCATACCCTCAATGGGGATTTAAAAAAAAGTACATATCAGGTAAAGGCCACAACAACTGTTGGTCATGGAAATCGTGGCAAGGAATCCAAAAACAAAGATTATGAAGAGGATTCAGAGCCTTCAAAACATTATCATAGAAAGTATACTAAGAAAACTATGGTTAGGTATAAAACACCCCCAGTACTAAGGAAATCTAGTCTCCATCATCTAGAAGAAGTTTCCATTTCATCCTCTGGTTCTTCTGAATAATAGGTAAGGAATGAGGAGACTTTCTAATCAGAGGGTGTTGAATTCTCCACACAACCAACTAAAATAGAGAAATACTACATGTGACCCTTATCAATCCAAGATTGGGAAATAATGACCCATAATCTCAAGGATGCATGGGAGTTTCTCCAGCATATCCTTCGAATTATGGATTTAGGTGATATTAAAGCACCCTCTGATTATCATCCAAATAGTAATTTGGCTGAAGTAAAAGAGTACTTCAAGGATATGGAGATTTTTATATATGAAACCAATGAGAAAATCCCAACCTCGAAATGAGTATCTGGTATAATGGATTGAGGAATACGTGAAGGGGTAATTTTTCACCCTTAAAAGGAATGGAACCTTTATGTTAATACTAATAATTTATTTCTCTTTTCTTTTATTTTGTTTCTACTCCTTTATCCATCATTACTAATTTTTATGGGATTTCATTATGTAGATTGAAATCAGAGAAGAATAATCATTAGGAAAGGTTCCCAAGTCCCCAAAGTATGGGCCTACAGGCACCCCCATCAATACATTGGATGAAACCCTTGGGTCTCCAAAACTTTCTCTAGGAAGGAAAACCATGATGGAGGTAATGGAAATAGAAAATCATCAGCCATTACCTCAGGTATCTGTTTCCAAGAAGAGTTGTGCAATATCTCCATTATCCTATAAAAAGAATCATAATATAGAATTGAAATTGGTCTAATTATTATGTCAAAGTGAGTACTTGCATTATCATTTGGTATTAAAACTTTCTTGATGCACTTTTTTTACCATGTTTTCATTTTTATAGGATTTTCATTACTTTATTCTCTTAAGGAATCTAGTATTGTTCCTTCAAGGACTGAGAAGGAAACCTTGAGGAAGGTACTAAATTGTGTTGATTAATCTATTATTTTTACAGATGAAATTTCAAAGGGTGTAGCTACATATACTCCTAATTCTATAGAGAGGTAGGAGGGTTATGGTAATGTAAGGTTCACTTCTTATAGGCATTATATTATATTGAAAACATTCATTTCTCCATAATATTTCAATTCAGTTTCATGTACCAAAAGAATCTGTGGAAATTAATTTTGATACTCTCATTGCTTTAGGAGTGATAAATTAGGATTCTAGGAAGGTTGAGGTAGGTGTTAGTGATGATTCTAATTCAGCAAGGCCAGACAATAACATTCTAGTTGAAGAGATGGAGGAAAGTAATTTCAGTGTAGCCAATGCGGTTATTGATCAACATTTGTTGGATACCTTAAATGGTGAGGGTCATATGATATATAAATCTGTATACACTAAAATTATGGATACTCTTAATTTGGAAATTGATATTCTAGGTTTCATATAGGAGTTTGGGGGCTTTAATGACAAATTGAAAGGACGTAAGTTCTCATTCTTGCATCTTCCATACATAGTTGTTCTTCTTATATTTGATATTTCACATCAAAGCTCAACTCATGCAGATTTGTCTATAGAGAACATTGAAAATTCCCTTCAAGAATGGGGAATCCCACTCCATCCTACCTCTACTAACATCAGAGAAGTAGCGAATGAGAATCCAGAGTTGGGAGATTTTCCAGAGCCACTGACCATGACCACTAAACAAGCTTAGGAGAATGTTCCCCACTAGGAAATATCTATTCAAACTATTAAAGTTGAGAATTCTTGGAAGGAGTCTAATCAAGATGATAGCATATTACTGGGTAAATTTCACTATCTATATTGATCATGATCTATTATTTCTACTCTTTTGAAGCTAATAGTGATTCTAATACATCGTTTAGAATTATCAACTTTTGTGGTTAGGTCTGAAGGTGAAGCTTCTATATTGTCTAGACCAGCAACAAAAGGTGAAGCATCCATTGCTTTTGATGGATCATAGAAAGGCACTTCCCTAAGTGATTTGATTCCAAAATACATTCCACCCCATGGTAGTGAATCTGATTCAGACTTATAGCTGCAGGTTTCCCTCAGTATCATGTATAACAAGATAGGGAATATAATTTAGAAAATAATCTCTCAGACGCCTTTGGAAGATCTACCTTTACATTTTGTATGACTTCCAGCATTTTTTAGCATACTGGGATTTAAAGGATTTGATTATCAACCAATATATACTACCATGAAGGAAACAGTTCACCAACGGGGGAAAGAGTATAAACTTTGGTAGGACCTTATAAAGGTTAAAATACTTACCAATATTTAGGGTTTCCAAGCCTTAGTATCCTAGGAAAATTCCAACCATAATGAAAAATTGGAATATTTCAGACAGTAAATCAAGGATCAATCAATTAAAGTGTCACATATTCAGCAAGAGTTGGATGCTACTCATGGGGACTTGTACAACACAATCAATAATTAGGATAATCCTAGCTATAAGGGTTAACTAACATTGGGGATATTGTAGAAGCACTTCACAAAGTTGAGGAGACTGAAGTTGGCCAGCTGGATGAGCTTCAACAAGAAGTTGATAGGGCTCAGGAGGCTGTCCAAAAAATGAAGAGTTATGAAAAATTCCTCTTGTAATATAATACAAAGAGACTCTATTATTTGGATCTTCCTCTAATTTTTCTACATAAATGAAAATTATTTTATCTCTAATCATATATTTCTTCATCCCTACTACTTTTCCTATAATCATAACATCAAAGCTAAATTTTATAGCACTACATCTTCATATCATCTAATCATAATTATAATGATAGGAATGGGGCACTCTAAATTTCTTATCTAATCCAACATGCCTAGTGAGTGTAGTTTGACTATTGCTATGGTCATATAGTCAAACCTACAAAATTTGTGTCTTTTTAATTTTTATTGCTCGATATTTCCTAAAATATATCGAGTGTAGGTCTAGCGAGCTGAGACTCAACTTTTATCTAGGGTGCCTTTTATGGATTTTAAATCTGGTGAGTTCTATTTATCTTTTGGTGGAATGTTTAAATTCATTGTCACAACTCGTCCCCTAGGGCCCATGTAGTGACTACTCTAAGCCCGCCTTCCATAGGCTAGGGGATAGCGACTAGAACTGAAAGGCATATTCCCGAAAACAAGAAGGCGTTGCCTTTAAACCTGTACAAACACACGGTCCGAGAACACAATAAGAAGCAATTGTGAAGTAAACTGCTATAGTAAAAGAGTGTTGAAAGTAAAAAAGGGGTCGGAATAAAATCCCAACTATAAAAGTACAAGTACGACTGAAAGTACAATACAACTGAAATAAAAAAGGAAAATAGCTACTAGCTCGTCCTCCGAGGTCCCTACCTAAAGGGTAGGTACATATCACCTCCTCATCACTCCACGTCTGTTAGTCTCCTCTGCATCACGTCACTCCAAATGGTCCACCTCTGAGTACTGTCCTGTCATAGCTCCCTCAGCCTTGATCAACATTGTGCGTCGTCTGCACTAGACACAACAAGGTGTGGGTGAAGCCCGTGCAGGGGTGAGTATAACGATACTCAATAGGGACCCCGAGACCCCGAAGGTCTCCTAGAGTTCTACAAGAATAAACATAGGGTAATACCACATAGGTAAATTAATACACAGGTAAAGTACCACATAGAATAACCTCAATCAAAAGTACAAAGAAAAGACATCTCGCACCAGGATTTATTCTAGGGGTAATAACAAGTAACATCCCCCGTCACAACATCGAATGCCTCGGATACTGGAGAACTCCTCCTCTATCGAGTACAGTGGGTCTTCCATGTCACACAGAGGTGTTTCCCACTAACCTTGAAATACTGAGGTGCTCCTCCCCACCATGTACCGTACTTTGGGTTTGCCGGGTCACACAGAGCCACCCACCCCCATCGTGGTCTGCTAAGGTACTCCTCCCCATCACGTACCATGGCTGCTCCCCACCGTGGCCCTCCAGGTCACACATAACCACCCACCCCCATTGTGGTCTACAAAGTTACTCCTCCCCATAACGTATTTCGGCCGTTGATTCACTCCGAGTCTAAAAGTCAGCATTCGTCAGGTCTCAGCCAGTTGCAGGGTTCTGTAAGTAGTGCACTTGGGATAATTGCTCTGCAAGCCATCATTCACATATAAACCAGCACAAAGTCTCACAAAGAAGCAACCTGATGATTCAACATGTCATAAGTGTTCCAACGCAACAGACGGCGCGTCAATCGAACGCCCTATTTGTGCATTATTGGAATTTCAGTGCCGAGGGCCTGGTTGGATTCGGGTGCGATCCAACCCATCCATACTCCTAGTTTCTCCAAAACTCAAATGGATTATGTCAAAAGGGGCATCTCACTCTAAGGGTCCCAACGCCACAGACGGTTCCTCAAACGGTCGTTTGGTTCTCAAGATAAGGTCCCTTGAGTGTTTCTGGGCCCGGGTCTGGTCCGACCCAGTCGAACCGACCCGGCCCGACTCGGTCTGGGCTGTGCCAAGGTGGACTCAGGCTGCTGGGCTGATGTCTGGTCCATTTTTCAAGAGGGTCGGCCTGCAAGGGCAGCCCGACCAGAATAGGGCGGCTCACAAAGGGGTGGCCTGGCCCGTGTGGGGTGGCGGCCCGCTAGAGAGGTGGCCCAGTCCGAGGGCAGCGGCCCGCTCCGAGGGTGATGGACCGTACCGAGGGTCATGGCCTAGTTTGAGGGCATTGGCCCGCTCTGCGGGTGGCAGCACGTTTCGAGGGCGGCGGCCCGCTCCGAGGGCGGCGGCCCGCTCCGAGGGCGGCGGCCCGCTCCGAGGGCGGCGGCTCACGGCCCGCTCCGAGGGCGGCGGCCTGCTCCGAGGGTGGCGGCCCGGCTCCGAGGGAGGCGGCCCAGCTCCAAGGGCGGCAGCCCGGCTCCGAGGGCGGCGGCCCGGCTCCGAGGGCGGCGGCCCGGCTCCGAGGGCGGCGGCCCGGCTCCGAGGGCGGCGGCCCGGCTCCGAGGGCGGAGGCCCGCTCCGAGGGCGGCGGCCCGCTTTGAGGGCGGTGGCTCGCTCCGAGGTTGGCGTCCCACTCCGAGGGTGGTAGCCTGGCACGAGGGCGGTGGCCTGGTTTGGTCCGATGCGGGGGGTGTAACCCCCCGGTCTTTCAGATTTCTGAACGGCCCGGAGGTCGTTCGGTTGGCAAGGCGGCAGCACCGTGTGGGCGCCACTCGGCCACCACGAAACCTACTGGAGGTGGGTTCGGCCTCTACCATGGATTCATCCACATCTTCCATTTGTTGGCGGTCGCACCGCCTTCCCTCCCATGGTCGATCGTCGTGTCGGTCGCCTCCTCCTTTTACCGCGGATGACGAGCCATGGCCCCCCTCTTGCAGCATGCGTCGACATGCTCGTGGTCTTCCGAGGTGGAACAATGAAAGCAAGATAGCTGAGGGTTCGGGCTGGTTTTTTTAGGCCCGCTCCCTCTACGTTAGCTCGTAATATGGAGGATATTAAGGGAGTTCAATAAACAATTAAATTAAACACAAGATTAACTCCACAAGATTTCATGTAATAACCACCCGCAAAGACGAATGAATCGTGGGTCAACCCGTTAGTCGGTTGACCCGTGTTCTTTATATAATTTCAATAATAGGGAAGAGGGAATCAATAACACACAAACGAAAATAACCCCCTACCTAGAAACGTTGGAGAGCGCTCGCGGTTGAGGGTGTCTCATTGTTCGTCATCCCCGCAACAAGCTGCCCTCGCTGCCGCTCGAACATCAAAATCTAGTTTAGGGTTTCGGTGTCGGATGTCACCTAATATTGGGGATGGATCCATCCTATAAGGGCTTGGCATTATGGTACTCCAATAGAACTTCATCTTTTGGCGAAGCTTGTCTGATACCCCTCCCCCAAGCTCTATATTTATAGGAGAGGGGGAGAGTAAGTAACGACGCGGGGAGTTAATGGGGATCATAAATTAGGAAGCTTTCTAATCCACCAACGACATAGTTACTTAAGATTTGGAAAGTCAATCCATTCATTGGCCTGACTTACCATGGTCCCACACTCCGCTTGTCCGTTGGTGGAAAATAAATAAAATAATGAGATTGTTTTATTTCATTTCCTTTTAAAATTCATAAAAAATTAACTTCTTATTCAGACCTACTGTGGTCAAAGTAAAGTATCCCTTAAGAGAATCTTGGCACTATGGATTCAATAGTTCCTTTGAATTTTTAATCCTAGCAACGGTTCAAAAGTTAGAAAATTCCCCCCACACGTTTACTAAACGTACCCGAAAAAAAAGTTCAAAAAATAATTTTGGGCTCACCGGGCCTCAGAATTATGCACCGTCAATTTTCGAAGACTCCTAATAATTCCATTTAATTAAAAAAATTACATTGAAATATGGTTCTTTACATTCTCCCCACCTTAGGGATTTACATCCCTAAAATCCACAACATAGACTAAGGAAACATATGGGGGTACTAAGAACGAATCTGAGCCTCCCACTCTCATGTACTCTCTAAGAGGTCCCCATGATGCCAGAAAACACACACCAGAGGTATCGACCACCCACAAAGGACCCACTCATGTCGATCCTCAATCTCTACTAGAACCTCCGTAAACATCGCCCCATTGTCTAAGTCCAGCTCTCCATGGTCGATGACGTGAGATGGATCATGTACATATCTCCTCAGTTGGGATATGTGGAAGACTTTGTGAACCTTATCCAACTGCGGTGGAAGTTCCAAGTGGTATTCCACCTCACCTATCCTCTGAAGTATCAGAAATTTCCTAATAAACCTTGGTGATAACTTGTCGCCTCGACCAAATCTCTGTAGTCCTCATCGAAGAGAGACTCGCAAGAAAACATGGTCCCCCTCCTGGAACTCCAAAGGTCTCTGTATTCTGTCAGCATGTGACTTTTTTCTGCTTTGTGCAGTCTTCATCCGCTCCTGTATGATCTGAACCTTCTCAGTGGTAGCCCATACTAATTCTGGACCCATAAGCACTGACTCCCCTGGGTCTGTCCAACATAGAGGTGATCTGTAGGGTCGGCTGTATAGGGCCTCAAATGGTGCCATACCGATGGTGGAGTGATAACTGTTGTTGTGGGTGAACTCCACAAAGGGAAATTGATCCTCCCAACTGTGGCCAAAATCTAGGGCACATGCACATAGCATGTCCTCTAGAGTGTGTATGGTCTGCTCCGTCTGACCATCTGTCTGAGGATAAAAGGCGGTGCTCAAACGTAGATGAGTCCCGAACACCTCCTACAATCCCTTTCACAACTGGGATATAAAACATGTGTCACGGTCAGTGATTATCGTCGATGGAACCCCATGAAGTCTCACAATATCCTGTACGTAGAGGCATCCCAATCCCTCTACTGATCCCTACTCTCATATAGGTAGGAAGTGGGCCGACTTGGTGAGTCGGTCAAAGATCACCCATATGGAATCATGTCCCCTAGATGTACATGGAAGCCCTGTCACAAATTCCATGGAGATCCCATCCCACTTCTACTCTGGAACCTCTAGTGGTTGAGCTATGCCTGTTGGATCCTAGTGCTCGACCTTCACTTGCTGACAAGTGAGGCATCGTGAAACAAACTCCATTATAGCCTTCTTCATCCTTGGACACTAGTGCTGACGCCAGAGGTCCTGGTATATCTTTTCCACACCAGGATGTACCGCCAAAGGGGACATCTGGAACTCCCTCAATACCTCCTCTCAAAGAACCACTAGTACCATGGTACATCCTCTGAAGAGGATGAAGTTCTCCCCACCTTCATAAAATTCATCAAGTGCCTGCCCTGAGGATATCTGAGCAGGTTGAGCCTCACATTCAGTGTCCCCAGGCTGCACCTCCCTAACTCACTGAAGTAGTGGGGGAGAGACAGTCATATACTGAAGGTATGCTACTCCATCTCTATCCACGAAGGATATCTGCAATGCGGATAACTACTCTGCCACTTCACTCAACAACTGCAGACCAGACCTTCTGTTGAGTGCATCTGCTACCACGTTCCCCTTCCTAGGAGTATATACTATCTCAAAGTCATAATCCTAGAGGAACTCTAGCCATAATCATTGTCTCGGGTTCAAGTCCTTCTGAGAGAAGATATACCTGAGACTCTTTTGATCAGAGTAGACTATAAAATGTTCATCCATCAAGTAATTTCGCCACATCTTCAAGGAAAAGACCACTACTGCTAACTCCAATTCATGGGTAGCGTAGTTCTACTCATGTTGTCTCAGCTATCATGAACCATAAGTGATCACTGCTCGATCCTGCATTAGGAAACACCTAAGCTTGGTCCCTGATGTATCGCAGTAGACTACATATCCAATGCCCTGTTCTGGCAGCCTCAATATGGGAGCACTCGTCAGTCTCTACCTCAGCTCATGGAAACTCTACTGGAATCTCTCCATCCACACGAAGGGATTCCCCTTCTTCGTCAATGCTGAAAAGGGTTCCACAACTTTGGAAAAGTCATCCACGAATCTCCGATAGTATCCAGCCAACCCTAGGAAACTCTTCACCTCGGCCACACTTCTGGGTGGATCCCAAGCAAGCACAGCCTCTATCTTCATTGGATCCACTGCAACTCTAGCATCTGAGATAACATGTCCCAGAAAGTGGACCTATCGTATCCAAAACTGGAACTTCGAGATTTTATAGTAAAGATGGTGCTCTCAGAGTGTATCCAGAACTATCTACAGATGATAGGCATGCTCCTCCTCCGTCGTCAAGTATATCAAGTTTTCATCGATGAACACCACCATGAATTGATCGTGGTATGGCTGAAAGATCCTATTCTTGAGTCCCATGAACACTACTGGGGCGTTGGTCATGCAGAAAGGTATAACCAAGAACTCATAATGGCCATACCGACATCTAAAGTTCATCTTATGCACATCCTCATCTCGTATCTTGAGCTGATGATAGCTTGATCGGAGGTCTATCTTTTAAAACCAGTGAGCTCCCTTCATCTGATAGAAAATATCATCAATCCTTGGGAGTGGATACTTGTTCTTGATGTTCACCTAGTTCAGGTGCTGATAGTCCACACAGAGTCTCAAACTCCCATCTGCCTTCTTGGTGAACAAAATCGGGGCTTCCCATGGAGAAACACTGGGTCTTATGAACCCCTTTCCCTACAAGTCCTCCAACTATACCCATAACTCCCAAAGCTCCGCAGGAGCCATCTGATATGCTGGTGTAGATATCGATGTCATCCTAGGGTACAGGTCGATGTAAAAGTCTACCTATATGTATGGAGGCAGTCCTGGAACATAATCAGGAAAGACATCGGCATACTGGTCCACCACTATAGGATAGCTCGGACTCTCAACATCAACTTCTATGAGGGTAATGCTATCCAACTAATGAGTAATCAGTTTCACCCTCCTCTAGGTAAGTCCATCCTGTGATGCAAAGGTTCTCTTATCTCTAGTAAAGGAAAAACTAGTCTCGTCCGTGCGAACACACCGTACTTTGCACCTAATACAGTTAATCTGTGTATAGACTGTAGATAACCAGTCCATACCCAAGATGACATCGTAAGGCCTCGATGCTGCTACTAGGATATCCCAGCTAAATCTCTCACCTCCTAGAGTAATCTCACACTACCATAACCAGTGTTTAATTGTCGAATCCTCTCCCGTAGGAGTCTCTAGTCGTAAGGATCGAGCCAATGGCTCCACTGGAATATCTGAGCTCTGAACGAGGGTCGTGGCAATAAAAGAGTGATTGGCACCTGTGTCTATAATAACTATAGCTAGGGTATAGTAGACACATATCGTAACTCTAATAATCTCCAGATCGCTATGGTCATAGGCCTCAGCTACCTGGAGCTGAGCTCATCCATGTCCTTCTACTCCCTGTGGTCGGGGTGTACCACCTGGTAGTGATGGAGGTAGAATCTCGAAACGTCTCCCACCGCATGTTGCATGGATAGCTCCTCTGCCACGTCTTCCATCTTGTGGACCTCCTCACTCAAACCTATACCTATACCTTGGTCATCCCTCGACCATCTTCTTGTCGTTGGTACGATGTGTCGGGTAGTCACGAGCCATATGACCCTTCCCACCGCACGTGTAACACTGTGTGCCCCTCTACTCTTTTACTCTACCTTGTGAGCCTCACACCTCTAACCCTGCATCCCAAGGTCATCCACCAGAAGGTGTAGTCCACTTAGACCTCTGTTTCATCTGCCTACTACATCCTACAGATGACTCAGTTACCTGTCATCTGGTGGTATCTCTCGTTGGTGGTGCCTACTCAGCTAGGAATCTCTCTACCAAAAGTGCTCGCTCAAGCACCCCAGCCTGCGTCAGAATGCTAAGTGATACGATCGATGCTTTAATCTCCCATAAAAGACCCTGTTCAAAGGTCTGGTCCCTGAAGAAAGGGTCTCATATCATGTCGGTGGAGTAGCAGGAGAGATTATTGAACCTCGCCGAGTACTGGGTCACCGTCATGCTACCCCGCTATAAGTGCAGTAAATCCTATATACGCACAGAGTGTAAGGTCACTGGGATGAACTCTGCCCTAAAAAGGCCCTCAAAGTACGCCCAGATGAGGGTCACCTCATCTTGTATCTGGAGCATCAGGCTCCACCATCTCCCTACTACTGTCTGAAAAAGGTTGGCTGCCAGGATCACCATAAAATCAGCTAGTTTCCCAACTAAGTGAAAAACTCTGGGCACAGCCTCCAACCAATCCTCAGCCACCTGCGGGTCCATCTCACCTCGGAAACTCGAAGGCTTCTGCCGCTAAAACTCATGTAATGCACTCAGTCGGCATGCATCCTCTACTGATGGGGCTTGTGGCAACGACTTTCCAATGGTAAGTGGTGCTGCTAGTATACCACCCGAAGATGCTAACGTTGTAAGAGGTCCCTACACCAAGGCCTCATCGCTCGGTGGGCCGTTATCATGTACTCTCTCAGGAAACCTGGGTGGTTGTCTTCATGGAGGAATCCTAAAAAAAATAGGTGTGCCATGGTTAAAAGTTATACCTGGTGAGCTGACTCAAGAAAACACAAGAAGGAATTTTCAAAACACACGCAATCAGTGTTTTCGTGCAATGAGTCGGAAATCAGAACTCAGGGTCCTCTTGTATGGATACGTCGGCCGTCGTACAAACACTGGACTCCCCAAACTGAAAACCACACTCATAACACTTAACACTATCTCCACATAGAAAAGATCAAAATCCTATTTATTCGGTAGAACTGAACTCCTCTGATACCACTTTGTCATGAACCATCCCCAAGGGCCCATTCTATGACTACCCCAAGCCGGCCTTCCATAGTCTAGGGGCTGGAAACTAGCACCGAAAGGCATATTCCCTAAAACAGGAATGCATTTCCTTTAAACCTATACAAACACACGGTCCGAGAACACAACAAGAAGAAACTGTGAAGTAAACTACTATAGTAAAAGAGTGATTAAGGTAAAAAAGGGGTCGGAATACAAGCCCAACTATAAAAGTACAAGTACAATTGAAAGTAAAATACAACTGAAAGAAAAGGAAAAAAGATATTGGGTCATCCTCCAAGGTCCCTACCTGAAGGGTAGGTACAGATCACCTCCCCAGCACTCCACGTCTGTCAGTCTCCTCAACGTCACATCACGCTAAATGGTCCACCTCTAAGCATCGTCAAATCCTAGCTACCTCAGCCTCGATCAATGTTGTGGGTCATCTACACCAGACACAACAAGTTGTGGGAGAAGCCCATGTAGGGGTGAGTATAACAATACTCAGTAGGGACCCTGAGTCCCCTGAGGTCTCCTAGAATTCTACAAGAAGAACCACAGGGTAATACCATGTAGGTAAAGTATCACATAGCATAACCTCAATCACAAGCACAAAGAAAAGATAGCTCACACTAGGATTTATTCTAAGGGTAGTAACAAGTAACATCCCCTATCACAACGTCGAATGTCTCGTCTATTGGAGAACTCCTCCTATATCAAGTACAGTGGGTCCGTCACATCACATAAAGGTGCTTCTCACTAACCTTGAACTGCTGAGATACTCCTCCCCACCGCATATCGTATTGTGGGTCTATCGAGTAACACAGAGCCACCCACCCTTATCGTGGTCTACTAAGGTACTCCTCCCCATCGCGTACTGTGGCCACTCCCCACCATGGCCTGCTAGGTCACACAGAACCACCCACCCCCATCATGGCCTGTGAAGGTACTCCTCCCCATCGAGTATTACGTCCGTTGAGTCACTCTGAGTCAAAAAGTCAGCAGTCGTCAGGTCTCAGCTAGTCGTAGGGTTTTGTACGTAGTGTTCTTGGGAGAACCAATCCCCAAGCCATCATTCACATCTCAACTAGCATGAAGTCTCACAGAGAAGAAATCCAATGATCCTCCATGTCATAAGGGTTCCAACACAATAGATGGTGCGTTAATGGGATGTTCGGTCTGTGCCTTATTGGCATTTCAGTGTTGAGGGCCCTGTTGGATTCAAGTGCGATCCAACCCGGCCACACTCCTAGTTTCTCTGAAACTCTAATGGAGTAAGTCCAAAGTGGAATCTCTCTCCAAGGTTCCCAATGTTGTAGATAGTTCATCAAACGGACGTATGGTTCTTAAGATAAGTCCCCTTAAGTGTTTCTGGGCCCGGTTGGGCTGAGGTGGACTCGGCCCACTTGGCCGATGTCCATTCCGGCCTGCAAGAGGGGCAGCTCGTAAGGGTAGCCCGGCCAAAATAGGGTGGGTCGTAAAGTGGTGGCCCGGCCCGCGGGGGGCGGTGGCCCTATATGAGGGTGGCGGTCCGCTAGGGCGGCGGCCCAGTCTGAGGGTGGGGTCCCGGTCTGAGGGTGGGGGGCCCAGTCTGAGGGAGGGGGCCCCTTCCGAGGGTGGGGGCCCGCTCCGAGGCCTGGGGCCCACTCTGAGGGCGGAAGCCCACTCCGAGGGTGGTTTCCCAGCTCGAGGGAGGCGGCCCGATGCGAGGGCGGCGGCCCACCGCGAGGGCGGTGGCCTGGTTTGATCTGACGTGGGTGGTGTAACCCCCCAGTCTTCCGGATTCCCAAATGGCCTGGAGTTCATTCGGTTGGCTAGGCGGTGGCGCCACGTGGGCACCGCTCAGTCATCGCAGAACCTTTTGGAGGTGAGTTCAGACACCGCCAAGGTTTCCATTTGTTGGAGGTACGGTAGCCGCACCCCCTTCCCTCTCGTGGCCGGCCGTTATGTCTTCTGCCTCCTCTGTTCGTCGTGGATGATTAGTCGTGGCCCTCCTCTTGTGGTGTGTGTCGACGTGCTCGCGGTCTTCCAAGGTGTCGAAAGGAAAGAAAAATAGTAGAGGGTTCAGGCCGGGTTTTTTAGGCTCACGCCCTTCGCATTATCTCGTAATATGGAGGATATTAAGGTAGTTCAATAAACAATTGAATTAAACACAATATTAACCCCACAAGATTCCCCGCAATAACCTCCCACAAAGACGAATGAATCACAGGTCAACCCGTTAGTCGGTTGACCTGCGTTCTTCATATAATTTCAAGAACAGTGAAGAGGGAATAAAAAATTCACAAACGAAAATAACCCTCCTACCTCAAAATGTTGGAGAGTGCTTGCAGTTGAGGGAGTCTCGTTGTTCATTGTCCCCGCAACAAGCTACCCTCGCTGCCGCTCGAACGTCAAACTCCGGTTCAGGGTTTCGATGTCTCACGTCACCTCCTACTGGGGGAGGCTCTGTCCTCTAAGGGCTCGGTGTTATGGAACTCCATCATAACTTTGTTGCTTGGTGAATCTTGTCTGATACCCCTCCCCAAATCTCTATATTTATAGGAGAGGGGGAGAGTATGTAACGACGCGGGGAGTTAATGGGGCTCATAAATTAGGAATCTTCCTAATCCCCCAACGGCATCGTTACTTAGGATTTGGCAAGTCGAGCCATTCATTGTCCTGACTCAGCATGTTCCCACACTCCGCTTTTCCATTGGTGGAAAAGAAATAAAATAATGAGATTATTTTATTTCATTTCCTTTTAAAAGTCACAAAAAATTAACTACTTCTTCGGACCTACTGCAGTCAAAGTAAATCCTCTCTTAAGTGAATCCTGGCACTGCGGATTTAATGGTGCCCTCATATTTTTAATCCGAGCAATGGTTAAAAAGTTAAAAAATTTCACCCACACATTTACTGAACATACCCAAAAAAAAGTTTAGAAAATAATTTCGGGCACACCGGGCCTCGGAATCACACGACGTCAATTTTCGCAGACTCATAATAATTCCATTTAATTAAAAAAATTACATAGAAATCTAGGTCTTTACAGTCATGCATTTAGGACTAATAAAGCTAGTGTTTTCTGTCTAATAGCTTTGACCATGAATTTTGATATTATAACTCAAACAAATATTAATGGATAAAAATGTCCTGATATTTTATTAGATACTTCCAAGGGGAATCTTGAGTCATGATTTTTATGGTCACCAAATCTAAAACTTGAAATATAAGAATATAGGAGGTCTCTTCCAAGAACAAAGTTACCATTATTTGACAAACCCATTATGGGGGTTGTTTTATGCAGGCCTAGGTAGGGCATGTGGTTTATATCCAAATAGTGGCATCCTTTGGCTAATAGGATCATTATATGAAGGAATTATGAAAGTCCAACTAGGGAACATACTGCATAGTCAGGTAAAGAAGTTCCCAGGAATTCTGACATTCTATTGATAATAGAAAATGGGGGGTTTAAGATTTAAATGTATCAAGACCACAGTGGGTGGATTTTCCAAGGAAAGTTATCTGATAATAAAAGGTCCATTTGTACTAACATACTCTATGAATGGGAAAACCACTCCTACACAAACTTGGTGTATGAAGGAGGGTTCATTTTCCAAAAAGGTTATTTTTTATATTATTTTTTTTAGTTTAAATTTATGCAGTCGGTATATTATGTCATGCAGTTTAAAGTCATGTAGTAAGAACATTATTTCGTGCAGTTTAAATTCATGTAGTAAGGACATTATGTTGTGCAGTTTAAATTCATGCAGTGAGGACATTAAGTCTTACAGTTAGGACATTATGTTGTGCAGTTTGAAGTTGTGTAGTAAGGACATTATTTTGTTCAGTTTAAAGTCATACAGCGAGGAAATTATGTCGTGTATTTTAAAGTCATGCAGTAAGTACATTAAGGGATTTGATTTAAGATTTTTTAGATTTGACCAATGATTTGATGGTTTTCCAATTCGTGCTAATTTTTCTAGAAATGTGTTGCCATATTCAGGTATGGAAAGGAATAATTGTAAGCTATGATTTGGGGATTTCCGAATCTGAATAATGAAATAGGAAAAGGGATAATGGCATTTAGAGGAGGTCTCTTCCAAGAACGAAGTTACTGTTATTTGGAAAACCCGTTATGGGGACTGTATTATACAGGGCCAACTAGGGCATGTACTGCATAGCCAAACAGTTGCATCCTTAGGATGATAGACCCTATATGTGGGTGATATTATGTAAGTCTAACTAGGGGAATGTACTGAATAGTTAGGTAAAGGGGATCTCAAGAATTCTGACTTTCTTTTTCTAAAATCCAATGGAATTTTATGGAGATTTGTAATTCCTTAAGAATAGAGTTTGGTTTCATGGAGAAAAACACAAGAATAGATAATTGATATTTCCAATCATGATTTCAAAAGAATTAGAGTAATAGGCTATCTATGAAGGTCTACCCCAAATGTAGGAATTATGGTGCCTGTAGTTTTAGGTCATACGACTATAACCAAAATATTATAGAAACAATGAATGATATGTGGTCAAATGACCCAAATTTATTCCAATATTCTTTGAACATATGGAGATGGAAAATATAAACCATGGTCTTGGAGACTTTCATGTAAGGTGAAAGGATATGAGACAAATACACAAAGGATTACCACTTTAAATTATGTTTTATTTCATACCATCATTAAATCTTAAAGGGATAGAAGAGGTTTCTCCTAAGAATGAAGTTACTGCTATTTGACAAACCCGTTATAGGGTCTGTATTATGCAGGGCCAACTTGGGCATGTGCTGCATAGCCAAAAAGTGGTATTCTTTGGATGAAAGGCCCATTATGTATGTGACATTATGGAATTCCAATTGATGGCACATACTGCATAGTCTGGAAAAAGATCTCTCAGGTATCAGACATTTTTTCACTAGAAACTGAAGGAAGATTATAAATATCTAAAAGTACTCAAGATTAGTAGTATGAAAGGAAAAAAGGGATAATATAAAATTCACAAGGGGTTATTTGGAATAATATCAACCATGATTTTGGAGTCCCTTAAATAGATATGCATCATATATATAAAAGGTACATATCTTATTTCCATGATGGGTTCTCTAAGGAGAGGGCCCAAAATAAAATATCATGTATAGATTTTGATCATATGTAGGAGAGGGGGAATTTTCATTTATCACATGGCTAGGACTAGGATCTGAGCCCTAGTTTTTTCTACATATCTCAAATGGGGTAAGAATCAATCCATATGTATTTCTCTGAATATTGCTCATTTTAACATCATGTGGAGAGGACTATAAATTACCCGATGTAAAGGGAAAGGTTGGATCTGTGTAGTTTTATCTCATGTGGTAAGTACATTAGTCATGTAATTTAACATCGTGTGGTGAGGAATAAGGTGTTTTTACATTAAATTTAAAAAGAAAATATGGATGGACCAGGGCATAGGATCCAAGTGTCACTACATATCTTTTCAAAGCAAGAATCAAGTCGTGTGTAGTTCTAACATATACACATTCATGTGTGAAGTGAGAAATCGTATTGGACTTCCTCATGTATATCTGACTCATACATGTGAGAGTAAGGGATTTTTCATGATATTATGTGGTTGGGACCAAGATTTAAAATCTAAACATCACTACATATCTCATAGGGGTGAGAATCAATCCACACGTAGTTCTTGAATGAAGGTCCATGCAGTTTAACATCATGCGGTGAGGACATATAGTGTGCCTTTAAAGTTATTGTAGCTAGGACCATTGATAACCCCAATAGTAATTGAGAAACATTATTTATGTAGATAATCTCTTTACCCCATTCCTAATCCCATGTGAGGTGTGCCCGATGTGAGAAAAAAGGATAGATAAATATTTCTTCTGCATCAAAAAGGTAACATAACTGAAGGATAGGGGTATGATGATTAAGTGGTGGCTGAGCCAGGGTATAGGACCTGAGCATCACTACATATCTTATCAGAGAAATAATAAAGACACAAGTAGTTCTTGAAATTTTTTCCCATGTCAATCAGGTTTTGATGTGGGGAAGATGGATTTTTATAATTTTTAGGCTGATGGTTGGGCCTAAAGCAGGGAGTCTAGGCATCACTATGTATGTCATTGTAGTAAGAATCAATTCAAAAGTCCTAGAAGATATCCCTATGTATATCTTACTCATGAATGGGGAAAAGTAAAGGGGTTTTCTCTTCCAAAATCATGGTTGGTCCTAGGTTTTGAGATCTAGGTGTCGCTACATATCTCATTAGGAATAGAATCAAGCCACACGTAGTTCTTGAAATGTTCCCTATTTAGGTTTGATCCATACACATAGAGAAGTTGGAACTTTATTTTATTTATGGTTGGACCCAAGATATAAGATTTGGGTGTCACTATATATATCATTAGAATTAGAATCAATCCATACATAGTTCTTGGAGAAATATTCCCTGTGTAGATTTGACTCATGCACATAGGGAGTGAAAGATCTTTTTTTATCATGACTAGACCTAAGATTTGCGATTTTATCTTCACTACATATCTCATTAGGATGAGAATTAAGTCATAAGTAGTTCTTGAAGATGATTCCCCACACCAACTAGATTTTGATATGAGTAAGTGGTTTTTTTATTCATGGTTGGGCCCAAGATTGGAGATCTGTAAACCTCTACATATCTCATAGAATGAGAATTATGCCTTACACCATTCTTTGAAGAACCATGTATTTTATCATCATGTGGTAAGGGTGTGGGTGACCTGATATGAAATAAACATTACAGTTGTACCAGGGGTAAGACCCAAGTGTCACTACATATCTTTCTAGGGGAAAGAATTAAGACACACATAGTTCTTGAAAAGGGGTCCCTATGCAGATCTGATTCAAACATAGGGAGAAATGGATTTCAAGTTCCACTAGGGAGTGTCAATTATGTGAGTAAGGCTTATGCATGGAATCTACTCATCATTTAAAGGACCACAAGGAATGTCAATTTTTGGTATCTTGGTAAATTTATTAATGTCAAATGAAGGATACATTAACTTTATAGTTTAATGTTGTGTGGTGAGGAAAAATAGTGTTTTTCAGTTTCAGGTCATGAAAATAAGGCCTCATGTCATGCAGTTTAACATCGTGCAACAAGGATTAAGATGCTATGAATTTTAGCATCATACAGCATGGACATATATGGTGCTATGTAGTTTAACATCATGCAACTAGGACATTGGTTGTTATGCAGATTAATGTCATGCAACTAGGAATTATATGGTGTTATTCAGTTTAACATCATGCAATTAGGACATTGGTTGTTACACAGTTTAACATCATGAAACCAGGATGTATATAGTTCTATGCAGTTTAACTTCATGAAACTAGGAAGTTGGTTGTTATTTAGTTTAACATCATGAAACTAGGATGTATATGGTGCTATGTAGTTTAACATCATGCAACTAGGGCATTAGTTGTTACACAGTTTAACGCCATGCAACTAGGACGTATATGGTGTTATAAAGTTTAACATTATGTAACTAGGACGTTGGCTGTTATGCAGTTTAATGTCATGAAACCAGGACGTATATGGTGATATGCAGTTTAACGTCATGCAACTAGGACGTTGGTTGTTATGAAGTTTAACATCATGCAACCAGGAAGTATATGGTGCTATTCATTTTATCATCAGGTAACTAAGACATTGGTTGTTACACAGTTTAACATCATGCAACCAGGATGTATATGGTGCTATGAATTTTAACATCATAAAACTAGGATGTTGGTTGTTACACAATTTAACATCATGCAACCAGGATGTATATGGTGCCATGAAGTTTAAACATCGTAAAACTATGATGTTGGTTGTTATGTAGTTTAACATCATAAAACCAAGATGTACTCTTTATGATTATACAAAGTAATTCTTCAAGAACCTTGCATTGGTTGGAGATGTAGTAACTTATCCATCCATTGAGATTAAGGAATAAACTCCATTAGAGTAGACCTTATGTATGGAGTAATCTCCTTCCCACTTTGACTCAAGTTTTGGAGGCTTCTTTCCAGGTATCATTAGAGTCCTAAGGACCAATACCAATTCTCCTTGGATAAATGAATGGATTAAAACTTTCTTGTTGAAAGATTGTGTTATTCATTTCTAATATAATTTCAAGTAATGAAAGGTATGCAATATATTTTCATCCAATCACTCCAATTCATCTAGTTGCTTCTGAGACTGCTCATCTATAGAAAACTGATCACAAACAGCAACTCAAAGTGAAGGAAATTTAACTTCAATAGCCAAGACTGCTTCTGTTATGTATACCAATGAGTACGGAGTTGATCGTATTGTAGTACGAGTAGTAGTCTCGTAAGCCCATAAGGAATGAAAGAGTTTATCAAGCTAAGATTTATTATCTTTATCCACCATTTTCTAGAGTATGTTGGACAAGGTTTTATTGAAATCCTATATCTACCCATTTTCCTCTACATGATAGCAGGATGAATGGTTGGATTTGATATTGTATTCCTGATATAACTTCCCTTCCTTAGCAGAATAGAAATTGGTGTTGTTTTCCATAAATATGGTATGAGGGGCACCAAATCGAGTAATGATATTAGATTTGACAAAACTAACAATGCTTTTGGCCCCGACTTCATTAAGAGGTATTATCTCAGCCTATTTGGAGAAGAAATTGGTGCCAGTAAGGATATACTTGAACTTCTTGGTCATAACTGGAGGATAATGTCCCACTACATCCATTACCCATATAGAAAATTTCCATGAGTATTTAGATGTATGTAAAAACTATGGGGTTTGATGAATGGAGTTGGCATGAACTTGGCAGGGATGACACTTCTTAGTGAAATCTGTGCAATCCTGCATCATCGAAGGCCATAAGTATCCAATCTTTCAGATTTGATCAGAAATTTTGTGCCTAGACTGGTGGGAATCACAGGATCCTACATGTACTTCTTTCATGATAGATTTATTATCTTCTCTATCAATGCATCTGAGGATAATTTCATTGAATCTATGTCTATAGAGGATCTTTTGGTGATTTGGTCCATTGTAAAGAGTGAAATTAATTACTCTTCATTGAACTTGATCTTTTTCATCTCTATCCAGTAGAAGTACTCTGTCTTGGAGATATTCCATGATGGGTGCCATATATATTGTGGTATGACCATATGGCTCGGAAATGGGGCTGATTTCATTGATTTCCTCTGTTCTAATTTTAAAAAAATGTGAAATCACTCGATGGCAAGCAATAATGATGATTGTTTCATCCTAGTTCAGATCTTACAAGGATGTAGCTACATTTTACAATGCATAATATTGGGAATTTTGTGGCTGTGGAATATAAGATAATGTGGAATCAGAGGAAAACTCTTCCATAAACCCTCAAAAATAATCACATAGGGGTATTAGTTCTTCTTTTCTGATGTCATAATCCTCATTAATCTGTTTGATTACCAATTCTGAATCACCTTCACCTCCAGGTGATCCACTGATACTTGGAGTGCCAATTCTAGGCCCACAATGAGAGCCTGATATTCTTCTTCATTGTTGGTACCACCTTCTGATAATAGGAAGGAGTATGGCAACACTACCTTTTCTGGGGAGATAAGAAAAAATTATAACCCAGATTTTTTTATCTTAGGTTCTTCCATTCTCTTCCCTGTTGGACTTCTAGAAGCACTTTCAAAATACACTTCCCATGTTCAGGGGCTATCTTGAATAGAGAATAGTTCTTCATTAGGTAGTTCAATATTCAATGTTGTTTCTTCTGCAAATGGATTCTCAGCAAGTAAATCTGCAAAGGATTGGACTTTTACTACTTTTTAAGGAATGAATTGTATATAAAACTACTTCATAATAGCTAACCACCATAATAGATGTCCTTTAAACATAGGATGACTGAGGATAAATTTTACTAGGTTATTGATAGAAACCAAGTGTACCTTGTGATGTTGTAGGTAGTACCTCAATTTCTGAACTGCAAAGATTAATTCTAGGTAGCTCTTCTTAATATCTGAATATATAGTCTCTTCATCGAGCATTGTTAGACTAAGATAATAAAGGTTGTTTTCATTCCCAGTGTCATTTTTCTATTAAATTAAGGCACCTGGTGATTGATCCAAGGTTTTCATGTAAATAATGAATGGTTTTCCTTCAACAGGTGGCATCAATATCGGTAGACTCAAGAGGTATTTTTTGAGGGTACCAAATGCCTCTTGGAATTCATTGGTCCATTGATATGTGACCCCCTTATTCATCAATTTGGTGAAGGGAAAACACTTTCCTTATAGAGTATTTATGAAGCATCGTATGTAGGCCAGGTGTCCTTGAAGTCCTCTCAACTCTTTCAAGTTTCAAGGAGGTGACATTCCAAGGATAGATTTAGTCTTCTCAGGATCAGCTTAGACGCCACAATGGAATACAAAAAAACAATAAATTTTCACAAGGTTACCCTGAAATCACATTTCAAGGGGTTCATCTTCATATTATACTATCAAAGATTGCTGGATATGGTCTCTAAGTTAGTCGGGTGATTAGAATGTTTTTTCTATTTGAATACTATATAATCAACATAGAATTTAACAAATTTCCCAAATAAGGGATTGAATATGTGGTGCATTTCACATTAATATGTCTCACCATCATTCTTCAATCCAAAGGGAATTACCTGATAGTAAAATACACCTTGAGGGTCTATGAAGTCTATATATTCCTTATCTTATAGGGCCATCCAAATATGGTTATACCTAAAGTATCCATCCATGAAGGAGAGAGCTTGGTAGCCAGTTGTTTTACCAATTAGGATTTCTATGATTGGAATTGGGAAGTCATATTTGGGACAATGTTGATTGAGATCTATGAAATAAATGAAAACTCTTATTTAACCATTATTATTCTTCACTGTCACAATATTAGCTAGCCACTTTGGATATTTCACCTCTCAGATGAAGTCAAATTTGATAATCTTTTTGACCTCAGCCACAATTTTGGAAGTGTGAGTCAGATGTGTCCTCCTGAATGCTTTCTTGTATCCTTGATGGTCTTTTGGTAAGCCCAAATGATGGGTGTAAATCTTGGGGTCAAGACCTGGGAACTCTGTGTAATTTCAGGAAAACACATCCCAGTGTTGTTTTAGAATGTAATTTTATACCTCTTGCTCTTTAGAATTCATGTCCACACTAATCAAAGTGGGGCGTAGATCTTCCTATATACCCAGATTTATTTCTATGAGTTTATCCATAGTGGTGGAGATTCCTTCCTCAAATGTTGGAGGGGCATCTCTGAGGTCTTCCTATTCTTCATGTATTTCTTCTTCTGCCTCTTCTTGGAGGGTAGGTGATGAAGAAATATTTTCAGAGTTAAGGGAGGAGTTGATATTTGTACATCCCAAAGAGGAGGAAACCATCTACGATCCCACTGATAATGAAGGGTCTTCTTGAATTTATGAAGGGAAGATGATGGGACAGGAATCGGCATACCTGTATCTTTCCATGAGTGAGAAAACTCTTCTAGTATGATTGATGAATCAGAGACTTTCTGAAGATTAGTGGATGCAATTAAGACATCTCTATTTAGGATTTCATTACTTCTTGGTGAATCAATGATTTCTCCTACGCTATCAGGTTCAATCATCACAACCGACATTATGGAATCCACTAAACAAGTGCTTAGATCTGGTCCAACTCTTTCAATTTTATTAATGGTCTACACATAATCTACACTAAGATTCTTGAATGGGTTAGCTGGTATCTTTTCATGACCATTTGGAGCATTGATTCTAGTAACATCATTTTCCATGGACTATTTTCCCTTTGCGTGATAGAACTCTGCATCACTGTACTAAGATTCACAAGTTTTGAATGGGTCTTTATCACTGTGAAATGTCCCAATTTGACCACTGACACAATATTTGAGACATTGGAGGTACGATGAAGGAATAGTCGCGTGATGATGTAGCCAAGGTCTCCCCAACAGAATGTTGGAAGATGTGTCCTACCACACAACCATGAACTCTAAATCATATATGAGATCCCCAAACTGATTTCTAAGCATAATCCCTCTGAGAGGTTCTATCCCATTCTTGTCATAACCCTATAGTATTAAATTAGAGGGATACAAATGGTATTCGTTGAGGCTCAATCGGTGAAGTTTCTAAATTGGAATGAGGTTAACTCCAAATCCATTATCAATGAAGGATCATCGGATGTTAGTGTCATTAATATTTATAGATAGGTACAAGGGACTTATGTGTCCATGTATGATATCATCCTCATCCTGATGCATGAAATATATGACCTCATGGAATTATTTTAGATCATTCTCTATAAGATAAACCTCTACAGTAGAAACCTTGGTTTCAAACTCTTGATGTCTTGAAAAAGCCTCAATGAGTGATTCTAGGAGATCCTTAGATAGATTCAGAGCATCCAGGATTGATAGCTTGGACAGTACTTAGGCTAGTTGCTTCAACACATCATACTTCTGATCCATTGTTCTTTGTTTTCTGGAATGAAAATTCTCTTTTTCAGGCACCTTGGAAGCTGATGTTCCTAATGTGGATAGACCATCTCTTGGGGCAGAATCTAGAATTACTTCTTCTCTTGGTGGATTAGGTCGTCTAGGTCTACCCAATTGTCTAGGAGGTGGTGGAATAGCCTCTAACTGGTCTTATAAGATAATAATTTCAAGGAAGATCCTATCATGTTTGGTAGAATTCCCTTGTTCATGATGAGCCTGTTGGAGGGATCTCCCATGAGTTTCCTCTTTATAAACAGTTTGAGTAGGGGTGTGTTTGAAGTAGTGGCTTCTAGCATACCCATGTATTACCATATATCCTTGACCCTGACAACCTCTTTCCTTAGTTCCCCAATCAAGTGCGGGGAATTCAGGTTCATAATTAGAATCATCATTTTCATAGGGGTCTGTAAAATGAATAACGTTAATGGAGCCGAAGATCAACTCCTCATCTGATAAGGATTCTATATGACATATTGATTCTTGTTGTGCCATTTGGTAGGGTGGTGCTCATGATTTTGATATGGTTGGCATGAAATCTATTAAGGTCAAGGAAAAATTTGTCCTTGACACAAAATCTTCTTCTTATGTTTTCTCCTTATTCTTCCAGCCATGTTTCTTCTTTAAGGATTGAACTTCAGAGTATTGTGCATTTGATGAAGATGGATTTTCTATAATGGAAGTGATAGGAGACATAATTGGTTGTTTAAACTATGTTTTTAGAATGGAATGAGTTTGGTTTATTTTTTTCCTGACCATCCAATCATTGAATTTCTGAGCATTCTTACTTTTTACTTTCTATCACTTGTCTTTCTCCTCTTGATCGGTAATAGTAACACATGCTACCTAGGCTGGTGAATTTTCTAACCTCACTTTCCTAGAGTCCGCCATATTTTATAGGAGGTCCTTAAAAAACACTCCTGGATGGGGTGACCTAACATCTGATGGAAGGGGAAATAGTTTGGGAGGTTCTCATATCCTTCTTTTTTAGGTTTCTCTGGATTTGGAAACTGAACTAAGTTATTTTACAAAGATGATATGAATTAGCTGGGGACTTGGTCATTTAGATAATAATATACGTAGTTTTTAAATTCTCAAACTATCTCCACATTTGATCTTTTTTATCATCTTGATGAGGTAGTTGTTGCTACTAACGCTCAGGATGTGGATCCCTATGGTATGATGAGGGCTTTGAAGTAGAAGTGGGTATAGGGGCCTACTTAAGTGTGATTGTAGAAGCCTCTATTTTTTCTTCTCTTCCTCCCAAATCTGATGGGATTACTAAATATTTGGCTCTAGTCTCTGTTATGGAATTTTCCACCTATTGAGAAATTGAGGCCAAATCCTGAAACCCTCCTCTATATTTCACAGGTATTAATGTAACGCCCTGACCCCAAAAGCCCAGAGTCGGGGCATTATTTTAATACATTGGTATGATTACAAGGAATCAAGTCTCAAAAGACTGATCAGTTTAGCAGTCTTGGAAAATATATTACATACATGAACGTTACATTACACATTAGAAAAATAAAACATAACATAAATGATCCTTTGAGAACGAAATTAATCCCCTATCTTAACCCTACTTATCAATCATAATATACTTCTTGGAATCCTGTGAAAATAAAACATAAGAAAGGGGTGAGCTCAAACGCTCAATAAGGATAACAATATAGCGGAAACTTTCAAAAATCAGTATAAACTTTTACGGCAAAGTATAAAACTAAAACAAAATCCTTTTAAACTTAAACTTCAGTATAACATGGAAAAGATAAATCAAATAATTCCATTTACTTATTCACATGGATATTCTACTAGTCAAATAATCACATGCAATATCCATAGTCAATTTCATAATTATGGAATTCATAATTCCAGACTTCATAACCACATAGTAAAGTCCTTGTTCCAAGACTACAAATAAGATTTTGCCAAGGTCTTTTTCCAAGATACTAGTTTGTCTCACGAGACTTGTCGATTCATAGAGGAGCTATAGTAGGCTCCACCTATCACTTACTAAGTCCAATGCATTCCTCATATGAAAAGTTTTAAACATAACATAAACATTCGTATTAAAAATAGCATAAGAAATGTCAATACTTTATCCATAAACCATGAATGGTATAAAAACAACACATCCACGGTAAAACATATCATAAAACCTTAAATAAAATATGGAATATTTGTGTCATAATAAATCAACCTTGATCGAGAATAATATCCCGTAAAGGATGTTGACATAGTTGAAAATGATCAGTAAAAATCTTTGAGAGAAATATCCATTTTTCATGAAATCATTTAAAGTCACATAATTTATAAAGGAATTAATTTAAAAGATAGTTTTGAATCAAATTTTCCCATACCACTTTGAAACTTTTGAAAGGAATTAATATTTTAAAACATTCATGTCCATACAAATAAATCCTTAAAACCATTTTGAAAACATGGACATTAATGAGAAAGGTTTAGAAGAATAAATATTTAAAAAATTTTAAAATGATGTTTTAGTAAAAATTCCCTTAAAAATATTCCCTTTGAAAACTCTTTTATGAAACATGGACATGTATAATAAATATATCCCAGTAGATACTTACGTAAAAACAACCTCAGATAATGAAGAGATTGTAGAATTAACCCTTACCATGTATCTGACTTGACTCGTTCGTTATTTAATCTCCTGAATAACAAACTAAAGTTAATTTATACTTGCTTCAGAACTTTTTTCAAATTTATTATTTCTTTTATATCACTTATTATCATGTTATAAACATTACGTACTCATTTAAGTTAATAACAGTTGTTTTGTTGATATTTGGTACTTGAGTCAAAAGTAAACTCCTTATAATTACATGATGTCCATGTGGTCCAAATTACTTTATCTACAGAATGATATTCATGATTTAGATATCATATATATCTTATATATCCAGTATATATATGTATTTATAATAGTACATAACATTTGGATATAAGAAATGAAATGCACCGTTCATGGAGACGGTAAGTCGTATGTACACATGAATGCTACTTTAAATTCTTGTTCATATTTTAATTGAATGAATACATAGTTATATTATAATTCTATTATAATATCATATATAATTTTAGTAACTCCATCCTTTATGCATTCCACGTATGGCATAAATGAGTCATATCATTTTGAGGGGGCGGTAGTTCGCAATTCCTCAAATGAAATTATCGCATTTACCCATTATGGAAACCATAAAGGTATGATATAAATAAAAATATAGAAACATAGAAACAATATAAATATAATATATATCACATATAAATACAGTTCCATCTTAATGGCCACTATAAGAGGCAGTAGGAGATAATTGAACAATCATCGTTTCGTGAGGCAGTAGTTTGTCGTCCACAGAAACAGTATGTTATTTTCCCATTAGATGGAGGTGTGTGTAAGTGTAGCTCAAGTCCTTCTCATAAAAACAACCTATTATATTTAGGATATTGGTTTTTTTATAAAATAAAGTAATAAAAAGAGTTTAGGGGTTTGTAGATGTAAAATAAAAGAAGACAACTTTAGGGAAGACGTTACCTTAAAATTGGGTTACTCCCTTTAGTTTGATCCAAAAGGATTTCTTGAAGTGACTTCTACCTAAGGTAAGGCTTCTAGGTGGAAGGGAGGGATATTAGAGCTTATTTGGGTAGAGTTTGGATTATAAAAATGGCTTTGGAGGAGTGAATTTGAGGGAAGGGTAAGTTCCCTTTTATAAGAGAGGTGAGGGGCACCTTAGGAAAAGATTGAAATATTATTTTATAATAAAATATTTTTCGGTTTATAATTGCTCAAAAATAATTTATTTCGAGTATAAGGTAGGTATGGGTCTAAATATACTCAATCCATCGGTTTTAGACAGGTTTAGGTCATCATATTAACCTTATCTTTTAGATTTAACTCTTAGTTAAATAGTTTGACATTTACCATGTCTCTTTGTATTTTTATATTATATGGTTAATAAACTTACTATAACAAGCCAATAGAACCCCAATTGGTTAATTATTAATATATATAACCGTTTATAAGTCATTTGTACAAACCTTAGATTTTTAGGAATACTATATCAATTAATAATATAATATTTGTTTTAAAAACTTTTTTATCTTAATTTTGACACTATTTGGTATTTTGTTTTTTTTTAAGTCATAACAGCATGATTACTTAGAAAAAAAACTCATGTAATCCACCCTAACATGTCATAGTAACCTAAAACATTAGTGGAATTCATCAAAAGTCTCAAAATACATTTATTTGGATATTTATAATATCAATTATTTCAATTTTTTATTAATAAGGTAATTACTACATCATCATTGTGTCATAAATATTTTTAATTATATAATGTCTAAAAATTATAAATAAAATACCATTATGTAGGAAATATTTTTATATTTCTAATGAATATTTATAGTTGAAAATACAACTTATATAACCCAATTTAAAAATTGTTTTACTAAAAGATATGTGTTTATATCATTTTTGTCTTTACTTTAAACTAATTAATATAAAGTGTCATTATCACTCTCAAGTGGCTACATGGGGTCCCAAAATCGACCCAAGGATTCCCATGGTCGTCCATGACTCATCCAATAAGGTTAAGACAAGTGTTAAGGTAATTTTATATTATTATAATATTATTATTACCTTAAATTACCCTATTTACCTTTAATCGCGGTAAATAAAAGTCAAAATTTACTATTCACCAAAAATTATTTTCATCTTATTGAACCACATTTTACTTACTGATATTAACCGTGTCTCTCAAATTTTTTAAATTCAACTTACAGATGCGGTAAAATTAAGTTTTATGCAAATTTGCAAATGCTCCTAGGAGGTGGGTAAAAGACGGTAAAAAGTTAAATAAAATTTAATATATCTAAACTTATTATAAAATGACTCTAATGAATTACATTGAACTTATATATGTATTATTTATCTATTTTGACCTAAAATAAATTTAAATAAAATAAATAATTATTTAAATAAAAAGTCGGTTTTAAATAATAACTCAGTGTTTTTCACTATTCATCAAAAATCGAAAGTTTTCAGAAAAATACCAAAAATTCACTCTAAAATAATTTGGATATTATGAATTCAAAAATTAAGTCTATTTTACCAAATTAAAAACATAAAAGTTTTATTTATTAATTTAAAATTAATTCTCGTTGTCAAAACCATAAAGCAGGTTTTTAAAAAAAGTAAAAACTATCAAAAGATTGACATATGATTATGTCAAATTATTTATAATGAAAAAAATTGTATTAAATGATAAAAATATAATCTAATTATACTTATAAACCATTCAAATGTATAATTGAACACTATAAATTATTTTGATAAAAAAAGTTGTTTTCAGTTAAAATTTAGTAATTTTCACTATTCACCCAAATATGAAAGTTATCATAAAAACACCTAAAATGTATCAAAACTAAATTTTTATGTCCTGATTCTAAAGAAGAAATTTATTTTGTCAAATTTAATATATAAAAGTTTCAAATATTGGATTTAAAAAGGGTTCTCCATTAAAAGGCGGTAAAATTGTATTTTTTGAAAAATACTTCTTTTAACTGAAAAAATTGAATTCGTTTTTATATTATGTCTAAGAAACTCATAATATGGATTCTAAAATTATAAGAATTATAGAAAATTCAAAATTATATTAATACTATTCATAACCAATTTTTAATGGCTAGTTTGGTAAGTTGTGGTGCGCTCGAACTCGGTGTTGCGTGTAGCACAAGTTATTGAATTACTTTAAATAAATAACATACTATGAAATATTGGGGTGTTACATTATCCCCTCCTTCAATAAATTTATTCCTCGCAATTTGAAATTGTTCTTTGAAAATAAAAGGTTAAAATAGAAAAATACCTTTGTGGAAAACCCACATCGGAAATTGGGTTAATAAAATTTAGTCTTAATAAGAGGGAAAGGGAAATGAAAAAGTCACCACCAAATTATGATCTCGATTAGAAGAAAATTGGTTGAAATTAGAGACACATAATTGCTGGAAAACTTAAATATTTATAGGGAGTGATTGAGGTCATCAATCACAAACAAGTGTAAAATTGAGGGCCTCAAAGCCATCGATCTATGATGATTTAAAATATCATCAGTTCAAAAAAACATAAGGTATTAGGATAATGCATTTTTGGTTTTAAGATCCCTTCCCTAAAGTTTAATAATTAATTTATTCATAGAATAAGAGGGAAAAATGTTTACTTGATATGTATAGTTTCATCCTTCAACTGATTCCGACCAAAAACTCATCTTTCACTCCGAAAGATAATAGAATTCAAAAATATTCTATTTATCCTAATCATATAGGGTTCTAAAAATAATAAATTTATAATTCATTTATCAGACTATTAAAAAACTACATTACACAAACCAGGATATCACGTATTCCAGTGGAAGGTGATCCACCCTTGTCACCCTTCAGTTGCGGGTTCAAGTCTCGCAGCCTTGTCGGACGCGACGGGTTGTCACCCGACCTTTGGGTTGTCCTTTTTATAATAATTCAAAAATAATTTAAAAAATTCTTTAACCTTAACAATAGTATCCAATGTAAAACTTAATCCATTCCATCCTTTAGACTTATCTAAAATACTTCTGTCCAAACTCACAGCCCAAAATTTATAAGGAAGGTAAACACAATGAAGATCCTTTTTTCCATGTAATAACATGTGAACACCTTCATCATGTATTATTTTAAAACACTGTAACACCCTGAATTACAATAAAACCTTATTTATTACATTCATGCTCCCTTATTCCTTATAGAATACTAAATATACTCTTTCTATCCAAAAATTTTGTAAACTCCAACAATGATGGAATATACAAAACATTAATCAGTTTCAAGGTAGTCAAGAATATCCAATATAATTTATCCAAATCAATCATATATTATTCCAAAATCACTACCTCAGTATCAGGACCATATAACTGGTACATAATTCATATAACTGGTACATCATCGATACAACACTGAAATGACATAATTCTTTAATAACAACATAAGAACACTAGTCATTACTCTTCATCTATGGTAGTATAATAACTTGATTATTATCCAATAGAATCATTTGTGTTATACTCTGATGACTGGGACATTGATTTACGTAGTGTCCCAACTCCTTGCAGATGAATCATTTTACATTTGAAACCTTTTTCTTACCCTTGCAATCACGTACTTGGTGTCCTTTTTCTCAACACTTATAACAAACTCCCATTTCCTTCAAGCATTTACTAAGGTGATTCTTTCCACAGTTATCACATATGGGAAAATCCTTCTTTCCCCTCTTACCTTTATCCATATTTATCTCTTCCATCCTTTTCTTCTCTTACTTCCCTTCAAAGCCATTGGACTCAGAGAATTCTTTACTTATCTTATTAACACATGATACTATTTCTTCATATGATGAGAATATGTGGGAGACTATTTCCCTTCTAAATGTTGTCTTAATACCATGAATGATATGATCCTTCTTACTCTTTAGACCATGCGTATTGTTGGAGTTCTCATTCCTTCTACTAGGCGCCATTTCTAAATAATGGAATACAGTAGGTTAGTATATGAATCACAATGCATAATTCTAAACTTGTAAAATACCTAATGTAAATTGAAAATATTGTGCATACAATATATAATCATAAAATTTTTTCTTTCAGGAAGTGTTTACTCCTAAATCCTTCATAATGTCTTGTAATGAAAATGTCAATTACCCTAAGCATATCCCCCGGGAGTGTTGTAACCAAGAGTGCAGCAAGGCTTATTGTCGTGTACTAGGATACCCCAGGTCAAGTCTGAAACTCCTTGTCAGAGTTTTCACTCCTACATATATATGTTCCAGAGCCGCCTCTACCTGCTCGTATCCAAACAGGGATGTATTTCTTGGAAAATACACAAAATCTCTACATTACCAAAATTCTAGAAAGTTCTTCTACACTAATCCTCAAAGTCTATCTTAGGGTAATTTTCTCTAATCAGAGTTTATCTAAATATATTTCCAAGGTTGTTTCTAAACTTCCTCTGATACCAACTGTAACGTCCCGACCCCAAAATCCTGGAGTCGGTGCATTATTTTAATACATTGGTATGATTACAAGGAATCAAGTCCTGAAAGACCGATCAGTTTAGCAGTCTTGGAAAATAGATTACATACATGAACGTTACATTACACATTAGAAAATAAAACATAACATAAATGATCCTTTGAGAATGACATTAATTCCCTAGCTTAACTCTGCTTATCAATCATAATACACTTCTTATAATCCTGGGAAAATAAAACATAAGAAATGGGTGAGCTCAAATGCTCAGTAAGGATAACAATATAGCGGAAACTTTCACAAATCAGCATAAAATTTAAGGAAATGTATAAAACTAAAACAAAAGCCTTTTAAACTTAAAATTCAACATAATATGGAAAAGATAAATCAAATAATTTCATTTACTTATTCACATGGATATTATACTAGTTGAATAATCACATGCAATATCAGTATTCAATTTCATAATGATGGAATGCATAATGCTAGACTTTATAACCACATAGTCAAGGCCTTGTTCCAAGACTACAAATAAGATTTTGTCAAGGCCTTGTGCCAAGACACTAGTTTGTCTCATCAGACCTACTGATTCATCGAGGAGCTATAGCGGGCTCCACCCGTCACTTACTAAGTCCAATTCATTCCTCATATGAAAAGTTTTAAACATAACATAAACATTCATATTAAAACTAGCATACGAAATGTCAATACTTTATCCATAAACCATGAATGGTATAAAAATAACACATCCACTTTCAAATATATCATAAAACCTTCAATACAATATGGAATATTTGTATCATAATAAATCAACCTCGATCAATAATAATATCCCATAAAGGATTTTGACATAGTTGAAAATGATCAGTAAAAATATTTGAGAGAAATATCCATTTTTCATGAAATCATTTAAAAGTCACATAATTTATAAAGGAATTAATTTAAAATATAGTTTTGAATCAAATTTTCCCATACCACTTTGAAACTTTTTAAAGTAATTAACATTTTAAAACATTAATTTCCAAACAAATAAATCATTAAAACCATTTTGAAAACATGGACATTAATGAGAAAGGTTTAGAAGAATAAATATTTAAAACATTTTAAAATGATGTTTTAGTAAAAAGTCCCTTAAAAATATTCCCTTTGAAAACACTGTTATGAAACATGGACATAGATAATAAATATGTCTCAGTAGATACTTACGTAAAAACAACCTCAGATAATGAAGATATTGTAGAATTAACCCTTACCTTGTATCCAACTTGACTCGTTCGTTCTTTAATCTCCTGAATAACAAACTAAAGTTAATTTATCCTTGATTTAGAACCTTTTTCAAATTTATTATTTCTTTTATATCACTTATTAGCATGTTATAAACATTACGTACTCATTTAAGTTAATAACGGTCGTTTTGTTGATATTTGGAACATGAGTCAAAAGTAAACTCCTTATAATTACATGATGTCCGTGTGGTCCAAAGTAGTTTATCTAAAGAATGATATTAATGATTTAGATATCATATATATCTTATAAATCCAGTATATATATGTATTTATAACAGTACATAACATTTGGAGATAAGAAATGAAATGCACCGTTCGTGGAGACGGTAAGCCGTACGTACGCATGAACGCTAATTTCAATTATTGTTTGTATTTTAATTGAATGAATACATAGGTATATTATACCAGAGATGCTCAGCCAGAGGCAAGCCTCTGACCATTTATTAATAAAATAAAATAAAAGCAGTTACAAGAGGTTCAGAACAACTACATATCATCGAAGTCATACTCGTCACCACCCCCTTTGAAGATTAAGTCCTCTTCTTTATCTGTCTCCCACTCCGAGCTTTCATAGTGCTTAAGAACCTTGGCATATTTCCTTCTAAGATTCAACTTCTCCAAGGCGAGAAATTCCTTTGAAGACTGCATAGCCCAACTGTCCCTCCCGGCAGAAGATCTAGTGGACACTGGCCTTGGAAGATAAGAATAGTCCTTATTTGTTCTTCTCCGTGGTGGGGTGGTCTTAGCACTGTCATCCTCTTGCACTTTCATCCTTGCACCCTGAACAACATTATTGTAAGAAGGCCGGACCACACCACTATCCTCTTCCCTGTCACTCTCTGAGATATCACCCCACGCTCCCAGTATTTTCACATCTTGAAAGCCAGCTTCCAAACCACAATCCTTCTTGACCGGACTGTTGATAGATATAGCAAGACATTGTGGCCGATCCACCATGTCCATCACACCTCCCCTATTTGCAACATTCAGGGGATCAACTACAGTCTGCAAGAGACCAGTTTCCTGCCCCACATCAGATTCCTTATCATGTAGTAGCTCCTCATTTTCCAATTCCATAAAACTATTACCAGTGGAGATCATGATCTCCACTCCCCCATTATCACCAATCGGCCTTTCTAGAATACAAACCTCCAAAGCCCCCGAAACATGGGCATCTGAACCCAAAACAAAACCAAACACCAACTCTGGCTGCACTGAGTTGCAGGCCACCTCCTGCAAATGGGTCCCCTGCAAAGGGCCCGGTTCCTGCTGCTCCTCCACCACAACAAGACCAGTATTCCCCTCCTGAATGTCCAGAAATTCCATAGAAGAGCATTTATTTACCTCAGCAGCACCCTTCTCCAAAACCTCCTCCTCAGCACCTGCAAAAAAACAGTTCAAAACCCTCTGATCTCCCACCGTAACAACCCACTGCTCCTTAGTGGAAGTAACCTCCTGTAGATGAAAATCACTCCCCTCCGTAGTAGGCTGAGACTCCACTGCAAGATCATGTTTAAACCTTTCAAACACCTGTAACATCGATGGGTTCAAGGTTGTCTGAGTTTCCTTCACACCACATGCCAGTTTTGGTATAGCGTCAACCAGGCTATCCTTACTACAAGGGGCACCCATCCGACCACCCTGTCTAGAACCACCTTTAGCCCCGAAACACACCTCATATGCAACATCGTCACTCATGACAACATCTTCACATCCATTACTCATTACCTCTTGATTCGGCCGCAAAGCACTACGGACAGCACATCCTTCTTCACACAGCCCTTCCATCACCCGCGGTCCACCACTCCTCCCTCCATTACAGAAAACAGATTCCATATGCCCAAACCTCTGGAAGTGCACACAGAACTTCATCTAAGACTCAAAAACAACCTCTTACCTCTAGTGAAACTCCTGCTCATCAGTAATCCACACACAGCGCACTGGAGGCCTCGCGACATCAACTTCGACGCAAATCCTCGGGCAAATTGGATGAGACACAGATTCCGTTCGTTGATCAGAACAAAGAAATCGGACAACCATGTTACCAATTGCACAGATAATTGAGGGATTTTGAAAAGAAAGAGGAAGCTCGAGGAGGCTTACCCATGTCGCGATCAAGGAAGGGTCGCGCTGCATATGAAACTCAAAGCTCCAGCAGAAGAAATAAAAGAAAGAAGCACCACACCTTCTTAGAGAGCTTGACCAGGCAACTATCATGTCCTCCTCCAAGCTAAATCGAACCATGAGGTGCCGCCTATGAAGCAACCCGATGACCAAATTCTCATGAAACACCCAAGATTTAGAGACGAACTGTGGAAACGCCTCCACCGAGGGCCTTTGGGGATGAAAGCGGGCCACCAATGTGAACTTACACAGATCTGCAACGCTATTAACCTCTGATGTAAGAAGAGATAGCTGGGGTAACTCCTGGAATAGACTCGGCACTTTCGGGGAAAGTGAAATATTAGGTAAAGTCGTGGAAGGGCTAACATCCTCCCTTTCAGGCAGCAACAGGCGTGAATCTCCCCCCTCCGATAGGGAGGGGGGAGCAGATCTCGGCGGCATGAAGCTAGGGCATCACGAAGGCGAAGCTCTCAACGGTGGAATCTATCATCATAGGTATATTATAATTCCAGTATAATATCATATATAATTTTATTAACTCCATCCTTTATACATTCCACATATGGCATAAATGAGTCATATCATTTTGAGGGGGTGGTAGTCCGCACTTTCTTAAATTAAATTATCGCATTTACCCATTATGGAAACCATAAAGGTAATCTATAAATAAAAAATATAGAAGCATAGAAATGATATAAATATAATATATATCATATATAAATACAGTTCCATCATATTGGCCACCATAAGAGGCGGTAGGAGATAATTGAACAATCATCGTTTCATGAGGCAGTAGTTTGTCATCCACAGAAATAGTATGTTCTTTTCCCATTAGATGGAGGTGTGTGTAAGTGTATCTCGAATACTTATAATAACAACAACCTAGTATATTTAGGATACTGGTTTTTTTATAAAATAAAGTAATAAAAAGAGTTTAGGGGGTTGGAGAAGTAAAATAAAAGAAGAGAACTTTAGGGAAGACATTACCTTAAAATTGGGTAACTCCCTTTGGTTTGATCCAAAAGGATTTCTTGAAGTGCCTTATGCATAAGGTAAGGCTTATAGGTGGAAGGGAGGGATATTGAGAGATTATTTGGGTAGATTTTGGATGATACAAATGGATTTGGATGAGTGAATTTGAGGGAAGGGGAAGTGCCCTTTTATAAGAGATGTGAGGGTCACCTTAGGAAAAGATTGAAATATTATTTTATAATAAAATAATTTTCAGTTTATAATGGATAAAAAATGATTTATTTCTATGATAAGGTGGTTATGGATTGAAATACACTCAACCAATAGGTTTTAGATAGGTTTAGGTCATCATATTAACCTTATCTTTTAGATTTAACTCTTAGTTAAATAGTTTGACATTTACCATGTCTCTTTGTAATTTTATATTATATGGTTAATAAACTTACTATAACAAGCCAAGAGAACACCAATTGGTTTATTATTAATATATATAACCTTATCTAAGTCATTTTAACTAATATTAGATTTTTAGGAATACTATATCAATTAATAATATAATATTTGTTTTAAAAACTCTTTTATGTCAATTTTGACACTATTTGGTATTTTGTTTTTGTTAAAGTCATAACAGCATGATTACTTCGAAAAAAACTCATGTAATACACCCTAACATGTCATAGTAACCTATAAAATTATTTTAATTCATAAAAAGTCTCAAAATACATTTATTTGGATATTTATAATATCAATTATTTCAATTTTTCATTAATAAGGTAATTATTGCATCATCATTGTATCATAAATAATTTTAATTATTTAATGTCTAAAAATTATAAATAAAATACCATTATGTAGGAAATATTTTTATCTTTCTAATGAATATTTATAGTCGAAAATATAACTTATATAACCCCACGTAAAAATTGGTTTACTAAAAGATATGTGTTTATGTCATTTTTGTCTTTACTTTAAATTAATTAATATAAAGTGTCATTATCACTCTCAAGTAGATCCATGGGGTCCCAAAATCAACCCAAGGATGCCCATGGTTGGTCATGACTCATCCAATAAGGTTAGGACAGGTGTTAAGGTAATTTTATATTATTATAATATTATGATTACCTTGAATTACCCTATTTACCTTTAACTGCAGTAAATAAAAGTCAAAAGTTACTATTCACCAAAAAATATTTTAATCTTATTGAACCAATTTTTAATTAATTATATTAACCGTTTCTCTCGTATTTTTGAAATTTAACTCATAGAAGTGGTAAAATTAAGTTTTATGCAAATTTGCAAATGCTCCTAGGAGGTGGGTAAAAGACGATAAAAAGTTCAATAACATTTTATATATCTAAACTTATTATAAAATGACTAAAATTAATTAAATTGAAATTATATATGTATTATGTATCTATTTTGACCTAAAATAAATTTAAATAAAATAAATAATTATTTAAATAAAAAGTCGGTTTTAAATAATAACTCAGTGTTTTTCACTATTCATCAAAAATTGAAAGTTTTCAGAAAAATACCAAAAATTCACCCTAAGATAATTTGGATATTCCAAATTCAAAAATGAAGTCTATTTTACCAAATTCAAAACATAAAATTTGAATTTATTAATTTAAAATAAATTCTCATTGTCAAAACCAAAAAGCAGGTTTTTAAAAAAGTAAAAACTATCAAAAGATTGACATGTGTTTATGTCAAATTTAATTATGAAATTACTTATAATGACCAAAATTGTATTAAATTATAAAAATATAATATAATTATACTTCCAAACCATTCAAATGTATAATTTAAGACTATAAATTATTTTGATAAAAAAGTTGTTTTCAGTTAAAATTTAGTAATTTTCACTATTCACCCAAATATGAAAGTTATCAAAAAAACCCATAAAATTTATCGAAACTAAATTTTTATGTCCTGATTCTAAATAAGAAGTTTATTTTGTCAAATTTAATATATAAAAGTTTCAAATATTGCATTTAAAAAGGGTTCTCCATTAAAAGGCGGTAAAATTGCATTTTTTGAAAAATACTTCTTTTATCTGAAAAAATTGAATTTGTTCTTATATTATGTATAAGAAACTCATAATATGGATTCTAAAATTATAATGATTATATAAAATTCAAAATTCAGTTAATACTATTCATAACCGCTTTTGAACGACTAGTTTGGTAAGTCGTGGTGCACTCGAACTCGGTGTTGCGTGTAGGGAAAATTATTAAATTACTTTAAAGAAATAACATACTATGAAATCTTGGGGTGTTAGAATTAATGGTGTGTGAAACTCATCATGGATATTTTCTAAACAAATGTATAGAAACTCTTCCTGGGGGAGTGGTATATTCAAGGAGTATGATAATACTTTCCACCGAGCAATGAAATCTGAAACTCTTTCTTTTTACCTTTGATTGTAGTTTGTGAGATCAAAGCCTATTTTTTTCTACAGCGTTGAGTTGAACTGGAAAAGGAACTTCTGAGAGAGATCTTCCCATGAAGTGATCGATCGAGACTACAAACTCGTGTACCATACAAAGGCTATCCCCTGCAATGATTGTATGAAACATCTGAGTTTTACTACTTTTTGTTGCTTGGGGTCCCCATCATTGTATCATAGTGAGAGATGAAATGTGTCAAGTGCTACTCCGGATTTCCTGATCCATTAAAGATTGTAAATATGGGATTCCCAAAGTTTGGTATAGGAGTGGTCAGATCTAACCATTCAGGATAAGCCTTCCTTTCTGGCTTTATTGGTGCATGCCTTCCTTCCATAGCTTCCAATCAAGTGGCTAGTGACTCAATGGTGTTCATAAGAATTAAGGAAACATATGGTTGAGCTATAATCTAGATAGGTATGGAATCTAGAGCCTGAACTAGTGTGGAAAATGGTAGGGCCACCAGTGGTGGTGCTACTGGTATTTGCCTTAGATAACCCATAGGGACAGGCATGTAAGGATGTGCCTAACCTTTCTCTACTTGTACTTTTAATGGAGGGAATTAATTATTCACATTAGTAGTTGCAACAAACCCTCTTTGATGATGTGATCCTACTAGAAGTTCAAACTAAGGATCTTCTTGTGGATCATATCTGGAAGGAGTGCTACCTCAGAGTAACTCTGCATTGAGTCTTCTCAACTCCTTCATCTCCTCCTCTTGTTGAGAAAATCTTTCCTCAAGAGAAATGGATTGACCTTCTCTGGTGGAAAGGTGAGATATGGTCTGACCTTTACCTTTCCCTTATTATGTGCCTTTCAAAAAGGTGGAAGTTGATTATTTGAGGGAATACCTAAATTTTGGGTAAGCCTATAATTTTAGGTATGCACACCTCCTTCATTTACTTTGGTGTGGACCGTATTATGAACAAGTACTTCATACTTTGACTCCCCTGAACTGGAATCATTTTCTATAGAATCTTCCATGATGGCATTGATGACATTAACCAATGTATAATGCATTGCTAGAATTCTGTCAATATCTTTGTGATATCACCTTATTATGTTCCCTCCACAATACTTTTTTCTCCTATATGTTCATTTCCTAGGAATTGTTTGACAGGTAGTAACTTGAAGGGAATCCACATATAGTTCATTTGTGCATTCTTTTTTTGGCTTATTCCCTAATCGGGATAAAATTAACTTCCGCTGAAGAGGGGATTATGAATGTGAAAAATACCCCAACCCTGCAGGATGGGGTTGTTCCTATTATTCTTTCTTAACCCTTTAGGCTCTATTTATTGGCTTTGAGGGTTGGGTTAAAAAATCCCCTAGCCCTATGGGATGGGGTGTCTACTGAACTATTATGGTTGATATCAGCATAGCTACTATTCTGATTTTATGAATTCTAGTCCGAACATTAGTTGGGTTTATTATCCGGCACTCACTTAAATCACCTGTTTCGGATGACTGTTGTGCTATTTCAGACATTTGCACAATATAATGGATGACATCCTCTAAGCGGGAGGCATGCTCAATGTTCATAGACACTTGATACAAAAGTATATCAATAGATTTCTCTATTTTGGCCTAACTTTGGGGAAATCTGATCAAGGCCTATTCTTGTTGAACATCTCTTCGGTCATGACCAGGATTCATTTGTTGTAGCCAGCCTAGGGAAATAACATTTCATAAAACCACTTTTGGTAGGCTTTACTGACTATAGGGTGCAATGAAATGAAATCCTCTATGTGCACCCCATCCTCTGATATGGACACCAGATGGGGTGTCTGCGATGAGCCTTCACAACCTCATTAATGAATTAAGGCATTCACATTAAAGGCCTCCCTATTTCTTCTCAATCTTTGGATGTTGGGAAACCTAGAAAGATGCCAAGTCAATTTGGAACTACAACCCTTATATTACCTTACCGTGAATTTGATATTCATTATATAGTAACACTTTGTATTTTAGATGATGAAGAGTCTTCCATATATTGAGGTGGATATCATGAATACAATCTTCTATCAACATATCTGAAATTTTTTATTGAGAGGTGACCAAAGGGTATAACATGACTGGTATTTCACCCTTATCCATTTGTTTACTCATGTTCAACATATCCTCTTTGTATTTTTCTAGAGGTTTCTCTACCTGATCAGACCAAAGTTAGTCCTTTCCACTACTTTATCAGAATCAACAAGATCAATAGAGAGTTTCTATGTTGTATTAGAAGATAAATGGCCCAAGGGTGGTTTAGAGAATGACCACCATATTGGGATATCTTTCGATTGAGAAAGGATTTCACCCACCAATGATAAGGCATCGGACATGACTATCCATGTATTTTCAAGTGCCTCAAGATAAGAGGGTTTTCTCATCACTACAGTGTCAGTTAGAGAATTCTCTTGAAAATGTGAATTACTGCTGTAGAGAGAAATTTTGCAGTGAATACCATCATGGGGAGGACCATAATGGTGGATTACAGAAAGGGGTAGGCCTTATTTCTCCTTAGTCTTATGGCCACGCATAGGGTTGTCGTGGCTCTCATCCAAAGATAGATTCTCGATATTGACTAAATTTCCATGAAGCAAGCCTTTATGATGAAGTGTCTGATGAGGATCTTATGAATTATTGCTAATTATATCATAATTTGGTAATGGTATGATAGGATCTTGAGTTGTAGCGGATAAATGTCTGAGGGATTCAAGAACTCCAGCATTAAGTGGAGCCAAATCACAAACTGACTCTTGATTTTCCAACTGTGTTTGATAGGACTTCTTTTTGGATGCCTTCTTACAAGTAGTTGGGACCACTTATTGGGAGAAGTGGTTATCATAGGAAGTTGTATGTGCCTTCTTTGGAGTGTCTTTCAAAATAGGATGATTGTATCTAATTAGAATGGGTGTATGTTCCCAATCTGGTTGTCTATATGATATGGGGGAGGATTCCCCATAACCCTCCTGGATGGGAACAGAGGTATGTATCTGCTCCATGGTGACATGTTGATGAGCCACCCTACTTGTGGGGGAAAAGGTACTACTATTTCTTCCATGATGATATCCTAGAAAGTCTCTAGGATATTGGTAGGAATTTACATCTTCCCTTTCACTATTTTTAAGATGTGCTTGGTAAATTCATTGGTTAGAATGGGAATATATGTTCATTATATATATGTAGTAAGTTTATATACTTTATACTATCCTCCCTTTCCTACTAGTGGATATTAGTAGTACTCATGTGTTGGTGTAGAGAGTTGATCATGCCCTATGCTTGTTTTTGTAGATTTCTGATTGACTTCTCTAGGTGCTATCAAATGAGGCTTTTGGAAGACCTAATGAGCATAGGTAGGTGTATGTTCCTACTTGTGGTTTGCCAACAAATTTGGTTGTTAGGATTCTTTAAATGATTCTAGATAATTTTGATGTTAGGATTGATGATTTTAAGAAAGTGCATGTTCATATTCATGGTACTCCACAGGATTTGAACGGTGGGATTGGTTGGGTGCCTCCAGATGAGTCTACTGGCCGATGAGATGAAGGTGGATGGGTGTATGTGCCTACTCTCTATTTTCTACCAAACTGGGTTGGTGGCCTTCTCTGGAGGGGGTAAAGGTAGAAACTTTCTCCCTGTTAGTTGGTTGTTATCCCGGACAATCCATCTTGTGTGCCTAGATCTAAGGGACCTGGGCCGAATAACCGAAGGTAACACTCACATCATGTTGAGGGATTACTACCGCACAGTGCTGGTGGTGGAGATTGTTTTTCGTAGCCCTTGGTAAGGACCCTTGTGTCTTCATAATGAGGTTGTGGATGAACTCTTGATCGGACTCCCTAGAATATGGTAGGGATTGGTGATTATGTTCTAGGGATAATCTCCTGAAATGGTTAAACATGGTGATTGGCACTGTCTACTTCTTAACCATCGGTCATCATTGACCGGATGACTGGGGGTGATTCTTAATCTAGATCGCATGTCGAGAAGCCTCTAAGGTCAGGATGGTATTGTGTTGACAGTACTCTCAAACCAATGCATTAGAGACCTAGCATTGAAGATGCTGAGTTGATGATGGAATCCTTCATGTGGACGAGGATCTAGCTTGAGTAGTAGCTGGGGTGTTCCTTGGTTAAAATTTTAAGGAATCCATTTGGAATGAAGGGAATTCTTGGAATGAAGTTCATGTATATATAAAAAATAAAAACAATGAACTTCGGAAAAAACGCATCTTTTTGGATGGACGCATGTGTGATTGATTTCTTTATCTGGCCTTTATTTATCAATTGATAGGGTCTAGACAAATGGGTAACACTAACATCTTGGTTAAGGATTTACATCGGGTTCACCATTTTTTTTCCCTCAGAACATGTGTTCTATTTAGGAATCACTATTTCCAAATGGTTTCCAACAGATTTTTTTATGGAACCGGAAACACCCAACGGTTTTGTATCTAAAGGGACCTTCTTTACAAAGGTAGGATATCATTAAGGATTTTGACCTATGATTCTTAATAACTAACATTGGTCAAGAGGATGGGAGGTCAGTATCATAGCACCCTTTTAAGGGTAATTATTTCCTACTCCGAGACTCTATTATAGATTTAAGATATATTCATGATTCCTTATTAATTTACGAAGCATAATGTAGGTTCCCTTGAAATTTTAAATCAATTATTAGCATGTGTGGAATTCAGAATCATCTATATGTATCTAGGTTATTTATCAATGGATATATCCATGTGTATCTGGGATTCTACATTGATGGTATCCTCTTATATACTACTTAGATATTATTTGGTCGTTATCACAATGATGCTGGTTTTTAAGACACTTAGTGGGGCACTTTATAATTTTATTCTCATCCAGGTAGATGAACTAGAATTTATCATCATCCAAGGAGATGGAAGTTTACTCTAGAGTTTATTATTATCCAGGTAAACAGAGGTTACTCTGGAGTTTGTCTTCATCTAGGGAGATGAAAGTTGTTTTGATATTGGGATTGAACCCATAGATGGGATACCTACATATCCTTGTAAAAATAATCAGAACCCATATATTTTGGTGTTGCTTAATGGGACACATCATACCTTTTAAGGTTGTGTGATAAGGACCCAGCCATATAGTTTAATGTCATATGGTAAGTACATATAGGTTGAAGGTTCCTAATCAAAGATCAGTGTGGTAATTATGCCTAAGTAGCCCAAGGAACTTGGAAATAATATGAGCTTCCAAGTTAAATTATACCCTTTTGGGGATATGACCCAAAGAGAACATGATTGATTTAGAATGTTGGGTTTGAACCATAGGGAGGCTTCCTATGTATCCTTTTTGAATGGGAATCAAATCCCACATAGTTTGGTAAGTATCACATGGTATTGTGGCCCTTTGAGAGAAAGAGGTTGCAACTTAATCCTAAATAGTATACCCTTGTAACAAAGTCCATGAGATATGTTTTAACTCATGGAGGTTTAAGAGGGCTTAACTTGGGGCTTACTTCTAAGGAGGATGCCTGGATTAAGGGAATTAGGGTTGGACTCATAAGGAGGATATCCAATAAGGGGGCATGATTTATCATTTCATGGATGAGATGACATGGATATCAAGACTTAATAAGGCTTCCTAAATATCCTAGTAAAGGTAGGAATTGGAGTTTTTTTAGTTCATTCATTCAGGTGGATTGTGCAGGTATCGAAATCATCACTAACCTCTAAGCCCGTGTGAGTCATGCTCAGTGTGAGAAACAAGAGGATGTGAAAGATTTAATAAACCACAAAAAAATTTCCTCCTTCACTAGTGGAAGAGGTCAGGCCTACGATGTAAGAGGTTGTGGCTAAGACGGAAGAGGTCATGGATACAGCACTTCCCTCTCTTCACTTTACATTAGACGAGGGTCTAATGTAGGGAAGAAGTGAAGGTGAAGGATATAGATAAGAGAAAGACCACAAACTCCTACATGAAAGGATAGGGGATTACCTATAGAGTAGTTCCATTGATTGGTCCTAATAGAGGAGGGAGACTCTTCATTTTTCAAATGGAAAAGAAAGTGTGATCCTTATCCTCCCTACCAAGGACTTGAGGCTTCGGATCTTAGGGATGAGAAGGGGTGGATAGAGTCCTATCCCTAAAATCCAAGATAGGGAACTCCTCAACACTGTCCCTAGGGTAAGGGTCCATGTGTCCATAGATATACAAACCTATAGACTTCCCAAGGATCTTAACTGCCTTATTAGATAAATGTGGGAAACCTCTAACCGTAAAAATACAAACCCAAATGGGAGACAGGCTAATGTGCCTTTCCCAAAGGTTTGATAAATCAAGAGGTCTTGGTGGAGGTTTTAACTTGATCCCTTTCAGACAAGGGAACCAAGGAAGAATAATCCCTTATATGAGAGGCTTAAAAGAGGGCTTAAAGTATGGCTCATGTAGGTATTGAGCGTAGGTGGTCCGCACAGGTATTCCGTGTAGGTATGCCACATAGGTCCTGGGAGGAACTAGAAAAAAATTCTTAACATAGAAAGTATAAGTCTATGAAAGCTTTATATGCCTTGGGAAATGGACTATCGTGGTAAAAACACTTGGGTGAGGTTTTAACTTAGGCACCCTAGGTCACAATTGGTGTCTTTAGAAGAGTCTCGCGTAGGTCCTTCCTTAGAGAAGGGGCTTTGTATAGTTGAATTCTTATGAGTTTGTAATCAGATGTTTTTTATATTAAACTCTGAATGGACTTTGATCTTGCCTATCCCTTTTAATTCCCTCTTCTCTCATGTTTTAGAGAGAAACCTAATAAAAATTGGGGGACTTGGGCAAAGGTGATGCGCAATGAGAGCTTCGATCATTCTTATGATTTTTTTAGTTGTTGAAATGTGATCCTAAGGGTCCTATTTATAGGTAAGTAGGAGACCTAATTAAAGGTAATTTTTCAACATAGTTCTTGGGAATAGGTCCACAGCATAGATTTTCCATGTTGGGGTATAAAAATTACACAGCCATGGAGTTCCTCAATGTAGGCCTTCGGTCTAGGTCCTCAGCTTAGATCTTAGGCATAGGTCCTTGGTGTAGGTCTTCAGCATAGTTCCTCAACATAGATATTCTGTGTAAGTCCTTGGTATAGGTCCTCATCATAGATCCTTAGTGTAGGGGTTATGCCTTTGGGTTTCACTAGCAGGACCTTCACTAGTCTTCTTGCATGCAAGTGTGCTATATAGTTCCATTTGTGTAGATTTATTTGATTCTCAATTTTCCTTGATATTGTAAGATATCCAAAGTGATTTTCATAATCTTTTTTCCTTACCATTTTTTTATAAAATGGAGTGTCAATAGATATGCAGGTGGAGGTGGAGGAATGGGATATGTAGATAAAGGTGGAGTAGTGGGATATGCACCTCAAGATTGTCTTTGTGTGTTTGCAAACTTCAACTGTACTGAAGATCTAATCCTCTCCTCAATCATCTCACCCATCTCCTAAATTTTATATTCTAAATATTTTATTTTATTTCTTTATATACATACCCCATTAAATAATCTCCTAAACAACTAAACACTCTTTTGGCCAATACACACACTTCATATCCTCATAGGCGACCTGGGTATTCATTCTTTCTCAATACATTAGCTAAAATATTTTTCCTAACCTCAGGTATGAAGGTCCCTTGTGTGCTCTACTCCTCAAGGGGTTCCTATATATAATATTTTCATTAGTAAATCACAATATATAAAGATTTGAAATGAATTAAATAACATAAATAAATCCTTACAATACTCTCATCTATAGCCCTAAACTCTTCTATAAGATATGTTTCCTTTTTTCTCAATCAATCCCTATTCCATTTTTCATATCTAGTTAGGGGGGATGTTTAACCACTATGGAGCCTAAAGATTTGGATCTCATTTTTTGAAATTTTTCAGCCATCATTTGATATTCCAATAAGGTATACCCTCCATGAGATAAAGTATGAGGGTATACATTTTTATATTGGATCCTCATCAGTTATTGTAAACTAAGGACATAAAAATCATTTATATGATAATTATTAGACAAAAAACTTCTAAAAGTTGGCATTGCACTTACCAAAAATGACTTGTGTCATCTACTTTCAACAAATTACTTCCATGTATCTTCATCTAGAAATGTGTATGTGTGTGTGTGTGTGTGTGTTTGTGTGTGTGTATCACATAGATTTTCATTTTATCTTTCCCCAAAAATGAAATCTGATATGAGGGTTGACATAAAATACCTCCATCTCCTAGAAACAAAAGATAAACATTTATTTATAACTTCTTAAGTGTCAGGTATATCATCTTTTATCTATTAAGAATTGAAAAAACCCTATAATAGTAAAAACACGTCATGATAAGTAAAATAATAAAAAAAATTACCAATATTGTTTCCTATAACTAATATATTATTTCTTTTTCAACACTTTTTCGATCAAAAATAAAAAATCTAACTTTCTCCCAATCATTCATTGTAATAAAATTCCTATATTGTTTTGAATTTGGACCCCTAGTATTACCATTATCATCAAACACAATATATATTTGATGGTCCTAGCTACATTCAACTGATAATTTTGGTAAATTTATGCTACCACATTTACCAACACCAGAATACTTCTCTGTCCCTGTAGACATAGAAGGCTCATGTGCAGAAGGATGAGGAGTCTCCTCAGTATAAGTATGTTTATGGTCCTCCCTAGAAGATTGAGACTCATCTATTTGTTCTGAAATTATTCTGTAAATCAAATTAACAAACAAGTAGTACAAAAATATAAAAATCCTATTGTTTCATATAAAATTATATAAAATTTTAAAATGATCTAATAAAAAGTAAACTAAAATAAACACATTTTTATTAATATTTTATAAAGTAGTTAACTAAAATGTTGAAAACATTGATTAGATATGAAATGATATAAATATAGGAAAAAAAAATAAGTAAAATATTATACAAATCCAACTACAACATATAATTTGAATAAAAATTTTAAAATGATACAAGTAAAAAAAACAAAACAAAACACACCACTATTTATCATATTCATTAGAGTAGTTAACAACAATGTTAAAAAAATGTTGATAAATTCATGTGACGTCAAATTAAATAGAAAAAATAAAATAAAACTATAAAATATTATATAAATCCAATTGTTACATATAAATTTGAATAATAATTGGAAGATGATTAAAACTAAACTAAACTAACTATTTATCTTAAAAATTAGTAGTTAACAACGCTAAAATAATACTAATAATATTTATGAAGCATGAAATGATATATATAAAAGAAAACAAACATTAAGTAAAAATTTATACAAATCCAATAGTTATATATAAAGTTGAATAATTGAAAAATGATACAAAAAAAACTAAACTAATCTAAAAAAATTATTATATTTTTTAAAATATATTTTTTAGGTATAAAAAATTAAAAATAATATATCTAACATTTTATAAAAGTTAAAAATTTAAAAAAGAAATAAATATATGTTAGATATAATAGTAAGAAATTACTAAAGGATTTTTTTCTCATATTCCTTCCTCGTGATTATTCCATATGGCACAAACCATGTCTATAACATGGTCATCAATATTATCTAATAATCTATCCATAGAAGTAAGGATATCATATAAATCATTATCATCATCAAGTTTCTCATCACTAAAACACTATTCTTTTCATTGAAAAATGACAAAACACTATGTATTTAATGGATCAAGAACATAAAAAAATCATATGTGTTTCCATGATAAAAGGATTAGTTTTACATTCAATTCTATTCAGATTTAATAGTGTCATTCTGAATTCATAGTTTTTGACATTTTTGTTACTGATAACCCACTTTTAGTTAAACACTAAAACTCAAAATTTAATGTAACCAATCCATAATATTTCTTCAATGACTCTTTAGTATACACTTCTATTATTTTGATATTTTGTGTAAAATGTATAATCATTATTTCATAACAGAACCATGTTATCAAATTTAAACTTAGGCCTCCCATTAACCTCCTCAATATTTTTTATGAATCTAATCTACCATGCACAATCTCTTAAAACCATAGAAAACATTTATGCTCATTCAATATCCATATGTCTTTCTTCTTTGGATAACATTGTTTTAACACATTAATATACAATGTTATATATAGCTAATAATTACCTATGTTATTTAATATGCATAAATATAACTTCTTTATTTGTTCATATCAAAAAAATTACTTTCAATCCATGTATTTCCTTTCCCCCAAAATTAACTCATTCATGGAAAGATATAAGAAAAATAAGATTCTCAACTACAAAAATGTATTTGTGAAAAACTCTACAACCTTATTAGAAAATAATTCTTAGCAATGGAGGCTTCAGGTCAATATGTATTCTTAACATATCCCTTTAATATCTTCAAATACCTTTCAAAATGATACATCCAAAATATATATACAGGACCAAAAATCTTTATTTATCACACCAAATAAACCATTAAATGCACCATTATATCAAAAAAATGTTGGTGGGGAGTACATTTCTAGATGAAAAGGTATATAAACTACATAGTTCTCCAAATTTTTCAATGAATTTAAAAGGATGCATCCAATATAGATATACAGGACCACAAATCTTTATTTATCACGCAAAATAAACCATTAAATGCACCATTATATCAAAAAAAAGTTGGTGGGGAGTATATTTCCAGATGAAAAGGTATAGAAACTACATTGTTCTCCAAATTGTTCAATTAATTCAAATCAATCAATTTTTTAGAAATGGAATTGAAAAAATTGCACGCCTTCTTGATAGTCATTATAACATGTATGGGAAGTGTTCCACACAACGAAATTGGTAGGATTTGTCACACCATAACATGATAATCATGATATTTCATCCTTATTAACTTAAAATCTTTTAGTGACACAAAATTTTTTATATTTTAAGAATAACCCCGCAGCACTTTGATGTCATGGAGGCACTAAAAAACTAATTTTCTCCCTCTTAGATGTATTAAAAGCCAAAGGCAGGTATGTTCATCTTCTATTACGATTGGAATATAATTCCAAATTTATTACCATTAACAGTAAGTCCAATGTTTCATTCAATCCATCCTTAGTATTTCCTTCAATGTCCAACAATGTTCTAATAAAAATGACATAGATATTTTTTTCATCATTCATGAAATCAATGTTATGTTTAAACTCATGATATCTCCAATATAGAATCTCAAAAAAAAATATTGATCATTTCTTTCATATATTTCTATCATTACCATATTTTTTTGTCTTTTTGAATGTGACATTAATTTTTTTCACCCTCTAAAAATACTAATCAGTTGACAAAGTTTTTGGAGAAATATCAAATTCATATGAGACATTGAATGTATTTTTAAATATTCTATAAGACTGATCCAAAGACAAAAACCTTCAATGATACATGTATACTATTTTTATCCCATGTTGTAGTTGATAATATGAAGTCCTTTATTTGCAAATTGGACAAGATTTATGCCCCTTAACACTGTATCCAAACAAATTTCAACATGTTGGGAAGTCATTTATAGTGAACATAATCATTGCATGTAGTTGAAAATATTTCATTTTATAATAATCAAACACTCTAATACCTGTAAGAGTTGGTATCCTAGAACCAACTGGTTTTACTTTGATTACATGGATATTTAATGTATTATTACATATTGTTCATTATTCTACATGACTATGATGTAATAATGTCCTAGAGTATTTGTTTCATTGATAAGGTCATAGAAGTTCCCCACTATGATGAGAACCTTGAAATGCTATAATAATATTCTTAAATATAGTTCTGTGGTTGGATGATATGCTATGATGGAACACATAGCATGAATATCGTTGGGTGCAAGTACTCGTAAGAAGATGAGACTTCCTCTCATGAATTTCGCACTTGGTAATCTCCAATATAGGAGATTATGAGAACAGACCCGCTAGTAGGAATTTTTCATGTTTTGGTGTCATCAGATATTTCTATTTTTGAGCATATTTAATGATCCTTAGACTTTAATATTATCATTAATACATGTCATGACTTACAAACTTTGGTTTAATGATGAAAATCGTCACATAGATAGTTGGCGAGAAGTATGGTATGTTGGGTACATCACAAGTGTCATGTTATTAATGGATAAGTTGATGAAGGATTGGTCCCTTCCATTTATGAAAGTTAATATCTTGTCCCTTTGATTGAAATAGAACCGTTGCATGAAATTCCATTTCCATGGTGTAACGATGAGTTTATTTCAGGTAGTCAAAGAATGATGTATCAAGTATAAAAGTTGATGACACAATCATGAAACATGCTTGATGAGATATTGCGACAAAGGGAATATATTACATAGTGAGCGCTCATATGTGGATGTCGTTGTTGTTACTTTACATTCTTTCTCTTGGGTGCCTTGACCCATTGCTAGACAATACTCTTGGACTTTAGGCAAGCCCACTTAATGCCAACGTGAAATAATCCTAGAGGGTCACACACTAATAATTTTTTGTGGTCTCGGTTAAATTCTATTTGAATTAAATTAATGAAATAAATATTATTCTCAAGACCATGGAATAATTTTATTCAAGTTAAAATGATTGCATAAATTAAATATATTTATTTATTTTATTGAATATTTAATAAATATTTATTTACTAGTTTGTAAATAGAATATTTATTTTAAGAGAATAAATTATTTATTTATTCGAGAATTCAATAAATGGAATTGGAGATCGAGAGGACCAAGGTCGGTCCGGTAGTAAAATAATTATTTGCAAGATGGTAAATAATTATTTAACTAGTTGACACAAATTAAAATAACACTGCTATAATTTTTTGACATGGAATTTTATTTATAATTCCGTTTTACGCAAGTTGACTCACTATAAATAATGATGCGGTATTATTATTAAATGCATGGGTTTCCTCTAAGTTCATGAATGTATTTAATTTTTGCTATGAAATTAAATATTATAACTGAAATTCCATGTGTATAAATAGGAAAGTACCCCTATTGTGCCATACACCACACCACATGCTTGGTGAATTGAGAATTATTGAGCCAAACAATTCCTCTCTTGAATCTTCTTCTCTCCCCTCTCAAGAACAAGAGATATTCTTCAAGGCTGAAGAACAAGTGATCAAGAACGACCGACACAAGAACTCGCTTCACTGCGCTAGCACCCGGAGAACGAGTGGTGCTGATCAGAGGCTATTGGAGCATGTGTGGATCACCGCTAGAGAGGTTCTGTTTAGATCCTTACAAGCACAATGAGATAATCCGGAAGGGTCAACCTGAACGACCAACATCATCAACGAAGAAAAATACCAAAGACACAGGTATTATTTTTCTTTATGAAATTAATTAAATTAATTATAAACATGATGTGCAAGATCATCTCTAAAGGTTTCAGGCCTCTTTCTTCTTTATATAAATCTTTGATTATATTTTGTAGAGACTGGCGTTCATCGTCGTATTGATCCTGTAATAATCATTGATCATGGTAAAAATCAAAATTGGGTGTCATCCCAACCACGCTTCTGCTACGCCCACAACCTTCAAGTGGTATCAGAGCGGTTACATCATAGTTTATAATTATTTAATATTTTGTTGACGAATTATGAATTTAATAATTTAGTTGTTTCAATTAAATTTAATTATTCTGCAAATCTGAATCTTGATATCTATTCCTTCTCTTTCGTTTCTTATTCACCTTATAAAAATTATCTTTTCTTTTAATTTTGATTAAAATAAAAAAGAGGATCTCATCTATAGGTGCCAAAGCTTTATGGTCATACAACACTAGAACACACGGTGTGTATATGGCAGTACACACTGTGTATTTAAGATTCAATGTATTGGATCGGTCTGCTAAAACCAAGCTGTGTGTTGGAGTCTTTCTAAGTCTTAAATAACTCCATGTGTTGACTAGGAACAAGTGGCATGCAGTTTCTGGATTACACACCGTGTGGCCCAATGGACACGGCGTGGAGTCCCTTCAGGCTAGGGTTGGACCATGCACCCTGTACATGGCTTTCCTGGCTGGAGACCGTGTAATGACGAACTACATGGCGTGTGGCCCACTGGACATGTCGTGTACTCCAAATATTTCCAAAGCATACTCACACGCTAGTTCCCCAAGCGTGTACTTCAGATAGACGGTGAAAAATAGTATATGTCGTGTAGTTGGAACTACACGTCGTGTGCTCATCCAAATTATGTAAATTTATTAAAATTTATTATTATATTATATAAACCCTTGAGACGTGTACCATCGTACAGGCGTAAAGCTGAGGAACAACACGTGATATGTGTTTTATATATATGTGTTTAATTTAACATCTGTGTAATATTCATTTCTACTCATTGGGTAGTTATGAATAGGAATTCACCGGGTTACCTCCAAGGTAAAAGTTACGTATAAAGATAATTTTAAATGAATTTATTTGTTTAAAATTATGATGGATGATAATCTCAATGAAATTCAGAAAAGGATTTAAGATAAAAGTATTGATTAATGAAAGATGATAATTAATTTATTCGAGTGTGATTTATCTTAAACAAGAACTATTAAAATAATTTAATGCTAGTTTTATTTATGCATAAACATTGTTGCATGTATGGATGATCATGAGCTAGACCAAGACCTTTGTATGTGGATGGTTTCTTTTAATTTATTTATTTAAATTAAATTTGTTGGCATGTGAGCCTTCTCCTTATTAATATGTAGGGCCTGCGTGCCCAAGGTTTCTTTTATGTAAAACCCCCTTTTACCCCTCACCTACTTGTGAGTTAAAAAAAGGAATATGTAATGGATGGAACTCCCAAGCTAGTGGAGGTGGTTCAAGCTGGAGCCGAGATGAAACCAATCCCAGGAGATACAGAGGTAGACAGGTGGAAGTTGTAAACATGAACCCAAAAGTTTCAAGGTGTTTCTCCCCTAGGTAAGGGTTAGTTTATCAACCACTAGATAAAATAACCATTAGAAAAGCCCATGGTCATTCCATTTAATTTATTTTATTTCTGTTAGTTCCATGGTTTATCATTATGGATGTGTTGTCATGATCACATAATTAATGAATTAAAACAATCATGCAATATAGAACTAAAATAAACCAGAATTATGCGTAAATATTATCAAGACATGGTTAATCACTTAAGTAAGTTCCACTTAATATTAACAAGCATGTGATAGTGATAATAATCAATTCATTCATAAGAGATAAAAAATCCCTCAAATAAAATATTAAGTCATAACAAGCCTTCCATTACTTGATTAAGGGAAAAACTCAATAAAACTATGTGTTTGACCAACCCTTGTTGGGACACTTACTTTTATATAGGAATCCCTAATGAAAGGTTTCGGGTTGACTTAACCATATTACATCAAGAGGAGTAGCCCTTGCTAGACTTGGTATAATATTGGAGGCAAGAGTTGAGGAAATCCAAAGTCATGATTTCAGGATTGGGGAGTCCACCCAACATATCAAGGAGCTTCAAGCCCATAGTTGGAAAATACCTGCCTACCTAAATACCTTCTAATAGCTTGACCAACCCTTGTTGGGTTTATGTGAAGGGGAATATGGATCCTTGCCACTACAATGTCATGGAAACTGGATATTCTGAGTTCAATGGTGAGGGCTATTGGGACTTGATAAAATAGTGGGAGACTTAATAAAATTTATTATTTCTTATAAAATATAATCAAGAAAGTACTAATGATCTACTATTTTAATTGTAGAATAAAAATGACAAACTCATCAACCACATTATCCCTACAATCAATTCTAGATAAAGTCAATATACTCACCAGCAGTAACTTCTAGGAATGGTTTAGATGCCTTCGGGTTATCCTACACCATGAAGAGAAGTCCTACGTGCTGGAGTCGGCATTACCTGATCCACCTGCCAAAGAGGTGAGTGATGAGGATTTTCTGGTCTATGAGAACCATATGAACGACGCGGTCAACATTCAATGTTTGATGCTATCATCAATGTCTAGTGAGCTCATGAAGTCTCATGAAATAATGGATGCTTATAGCATGCTCGAGAACCTCTGTGGTCTTTACTAGGAGAGAGAAAGATAGGAAAGGTTTGATATCTCTAAGGCACTCTTTCAGAGTAATCTTGGATAAGGTTCCCTAGCTGGGCCTCATGTAGTCAAGCTCATTGGCTATATTGAGCGCCTCGAGGTTCTAGGGTTTAAAATCCCCAAAGAACTGGGCACCGATCTCATTCTCTCATCACTCCCTCAGAGATTATCTAACTTTGTTGTCAATTTCAATATGAACAACATTGAGAAGTCTCTATCTGATCTTCTTATCCTCATTTTCCATGTGGACAAAGATATAAAGCGTGAAAAGACTTATGTCCTTATGGTGAATAAGAGGAAAGGGAAGGTGAAGAACTTTAAGCCCAAAGCTTCTTCATAGCCTTCTAAGAAAAATAAGATCAAAGGGGAGGCAAGGGAACAGGAGGCTTTTTGTTTCGCATATGGCAAGAAGGGCCATTGGAAGAAAAATTGCACCCATCCTAAGAAGCAAGGGGAAGCTTCAGGTGAATTTGTTATCGAATACAATCTATATGTTTCTAAAAATTGGGTATTAGATACAACTTGTGGTGCTCACATATGTATCCAAATACAGGAACCAAGTAGATTCAGGAAGATTGATTGAGGGGAGGTAGATCTACGATCAGCCAATGGAGCTAGACTTGATGTTGTAGTTGTCGGGGACTACCACCTCATATTGCCAACTGGGATGATCTTGGTGTTAAAGGGTTGTTATTATGTGCCTTCTATTACTAAAAACATTATTTCTATATCCATATTAGATATATATGGATTTGTTTTCAAATATGTAAATGAATGTTGCTTCTTTTTCAAAGATAGCATTTGTTATGGTAGGGCACATCTATACAACAGACTTTACATGTTGGATTACATAAACCAAGTAATGGAAATCAATAATAAAGATAATTTACATGACTCATACCATACCCAACTTTGGCATCACCGGCTAGGTCTTGTAAAAGAGAAATGCTTGACAAAGTTACATCAAGATGGATATTTAGATTCTTTTAAACTAAAACCACTTGGCGTATGTCATGCATATTTACAAGGCAAAATGACCAAATTCCCATTTAGTGGGAAAGGTGAAAGGACTAAAGAACTTCTTGAATTGGTTTATACCGATGTGTGTGGACCATTTCCAGTTTAAGCAAGGGGAGGGTACTCATACTTCATAACTTTTACTAATGATTTTAGTAGATATGGATATATCTAATTAATGAGGTATAAGTTAGATTCTTTTGATAAGTTCAAAGAATAGAAGAATGAAGTTAAGAAACTCCACTCAGACTGAGGTGGAGAATATCTTAATCAATACTTCATTGATTACTTACGGGAGTTTTGGATCCTATCCCAACTCACTCCTCCAAACACTCCCTAGTGGAATGGTGTAAGAGAAAGGAAGAATCACACCCTGTTGGACATGGTGAGATCAATGATGAGTTATGAGAGTCGTCCATTATCCTTTTGGGGATATGAGTTACAAACAGCGACACGCATACTAAACCAAGTACCAACTAAATCTATAAATAGAATTCCATACGAGTTCTGGAGTGGAACAAAATCCATGTGATCGAATTTACATGTGTGGGGTTGCGAAGCGTTTGTTAAGGTCTCTTCAAGTAAAAAACTCTCACCCTAAGGCACTAAGTGTACCTTTATAGGATACCCTAAGTAAACAAGGGGATATTACCTATACAACCCCTTAGAAAAAAACTTTATAGTGAAAATACATGCCATATTCCTTGAGAGGGAGCACATATCCAAGAGAGATAGTGGGAGAGAGATAGACTTCGATGAAGTCGAGGCTCAAGGTACACAAGAGTTGGTACAAGAACAGATTCCACAAAGCCCCATGGAAGAAGAATCTGTTCCAGAGACATAAGTACTGTATAAGAGTACAAGAGAGGTTAGAGAACTGGAATGGTAAGTTTTTCTAGTTACCGAGGATGGAGACTCCTTATTAGTTGATAATAATGATCCTCTAACCTGCAAGGAAGCAGTAAGTGGAACAGACATTGCCAAGTGGCAAGAAGCCATAAATTCTGAAATGGATTCCATTTACCAAAACCAAGTCTGGATTTTGGTAGATCCTCCAGTTGATGTAAAGACTATTGGTTAAAAATGGGTATTCAAGAAGAAACTAGACATGGAAGGACAAGTCAATACCTGTAAGAAACTACTAGTTGCAAAAGGTTTTAAATAGCGTCAATGAATTGACTACGACGAAACCTTCTCACCAGTTGCAATGTTGAAATCTATCAAAATTCTACTTGCTATTACGGCTTACCATGACTATGAGATTTGGAAAATGGATGTCAAAACATAATTCCTTAATGGTAACCTTCATGAAGATGTCTACATGACACAACCTGAAGGGTTTGTGACTCCAAAGGATTCCAATAAGGTATGCAAGTTGCAGAAATCCATTTGTGGATTAAAGAAAGCATCTAGGTCATGGAACATTAGTTTTGATGAAGCTATAAAATAATTTGGTTTTATAAAAAATGAATGTGATCCTTGTGTCTACAAACGGTTTAGTGGGAGTGCAGTCGTTTTTCTAATAGTATATGTTGATGACATATTACTCATTGTAAATGAGATACCAGTCTTACAGTCTATTAAGGCATGGTTGAATCAATACTTTTCCATGAAAGACTTGGGTAAGGCAGTATATATTCTTGGGATCAAGATACATCATGATAGATCCAAGAGATTGTTGGGCCTAAGTCAAAGTACATACATTGATAAGATACTGAAGAGATTCAGTATGGAACAATCAAAGAGGGGATTGTTTCCAGCGTCACATGGCATTCATCTTTCCAGGAAAATGTTTCCTCAGACACATAATGACAGAAATATAATGGAAAGGACTCCATACGCATCAGCGATTGGGTCAGTCATGTATGACATGCTATGTACTAGGCTGGATGTCGCCTATGCATTAAGTGTGGTAGGCAGATATCAAGCTGACCCAGGTGACCGTCATTGGATGGAAGTCAAGACTATCCTAAAGTATCTGAGGCATACTAAGGATATGTTCTTGGTTTATCGAGGAGACGAGGAACTAGTCATCAGAGGATATGCAGATGCTAGTTTCCAGACTGATCAAGATGACATGAAGTCGCAAACTGGATACATCTTCACTTTTAATGGAGGTGCAGTGAGCTGGAAGATCTCAAAGTAGAGTGTGGTCACAGATTCTGTAGTAGAGTCCCAGTATATCACATCTTATAAGGTAGATAAAGAAGAAGTTTGGATGCAAAGCTTTGTCCAGGAGATAGATGTGATACCTAGCAGTAAAGATCCCATCACACTGTACTGTGATAATACTGTAGCAGTGGCTCTTGAAAAATATCCAAGGTCACATCAGCGGATGAAGCACATACTTAGGAAGTATCATCTCTTTAGGGATTTTTCTCAGAGAGGTGAAGTTGCAGTGAGTATTATTTCTACGGAAGAAAACTTGGTGGACCCCTTGACTAAATCCTTGACTCAGCAGAATCATGATCATCATGTGAGGTCTAGTAGACTGAAAGTCGTAGGCAGTTGGATCTATTTCAAGTGGGAGTTTTTAAGAGTTGGTGTCCTAGAACCAACTAGTTTTACTTTTATTACATGTATATTTAATGTATTATTACATATTGTTTGTTGTTCTGGATGACTATGATGTAATAATGTCCTAGAATATTTGTTGCATTGATAAGGTCATGGCAATTCCCCGCTATGATGAGAACCTTGAAATAATATAATAATATTCTAAATATAGTTCTGTGGTTGGATGACATGCTATGATGAGACACATAGCATGAATATTGACAGGTGCGAGTACTCATAAGCATATGATACTTCCTCTCATGAAGTTCGTACTTGGTAATCTCCAAGATAGGAGATTATGAGAACAAACCCGCTAGTAGGAATTCCGCATGTTTTGGTGTCATCGAATATTTCTATCTTAGAGCATGTGTAATGATACTTAGACTTTAAGATTATCATTAATATATGTCATGACTTACTCACTTTGATATACTGATGAAAATTATCACACAGACAGTTGGTGGGAAGTAGGGTATGTTGGGTGCGTCACAAGTGGCATGTTATTAATGGATAAGTTGAGTAAGGATTTGTCCATTCCATTTATAAAAGTTGATATATCGTCCCTTTTATTAAAATAAAACCGTTGTGCAAAATTCCATAGCCATGGTGTAACGACGAGTTTATTTTAGGTATTAAAAGAACGACGTATCAAGTATAAAAGTTGATGACACAATCATGAAACTTGCTTGATGAGATATTGCGACAAAGGGATTATATTACACAATGAGCGTTCGTATATGGATGTTGATGTTGTGACTTTATGTTCTTTATCTTGGGTTCCTTGATCCATTGCTAGACAGTACTCTTGGACTTTAGGCAAGCCCACCTAATGCCAATGAGAAAGAATCCTAGAGGGTCACACACTAAGTGTTTTTGGTGGTCTCAGTTAAATTATATTTGAATTTAATTAATGAAATAAATATTATTCTCAATACCATGGAATAATTTTATTCAAGTTAAAATGAGCGCATAAATTAAATTTATTTATTTATTTATTGAACATTTAATAAATATTTATTTACTAGTTTGTAAATAGAATATTTATTTAAGAGAATAAATTATTTATTTATTCGGGTGTTCAATAAATAGAAGTGGAGATCGAGAGGGACAAGTTCGGTCCGGTAGTAAAATAATTATTTGAAAGATGGTAAATAATTATTTAACTAGTTGACACAAATTAAAATAATGCTACTATTATTTTGCGACGCAGAATTTTATTTATAATTATGTTTTGTGCAAGTTAATACACTATAAATAATGACATGTGTTATTATTAAATTCATGATTTTTCTCTAAGTTCATGAATGTATTTAATTTTTACTATGCAATTAAATATTGTAACTGAAATTCCATGTATATAAATAGGCAAGTACCCCTATTGTGCCATACACCACACCACATGCCTAGTGAATTGAGAATTGTTGAGCCAAACAATTCCTCTCTCGAATCTTCTTCTCTCCCCTCTCAAGAATGAGAGGCATTCTTTATGGCTGAAGAACAAGTGATCAAGAATGGCCGAAACAAGACACTCGCTTCACTGTGCTAGCACCTGAAGAACAAGAGGTGTTGATCAGAGGCCATCGGAGCACATGTGGATCACCGCTAGAGGGATTCTAGTTTGGATCCTTACAAGCGCAATGAGATAATCCGAAAGGGTCAACCCGAACTATCAACATCATCAACGAAGAAAAATACCAAAGACACGGGTATTATTTTTCTTTATGAAATTAATTAAATTAATTATAAACATGATGTGTAAGATCCTCTTTAAAGGTTTTGGGCCTCTTTCTTCTTTATCTAAATATTTTATTATATTCCGTGGAGACTGGCGTTCATCGTCGTATTGATCCCGGAATAATCATTGATCATGGTAAAAATAAAAATTGGGTGTCGTCCCAACCATGCTTCTGCTGCGCTCGGAACCTTCAATACCCTCCTCCCATAAAAGTTTTAAATCATCAATAAATGGTGAAAAGAAAACATCAATATCATTTTCATGTTGTTTTGGTCTAGAAATCATTGAACTCAACATGATATATTTCTAATTCATACAAAATTCAGGAGATAAGTTATAAATTACCAATAATCTAGTTCATGAACTATTTTTTTAACTAAGAATAAAATATAGATTCATCCCATCTATGCATAGTCCAAGTCTGAGATTTTTAACTTTATTTCTAAAGGTAGGAAACTCTTGATCAGTTTTTTTCCAAAGTGGACAATCAACAGGATGAAGTAATTTTACATCAAATATTCTCTCATCTACATGCCATATTAAACTTTTTAAATCATTTTAATTTGAAAATAAATGCTTTAAACAAGGAACTATAAGAAGATACCAAATTGCCTTAGCATGATTTTTGGTAATTACTAAATCAATCTATGATTGTTCTTTTAAATTGTATTGTGATTTCCCACATTTAGGATGCTTAGATAGACCTTTGTATTTATTCTTATATAGAACATAGTCATTTTTGTGGGAATGTATCTTCTTATACCCCAAACCCATCAAGTATAATATTTTCTTTTAATTATAATGTGAATCTATAAGATTTTTGTCTTTGGGAAATATATATTTCAACAACTGTAGACACTCTGTAAAACCCTTATCACTCCATCTATTTCTATACTTCAAGTTAATAAATCATAACACCATTGATAAAACCATAAATTTTATACAACCAAGATACAATGGTTTTTAGCATCACCATATAAGTGCTCTATCATTGGTGCTTTCCTAATTTCCTCTACTCCAATATCATGAATCGTTTCTTCAATTTGATCAAACTTATCATGTTAAAAAACATTATCTTCAATAAATATTAAATTTGGTCTAGTTTTACCCTTACAAATCCAAGGAGTATAACTTGGATCAAAACCATGACTAGTTAAATGATCTTGGATTTCTTTTCTTTGTAACTTTTTCATATTTAAACATTTTAAACATGGGTGGAAAAATAAGTCACTATTTAGAAAAAAAAAATTGGAAAATTCCAAAAATCCATCAACTCATTCCTCATTTTCATCACTGTTTCACATTATATTAATCCAATTATGAATAATTATCACCTATCATAAATTTTAAGCATTGAATATAATTTAATGTATATTGAAATTTAATTTCAAATTTACTTTTATAAATAACAATATAAACAAATAAATATCATAATATAAATGTCCAAATGATTTTTGAACATATAGAATTTTTTTTAGTTTTATCATATATAATGGGAATATACATCGATATTTTTGAATTAAAATATAATAGTTGATGAAAAAAATTATGTATAATAGAAAATATAAGAAAATAAAAATGGGATAGTGGCAATACAATGCACTAAGTGAAATAGTTCTATAATGTATTTTGTTATTTTTAAATTTAAACAATAAAAATTATTCCACACATTATATATAATATTAGAGAGTGAGAAAACATGATATTACAAAAGTTGGGATAAATGGAAACATTCTAAAGTGTAATAATAAATATAAAATAGTTTTTTTTTTGAAAGGGTTGTATTGTGCTATATTTATTAGATCTAAATAATATGTGGTTATATTAATATTATAATATAAATGAAGCCATTATTTTTAGATAACCACTATGTGTGAATATGTTTCTATATATTGTATCCAATTCATGTGAAGTGAAGTAAATTTAGTTTTTCTAAAGGATAACAATGTGAAAAAAATAAGTTTTATTTTAAGACTTGAATTGGGATAGTTTATCAAATATTAAAATAATAAACTAGTTTCTACAAGATCATTGGAATGGAATGAGTTACCTAATAGTTAAATCATTATAAAACTTATTACATAATTGTTGGATGTATAAAAAAACCCAAAACACCCATTAAAAATGAAGGAAAACAATATATCTTAAAAACCCAAATCACCTAAACAATAAATCAAACATACATTACATTACATGAAAAAATTAATTAGTAAATTAAACATAATTAGATACATTGAAAATTTAATTCGTGATTTATAAGACACCCATTCCTCAAATATAATTCCCATTAAATATTCATTCAAGAAAAATAAACATGCCTTAGATACCGTGACACATATTAAATAATCATTCAATCAAATGTAACACCCATTAAACATACATTAAACTCTCATTAATCATTAAATTAACATGATTTATAACACACATTCATCAAATAATAATTCTATCAAATAGTAATCCAAAATCACCCCTCCATCAAATTAAACAAACCTTGGATGCATGAGAAATCAGAACTATGAATACAAACTGCAAACAAATATCATATAAGTGGCGGAAGAGGATGGTGACAAATGAGAAGGTAAAAGTGAAGGTAGTGACAATGAAGACGATGAAAATGGTAAGGAGTGAGGACGGTGACAAGAATAGAGATGGTTATGTAGAATGAGAGTGATCAATGGTCGAGGGAGGTTTGAGAAGAAAATTAGGGTTTGTCTTGGGTGAAATCAAATGTGTAGCTAAAAATATAAAAAGGGATTGACACTTTACTTCCTTCTTTAAAAGATTTTCTACATCGGTTATATTATATGATATCATTTTATGGGACACAAATGATACAGGATATCAAGTATAGGAGAATCGTAAGACATTTTTATTTATTCTCATGAATTTTGTCCTTAGAAATTTCAAATAAGAAGATTATGAGAACATAAACTACTAGTAGAAAATCTATATTTATATGTGTCATTGAATTTTTCTATTTATAGACATGTGTAATGGTTCTTAGACTTTATGATTATTATTAATGTATATCATGATCCATATACTTTGATGTATTAATGAAAACCATGACAACATATACTCATGGTGAGGTGGGATATGTTGGGTGCATCACAGCTAATATTACATTAATGAATAATGTGAGAAAAGATTTGTACCTTATGTTATTTAATGAAAGTAGATATCTCTATACCTTTATGGGAATGAAACTGCCTAGTTAATTCCATGGTTATAGTGGCCTTATCGGTAAGTTCATTTCCAAAAAGTCAAAGAAAGATACATTGACCACATAGGTTGATGACACTAGTATGCAACCTACTTGACTAGAGATATTGTAACGAAGGGATTATATTATGAATTGTGCATTCATATGTGGTTATTATCATTGTGGAATTTAACTACTTTATTTATGAGTGTCTTGGAATGTTGTTTGATACTAACCTTGGGTAAAAGTAGGAATTTTTTATTAAGCATTGAAATAAAGAGGACAGAAAAGTCAAGAAGGCATGAATTAGTGGAGGCCAAGGGTATCTTCCCAAACAAAATTAGCACACTCTGGGGGTAGGGAACCTAGATTAGAATAAATAGTGATATGAGTACTTTGGTTACCCTTTGAAGCAAGGCAGTCTATAATATAGTTTCCTTCACTCCAGGTATAGCTCAGGTCTGTTGAGGAATCGTCGGGAGACACAATGATAGAATCGATAAAAAAAAGAAATAAATCAAAAAATGGACACAACAATTTACGTGGTTCGGGAAAAAATCCCTACGTCCACGGGAGAGGCAGAATTCACTATATCGGGAGCACAAAAAATTACAGAGGATTTCAGTAGTAAACCCTAGCCTGAAATGGGCTACATATAGAGAAGATGGTCCACTATTCTGAATAGTAAGTCTGTGTCACTACAGTGATCGGCAGCTGGCTTTGTCAAAAGTGCTACAGTGGCTGCCGGCTGGAAGTCAAAAGTGCTACAGTCCAATTGACCCCGAAGTCCGCACCGCTACAGTTCCTATCGGATCGGGCAACACCAATCCAACAAGGTCGGCTCGTCTAATGAGTTCCTTGCATCTTCAGATGAGATAGACAATAGTCTAGGGTGAATTGATCTTCCCATATAGAGAGTTGAATATAACTGTGGAATTATTTTAGATCTTGGTGAGAGAAATTTTAGTTGACAAACAAATTTCCATCTCATTAAGCAAATTCATAGCCTCCACCATAAGATATTCACCCTGACTATAGTATATACTAAAGGAAATAATCAATGATCCCTTAAATTTGTAGACAACACCACCCCCTATCATGATACCAATATTGCAAGAGTCATCGCTATTGAGTTTGAATCCATTACTATAGGGTTTCCACCAAACCCATTTACCCGATGAAGTAACAGTTTGAGGAGGATCATTGTTCTTTTGCCATTCATTATCATCCTAAAGGAGCATTAATTCTCTCAATGCCTCAAAATAGAACCCAGATCAACCGTTAAGAACCTAGTCCGCATCTTTATATTTAAACAATAACTTGAAGTCTTTCCTCCCTAGCCTTGGTCTTGGCATTCCAGATGCACCAACAACCAGCCGCAATCAATATGTCCCTTTACTTTCTTTCCAAAACATTCATCTCCACCCCCATGAAACTAGGAATGGAAAAAACACTTTCCATTTCCCTTCGGTGCCTCTATGCTAATAAGACTCCCAAAGTCATTCCACATAGCCTTTTCCCATTCTCTTTCAAAGAACAAGTGACCATATTATTCTTCTTTGGAGTTCTGAAAACAAAATCACTTTGACAAGACATGAACCCCTTTACGTCGAATCACATCATTGGTTGGAACAGTGTGGTTCCAAATACACTAGATGAGGAAGTTAAATTTATTCGGGATATCATTGAACCATAGAAGCTTTCCCGCTCCCATTTCAGGATTATCCTAGATGGATAGACAATAATCATTGGATGATAAGGACACATAATAAGTATCAGTGGACATAAGATTATCTGTATTAGTCAAAAGATGAATAATATTAAAGAAATCACGTTGGTGACACTTAAGCATGGACCATATGAACAATTGAAAAGTGTAGGCTTGAGAAAATGTAATTTTGGGGGTAGGGAATCCTGGAAAACCGAGTATATCACCCATCCAATTTTTCTTCTATAATCTAATGTCACCACACCCAAAAATCCACTGGTATTGACGATGGATATTCATTAAGTTCTCACAAAACATCCTCCATATCTTAGAGACCTTACCTTTCGGCTCATCTAAAACATCACCATATTTCCAAGTGAAAAATCTACCCAAGAAAGATCTACCTTACAGGGCCTCCCATTCCAATTTGGATTACAGACTATGCATGGTATCAACAACATTATTAAGACCTATACCTCCTAATTACATAATATTTTCCATTTTATCCCAAAATTCCCAATGGTAGTGACCCTCCATATGAGTATCCCACATAGAGTAAGCCATGATTTTTTCAATGTTACACACCACCATATTAAGGACTTTAAAAACAGAGAGCGCATGCATCGGAATGGAAAAAAGAACACAGTTAACCAACATGATGTGGCCCCCAAAGGATAAGAAATGAATCTTCTGGTTAAAAATGTGCCCAGTAATTTTATCCATCAGAATTTCATAGTGTTGAATGTGAAGACCTCCTAGAGAAATTGGATCCCCTATATAATCTATAGGAAATTATTTCCTATTAATCCTCAATATATCTTCAATATTTTTTACCCAGAACTCGGAATAGAATTTAGAAATGTAAATACTACTCTTATCATAGTTGATACATTGGTCATTCTATTTGCAGTATTTCTTCAATTCCATGATGATTCCTTGAATAGATATCATGTTTACATTACTTAAGATAATAACGTCATCATCAAAAAGAAGGTGAGATATTTCGTTAAAATGACTCATGTACCTTAAAGGGATAATAATTCGACGGTGAATGCAACTGGACATAAGTTTGTTAAATGATTATTGAGCCAGAATGAAGAGACATGAAGAAAGAGGATCACCCTATATTATACTGTTAACTGATTTGAAAAAAAATCACATCTTGTTTCCATTTATATAACCCCATTACATGACATGTAATCTATTGGTCGGATTAGGACACTCAAGAGGGGGGTAAATTGAGTTCCTATAAAAATTTCTATTAAAACCCTTATTTAAAGGTCCCCCAATTCGAAAAAACAAAATGGGCCAGTTAATCAAATTAGTGAATTTATAATAGTCTAATTGTTTAAATAGTTTCTCAGAAGATTGATTAATTCTCAAATATAAAAATATGAAATATTGGTATAACTTTTGAAACTAGTCTACTAAATCAAAAAAATTATAAATACAATTCAAGACTAACTATCAAATTGAAACTTAATTTTCTAAAATATGAGTTAAAACATAGTAAAACTAAATTTTAAAACACAGTGGATTAAAATAATTGGTTCAGTCTTAATCTAAGACCTAATCCACTCCACTTTGTGATCACCTGCCACCAAGAAAAATATATATAAATCTTTTATCCACACCCTGGATCATGGTTTACACAACAGTACACAAGACTGTTCAGGTCACTTGACCTCTACCACAGTTCTACGTGGGAAATATAATATCCAGTTCACACAAAACATCTTCCATAGTTATATGTGGGTGAAACAAGGTGTAAAAATATTTTTGTGTGAGGACATCTTGTATCCTCCAGTTCAATGTAGAATATAGTGTGTGTTTTTAGTACAGACACACACACTGCTCGAAAGTTTAATAAACAGTAAACAATAGAGAATAATATAATAATAAGAGATTAGAAATTCTATAAGTGTTGTTTTATATAGCTCTGGACTTCTAAGATGTAGCATATTTGATGTTCGGGTCCTCTTCTGAAAGTAGACTCAGAAACAGAGTATCGTTAGTTCAGTGTTCTGATTTCAATTTAGAGATATGCTCTTCTTCTCTTATGTTTTTTGTTACTGTAAGGATAATCGAAACTTTGATCTATATTAATACATCTAGTATGTAAAATGAGAGTTCTCTATGTGTTCTTCTGTGTGTTATTTCATGCATGTATTTTTTTTATGTTTCTTTTCATTCACCACACTTCACTTCTAGTCACTTTTTCATCTCGAGCACTAATTTTTATTTAATCTTTGGGTGATTTTTTTATGGCCAGAAGGAAACACGATCTCTTTACCTCATACCTCATACTGTCAGGTGTCATGTCTACAAAAAATCATTAATTATGTCAGTGTCATTAAATGACTCAAATATGACTGTTAGAATCAAATTTTAAATTTAATTGAAAAAGACATAAAATTTGTTTAAGGAATGGTTTCACAGTTGATGGTGATACAGAAGAGGTTCCATAGTCATGGTGATTATAAAGTAGTTCCACAGTTGGTAGTGAAATCCTTCACGAGTTTGAGAACTGGTATCACAGTTATGGTGTTTGGCCCTTTTCAATTTTTGGAACCGGTATCAAGGTTACAGTATCAGGGAAACATTGTCATAAGTAACGGTGTCTAGTCCTTTTTCAAAATTCTGAATGGTGTCTTGTTACAGTGTCTTGGAAATGGTATCACGAAAACAGTTTCTGGACTTTTTCGATTTCCAAACTAAATGGTGAGACAATTTGATCATAGAAACGGTGTCTCATACTTAGTTAAATATCTGCCATCTATCTTAAGAAGTAATACTCACAAAATGGATTAAGGTTAATCATAATCATAATAAATCATAGTATAACAAGAGTAATCATGATTTATAATATTTAAACATAATTCACATGAATTACATGATTTGGGATTTACATGATTTTCATGATTTTTTAGCATTAAAATAAGAGGAGTCTAATAATCTCCCCCTTTTTGATGATCAAAAATCATGGAATTTACAAGCCATACATTTGCTTATGAAATAAAGGTATTAGAGCATATATCTATAAATGAAGATAAATACCTAAAAGTAAGTTTTTATTTTTCTTTTTTTTTAGCACAAATTCCAGCTCTTCTCCCCCTTTGGGATTATCAAAAAGAGAATAAGAGAAAGGAAAATCAAATAGTAAAAGAAAATAATAAGGGAATAAAAGAGAGATAACACTTTTCATTGAATAAAGTGAGAGAGTATAGTTATAGTCACAAAAATAAAATACATCACAGCCTTATCAAAAAAATCTTCACTTCTCATTAGATTTGGCATCCTTCTCTTGATCCGGGTCAAAGACAATAGGAGTAGAATCAAGAGGTGAAGACGTGGAGGTGGTAGAAGTAGAATAAAGGGAGGGCAATGGCACTCCTTCAATGATAGAATGGGAAAGGGTTGGTATGGTGTAAGACCAAGTTAAAGGTTGGTCAATAATAACAGGTCTCGTCTAGATCATATCCTAAGAGATAGACATGGTGATAGGAGAAAAAGAAGTAGAAGAAGAAGGATTGGTAGAAGGAATCAGGCCAGGTCTCAAAGGAACTATTGCAAGAGCCACGATGGCTATGCTCTGAACATATAGATATGTATTTAACATATTAATAAAGTATGTGATGACTTCACCGCCATACTACATGGCCTTCTCAAAATCATCTTTATTTTATATGAATTTCTCTAGAGTAGGTGTGAAGTCCCTTAACTTCTGAACTTGATCCTTGAAAGATTGAGTTACATGAGGCAGCTTTAAATTCTACACAAGATACTTGAAATGATTGTTCAACTCATACATGGAATAGATTCTCTTAAAGTAGTAATCCAATTTCTTAGAGATTTATTCTTGATCATCAATGGAAATTTTGGAGTGAACTCTTATCAAGTCATGCACATGGTCATTGTTCTTGATAACTATATCAAGAAAATCCTTATCAAAACCTTCAATCAAATACTAAAATTGTTCCTTAATTATAGATTTGACCATTTCACTATCCAAGGGATGATATGTCTTAGCAGAAGTAGATGGAGTATAAATAGCTAATGTGAGAGTTTTAAGATCATTTAGAATAGTTTGTAAATGTACCTATATTCATCGGTCATGGTATTGAGTCCAACGACAAGCCCAAACATCTCATTTTCTATTTTGGTGTTTTTATCAACCACCTTTTCATACACAATAATCAAGTTTGGTTGAATCAAAGATACAACCTTCTATGGAATCTTATCAGCATCATCCTCGCTAAGATGAGAAACAGGAGCTTGAACGTCTTTCAAGTCTTTCTTCATTTCTTCAACCATAGATTTTAGAGATTTCACATCATCACTCAACTACTTTTTCTTAATCCAAACTTCCTAAATTTCATGAAGCATCTTGGGATATATCTACCATATGATTTTCTCCAGAAGAAAAGCATCATCTCTTTCACTAAGATTGGTCACAAGGGTAGGGTGTGACTTCATGAGGTTCTCAAAACCAGACAAAAAAGTGTCTCCAAATGCTTTCAAGTAATCAAAACTTACATAACTAGGAGTTTATTAAGAAGGTTCAAGAGAAGGAACTAAAACATTTTCTGGTTCCTTAGCATACAAAACTTTAGAGACCAGTTTTAGCTGACACACATTTGAAACATCTAATCCCTGAACTGAGATTCCTTGAGACTCATCAACATCAAAATAACTTGGAAACCTATACCGGGTATCCACATAACTTGATTCAACAAGATTTTGAACTTCAATCCATTCCAATTTGAGGATTTTCTCCCCCTCAACAGATGAATCTCTTTGAGGACTAGGAGACTCAATCTCTTGACTAGCTTCTACACCCTCTTCTCTATCAGATTCATCCATACCTCTAGATAATTTAAAAGCTTGATCCATTATTTCTTTATCAAATAAAATCATTTCTGTTTCTATATGTTCTTCCTCTGTCTGTTCCCCATTAGCAGCATGCTCTTTCACAACACTATTTTCTTCCTCAATAGAAACTTTTCTTTTATCAATAATTTCATCTCCTTTTATAACAGATTTTTCACCTTTAGATAGGGGAGATTATCTAAAGGGAATATCCTGAGGTTCATGAGATTATTCCATAATTTTTTCACCTTCATCTGCACCTTTTTCTCCTTCAGGTTTATCAACTTTTATTCCTTAATCTAAGTATTCCAAAATCTCATCTAACTCTAAACTAGGGTCAGTGACATTATTATGTCTATAAGGGTGCTCAATATGATTAAAATACTCATATAATATATCATTATATTTAACCCATGACCTCTTTAATGGATTCCAACTGATCTTCATTCATCTACATGTATCCTTGGATATAAAAAAATCATAATCCTCAATCACTTATTCATTCTTACCAACCATACCTTTGGCTAGTAGCATGGCAGAAATCAACCTTGAATAAAATAGAGAAGTTGAATTTGAGGTTGTCTTGATCATGTCACAGATGTGAAGAATAATATACTTGTACACATTAGTCTTGTTACTATTCTTCAGAAGATGTATCAAAAACACATATTGATACTTGAGAGTAGAAAAGTATCCTTTCCTTAGAAAAATTAGGTGTTTAATAAACTTAAACAATAGCCTATTCTCTCTATACAGTTTAGCAGCAATAGGCCTTCTTTTATTTTTGTTTCTATTCAACTCACCCAAGGCCTTTTCTAAGATAAATATGTCACTTGGAGGAGGAGGACCTCTCTGATAGTCATCGAAAATTCCTTCATGTGGTATTCCTAAGTAGGCATCCCATAACCTTAAAGAAAAGGTACATCTCTATCCATTCACCCAGATTCTAACCATAAAATCATCCTCATAGTTGAAAGAGAACTGAACATATTGATAAAATTCAAAAACTATCTTTAGATAGGTAGGTATATTCTCTTTTGTAAACCACTCTAACCACCCTTGTTCTTCCGAGACTTTAAAAACAAGCTACTTACTTGATAGAATCCACTTTGTACAAATTTATTTTTCAGGCATGACTTTGTGATCCTCAAGACCTGGGTTTAACAGTTTCTCGAGCATGGTAATCAGAGTCTTTTTATGTTTCTTTGAATACCGGTGTTTCCTAGGAGATGATGAAAATGGACGGTTCATCCTGGGTATTAAATATGGGATTAAGGAAGAGGATGAGTTCAAGAGAAAATAGATCATCTTCAGGAGTAGAGAGTACGAGTGAAGAGAGAAGTGAAAAGATAGGTTTTTATCATTTAGGGAGTTCAAACCTCACAAAACAAAAGTATGGTATATAAGAAATAAAATAATAAATACATCGATATGGGGGGAAACATATTTTAAAAAAATAAAGAGTCATAACGGTGAGATCGGAACAGGCAGTCACGGTGTCAACAAAGCGGTGTGACTCTAAGCGGTGCAACTGTAATTAATGAGACAGCAAACAAGAGACAGTAAGTTGAGAGATAGTAACTGAGAGACAGTAACTGAGAGACAATAACTGAGAGACAGTAACTGTGAGATAACAAACATAAGACAGTAAACATGATACAGTAACTATTAGACAGTAGACTGGTCACTCAAGGATGATCATTCCTCATTTATGTTTGATTTAACTCATCCTTTCAGAATTTAATGGTCTATTGAAAATATAAGAAAGCTGATGTTCAGTGCCAATGAATTCCAAAGTAATATCACCTTTTTGATAATGATATCTTAAAAAGTGATTTCTTATATCAATGTATTTTTTTCTTGAATGAGAAATAGGATTATTAGAGATGTTAATAGAACTTGTGTTATCACGGTTTATAGGGATGTGTATAAATTAATATTCATAATATAGAAAAGTATGTTTCATCCACAAAATCTGAGCACAAAAACTACCATCAGTTATGTATTCAACTTTAGCAGTAGACAATGCAATAGAATTTTTCTTTTTACTGCACCATGATACTAGTGACTTGCCCAAAAAGTGGCATGTTCCAAGGGTGCTTTTTCTATCTAACTTACAACCACCAAAATCAACATCTGAATAGATAAATAGGTCAAATGATTGTCCTTGATATATAACAGTCCTAAGTTAGTAGTATGTTTAAGGTATTTGAAAATCCTTTTAACTGCATGAAGATGAGACTCTTTAGGATTTTCTTGAAAATGAGCACACATACACACACTAAACATAATCTTAGGACTACTAGCATTTAAGTAGAGTCCCAATTTTTCCTCTGTAAGTGGTTTGATCAATAGATTTACCATTCTCATCAAGATCCAACTTACAGGTGGTACTCATTGGAGTATCACTACTTTTAGTATTATCTAGACCAAAATATTTTAGAATATCTTTAGTATATTTACTTTGATTTAAAATAATACCTTCCTTGTTTTGAAATATTTGAAATCCAAGAAAGAATTTTAGTTCACCCATCAAACTCATTTCAAATTCATTTTGCATCATCTTTGAAAAATCAACACATAAATAATTTTTTAAAGATCCAAAAATAATATCATCAATATAGATTTGAACAAATGAGACATATTTATAAATTCTTTTTATAAAGAGAGTAGGATCATCTATACCTTTTTTAAAGCCTTTGGAAATAATAAAACTACTTAGTCTATCATACCAATCTCTTGGAGCTTACTTTAAACCATATAAAGATTTTGTTAACTTATAAACATGATTTGGAAAATGAGGGTTTGTAAAACCATGGGGTTGTTCAACAAAAACATCCTCAGCTATATACCCATTTAGGAATGCACTCTTAACATCCATTTTATATAGTTTGAAATTTAGATGTGTTGTATATGCAAGCAAGATTCTAATGGCTTCAAGTCTAGAAACTGGTGCAAAAATTTCCTCATAGTCAATCCCTTCTTCTTGACTATAACCTAAAGCAACCAATCTAGCTTTTTTTCTTACAATATTACCATATTCATATACTTTATTACTAAACACTCATTTAGTTACTATGGTAAAGGTGTCTTTAGGTCTATACACAAGTTTCCAGACTTTATTTATTTAAAATTGATTTAATTATTCTTGCATAGTCATCACCCAAAATTCATCATTGATTGTCTCATTGATGTTCTTAGGATCAATCTATGATAAGAAATCTTGATGTTCAACCTAATTTCTTAGAAAATCTCTAGTTTAAGTTCCTTTATCTAAATATCCAACTATAGCATCTAAAGGATGGTTCTTAATGTATCTAATAGATCTAGAAAAAGAAGGTCTAGATATTTCAGCTTCTTCAACCGGTTCAAGTTCATTATGGATAGATTTTAGAGAATTTCCAAAACTGGAAGATTTTACATATTTCTTGAAAGTGGGGTCAAAATATTTCACATTCATGTCCAGATTTTACATATCATCCTCAAAGTTTTATAGGGAGGTATTAGGTTTATGTGGATCTGTTTTATCAAATTTGACATGTACAAATTCTTCCACACATTTGGTTCTTTTGTTAAAGACTCTATAGTCTTTACTAGAGATTGAATAACCTAGGAAAATTCCTTCATCACTTTTGGATGCAAATTTGTTAAGATTATTCTTAGTATTGAGAATGTAAACTTTGTAACCAAAAACTTTGAAGTAATTAACTTTGGGTTTTATATTATTCCACAACTCATGGGGATTTTTCTTAAAAATTGGTATGATTAAGACCCTATTAATAATATAACAAGCTATATTCACAGATTCATCCCAAAAGTAGATAAGTAGGTCATATTCATTAATCATGGTTCTAGATATTTCTTATAAGGTTTTATTTCTTCTTTCTACAACACGATTTTGTTGAGGTGTTCTAGGGGTATAGAAGTTAAGACTATAGACATTTTGTGAGAAAAAAGATTCAAATTATTTGTTTTCAAACTCACAACCATGGTCACTTATTAAGGATTTAATTCTAAGACCACTTAGGTTTTCTACTTTTCTAGCATACTTGGTAAAATGAGAACAATATTAACTTTTGTGAGCTAAGAAAATGGTCTAAGTATATCTAGAATATTCATCTACTAATACATAAACATAGTGCTTCCCATTAAGGCTTGAAACTCTAGATGGTCCAAACAAGTCCATGTGAACCAACTCGAGAGGTTGAGAAGTTGAAACTTATTTATTTGGTTTGAAAGAGATTTTGTGTTGTTTACCCTTTTGATAAGGATTAGATACTTTGTCATTTTGAAACTCAAGTTTGGGTAGATCCTTGACTAAGCCTTTTCTAGTAATATTTCTAAGGGAGTGTATATTGCAGTGTCCTAGTATTCTATGCCAAAGAGAAGACTCATTGTGAAATACACTTAAGTATGAAACATTTTGAGACACTAAAGAATCTAAGTTAACAGTATGGACATTTTCATTTCTAAAAGTAGAAAATAATAATTCATTTTTAGAATTAAAAACATTAATAGCATCATTTTTAAATTTAATATGAAAACCATCATCACACAATTGTGAAATACTAAGCAGATTATATTTTAATCCATCAAAAAAAGGTACTTTAGAAATTAAAATTGAGTTAGAGTTACCAATCTGGCCAAGGCCAATTATTTTTCCTTTAGCATTGTCACCAAAGGTGACATGTCCACCATCAATATTTATCAGATTCTTGAAGCATGAGTAATCTCTTATCATGTGTCTTGAACATCCATTGTCAAAGTACCATAGACTTCTATAGGAGCTCTTCAAATAGATTTCTTATAAAAGAATTAAGCAAAAGATTATTTTAGTACCCATATTTGTTTGGGTCCAGTAACATTAGTAATAAGAGCTTTGGGAACCCATACTTGCTTCATGGGTTTCGTATACACTATTTGTAAAGTATTAGAAAAGTGAACTTTGTTTGGTCCCAAAAAATTAGAAGCAATGAATGACTTCCTAGATCTAGAACTAGCATAATTTTCAGTTCTGGGTATGAAAACAAATTTTTCAGATTTTGTTATAAAAGGAGTTTTAGCTATATTCCACTGTCCATGTTGGTATCCTATACTATTAGTATACCTAGGATCTACTTGTTTACCAAGAATTTGTGTTAGAGTATTCTTTTCATTGGTAAATTTTTCTATGTCCTTTTTCAATTGCTCATTAGATAATTTAAGTTTATTATTCTCTTTAAGTAATTGAGAATTATTTTCCTTTTCTATAGTAAGACCAGATTTAACAGTATAAGTGAGAGCATGTTATTTCTTTAAATATTTATATTTATCTTTTAACTCATTGCATGTGTCTTCAAGAATTTGGTAGTATTCAAACATTTCTTCATTAGTCATATTTTCAGAATCACTTTCATCTCCAGAATAATAGTAATTCTATATAGGATGCTAAAGGGTTACCTCTAATGTGTTTTTCATGAAACACATATTGGATTTGTCATACTTTTCGTCATGTGAAGATTATGAGTTATTTGAGCTGTCCTCAGAATCACTCCATGTTGCTTTCATTTCCTTTTTATACTTTCTATCTTTTTCCTCATACTTCTTTTTATACTTTATCTTTGGACAATCAGTATATACATGTCCCTTTCTCTTATATTCATAATATATTATTTCATTTGAGTTCTCATTCCTTTTCCAATCCTTCTTTCAGTTTCCCTTTTGAACATACTTTCCTTTGTAGTTGGGCTTCCTGAAAAATTTCCTCCTATAAAACTTCTTAAACCTTTTGGTTAATTGATCCATTTCCTCATCACTATCTGATAGTGAATCTTCATTAGTTGTACTATCAGAATGAGTCTGTATCCTCTCCTTTTCTTTATTTTTGGATGTAGTGGTTTTGAAAGCCACTGACTTTCTCTTTGGTTCATCCTCTTACTATTTGTTTACATTTAACTCTTTCTCATACATCATCAATTTACCTATCATATCCTTGAATGGAAACTTATTGATATCACAGGATTATCTAATTGATACTGAGGTTCATCTCCATCTTTTAGGTAGACATATGGGTAGCCGCATGATTTGTTCTTTGGCGCCCAATGGCTTTCCAAGAGAGCTCATTGTATTGACTATTTCATTAAACATGAGATACATATTAGAAATGGGTTCGTCAAGCTTCATCTTAATGTTATCATACTTAATAGTATAGGTATTAAGTCTCATTTCTTTGACATTAGTTGTCCCTTCATGTGAGATAGCTAAGGTATCCCAAATTTCATAGGCAGATTTACAAGAACGTATTATATTAAATTCTTCATCCCCTAAGACACAAAATAATTCATTCATAACTTTACAATTATTATTATAAGTAGCTTTTGTAGCTTCACTCCATGTTGTTCTTGGATTTTCTGGTATTTCATATTTATCTTTTATTACTATCCATATATCAAAGACCATTCTTTCTAAGTGCATTTTCATTTTAATTTTCCACTAAGAATTATTTGTTCCATTAAATTAGAGAGGTATGTTGGTAGAAGCACCTTCCTATCTATTATCCATAACAAAGAAATAAAGTATATGTTTAAAAGATCTAGAAGTTTAGAACTAATATAAATTTATAGATCTTTAAAACACAACTAAATCATAGTTGAAAAGATTTGAAAAATCTTTCAAAATTTTGAAAATAGCGGTTTAAAAACAACCTCTATTACCAAATGTTGGTTAGATTAGAACACTCAAGAGGGAGGTGAATTGAGTTCCTATAAAAAAATTAAAAACTTTATTTGAAGGTCCCCCAATTTGAAAAATAAAATAGGATATTTAATCAAAGTAGTGAATTTATAATAGTCTAATTATTCAAATAGTTTCTCAAAAGATTGATTAATTCTTAATTATAACAATATGAAATATTTCTATAACTTTTAAAACTAGTCTACTAAATCAAAACAGTTATAAATACTATCCAAGACTAACTGTCAAAGTGAAAATTAGTTTTCTAAAATTTGAGTTAAAACAGAGTAAAACTAAATTTGAAAACACAACGGATTAAAACAAGTGGTTCAGTCTCAAGCCAAGACCTAATCCACTCCACTTGGTGATCACCTACCACCAATAAATATATATATAAATCATTGATCCACACCCTAGATTGGGGTTTACACAACAGTACACAAGATTGTCTAGGTCACCTAACCTCTACCACAGTTCTACATGGTAAATATAACATCCATGTCACATAGGATCTCTTCCATAGTTATACATGGGAGAAACAAGGTGTAAAAAGATTTTTGTGTGAGGATATCTTGTATCCTCCAGTTCAGTGCAGGAGAAAGTATGTGTTTTTAGTACAGACACACACACTACTTAAAATTTTAATAAACAGTACACAATAGAGAAAAATATAATAATAAGGAATTATAAATTTTCTGAGTGTTGTTCTATATAGCTATGGACTTCTAATATGTATCAGATTTGATGTTCTAGTCCTCTTCTGAAAGCAAACTCAGAAACATAGTATTGTGAATTCAGTGTTCTGATTTCAGTTCATCGAGATGTTCTTCTTCTATTCAGTTTGTTATTGTTTTAAGGATGTTCGAAGATTTTATCTACAGCAATACAGCTAGTAGAGAAAATTAGAGTTCTTCTAGTGTTCTTCTACATGTTCTTACATGCATGTATATTTTTTCTAACGTTTCTTTTCATTCGCCACACTTCACTTCTAGTCACTTTTTCAGCTCAAGCGCTACTTTGTATTTAATCTTCAGGTGTTTGTGTTATGGCCAATAGGAAGCACTATCTCTTCACCTCATACTGTCAGGTTTCATGTCTACAAAAGATCATTAATTATGTCAATGTCATTAAATGACTCAAATATGACTGTTAGAATCAACTTTTAAATTTAATTGAAAAAGATAGAAAATTTGTTTTAAGTAAGGAACGGTGTAATAGTTGATGGTGATACAGAAGTGGTGCCACAGTCATGGTGAGTCTGAAGTGCTGCCACAGTCAGCAGTGACGTCCTTCGCGAGTTTGAGAACCGATAGGACAGTTATGGTGTTTGGTCCTTTGCAATTTTTGGAACCGGTAGCAAGGTTACGATGTCAAGAAAACGGTGTCACAGGTAACGATGTCTAGTCATTTGTCAAAATTCTAAACTATGTCTTATTATGATGTCTTAGAAACTGTAGCATGGAATGGTGTCAGGACTTTGTCAATCTCCAGACTAAATGGTGAGACAGTTTGATCACAGAAATAGTGTCTTATACTTAGTTAAATATCTTCCATCTATCTTAAAAAGTACTACTCATAGAACAGATTAAGGTTAATCATAATCATAATAAAACATAGTAGAACAAGAGTAATCATGATTTATAAGATTTAAACATGATTCCCATGACTTACATGATTTGGGATTTATATAATTTACATGATTTTCATGATTTGTGAGCATTAAGATAAGAGGAGTCAAATATAATCCAATTAATTATGGGTTGACCAGCTTTAAGTCTTTATGAATTGTGTGACTGTGATGTGTTTCATATGTGGTCAATATATGCATCACATGATTCATAAAGACTTAAATCTGATCAACCCATATTTAATTGGATTACATGTCATGTAGCTCTCTAGTATACATCATGTAACTCATTAATGCTTGTAAGGTGTACATACCTAGTTCCTCAAGCATTTGTCATGGAGGCATGAAATGTGATATATATGGTGTGTAGATCGATATTACACATTGTATAATCACCCAATAATCAATAGAATTGATTTTTATAAAGAATTAATTAATTACAACATTAAAACAAAACTTCATAGCTAGAAACTAGCATGCTAGTATGTAATAAAGTATTAATAGAATATAAATGCTCAATTAATTTCATATGATTAATTCACTATAATGTTAAATTAATCTAATACAAGCATTTAAAGTAGTACATGTTGTGTGGGTTAATGCATGTACCATTTTCATTATTACTGCATTTATTATATAGTATTATGACATACATAATTTTTTATTACAAAACCATGTGACATGTTGTGTATGCTGACAGGCCATGTGATCATTTAATACATGACTAAAGATGGTGAATTCGGTTACATGTCATGTTTCCTCCAGGTACACACTATGTACTTATTTAATTTTAAATGAAATTAATTTATTAATTTGTTTAGATTAAAATGATGGAATTTCTAAGACTATTCAGACAAGATAAAATGAATTAACTAATTAATAATATAATTAATTGAATTAATTATGGGCAACTTTATCTTAATAAAAGAATGAATTGAAGTGAACACTACCTGGTGTAAAAATATGTTTTTTTCATGTTTGGATGATCATGAGTTTAGACTGACCAATGTATTTGCTTGGTTTCTTTTAATTTAATTATTATTATATGGGTTTTATAATAATTGTTTTATTAAATTAAAATGATGGAATGTGTGACATCCCCTCCTATATTATGTAATGATCTGTTTGTATGTGGTTTCTTTTTTGTAAGCCTCTTAATCAATCATTTGGTTCCCATTACCTACGTGTGAGTAAACACTTATGTAATGGATGGAGATCTTGGGTGAGTAGTGACAGTTCAAAATCAAAGTCAAGATGAAACCAACTTAGTAATTACATTGGAGTACTGGTGGAATGTTGCAGCTTGAACTAAGTTATAATTCAAGGAGTTTTTTTCCTAGGTTAAGGTTTAGTTTAACATCGGCTAGATAAAATAACCATTAGATTATCTCATGATCATGCCACATTTATTATTTTATTTTTTCAGTTTCATGGTTAATTATTTATGGATTCTTTATTGTGATCACTTAATAAGTGGATTAACAATCATGCAAGATATAATTAAAATAAATTGTACTATGTGTGATTTTTATATAAGCATGGTTGATCACTAAAGTAAAATCCACTTAATATTAACAAGCATGTAATAAGATAAAATGGTGAATTTATGCATAAAGATGAAAATCCCTCAAATCAAAATATTAAGACAATATATCATTCCACTACTTGGGTTGTAATCGAACCATAGTTAAAAGTGATTTACTAACCTCTATTGGGGTGCTTTCAATTATCAGGGGATTTTAACTTAAGTTTTGGGTCAACTTAACTTAGTTCACATTAATGTTTGATTTCCTCTGCGACACTTGTGCAACTAGTAGGTAAGTTTTGAGGAAATCTAAGCCCAAGATTTTAGGATTGGGTAGTCTACACAACAGATCAAGGAACCAGGAGTTTAATGCAATTGGCATAACCCAGCTACATAATACCTTTCAATATCTTATCAAGCCCCTGTATGGGTTATAAGAAGGGACATATGGATCCTTTCATCTAGAATATCCACGCAACAGTATATTCTGAAACCAATGGTGAGGGCTATTGGGTTTTGATAAAATAGTGGTAGATTAATAAATTAATGAAATTGATTATCTAATTTTGTAATCCAGATTAAGTACTAAAATTATACTCTTATTCATTGTAGAAATAGAAAGTCGTGAGACTTTGACTATATCATTACGGTCTATATTAGAGAAGGATGACCTTCTCACTAAGTTGAATTTTCATAAATGTTATAGGCACTTGCACATTATACTACTCTATGAGTATTATACATCTTGGAAATACTTATTCCTAATGTGGCTGATAAAGAGTCTAATGGGGAAGAACTTTCTATCTATATAAAACATTTGGATGATTCCACAGATTTCCATTGTTTCATGCTATTATCCATGCCCAATGAGCTCATGAAGTAACACAAAGATATATATGAGTATAGCATGATGTCGCACATTCATGATCTTTATTAATAAAAGGAGAGATAAGAGAGATATGAGATCTCCAATGCACTATTCAGATGTAAGCTTAGAGATATGGTGCTAGCTAGGCCTCATGTATTCAAGATGATTGGCTATAAAGAGCATTTGGACATCTTGGGCTTCAAGATCCCTAATCAGTTGCACATAGATCTCATTTTATCTTCACTGCCTAAAAGATTCTCCAATTACATTATGAATCATAATATGATAAATAGTGGAAAGTCTCTCTCAAAACACCCTACTTTGATTCGTTGAGTGGACAAGAACATGAGGCATGAAAACCCTACCATCCTTATAGTTAATAAAATTTAAAACAAGGAAAAGGGCCCCAAAAATCCCTCGAAGTCTAACGATCTTAAGAATTTTCCTTCCAAGAAAAGGAAAATCCAGAGATGGGAAAAGGGAAAAAATACATAGTATGTTTTTCATATGGAAAGATAGGCCATTGGAAAAAGAATTACACCCTAATAAAGAAGAAAGGGTAAGCTTCTGGTGTGTTTTTTATTGAGTGAAATCATTCCATATCAATAAGTTTGGTATTAGATACAATTTTTGGTGCTCACATCTGTATCCAAATGCAATAACCAAGTAAATTTCAGAAGATTGTGAGAGGATAGGTGGATCTTCAAGTAGATAACAGGGCACGACTCGCTGCCATGGCTATAGGAGACTACCACATTCCATTTTCAATGGGGATGATCTTGGTTTTGAAATACTATTATTATATACCTTTAGTTACCAAAAATGTATTTTTCATATCATATCTAGATACATATGGGTTTATTTTCAAATTTGAGAATAAAAGTTATTCCTTTTATAATGATGGAATATATTATGGTATGATACTTTTAAATAATGGTATTTATGTATTAGATTATCAAAACTAAGTATTGGAAATTGATAATGATTTAGGTTCACATGACTCATATCACACTCAGTTGTTGCATAACCGCCTTAGTCATGTAAATGAGAAGTAATTGACAAAGCTCTATCAAGATGGATATTTAGATTCTTTTGAACTAAATCCACTTAATAGATTTATTTCTTGTTTATATGGAAAAATGATCAAGCCACCTTTTGTTCGGCAGGGTGAAAGGTCTAAAAATCTTCTAAAAATTGTACACACTAATGTGTGTGGACCTTTTCTATTAGAAGATAGAGGTGGGTTTTCTTACTTCGTTACTTTTACTAATTATTTAAGTAAACATGGAGGTGTCTACTTGGTTAAGTATAAGTCTGAATCATTTGAGAAATTCAAATAATTTAAGAATGAAGTAGAAATTAAAATTGGTAAAAAGATAAAGAAGTTTCAATCTGATCTAGGTGGTATCTTAACCAAGAATTCATCGATTATTTATGGGAGTTTGGGATTCTATCTCAACTCACTCCTCTTTATACACTGTAGTGGAATGGCATCAGTGAAAGGAGGAATGGTACCTTACTAGACATGGTAAGGTGGATGACGAAACATGCAGATACTTTATTATCCTTTTGGGGATATGCATTATAGGTTGCATCGCATATACTAATTGACTTCCAACTAAGGCGGAAAATGGAATGCTATATGAATTATTCTATGGAAAGAAATCTATGTTTCTGCATACTCATGTATGGGGTTGTGATGCATTTTTTAATGTTAATTCTAGAAAAAAAACTAGCACCTTGGGGCATGAAGTGTATCTTTATATGATATCCCAAGGAAACAAGGAGATATTACCTATATGACCCCTCATACAATAAATTCATTATGGAAGGTCAATCCATATTTCTTGAGAGGGAGAACATCTTTAAAAGAGATAGTGGGAGAAATATTGAATTTGATGAGTTTGATGCTCAAGATATACAAGAGTTGGTGAAGGAACGAATTTCACAGGTCCCCATGGAAAGGGTTGTTCTTGAAACACAAGTATTTCATAGGAGCATCATGGAGGTTAGAGAACCAAAAAGATATAGTCTCTAGTCACCAAGGATGGTGACTCGTTATTGGTTGACAATAATGATCCTCTTTCCAACAAAGAGGTAGTAGAGAACTCAAAAGCTACAATATAGCAAGAAGTCATGAATTCTAAGATGGATTCCATGTATCATAAGCAAGTTTGAATTTTAGTCAATTCACAAGTTGATATAAAGCTCGTTGGGTGCAAATGGGTATTCAAAAGAAAACTGGACATGGAAGGTAAAGAGAGTACCTATAAAGGATGGTTAGTTGCTAAAGGTTTTAAACAATTTCAAGGAATAGACTATAATGAAACCTTTTCTCCAATAGTCTTGCTTAAATCAATCAGAATTATGCTTTCCATAGCAGATGTCCATGACTTTGAGATTTGGAAAATGGATATCAAAACAGCTTTACTTAACGGGAACCTTGTGAAAGATGTTTATATGATACAACCAGAATTTTTTGTGACTCTGGGTAATGCTAATAAGGTATGCAAGTTTCAAAGATTTATTTATGGATTAAAGCAAGAATTTGGGTCAAGGAACATTCGATTTGATGAATCTATAAAAGAATTTGGTTTTATAAAGAAAAAATGTGAGTCGTGTGTTTATAAGTGATTCAGTGGGAGTGTATTCAGATTCTTAGTAGTATATGTTGATGACATATTACTTATTGGAAATGGAATACCAGTCTTACAGTTAGTTAAGGACTGGTTAAACAAGTGTCTTTCCATGAAGGACTTAGGTGAATCAGCCTATATCCTTGGGATCAAGATCATTTGTGATAAATCCAAGAAGTTTCTTGGACTAAGTCAAGGTACATACATTGACTGGATACTGAAGATATTTGGTATGGAACAATCCAAGAAGAGATTGGTTTTATTGTCACATGGTATACATCTCTCCAAGAAAATGTGTCCTCAGACACAATAGGAGAGAGATAGGGGTGAGTAATTTCTCATACGCATCTTTGATAGGATCGATCATGTATGTCATGTTATGTAATAGTCTTGATGTTGCCTGCACCTTGAGCACGGTAGGCAGATATCAAGCCGATCCAGGAGAATAGCATTGGTCTTCTGTTAAGGTTATCCTTAAGTATATGAGACATAATAAGAATATAATTATGGTATATGGATGAGATGAGAAAGTATTCATCAAAGAATATACTTATGCTAGTTTCCAAACATATCAAAACGATCTAAAATTGCAGTCAGAATATGCCTTCAGTCTCAACGGAGGAGTTGTGAGCTGGAAGAGTTCAAAGCAGCCAGTTATCGCCGATTCTATAGTAGAATTCGAGTATAAGTAATTTGGATATGCAACTTTTTCCAAGATCTTGATGTGGTTCTAAGCAGTAAAGACTCTCATTATATTGGGATAATACTGTAATGGTGTCTCTCACAAAGGAACCAAGATCACATCAACAGACAAAGCACATGCTTCAGAAATATCACATTTTGAGGGATTTTTCTAAAATGGGTGAAGTCATGGTGAGAAGAGTTTCCACGGAGGAGAAAATAGTGAACCTCTTAACCAAAGCCTTATCTCATCAGAAGCATTAACACCATGTGAGAGCTAGCATGCTGAGAATTGTTAGCAAACAGCTCTAGTGAAAGTGGGAGTTTATTGGAGTTGGTGGCCTGGAATCAATTTCTATGTACTTTATAATTACTTGTATTCATGGTTTTTGAATATTAATAATGTTCTTATCACATCATGAATGTTCTTTTACATGAAATTGTACGTGATAATGTCATAAGGCTAGTTGTCGCACTGAAAGGTCATAGCGGTTCCCAGCTATGATGAGGACCTAAAAGTGCTATGATAATATTCTTTTTTTTTGACAAAAGACGGATTCATTGATAACGAAGATCAGCAGAAGTACAAGCACGTAACCATGATGGGAAGTGATCAAGCCAGAGCAGATCGTCGTAAGGAGGGCCAACGGCTGCCAACTGGTGAGCGGCCTCGTTTCCTTCCCTTTTGACGAATGTAAAAATGCAGGATGTGAAGCTTGACCGGAGAGAGTGAATAATCTGAGTGATGGATCCAAAAGATTGTAGCCCGCCATCTTTGAGATTGATGGCATTGATGATGGTGAGACTATCTGATTCGATGTGAATTGAGTCCCATCCACGGTCTTTTGTAAAATTCAGCCCAGTGAGAATGGCAGCGGCTTCCGCAACTGAGGGTTCCCAAAGTGCGTGGTGTGATTCGTGTTTGGCTGCAATAATATGTCCATGGTTATCCCTGGCCAGCATACCAAGTCCAACAGGTCCATCCTTAGGGAGAGAGGCATCCACATTAATCTTAATAGTCCCTTCCAGTGGAGGGCACTAATGTAGGGAGTGAGGAGGGGGATAAAAAAATATTTGCTGCTCAGTGTGGTGATGCCAACCCGCAATCCAAGATGATGCCCGGTCAACCCAAAATCTGGGGGGCCTAAGAAAAAGATTGAAAATGGCTTCGTTACGCCGGTCCCAGATAATCTGGTGTGCACTGGTATCCTCCCTACCAAGAGCCTCCTTGCCTTCCGACACTTTTCAAACGACATTTCTTGCCCCTTCTGCCTATCTGTCCCAGAATCCCCGCTTCATGCTCTCATCCAATGCCCAGGGGCTCAGGAGGTTTGGAATTGCTGGGGATCTTCCACGGATTTTTACCTGGACGCTGCCTCGGACCTTACTTCTCTTTTGCTGCGATGGTGTTCCTCCTTTTCACCGGCTATGATAATATTCTTAAATATATGTTATATGGACAGATGATATCATTTAATGGGATACAAATGATACAGGCTATCAGGGGCAGGACTCATAAGACATTGAGACTTCTTCTCATGAAATTCGACCTTGGTAATCTCAAGTAAGGAGATTATGGGAACATGACACGCTAGTAGGAAATTCACATTTATATGTGTCGTTAGATGTTCCTATCTACAAATGTGTGTAACGGCCCTTTGACTTTAAAATTATTATTAATGCATATCATGAGTCACATAATTTGATGTATTGATGAAAATTGTGACAACATATGATCACGGTGAGGTAGGATACGTTGGATGCATCATGAATGAAAATTGCATTAATGGATAATGTGAGAAAAGATTTGTCCTTTCTAATCTTTAACGGAAGTAGATATCTCGGGCCCATTGATGGTAATGGAACTTCCTGATTAAGTCTATGGCCATGGCAGTTTTGTCGGCAAATTCATTACCAAAAAGTCAAAGAAAGAGGCATCGATCACATAGGTTGATAACACCTGTGTGCAACTAGCTTGATTAAAGATTTTAAGACAAAGATATTATATTACACAGTGTGCGTCCGTATATGGTATTGTCATTGTGGCATTTAACTTTTTTCTCTATAAGTATCTTAATGTATTGTTAGATGTTAATCTTGGACTTTAGGTGTAACAACATAATGTCACTAAGAAAGGGACTTAGAGACACCCTACATGTATTTGGAATCTCAGTTAAATTCTATATGAATTTACCATGTTGAATAAATATTTTTCTCATACATGGTTTAATAATTATTCATGTTGAGTGAATCGAATATATTCAATCACTTGTTATTCGAGAGAATATTATGTGAGTTGAATATTAAATAAATGTTTACTTGTCGTGTAATTATTTATTTCATTACGTAAATATAATATTTATTTATTCTGGTTTATTCGCCACGTAACAAATATTTATTTATTTGGTTACATGAATAAATAATAAATATTTATTCGATATTTTTGCGAATATAATATTTATTTATTTATCGGTAAACAATGCAGTGATATTTATTTATTTAAATAGTCATTATCTAAGGTCTGATAAATATTATAGGGGATTGACATACCAACTTCAATGGTTCGATGAGAGATGACATATAGAATATTATTTGAATAACTATTAATTAATTTATTCAAGAAAAATAATATTTATTTATCTGAGAGTTTAGCGCATGTCAAATAAATATTATTATTGTTGTTATTATTATTATTATTATTTAGACATGGGGTTCGTCGGGGATTGTGAGAATAATAAGTGCTCATGTGCAATTATATATTCTCTAACCCTATGTCTCAAATAAGTATTATTATTATTATTATTATTATTATTTAGACATGGGGTTCATCGGGGATTGTGAGAATAATAAGTGCTCATGTGCAATTATATATTCTCTAACCCTATGTCAATAAATACCTGATTATGTCTGCATGAATGGCCTGAAGGCCTTGATTTTTTATTTATTTTGGATAATCCTTTTTTTAATTGGGTTGAGAGGTAACTTTTACATGACCCGTAGGTCCAGTGGCGCATGACCCAGTACATGACTTGAAGACCCAGAGGCACAATGCTCAATACATGACCTGAAGTCTCAACCAAACTACACTAAAACTGTCCCTCCCCAACATATGCATCATTGAAGGTGCCTAACTCCCCACCACACATTAATGATCAACTAGCATTGCCTCATGCATAGCTGCACGGTGTCTGGTACCGATGGCGATTGTCATACCCTCGCATTCTTCCAATCCGGTTAGTTATGCTCTTGTGGCACCTAATTGCTCCAAATTCTCTTCTGGGACCTGCTCTGTGTGGTCTTCTTAGGTTGTTTCATGGTCTATGTGGCCCGAAAACCCATGGACCGAAAGCCTGAGGTGGCCCGAAGTCCTTGGGTGGCCCGAAGGCCGTGTGGCCCGTAGGCCCAAACCGATGGTCCGAAGGCCCAAACGGATGAATAGTTCTAACTGTTACAGTATCGTTACAATATCTTCTATAGTACTGCTACAGTAACCCGGAAATCTTCCTCCGCCAGAATTTGATCATGGGTTTCATGCAGGCTTACGGGATGTGTTAACCACTTGACTACCACCCCAACTGTCTGATTATGTCATTCACGAAGTTGAGTCGTGTCATTCTAATTGTTGTGCACAACAAAATTTCTAGAGAATAGTCTCAAGCCCAGAAAGTTCATTCTCTAGAATGATATCAATAATAGAGAGCAATTTTCCTTGTTCACCAGAGTGATTCTTTCTCATCTCAAAGGATTTTGCTGCGATCGACGCCAATCGATGCGAACGTTAAAACCATCTGTGCTAGCACCTGAAGGATTTGATGGCGAAGATTAGAGGTTCGTGGAACATGAGTGGATCACCGCTAGGGGGATTCCTCTGACGCAATGACAGTACGACAAAAGGTACCAAGTGAATCATTAATAAAGAAAGAATTCCAATGAAAGGTAATTTTTAATCTAAACTTAAATTAATTATAAATTATATGTGATGATAATGTCTTGTGGATTCCGAGGTTGCTATTTTATCTAGTTCTAAATAGAAACCCGAATGAGATGAAAAACCATTGTTGGACACAAGGGTGGCCGCTTCCTTTGCGCCCCAAAACCTTCACAAACAAGTTACATGATGGATAGATCTAAAATTATATATCTCCTCAATATGTTGGTTAATGATTAATTTGTAGAGATTCTATTAATGGGTAATTGGTAATCAGTTTTAGGCAGCATGACAATGAGTTTTGGCATATAGCACTGACCATACAATACCTTGACAGCTTGGTTTGTAATATGTTTATGATGTTCAGATACATGCATTACTTTGTCTCAAAATTATTGATGATATGAAACCAAAAGATTGTTACACAACATTAGATTCAAAAATGCCGGTCGGGAACATTTCATAAATCATTCCATAATTTGCGATAAAAGATTTTTAATGTAACAAATCTAATAGAACAGATATAGAATGATCAAATGAAGTAACAATATTACAAATTTTTGACAAAAGAGAAAGGGGGCATCAAATTCAATAAAGATTGAGGATGATTGCATGATTACAGCCACAGGTTCGTTTCTTTTCCACATTCACAACTGCTGGTGCTTTTTTTCTATAAACTGGTCACTAAAAGGTCACAGCACCCAACCACCCCCCCTACACAAACAAGAGAGGGAACAGAGGGAGAACCCAACAGGAGAAGGTGATCTTCCACCTCCTGGTCATCCAACACCTGATAAAAAGGCAGTGACACAGAAAGCAGTAGCCATTATTGGTTTTCTTCCATCAGCACCTGCTGTTGATGGTATTGCTGCTGCTGGTCCATGAAACGGGCGAGGCGCTCAATCAACTGTCCCGCCTTTCGCTTACCCCGTTCCGTCCCATTTTGCGCCAGATCCATTAACGGCCCCATGATCCCAAGCTCCTGAGCCTTCGACAGATATGGCTGGTCCCCTGTGCAGAGATGCACCAACACAGCAGCTGCATTCTCTCTGTTCCTAGGGGAACCACTGCCAATGACATCCACTAGAACGGGCAAAGCATCTGCACCACCAATCGCTGTCTTCCCCTCGGGATGGCTGGCCAGTATCGCCAGTATCGCAAGTGCCTCATCCACCATGCCGCCAGCCGGTTCGGTCAGCAGCTGCATCAGTGTCGGCACGACCCCAGCCCTCACCGCCTTACCCTTGTTCCCTTGATAAATACACAAGTTGAAAAGTGCCGTGGCTGCATCTTTCTTCCCCCTCTGTGTCCCTTCGCTGAGAAGGGTCACAAGGGGAGGTATTGCCCCTAAACCCCCGATCATCACTTTGTTCTCATCGATGACTGAGAGGCTGAAAAGGGTGGCGGCTGCATTTTCCCTTGCTTCCATGCTTCCCTTCTTCAGGACATGAACGATGCCCGGCACCGCCCCCGACGAGACAATGGTTCCTTTGTTATATTCACAGATGGAGAGGTTGAGGAGTGCCGTGACCACGTGCTCTTGGGTGCGCGAATCGGGTGTAGAAAGGATCCCAACAAGGAGAGGAATGGCACCGGCTTCCGCAATGGCGATCCTATTGTCAGCGTTTCGCTTGGCAAGGAGACGGATTTCACCAGCTGCAGATCGCTGGTCTTCTGGGCTGTGGGATGTGAGCTTGCGGAGAAGAGATTCGAACTTTGTACGCTCCGAAGGTGAGCATGATGATGGCCTGCTTCTTTCAGAACTCTCTGGACGTTTTGGAGCTTCAATTCCGTTAGCTTCACACCACTGCGCAATGAGGCTTCGCAGAACATAGTTGGGAGTGAGAATCGTGTTAGAAAGGGCCTGCTGTGTTTTCGGACATGTCTCGTGCCCTGCTTCCAACCATTTCTCGATGCAACTGCGCTCATAGGTCTACAGCAGAAAACAAGTAATGGGAAGATGAAATGCACCTGTTTAGATTTTGTAACCAGAAGGAACTAAAAGAAACCAAAACAATTTTGAAACAGTCAGGAAAATTTCACATAATATGTACCTGTCCGGTTGAAACAATTACCGGATCCATCATTAGATCCAGGGATATGGGACACCGAAAATCATCAGGTAAAACAGGGGACTTGTTATCTCTATCAGTAGATGCTTGTCCGATGCAATTTGAAGGAATATGTGTATCCAGTGCAGAGCAATCTATGTCAGGGTTTTCTGTTAGCACAAAATCTTTTATCCTCTTGAGCAGCATCGCCATCTTCTCCATGCTCTGCTCAGAATCTTCAGTAGAGGCAACAACCAGTTCATGCAAGGCTAACGACTCCTGCATAAGCTCGTTGATTCCCATCAATTGTAGCTTTTCAGCTATTCTTCGCAAGGCAGCTGGGTCAGCAGTCTTCCCATCTTTCTCATCATAAAGTGATGACAGATCGTCATAGAGCTCAGTATCAGGAGGATCAACCCTTCCGATGGCTCTTTTAAACTGAGAAATTACAAGCTCCACCTGATATAAGAAGAGTTAACAAAGAACGCCTTCAAACCATCTTCGTTTACAGGCCACCTAAAAATCCTAACTTCAAACAAAAAAAAACATCTAACCTGTTCCTTAACTTCATCAGAAATGTCCCGTTTATCATAAAAAATTCCACCCAAAGCTTGTTCCAAATGAGCAGTCACTTCATTAAAATCATTCATAATTTGATCGTGCTTTAAGGCCTGGCATTGTGACGAATTAAATGTCAGTTCCAAGAAAAATTAATAAATATTATTAAACACTATAGGATTCAAAGAACTGATAGTGGCATATACACAAAAAACAATGCTAACAACCCACAACTCGTAAAGAGGAAGTACAGAAACAGCACTAATAGAAGAGTTGAAAGAAAAACTGCCAGAAAAATTGGTTCTTCATGGAACTGTTAAGACCCCCCCCCCCCTCCCAAAGAATGAATGAACCGCAGTGTGGAAGTATAGTGTGTATCGAAGTATAGTATAGAACCAGAATTACAGTGTGAAGAAGATGAAGAAGAATGGAGGATGAAGGGAAGAATTCTCAAGAGGCACTGCAAGCGCTCCCGCCCAAGCCAAGTGGTCGAGTCTCTAACTGAAAATATTTGTCCACCCCATCTCTCCTGCGCTCAGCCCTTTATAACAACCATCCCCACACGTGGCCCCCAGCTTCCCTAACTCCTCCCCCCAAAAAGACAAACCTACCCCTTCTATAATGTGCAGTGCTGTGGGGACTAGGTCTCTATCGCTCACTCACTCCTTGAAGTTCAGTCTTGTCCTCAAGATTGGGGAGAAAAATGATTATGGTGGATGGAGACTTTTTCCCGTGTAGCTTCTCTCTCTAGATGCCCCTTCTGTAAAGTTAGCCAAGGAGTCTTCGCTGTCTTATTCCAGCAGAAACAGCTGCCATGCCTTCAGAATAACTCCACCCCGTGGCGAAGCAGGAGGTCGGCTACAACATTCCGAAGGCCATAGCCATCACACAACTTCCCATGGCCGAAAGAGGAACCGTGCTGCATGCTTGGCCAGTGGTAGTGGAAAAACCTCCGCCCGGTCCATCAGCAAGCACATGGCTCATCAGCCGCCTCAGGTTCATGGCAGCTTGGGTGCAGAAAAGAAAGTCCTCAACATGAAACTGCCAGGTCCATTCTAACAGAAACTTTTGCATACCATCCCAGCTTGACCGAGCATCACTTGCACCATTAATTGTTTCAAGGACAAAAACCCCAAGGCCATACACACCAGCTTTTGAAATGAACTGACCTTCCAAGGCATATTCTGGTGACAAATAACCCGTTGTCCTTGCTATTCTTGTGCTAACATGAAAGATATCATCAGAGGAAAGTTCGGTCAAGCCAAAATCTCCAACCAGGTGCAGCATGTTTATCCTCATACACTCCTCCTTATCATGGACAACTCCCAGCCAGTGGCCAATCCATAAACGTCAGCCAGGTAATCATTAGCTACATCCATAGCACAGGCCGAAACCTGTCAGTCGAGAAAATCTGAAAAAACTCATGCCCCCATTGCGTAGCAGGAACATCACACGGCTTTTCTTTGGAAACATCTTTGGTTGTATCCAAAGTTCTTATCCAGGATTCTCCTGCATTTGGAAAATCCAACAACTGAAGATTAAGTGGCCTAGGATCTGATCCAGGAAGATTGAGCTGTCTTGTTTCTTTATAATGCACCCTTTCTACACATGCATGCCAAACAATCTCTCAAGTGGTCCTCCCTGTTTTCTGAACCCGCTTTGGAGCAACGAAGTTAGGAATTCCTCCTCCACATCCTGCCCCCTCAGCCCGAGAAATGGCTGATGCACCGAGAATTCTGCAAACAGCATGTTCCAGCTTCCCTCCCTTAACATCCACTGATGGCAGCTCATCTTCCTGCTGCGCACATGTCTCTGTTTGTTCACCCTCTGATTGCACAGTGTAATCCGATGTGGTACCTATTGGCTGCAGGGCTGCGACTTCTGCATTTGAAATCTGGATGAGAGGCAACTTCCATTCCTCCGGAAAATGAAGAACACGCGCATCCCAACCACATGAATTATTGTCAGCAAAAACGGGTAGCTCCACCCATCATGCATCTGAGTGGTCATTTCCGGGACCAGTTGAAACCTTAGTCATATCTGCTGGCAGCAATGGCCGCTCCTCTTATCGTTGTATTGTCTCCAAGCATTGCTCCAGATTGAAGATGGATTTCCGGAATTCCACATGATCCCTCATCACCTGCGTAGAAGTATCCCTTGTCGGCACCATTCTGGATGCCGCCGCGTCGCACCCCTGCGCCTCCATAGCGCCAGACACCGCTGAATACACTTCAGGCAGTGCGATCAATAGAGAAGGCGGGAATCTCCTCTTGCTCAGTTTCAATAGCATTTGCTGCCAAAAACACACCCAGGCCAGACACATCTGACGTCCAGAACGCATGCCTCTTGTGCGCCTCCTTGTCGCCGACTCCGTTCGAACGTGCGCCGGTCTCCTCCGCATTATTTGCCATTGCCACCACATACCGGCCCAGCAACTTTGTTTCGCCAGCCGCCCCCAAGTGCGCCACAGCCCTCCACGCCACCCACAAAAACCGTTCTTCCACCTGCAGCGGCTTCTTCTCCAGGCAACTCACCAAGTATGTGAGGTTTTTCTTGAATTCAGCTTGCTCTTGCCGTTCTTGATCCCTCTCCAGCTGGCTATGCTGAATCCGTCCGTGCGAGCCTCACGTTGATACACCGGAGTCGTTGGTCCACCACATCGAGGAGCGTCACCTTCTCCATAGCTCGCCTGCTGCAAGAACTTCCGGCCGAGCTCCCCACCTTCGAACGAGAAACCAGCAGAACACTCCCTCCCTCCCTTGTGTGTATAGAAGTATAGTATAGAACCAAAAATTACGGTGTGAAGAAGATGAAGAAGAATGGAGAAGGGGGGGAGAGAGGAATTCTTGAGAGGCACTGCATGCGCTCCCACACAAGCCAAGTGGCCGAGTCTCTAACTGAAAATATTTTTCCTCCCCATCTCTCCTGCGCTTCCCCCATCCCCTATTACAACCTTACTTCCCCCCATGCAGCCCCAGCTTCCTTAACAACTCTTCCCCCAAGAAAGACTAATCTACCCCTTCTAGAATGTGCAGTTCTAAGGGAATTTTGCGTCATTTGTAGTCCCAGATTAGCTTGAAAATGGCTCGAGAGGGGGAGAGAATTGAGTTCTAAAATTTCACACCCTCTTTTTGAGAACTTCCGGTACTAACAACTATTATGCAGCGGAATAAAAATAAACAGAAGAAAGGAACACCGGAGATTTTATAGTAGTTCGGGACACAAATATCCCCCAGTCCATTTCACCAACACTCCCTCCACGAGCTTGGTGATTTTACTAAAACCAGTCTTTTTCCTAAGGATTGCCCGACTTGAATGCAAGCAATCATCAGTTGGTACAAAAGGTGGATGGAGCTTTTGCTGGGATCCTGTTACAGGACTTACAAACAGCCTTCACCCACACTCAGTACAAGGAGTGTGCACTTACACAAGAGAGAAAAGATTTAGTATAAAAACTTCAGTTAAGGCGCACAGTTGCAAACGGCATCTGACAGTAGAGAAGTCATCCAGGAGAATAAAATATTATCTTCAGAGCAGCTCAAGGAAGAACTTCTGAAAGCCAAGGATGTTTCTTGTAAGCGCAAGCACAGCAGAGATGTAGCAGACTTCTATTTCTTCTTTTTTGAGAAAAAGAAAGCTTGTTGCAGCGCAATGAAAAAGATAAGGGTTTGTAACAAAACATATGACATGAGATATGTTGGAACAACATTAGCAGTCTAACAACCTCCTCTTATTTGATGATCACAAAACTAATAAAGCAAAGCATAAAATTTTAAAGGGTTTGTAACAATTATTCAATATGAATATATATAAAAAACTGCATGCATTCTTAAAAAAAATTTGTTTGCGAATCTACTCCCCCTTTTTGTGATATCAAAAAGAAAGAGAGGAGGAGGCAGACACAAACAGAATAATATAAAAACGAACAATATACATAGGCATAAATCCACTCAGCAAAAGAATGTAAAATAGGATCAAGGTCAGGTTTGGGCCGAGGTGGAGGTTTATTGAAGGGGAAAAAGAGAAGGTAGACTCAGGTTCGATGGGAGGAGGAATGACGGCTTGGCCAACTGCAACTTCAGAAGAACTTCCCTCTCCAAAGTCGATTCAGTCACGACCAGAGAGCCGGAGAGGTGTAGCTAAGACTTTTTCAGTGCTTTGAGGCGACACTGAAGTCATACTTGCCTGAGGATGTGAGCAGCACAGGTCATGAGGCGGCGGCTGACAAAACTGGAGTGGCAGACGAAACTGGACCAACAACTTCAACTAGCTTCTGATTCTCTTGCTGATAGAAGACGGTAGGATCAAAAACTTTGTCCAATAAACCAATCACGGAGAGCAGGGCCAATAAATCTGCGGCCTCTATATAGGTTTCAGATGCAGCGGAAGCGCCTTGGTGGGTGATAAACCAAGAAGGTTTTGTTGACTCGGTGAATCATTCGCAATATTGTACAAGACGTGAACGCCATGACCAACGAAATTTTTCCACCAAATATTAACATAAAGAAAACCTAGAACCAAGAGAGAATCTTTGCACGTCAAATTTATAATTAATTTATTTAGGATCGGAAAAAACGGTTACCTCGTCAAGGAACTTTCTTTAATGATGATGTTGATATCAACCTTTTTCTCAGATTACCTTCATTGCGTAGGGAGGATCCAAGTGTAGAATCCCTCTAGCAATGCGGAAGCACCTTAGTGGACAATAAACCAATAAGATTTTGTCAATTCGGTTGATCATTCGCAATATTGGACATGACGTGAACGTCATGACCAACGAAATTTTTCCACCGAATATTGACATAAAGAAAACCTGAAACCGGGAAAGAATCTTTACACGTAGACCCTCATACGTAAACCCTTCTCAGATTACCTTCATTGTGTAGGGATGATCCAAGTGTAGAATCCCTCTAGTTGTGATCCACACGTGCTCATTTGATCTTCGAGCGACGCCAATAGATTTTCGGATGCTAGCACAGTGAATCAATTGCGTTGTTTGTGTTAATCGCTTCTAGTTCCTTCGAGGTTGAAGGAATATCTCTAGAGATTCTCATTCTTGAGAGGAAAATAAAAGGAATGGAGAGAGAATTCATTTGTGCGCAACGATTCTCAAATCTTGATTAACCCTACACAATAGACATAACCGTCTATTTATAGAACTGGGATTTATGTTAAAACATTATTTAATTACGTACCAATCCTTAAATAATATAATAATCATTATCAACCCTCATGCCATATAATAATAATAATATTATTATTATTATTATTATTATTATTATTTTATAGCGTGTGCTCACTTGCGGAACGATAAATATTATTTACCGACTTGTAAATAAATATTTGTCACCAGACACAATCTTGGTCCGCTCTAATTCCTCAACATGTATTGAATACCCAAATAAATATTTAACTAAATATTTCATTCATCAATAAATAAAATAAATATTTTATTCACAATCCAGCAAATAAATATTTATTAAATATTCATGTAATCAAATAAATTATTTATTAATAAATAAATAATTATCCATTACCTTGCAAATATTAACGGTCAATAAAAGTTGAATAAAATTATTCCTCGATCTTGAGAATAATATTTATTCCAATAATTAAATTCAAATAGAATTTAATCAAGATCAACAAAAACACTTAGCGTGTGACCCTCTAAGATTCTTTCTCGTTGACATTAGACAAGTTTGCCTAAAGTCTGTGATTAATGTTTAGCAACGGGTTAAGGCACCCAAGAGAAAGAACTTAATATCGCAACATTGACCACCAAATACGAATGCTCGTTGTGTAATATAATCTCTTTATCACAATATCTCATCAAACAAGTTGCACATCAGTGTCATCAACCTATATGTTTAATATGTCTTTCTTTGACTCTCTGAAATAAACACGTCCTTAGACCATGGTCATGGAATTTAATGTGACGGTTCTATTTCAATCAAAGGATCAAGATATCAACAGTAACATCTCGACCCAAAACCCGTCAGGACCGAGTTGAAATGTCACATGACCTCATGCGCGCCTCCCCGTACGCTAGGGTGACGACTAGCAGCAGGGGTCTAAGTCTGACAGTGGAAGATTATACCCTCCGTATCATGTCATTGAACAGAATCATACATAAACAATAATAAAACAGTAAAGGAATAATCAAAGTAAAATGAGGAAACTGAATATATGGCATACATAATAAAAGTAACTCTCAAAGTGGTAAGTTTGTCCAGAGTGATGGCAGCAGATGAATAAATGATAAGTAAATAAACAAACATCAGCGGTCCTCTAAAGTCTGCTCCAGCTCCATGCTCCACTGTCCACCATAGGGCTCTTGCCCTTCACTGGATCTCTGGTCATGAAATCTACAAACGCACCGAAATGTCTGAGTAGAGTGAGTACAAAACTCGGTATGACTCCACCAATGTATCCTTACCATAAGTGCGCATATATATAATAGTGTATATCGTGATAAAAGTAAATGCTCAATAAACGAACCATACATGTGTCGAGTCATCGTGTGTTGACCAAGCCGCCACGAACCCCGGCCCCACCTACTTCGGCTCATTGTCGGTAAGGTTGTCAAGAAGTTGAGTATTGTCATCATGGAAACACAACTCACCCCACCCTTCTGGTGGTTTGTCACAGGAACACCGCACATTCATCCATGTCGATCCCCAGCCCACTTATCCTTTTAATCGCCCACGACTCAAGTCAGTAGGAAGCCATGACCGGTATCTGCTAGCAAGCCACTATGTTTTCCCCTCTAAAGGGGTATTCACGCCCGCCTTTAAGAACATCAGGACTGCGTCGGGTTGGGTAACCAGCTATTGATGCTTTCCCCTCTATAGGGGTAGCCACATCCGCCTTTAAGGACATTAGAACCGCATAACTCTCAACCTCAAGGCTCCACCTATGTATCTCAATACCTACCAACAAGTCACTATGTTTTCACCTCTATAGAGGTAGCCACGTCCGCCTTAAAGGACGTTAGGACAGCGTCAGGTTGGGTAATCGCGTACTCTCAACCTCGAGGCTCCACCTAAGTATCTTGGTACCTATAGCACAATTCCACAGGCTATCCAACACACAAACAATACATGTTGTAGCAAGGAATGATAAGCCACACCAAGATCAAAGCCAAGATAATCACATAATCACAAGTCATAATCAAGCAAGCCCAGAGCTACTCACACACCCACATGTGGCTTAGAACAAGCATGGGTTAGTCCAACATAACTTCATATCATGATAGCATCCCATATACAAGGCCCATAATGGTAAAGAACCTCCTACCTCACAGTTGTCCAATTCGACGTCGAGGTTGCCAAGGTTGTTGTCACCTGAACCCACATTTGTACCAACCGAAAGAATGAACACACATTAAAGACTCCTAGAACCTCCAAATCATCATAACGAGGCTTCTAGAGCAAAGCAAGGAAAAAAAAGACAAAAGCGATCCAAAACCATACCTTGGGATAGGCTGCAAGACTCCACGGCGCAAGGTTCACACCATGTGCACAAGGCACACCATTGGCAAAACGCACACACCACAGGCACAACGCTCACACCGCGGGCACAAGGTATTCACACCACGGGCACAAGGTATTCACACCACGGGCACAATGTTCATACCATGGGCACACGGCATTCACACCTTGGGGCTAGTTTGTGGCCTTCAGGAGCTTCTGGATTGGTGTTGAACAACGGAGGGGATGGAAGGTATTTATAGGGATCCCCCCGAGATCACATACGCGTGAAAAAAAACCTCATAAATCCTCTTTAATTCTAAAAAGGACAGTTGAAGCCATTAAACCCAAAGACCGACGACTGAAGTTCGCGGTTGTTGTAACTGACGCGGAAGCGTCCTCTGCGGCGTGGTGTAGGACAGCATGGCACACCCTCCTTCGAATGGCCTCTGCGGCACAGCCAACCTCAGAGGGCCAAGCCACGGCGTAGCCCCTTGTGTTGCGCCGCAATGCCACATGTTGCGGCGTAGTCTCAAGGGATACGATGTGGCCCCATTTGTTTTGGCACCAAGCCTTGCCAAAACACCCTTTAAGCACCCGAAAACCTCCTGAAACCCCCCGGTCTCAACCAAAAACATGGTTTATTAGAAAAACAAGGGATAAACATACCCCTTTTATTAAGCACAAAATCTTCAGGGCTTGACATTAACTTTCATAAAGGTGGAAGGGACAAATCCTTCCTCGACTTATCCATTAATAACATGTCATTTGTGACGCAACCAACGTGCCCTACTCTCCGTGAACATATGGCGTCACAGTTTTGATCAGTAAATTTATGTGTGTGAATCATGACATGCATTAATGATAATCTTAAAGTCTAAAGACCATTACACATGCTCACAAATAGGAATATCTGATGATACCAAAAATGCGAAATTCCTACTTGGGGTTTGTACTCATAATCTCCCATCTTGGAAATTACCAAGTGCGAACTTCATGAGAAGAAGTTTCATCCGCTTACGAGTACTCGCAAATGACAGTCTACATACTATGTGTCCTATCATAGTACATTATCCAACTGTAGAACTATATTTAAGAATATCGTCATGACACTTCAGGGTTCTCATCATAGCGGAAAACTGTTATGACCTTATCAATGCGACAAATACCCTAGAACATTATTACATTAAAGTCGGAACAATGATCAATATGTAATAAGATGTTTTATTAATATTCAAACTTTTGAATATACATGTAATCCAAAGAACAAATAGTTTGTTCTAGAACACCAACACTCTAGAATGGAACATAGCATCAGCACTCATATCAATTTGCTTGATGATATCCTCCATACAGAAGTCGAGGATAATCCTGTATCCTTGAAAATTTTGTTGAGCAACCACTACATGCAACCGCTGCAGCACACTCTTGAAGGCTTCAATCTAAGTGGCTGAAAATTTATAAGAGATGGGAAAAGGCGGTAAAGAGGTGCATTCTGCTAGACCAGACTGTCCAGGTAGGTTCCTTCTATCTTCTTCAACATAGGCACGAAGGTTCAGCAACTTGACATCAAAAGCTCCAACTTTCTGATCGATGTTAGCAAGCTGCTCAATTAGAACTTGTGGATCGGAAACTGATGCAGGGGTAGGAACAACAGGTGCCAAAGGCATGGGTACTGATTTCTTTCCTTTGAAGATCGCAATCTGCTTACCCTTGTTAGATTCTGAGGTGCTGGGTGCAACTTGAGGAGCAGAAAAGGAAACTTTCTGAGCAGCTACTGGGAGGTCCTTCAGTTGTGTTTGAAGAATTTGGAAATTCTTGTTGATGGGAATTGTCCGGTTGTCCAACTGATTAATGATATTGTCGGACAGAACAAAGGTGGCATTCACCTTGGAGTGAACAGATGAAAGACACTCCTCAAGATAGCCAATAAGACTGACCAACTGGCAGTCAGTTCCAAGACATCCCTTTCTAACAGCCCTTACCTCATGAAATTCTGAAAGCAATTCCTTTCTTAGATCCTGCAACAAGATTGGAGAGATCATGTCCCAGTTAAGTAAGGCTAGCTGCCAATTCACAACATTCAGACCTGAGGAGAACTTTTCACACAGCAGCTGAAGATCTAGACTGAGAGCAGTATCAGAAGAAAATACTTTAGATGAGAGTCCTTTGAGAAATTCAAAGTGACTGCCCACCATACTCTTAAACGGGTGAAAGCCTTCTTTCATATCAGACTTACTCCTGTTTCAAAAAACCAGATTTAGTAGCACACTGATCCTTTAACTCAAGCACTTGTCTCTTCAAGGATTCAAGGTCCTGGTCATCTGAAGCAGGAGAGCTTGACTGGACAGGCTGTAAGTGCTTAAGCATCTCAGTTTGGGTGGCTATTAAATCCATCATCTTATTGAAATCAGTTTAGAGACTGAATTCTCTTGAATGCTCTTCAACTCTGCTTGAGTGGCCCTGAGCTCATCATTGAGCTCACCAATATCACCTTTGATATTTTCAAATTCATTAAAGATTTCTGCAACAAAAGTTTGATCATTCTCATCAAAACTTGAGCTTTCCTTATCCTTATGCACTGACGGTGAATCTCCATCACATCGAGATGGAAGGGCTTCATCCATCACTTTTCGGATCCTTTGAAAGATAGGAGCATGAGAAACTCCAACTCTAGAATCCTCACGCGCTTCTAAGTTGACAGGTAAAGGAGCAATAGCAGCAACAGTCTCTTTAGGAACAGGTGATCTAACAAGCAGATCAACTTCTACACTGGCAAGGACAGCATCCTCTCTAGGTAACTCATGAGCATCAGGAGTTGCGGCCTCAACTTCTCTTTGCACATCCATAGTTCCATCTTCAGGAACTTCATGAGCAATAGCAACTTGTTGCTCTTCCACTCTAGCTTCAGAAGCTCCAACTGGTTCTAGAGTTACTTCCACAGCAGGTGCAACAACCGCTTCCCTAGCAGGCTCTCCCCCTCAGTAGGTGTTGCATCCCTAGGAAGAACAGGTTTAGAAGCCTCCCCCTCAGCAGGTGCAGGAGGTGTTGTTGTTGGTTCAGCTTCTCCTTCCTTTCCAATTGCAACAAGCTTATTAGAGGATGAATCTCAAGAATATCCAAAAGTTTTCAGGAGGGTGGTTGTGAGTGTATTACTCTTGTGGCACTTAACAGCTCCTCTTTCATCCAACTCCACTTCTTTCTTCTTAAGCAACGGAGAGAGAATCCTACCAAAAGGATAGCAGCTCATCTTACCTTTTCCTTGACTGCAACGATGCATGAGGCACATCATGTATCTTGACAGACTAGCTTTCTTCACGTTCAACAAAAGGTATGGCGAGTACATATCTTCGAAGAGTAACTTCTCGAACTCTCCAACCCTTTGAGCAAAACCGGTTTGAATGAACTTGCACAGGGCTTTCCTTTCAGCCTCCAGGTCCTTACATGCTTTCTTTTAAACCACAGAAGTCCCAAACAGGGATGTGATAACTGGTCCAATATCATCAGTGCCCACCAGGGTTTGGCTAAAATGATAACTTCCTTCGTGAGAGCAATGAAGAATCTCCGTCACTTCATTAAAAGAGAGGACTCATTTCCATTAACTAGACGAAATTTTATCTCCACTTTGCACCAACTGAAACTGGGCATTCTCATAAAACTCGCATACTTCTTCCTCAAAAACAAAACTAATTTTCTTTTCATCAAAAGCAAACTCCCAACCTTCAAATCTTAACACTTTCTTGAAAATAATCTTCGTACTATTTAACCAAACAAGATCGATAGCATTACTAGGAAGAACTCAACGCGGCAAGCTAGAAACTTTGGCTTTCTTCGAGGATCGCACCTTCCTTTGTCCTTTTGGCTTTCCCCATACTCGTACTAGGTAGAGGAAACTAAGAAACAGGGTTTCGAAGGATAAGGCAAAGGGTTGAAGAGATTCAGCTGGGAGAGCTCGCGCGTAAGGGAATTCGAGCGAGAAGAAGTTGCGTACCGGTTTAGGTGTGTAAGGTTTTTTAGGGATTTGAGTCGTGGATCGAGAAATAAAATAAAAGGAAATAAAATAAAAGGAAAAAAACAAAAAAAAAACTTTAACAGATATTAAAATGACATTATATAAATTATTATAAAGTAGAACCAAGTAATACTAAATATGTAAGATACGCAAGGAAATTCATAGTACCCAAAACTAAAACTAAAACCGACTTTTAAAGATAACTTAATGGGCAAAAAAAAAGCAAACACGGTTAAATTCAAATAAACCTATTTCCCTCTTAATAGAATCAAATCTATCAAGAGAGAGAGAGGCTTATCTGGAACTGATTTTCAGTAGAAATAAATTCAAGAGAAACATCACTTTTTTGAGTGTGGTCTCACAAGAAATGATGTCAAAAATCGATATGCTTTGTTCTTGAATGGTTTATTGGGTTTTTAGAAATGTTGATAGCACTGGTGTTACCACATTTGACTATTACTTGATTAAAATTAAATTCAAAGTCCATCAAAGTGTGTTTCATCCAAAACATTTTGTGTACAACTACTACCAGCAACTATGTATTCTACTTCTACAGTAGATAATGCAGCTGAGTGTTGCTTTTTACTAGACCAAGAAACTAGGGGTTTGCCAAGGAAGTGGCAGGGGTGCTTTTTCTATCTAACCTACAACCTCTAACTGAAAATATTTCTCCTCTCCATCTCTCCTGTGCTCCCCCCCCCCCCAACCCAACTCCCCCTTATAACAGCCTTACTTCCCCCCACGTGGCCCCCAGCTTCCCTAACAACTCTTTCCCCCAAAAAAGACAAATCTACCCCTTCTAGAATGTGCAGTTCTGCAGGGACCAGGTCCCTATCAGAAACAAATTTTGTGTCATCCTCTGCCTCTCTCCAATCTGAACAATGAATACTCCAGGACCCAAAAACCTTCATTATTACTTTCTTTTTAAAAAAAAACATTAGGGAAAGCCCCATGCACTAAACTGCCTGTTTTCTGGGGTTGGAAGGGGGTCATTTATCATTATGGTGCTGTTTGTTATACATTTATTTATCAATTAATGAAATTTGAAAAAATTACACGTCAAATATGGATCATTTATGATCTTAACATTGGCATTTGTACTTTTTCTCTAATTTTTGTATACATACTCAAGAAAGCATTGGGGAGCAACATTTAAGTGAGATAAGAGGAAAAACAGATTCACAAGGTTTGTGTTACCTCATCCCCCTAGCTTCACAAAGGCAGGCAGGCAGAGAAATTTAACGACAATCCCTTTCTCATTAATACATGTAATTGACTTCTTTTCTTTTTACAGAAATGCATGCCTGAAAGCATTCCATACAAAAAACAGTGCAGCCCACAAGCCATCTGCAATGAGTGGAGTGCCCAGGATCTTTTAATGCAAACAACAAAAACATATCATGTGATTGAGCTAAGCCTTTGATCATTTCAATTCCTTGAAAATTCCCAATTGTAGAAATGAAGCAGAAACCCTTTCAAAAGCCAAGTGAAGCATGAGCAAGTGAAGCAAGTCGAGGGACCCAGAATCGTTAAATGCAAACAACAAAAACATATCAAGTGATTAAGGTAAGCCCTCATTTACGACCATTTCAATTTCTCAGAAATACCCAAATTACAGAAATGAAGTAGAAGCCCATTCAAAATCCAAGTGAAACATAAGCAAAGGGGGATGCCTTAATATGTTTTGCCTAAGAAATATATCCTAGCAAAACTCAGGAGAAACCAAGAAGAATCTAGAGTAATGTAAAGGAAGGTGCAAAATTAATGACTCACGCGTTAAAAGGGAGAATTATACATGAAAGGAAAATATATTTTGATCAAATCAAATTAAGTAGACAAATGTTTTCAACCAAAATACATGAAAACTGGTTCTGTCTCATGCAAACCACCACAACAAAAATAAAAATTAAAAACTATTTACAATGAAAATATCAAATGCGTCAGAAACAATTAAATATAAATGTCCCTTCTCTCACCTATTTCTATTGCCACTGCCACCTCCGCCCTCTCAAACAATCAACACCTTCTCTCAAACACATACCAAAGCATGTTATAATGCTATTTTCTTTTAAGGATAAATTAACTTCATCCAATATGGAAATACAAGACATGGTCGATAAATTTTCTTAAAGATATAATGGCGGTCAATCGTTATACTGCAATTGCAACATAAACCAATTAACTAGTGAGAACTGGGAGCAACAGGAGGATGGTTGAATCACTGAATAATTGGGCAGATTTCAAAATAAATGCAGGAATAATAGAGTTGATAGGATTCGAAGTTACAATGGTTTGGAATGCCTCCAGATAAGCCTATAATTAAGGCAGCAAGTTTTCACAAGCATTTGTAAAATTTAATTTTGCTCAAATTTCTCCATATACTTATGTGGGTGTCTCGTACTCTTCAGCAATCTATGGAGTAGAGAATCCCTAAAGTCATCGGATTACAAACCCTAGTTTGCCGTTGCAATCAGATATTCAAACCTATATAAGTAACCGGGGAAAAGGGACGAAAATCAAGCGATTTCTTCAGATAACCAGAAAGATGGATCTACGGAATCGGACAATAATTGTGACGGACGCACCACTGGCTCATAATAGAACACACACCAGATAAAGTTTGCTCCCTTGGCTTCCAAATCTTAGCAAATCTTTAGCCGATTGTAAAGCCTCCTCCAGCGAAACCAAAGCTAACACCAAGTCCTCCGATAGCTCCTCCTTACTCTCCTGCATCTCTTCGAAGAGTGGCACCAGGAGCTTCAAACGTCTCGCAAGACTACTGAACTGCTTCTTGACCGTGACTCGATAATCCGACAAGGAAGAAATCTCGCTCAAGATATCCATCAGGCCCTGCAGCAGTAAGTCCCTCTCTGTGTGCATAGCTAAACACAATAAATAGATCGGATCGTGACTCCAGGTTCTTGAATTAAAATCACAGGTACGGCTGAAGCTCTTGCCTATTGTAAGCGAATACCATCTGAGAAACGAAGCAGAGAAGAGGGGGGTGAGAGGGGGATCCTGACGGCCGGGAGGAGACTTTCATGCAGCGCCGATAGATGAGGAGTTCAAACCATGGTTAGGACTTGACCGCGGGCGGGGTTTGGAGGCGGGCGGTTTCGCCTGCCGTGCTGTCCGGAAAGCTAACAAATGTATTCGCAAGACATCAATTGATAGCTTAGTGAAATATAGTGCACTATAAATTAAAATTTACAAATGATATTCATTTAAATGATATTTATTTCAAACTAAGTTTTGGCTAATCTTTAAAAAAAACAATTAGTTATAAGTCGTTCCAAAATTGGGTGAATAGAATGATAATTTTATTTTTATTAATATCTTGTTGTGAAATTAATAATTGGACACAATTTAATTTAGAAATAAATAGATATGATATAAAACAAAATTTAAAGTAAAGAAAATGGAAGAGAACAAATCTTAAAGAGATTTGTTACATTCATCTTATGTTTTGAGTTTTTTTTTTTTTTTTGTTCTTAATTATGAGTGTGTCTTGGCTTTTATAGGCGAGGTTGGACTTGGGTGGTGACCATCAATCTTGTCATTTGTCTCTTATTCACGTGAAAATCACAAAACCACGTACAATCCCCATAAAAATGGCATTACAAAAACAAATTATATAATTTGAAATATATACATCCTTATATCATGTACAAGTTTTCTAAAAATTGTAATCAATAGTGCACTCATGGGTGGATTTGTCATGTTGTTGCTTGATCAAACATGTTATATGTTGATGATAATGGTAACATGATACCTGTTGAAATGGAAGAATGTAAGAACCCGGATCTTCTTTTCAGGTATATTTTCCTTTTTCTGGTTTTTTTTTAGAAAAAAGAGGAGTTTTTGAAAAAAATTGAAGTACACATCATGTACTTTCTGAGTACACGTCGTATACTCGGGTATCGCGGGTAGCCGTGTAGCGGCCGTGTGGGGGTGACCTGGAGGCCGCCTAAAGCGGAGTACGGAAAATGCAAGTACACGCCGTGTATTTTCTTTTTTTTCATTAAACGTACCGGGGTCGCATCTGACGGACAGAACGCCCTACTTCTAGGTTTGGTTCGGCCGAGAGAACCCGCACGACCGCGATCTTCCTTCAAGCCCCCGATCGAGCATCTGTTCTCTGATTCGACCGTCGTCGATTGCGTTGGGATCGTCTCGGTAAGCTCTTCCTTCTGCTTGAGCTTCATTTCCTGATTCCTCCTCTTTCTCAAGTTATCCCCTGTTGAGCGTTTTAGGCGTTTTTGTAGATCTACGATGTTCTTGGACAATTCAAAGCTTGAGGTTCACATTTAGCGATCTCCGAACACCGAGGTAGGTGGTTTGTGCCTTTCTGTTGAAGGTCTTTGAGTTATATGTACAAATTTGCCCAATAGCCTTGAACGAGGTATTGCGTGTTTACTGTTTTAGCCCTGTTAACTGTCTGTTATGCTTGTGTGCTTGAGTAGAGGTTAATTGAATGTAAATAGTGTTGATTGTTATGCTTTGGAAGTGGTTTCCCATGCATGTTCTATTTATGATCTTTTTGTCCTGCTTAGCCTGTTAGACTGCCATGTTTTCTCATGCCTAGTTGTAGGATGGTGTGATTGTTCTGACACGCTGATATGTTGTAGATTGTTTAGCTAAGTAGTTCTTGAGGTTTACTTTGGTCGTATTGTATTACTATGCTCGATTGACTTACACATGGCTGTGAGAACCTGGTGTAGTTGACTATAAGGGGAATTGACTGTGAGTACTTACTCAGAGAGTCTTTAATCGCTTTTGACTATAAGAGGAATTGATTATGAGTGATTTCTCATAGAGTTTATTTATATTAGATTATAAGGGGAATTGACTGTGAGTGTTTCCTCAGAGAGTCTTTGTTATACCCATGTAATTTGAACCAGAGAGGTAGACTGTGAGTGCTTCTCAGAGGGTTACCTGTTTGCGTTTACCTGCTTGATTAGCTGTAACACCCCAAGCTTCTACGGTACGTTTCCCTTCGAATAATGCGATAGCGTGTGTTGTACGCAACCTCGAGTTCTAACACACACCACAACTAATTAAACTAGCCGTTGTGAATAGTAATACCTAATTTTTGAAATCATATATATTCTATATTTCAAAATGGACTTCATTTTTGGATTCGGAATATCAAAATTAGCCTAGGGTGAAATTTTGGTACATTTCGGATAACTTTCATATTTTGATGAATAGTGAAAATTTCTAAATTTTAATTAAAAACAACTTTTTTAATCAAAATAATTAATAGTGATAAATTATGAATTTGAGTGGTTTTAAAGTATATTTAGAATATATTTTTACCATTCAATTTAATGTTTATCATTGGACATAATTTTACAATTAAACCGAACATAAACAAGTGTCAATCTTTTGATAGTTATTATCTCTTAAAAACACGCTTTTTGTTTTGACAGCGGGAATTAATTTTAAATTAATTTCTGCCACTTCTGTGTTTTGAATTTAGGAAAATGGATTCCATATTTGGAATCAGGATGTTCAAATTGTGTAAATAGGTAACTTTTATTTTTACACATTTTGAATAATTACTGCGGTAAATATTTTATTTACCATGGTTAAAGGGTAAATCCGGTAAATAAGGGTTAAAAAATAATATTATAATAATACTAAATTACCCTAAAACGTGTCTTAACCCTATTAGTTGATACATGGTCGACCATGGGCATCTTTGTGTCAATTTTGGGACCCCATGGATCCACTTGTAAGTGATAATGACACTTTATTTTAATTAAGTTAAAATGAATACAAAAATGACACAAGCATATATCTTTTAGAACAACAATTGTTACATAGGGTTATATATGTTGGATTTTAGATTATAAATATTCATTAGAAATATAAAAATATTTCCTACATAATGATATTTTATTTATAATTTTTAGACATTAAATAATTTATTTTATATATGACACAATGATGATGCAGTAATTACTATAATAGTGAAAAATTAAAATAATTGATATTATAAATACCCAAATAAATATAATATGAAACTTTTAATGAATTAAACTAATTTTCTAGGCTAATATGATATATTAGGATTGATTTAATGGACTTTGTTCGAAGTAATCAATCTGTTATGAGTTTCACAAAAATCAACTATTGAATAGTGTCAAAATTGACATAAAAGAGTTCTTAAAACAAATATTATATTATTAATTGATATTAAATTCCTAAAAATCTAAGGTTCGGCCAAGAGACTTATATTATGATAGGTTAATCATTAATGGACCACTTGGGGGTCGCTTGGATGTATATAGTAAGTTTATTAACCATATTATATAAAAATACAAAGAGACATTGTAAAAGTGAAACTAATTAACTTAGAGTTAATACTTAAAGATAAGGTTAATATAAGTACCCAAACCTGTCTAAATTCTATTGGTTGAGTGGTTTTCGACCTATCCCCACCTTAACCTTTGAATAATAAACTTTGGAGCCATTAGAAACCGAATATGAATTTATTATAAATTAATATTTCTAGCTTTTCCAAAGGTGCCCCTCACCCCTCTTATAAAAGGGCACTCCTCCTTCTCATTTCTTCACACCTCTAAAGCCTTTTGGTTCGGCCAAACTCTGCCCAAATACTCTCCCAACATCCCTCACTACAACCTAGAGGCCTTAGTTTGATCAGAAAGTCAACCTAAGGAGCCCTTTTTATCAAATCAAAAGGAAGAACCCGAAGAAGAGGTAATGATTTCACCACCCTTTTCTAAGTTCATTTCTTCTTCCACTTCTTCTTCCTTTGTTCTTACCATTCTGAAATAATAACTCCAGTATCTCACATATACTGTGATGTTATTATAAATATGGTACAATCATATTCAGTATTCTATCCACCCTTTGAATAACATGTCACCATACGTGCGTACGTACGGCTTACCGTCTCCACGTCGTGGTGTAATTGTTATTCAATATAATATTATTTGGATGGGTATAATAATGATGTGTAACTCATGTAAATAATAAATATAACATGTTAATGATTATGTATATATGATATACCATCCATTTATATATTATTTTAATATCAAAAGAATGATATTGTCGCTCGTGCGTACGTACGGACTACCGTCTCCACGAACGCGATGAGATTCATTCTCCATCGTATCCATTCAAGTATAATTATCATTTGATGATTTAAAAATGATGTTTAAGGACTGTATATCATTCTGGATATGAATAAGATACAACAACCATGACTTATGTAACAAAACATATAAAAGAAAATGAGTAAGTTAACTCCCGAAACGACGATAATTCTAAGATATTATTAACAAATCAATGTTAAAAGATCATATATGATATCATATTAATATATATGATTCTTGTATAATTTAATAACAACTATTTCACCATTATACAGGAGGTTAACCTACCCCAACCAAGGAAAAGTACAAGGTAAGGGTTATTTCACAATCTCTTCATTATCCGAGGTTGTTTATACGTAATAATCTACTGGGATATCTTTATCATCCACATCCATGTTTCTTAAAAATGTATTTCAAAACATTTTTTATGGGTTAAAGTCATTTATATCCTTGTTTGAATTTTTATAAGAGGTTTATAAAGGAATCTTTCCGTCGTTTTCAAAACAAGGTCCTTTTTAACCTTTTCGATAGAATTGAGGTAAGAATGTTTTTTTTAACTTATACGGCGGGTGCGGTTATTTTACGCCGTTATAAAATCTTCAAAGATTTCCTTACAAGCTTATAAGAATATTTTCAAAGAAAATGTTTTATTTTATATGGATCTTAAATGGTTTCAAAATGAAAGGAGATATTTCTTTAAAAAGAATTTTGATTTCATCTATGTCAACATCCTTTGATGGATTTTAAGATTATTTGAAGTTGATTTATTATGATACAAAACTTCTATATTGTATTGAAGGTTTTGTGATATGTTTGACTATGGATGTGCTATTTTTATACCATTCATAGTTTATGGTGAAATTATTGACATTTCGTATGCTAGTTTTAATACGAATGTTTATGTTATGTTTAAACCTTTTCATATGGGAATGCATTGGACTTAATAAGTGACGGGTGGAGCCCGCTATAGCTCCTCGATGCATCGGTAGGTCTCATGAGACAAACTAGTGTCTTGGCACAAGGCCTTGACAAAATCTTATTTGTAGTCTTGGCACGAGGCCTTGGCTATGTGGTTATGATAGTCTGGCATTATGCATTCCAACATTATGAAAGTGGTTATTGATATTGCATGTGATTATTCGATTAGTAGAATATCCATGTGAACAAGTAAATGACATTATTTCATTTTACTTTTTCCATACTATGTTGAAGTTCAATTTTAAAAGGCTGTTGTTTTAGTAATTCATTGCCTTAAATGTTTATGCTTATTTTGAATGTTCCGCTATATTGTTATCCTTACTGGGCATTTGAGCTCACCCCTTTTCTATGTTTTATTTTTCCCAGGTAGTGAAGAAGTAATTTATGAATGACTTGCAGGGATATTATGAGGGGTTAATAGTGTGGATATGAAGACTTTGTTGTTGTAGTAGTTTTTCACTTTGAAATGTAATGTAAAACTTTATGATTATATCTAGTGTTTCCAAGGCTACTAAACCAATCGGTCTTTCGAGATTTGATCTTTCTTGTGATCATGCCAATGTTATGTAATTAATGCACCGACTCTGGGCAACTGGGGTCGGGGCGTTACATTAGCTGTCTACTTGATGTGAGAAACTGAATGCTTGAATCTGTAGGATTTGTTACTGCTGAGTACTTCATTGTTTTATTGCTCTTTACTTGTTACCTGCCATATATTCACTGACTGTTAGGCACAAATCTTGAGGTGGTTGCCTACTGGGATTTAGTCTCACACTCTATTTATGCCATACTTTTGGGTCCAAACAGGTTATATTGCTCCAGGTATAGATAAGGGCAGACACCCTTCTACTTCAGGTACTTGATTGCGTTGGAGCTGAAGAGCATGGGACTAAGCATGGGCTTGCGATGTTGTGGAGCTGTTTATTGTTTTTCTTTTGTACTTTGGATTAGTTCTGTATTCAGCACTGTGACTTGTTTGACTGTTTTCCTAGACATATGTATCATGCATCATTTATATATGTGCTCCAGTTGTTTATTTCAGTATTTCGTTGTTACTGTTGTTGGTATGTCCATTGCTTCCGCTATTGCTATTCTTTTCTTCCACTGTGTTACTCTGCTAATGAAGGCATAGTTTCCCCACTATCACACCCAAGGCCCTCGCTGCTAGTTGATAGCCTCTGGCGTTCGAGGAAATGCGCTTGAGGCCATGTGACCAACCAAGTACGGGGCGTCTTTGGACGACTTCCGGAACTGGGACGTTACAAAGTGGTATCAGAGGAATTTTTTTCTCCTGACTTACTGTTTGGAGCCTTTAGTCAGGGATAGGACGAAATATGTACTCAGTAATAAGTTGTGCCCGAGAGTAGCTAACCCATGTACAGGGAAAAACCAATTTACCTCGTTGTTGCAATCTTTTCTGGTTTTGTAATTTTAGAGTTGATTTGATTTTCACCATTGGGTGACTCACATGTATTGTGATGTTATTGTTGATGAGATTGATGTTCTATTTCTGTTGCAACCCGATGAGATGAGGGTATTCCATCTCATACATCATATAGACACTTGTTAGAAATAACATGTCATGCATTCTTATCATGTCATCTAGGGTGCATTAGCGATTTCATGTTGTCGTGATAGGTGTTGTGCTAGATATGCATGTTATTTTGATAGATGCCTTGATAGTATACCTGTTATTTGATAGAGTGTTGATTGTGCAAGGTTTTGTTTGAATGAACATTAAACTTTGGTTCTTGAGGTGTTATGGGCCCTCATGGACTGAAATTTGGTGGATAATTGCCTTGTTTATGTTTCTTATGACATGTATAAGATGTCAAGATTTGATTTGCGGAGAGTATCGGCCCTCACGGATCGAAATTTGGCACTCAAGAGACTGTTTTGGGTGTTTTTCTGGGTTCCAGAGTAGTTTCTGAGGCTTACTGTCCGGAAAAACCCAGAATACATGTCGTGTAGTTTTGAATACACGCCATGTGTTCTTCTGTTTGGGAAGAAACTGTTTTTCTTAAGTACACGTTGTGTATCATATGTACACGTCATATAGTCTCTAACCACGTCATAGGTCATGTGGGCAGAGACACGGGATAGGGAAATCTTTGGGTGAACACACCATGTGCCGTCTATACATGTCGTGTTGTGTTGACCTCGTGTCTGCCCGTGTAGCTAACAACACGGGTCGGCTGAGTCTTTCCTTGTACATTCCATGTTAAATTTGAACACGTTGTGTAGTGTGATCCTGAAATCCGGTCGTGTAACCAACAACACGGGTTGGTGAAATCCTCCAAGTACATGTCGTGTCTGTTTGGAACATGCTGTGTACAGTTAGTCGTGTAACCAACCACGTAGCTAACAACACAGGTTGGTGATGTTCGCCTAGTACATGTCGTGTATGAGACTATCACGCCGTGTAGTTTCTTTCTAAGGAGAACCGAGTGGCTTAGCCGTGTAAGAGAACTCGGGCAGGGGAATAGGATTCAAGTACACGCCGTGTAGTGGACATACACGTCGTGTATCTATGTTTTGTAAAACTTGGAAGCTCTCTTTCTCCTGTTACCTTTTTATGCTTCTAGTTTTCAGTCCTTGATAATTCTGATCTAAGGTGTGCGTTTGACCTTGCAGAGTCATGCCACCGAGACGTCCCCCAGTTTTACGCCAGTTGTCAGGTGGTGATCAGACACCGAACATAGCTGATCAGGGACTACCAGCAGATCCTTCAGTTGTGTCAGTCTTAGAACCAGTCGTTATACCTGACACAGGTGCTGATGCACAGTTCAGAGAAGGCTTCGTGAGGATGATGCAGACCTTTTAGGGTGCGCCTCCTCCTCCCCTGTTGATGGCAGAATTGACGCGGGTTTTTCAATAGCAGTATCCTCCCACTTTCTCAGGGGACGGAGGACCCCAGGATGCAAAGTCATGGTTAGAATACATGTTGACGATCTTCGAGCATCTGGAGATACCTCCAGATAGGAGGGTGAAGCTCTCTATGTACATGCTTCGAGACTCCACCAAGAGGTGGTGGGATGTGATATCACAGGTGGGACGCTAACAAGTCATGGCTTGAGATGAGTTTCAACGCATCTTCTATGACTACTTCTACCCAGAGACGTTGAGGGCCAATCGAGCCCGAGAGTTCATGAGTTTAGATCAGGGTACTCTTTCTGTTTTGGAGTATTCCTCTTGCTTCATTGAGCTGCAGCGCTTTACACCCTTTCTAGGGGGAGATGAGTTGTTCCTTGCACGGAAGTTTGAGGATGGTCTCAGGCAGGATATCCAATCTCAGGTGAACATCTTCAGGTTGACTTCGATATCCTCTATAGTCAACCAGGCGCTGATCAAAAAGCGTAATCTGAGGGATTCTAGAGCTATGGGCCAGGGCGGTTCAGCATCCAGGGTTAGTGCTTCTCTGGACAATAGTAGGAAGCACCGTCGGGAGACTGCACGTGGAAATCTGAGTAGGCGGGATACATCTTCTGGTAGCTAGGTGGTGTGTTACCAGTACGGGAAGAGCGGGCATACGAGGCCACACTACCCGAGAGACCCAATGGAGTGCCGATCTTGCGGTAAGATGGGTCGCCTTCAGTGTTTCTGTCAGATCTTTTCACCAATAACTGGTGACAGGGGTTTTTCTATGACTCCCTGTTCAGGAGCATCACCACTGGTTTTCCCCCAGTCTGGGAATTGGATCTCTTTCAACCATTCAGGCTGAGGTGGAGGTCGTGGTTGTGGCAGTCAGTCACCAGGATTCCAGTGACAACAGGGTAGATCAGCTCAGGGTAGTCAGGTAGGGTCACAGGGCCGCGGTACAGGCTCGACTTTTGCAGTGGACCAGACCCAGCAGGAGCAGGATCCTAGACCCTCTATAGTTCAAGGTTCGATCTTAGTAGTCTCAATTTTATCTTCTGCTCTTTTTGACATAGGGGCTTCCCATAGCTTTATATCTGTTGTTGTTGTGGAGAGTCTTGGTCTCTGCATCTTTTCTTCTACTGATATCTTGACGCTAGACACTCTGTTGGGGACAAGAACGGCTAGAGTACGTTAGTGCAGGGAGTGCCCTCTAGAGGTTGGTGGGTGTCACTTTTTATGGGACCTCTATGTCCTAAAGATGACAGGCTATGATGTCATTTTCGGGATGGACTGGTTAGTTCCCTTAAAAGAATTCCTTGACTATTATCATCGCAAGGTGAGTTTCACATTACCAGAGGGTGGATCCTTTCTTTATAAGGGCGAGTGGGATGTCTGGGCGAGCAGAGCGGGACTCGAGCATCATGGGTTGGGAGGAGTTACAACCTAGATTGCTAGCCTATATCTGGATGACCAGGGGACTTCATAGTTAGACTTTCCTCTAGTGGTGGATCGTTTCAGGGATGTCTTTCTAGAGAAATTTTCAGGTCTACCTCTAAAAAGATAGGTGGAATTTTCTATTGAGCTCGTGCCAGGGGCGGCACCGTTGTCCATTCCTCCTTATAGGATGGCTACACCAGAGTTGCAGGATCTCAAGAAGCAGTTGGAGGAGTTGTAGGAAAAGGGTTTCATCCGACCCAGTACTTCTCCTTGGCGTTCGCCTATCCTGTTTGTGAAGAAGGCGGATGGTATCCTCAGGCTTTGCGTGGATTATTAGAAGTTGAACCAGTTGACGGTCAAGAACCGATATCCCTTACTGAGGATTGATGATCTCTTTGATCAGCTCAAAGGAGCCCATGTGTTCTTGAAAGATTGACTTGAGGTTTGGTTACCATCAGTTGCGCGCTAGACCATATGATATACCTCTTATAGCCTTTTGGAGCAGGTATGGTCTATAAGAGTATGTGGTTATGTTGTTCGGTCTCACGAACACACCTTCAATTTTCATGGCACTGATGAACTGAGTGTTCCATCCGTACTTGGATTCTTTCATGGTGGTCTTCGTGGATGATACCTTGGTGTACTCTCACACTCGACACGACCATGCTAAACATCTTGAGATCGTTCTGAGTACACTGAGAGAGTATCAATTATATTCTAATCTCTCAAAGTGACACTTTTGGATGAACCAGATTCACTTCTTGGGTCATGTTATCTCAGAGACAAGAGTATCAATAGACCCAGAGAAAGTGAGAGTAGTAGTTTCCTGGGAGCATCCGAAGAACGTATTTGAGGTACGAATTTTTCTAGGGCTGGCTGGATACTACAGACGCTTCATACAAAACTTTTCATGCTTAGCAGCACCACTGACGGGTTTGACTAAGAAGGGTGAAAAGTTCTTGTGGTCATATTCTTGTGAGTCATCCTTTCAGGACCTGAAAGGGAGGATGACTTCAACACTGATACTAGTATTTTCAGAGCCAGGCAAGAGCTATATTGTTTACTGTGATGCTTTAGGTATTGGGTTGGGAGTAGTGCTTATGTAGGGAGGAGTTGTTTCATATGGGTCTCGGCAGTTGAGGCCACATGAGAGGAATTACCTGACGCACAATCTCGAGTTGGCTGCAGTTGTTTATGCCTTACAATGTTGGAGACATTATCTTCTAGGAGAGTATTTTGTGGTTTTCACTAACCACAAGAGTCTCAAATATATCTTCACTCAGTGTGACTTAAATTTAAAACAGAGAAGTTGGGTTGAGTATCTTTAGTTTTTTGACTTCGAGCTTGCCTATACGCTTGGGAAAGGCAATATAGTAGCTGATGCACTGAGCATGAGGACTCAGATACAGGCAGTTCAAAAGGCCAGCGGTGAGTGGAAGCTTATGGATCTATTCTCTGAGATGCATTTGGAGGTGCACTACAGACAGTGGTAGACTTTTCTTTCCTCTGTAGCTGTTACCTCTACTCTTTTTGATCGAGTGTGAATAAGGCAGCTATCAGATTCTGAAGGCCTAGTCCTACGAGAAAACGTGTCAAGAGAGGACCCTATTCCTGGATGGACCATAGGTGAGGATGATATCTTGCATTTCTAGGGGTGCGTATGGGTGCCAGCAGACATACGTGAGGAGCTGATGCGGGACTTTCATTCCTCAGTTTGGGCAGTTCACCCTAGTGTCACTAAAATGTATCGTGATCTGCACTGTCGGTATTGGTGGCCATGTATGAAGAGGGATATTGTTGGTTTTTTCATGAGGTGTTCCACTTGTCAGCAGGTGAAGACAGAGCATCAATGCCCAATAGGGATTCTGCAATAGTTACCCATTCCCGAGTGGGAGTGGAATGACGTCGCGATGGATTTTGTGACCGGTTTGCCAAGGTCGCCTCGAGGGAATGATGTAGTTTGGGTTGTCATTGACAGACTCATGAAGGTTTCTCACTTCTTGCCGATCAAGGAGACCTTCGGTGTGGATGATTTGGGACGGTTGTACATCCGTGAGATTGTGAATCTGTATGGAGTTCCACACTCCATTGTTTTAGACTGGGACACACGTTTTACTTCTTGGGTCTGGCAGGGACTACAAAAGGCTATGGGTACACATGTACTTTTGTGTACAACTTACCATCCCCAGACATATGACCAGTCTGAGCGTATGATTCAGGTGCTTGAGGACACACTCCGATCATGCATCCTAGATTTTGGAGGTTCTTGGGAGAAGCATATACCTCTGGTGGAGTTTTCCTACAATAATAGTTTTTAAGAAACTATTCAGATGACACCTTATGAAGCTTTGTATGGTAGACCATTCTGATCACCCTTCTGTTGGTTGGAGGTAGGAGAGACAGCTGTGCTGGGACCTTGTCTTGTCCAGGAGACTATAGAGCAGATAGAGTTGATTCAGAAGAGGATGACTACTACATAGTCTCGATAGAAGTCTTATGCCGATCAGCGGAGACAACCTCTAGAGTTCGAGGTCGGAGATCAGGTTTTCCTGCATGTCACACCGAGGTTGGGGCACATAAGGATTAGGAGATAGGGTAAGCTTTCGCCGAGGTATGTCAGGCCGTTTGAGGTATTGGGGGAGTTGGTCCGGTTGCCTATCAATTGCAGTTACCTCAGAGGAACTGGGCTATGCACGACGTTTTTCACGTTTCTCAGCTCCAACGTTACTTTTCAGACCCGTCTCATATCTTTCAACCCAAGGAGGTTGAGATCGAAGTGAATGAGTTGTTCGAGGAGCGTCCTATCCGAATTGTTTATCGTAGTACGAGGGTTCTCCACGGTCGGTCTGTTCCTCTGGTACGAGTGCTATGGCAGCATGAGCGAGTATAGGACGAGACTTGGGAGAGGGAGACTGATGTATGATCACAGTGGCCAGAGCTGTTCGGGGTTTCTTCTTCTACGCCGCCACGCTAGGGAAATTCAAGGACAAATTTCTTTAAGGGGGGAAGTTTGTAAGAACCCAGATCTTCTTTTCAGGTATGTTTTCCTTTTTTTGGTTTTTTTAGGAAAAAGAGGAGTTTCTGGAAATTTTTGAAGTACACGCACTGTACTTTCTGAGTACACGCCGTGTACTCGATTACCATGGGTAGTCGTGTGCTGGCCGTGTAGTGGCCATGCACACGACCGTGTGGAGGTGACCTAGAGGCCTCCTAAAGCGGAGTACAGAAAAGGCAAGTACACGTCGTATACTTCTAAAGTACACGCCATGTATTTTTTTTTATTAAATGTACTGGGGTCGTGTCTGACGGATAGAACGCCCTACTTCTAGGTTTGGTTCAGTCGAGAGAACTCGCACGACCTCGATCCTCCTCCGAGCCCCCAACTGAGCATCTGTTCTTTGATTCAACTGCCATTGATTGCGTTGGGATCACCTCGGTAAGCTCTTCCTTCTACTTGAGCTTCGTTTCCTGATTCCTCATCTTTCTCAAGTTATCCCCCGTTGAACGTTTTAGGCGTTTTTGTAGATCTACAGTGTTCTTGGACGATTAAAGGCTTGAGGTTCACATTTAGTGATCTCCCAACACCGAGGTAGGTGGTTTGTGCCTTTCTGTTGAAGGTCTTTGAGTTATATGTGCAAATTTTCCCAATACCCTTTAACGAGGTATTACGTGTTTACTGTTTTAGCCCCGTTAATTGCCTACTATGATTGTGTGCTTGAGTAGAGATTAATTAAATGTCAATAGGGTTGATTGTTATGCTTTGGAAGTGGTTTCCCATGCATGTTCTATTTATGATCTTTTTTTCCCGTTTACCCTGTTAGGCTGCCATGTTTTCCCATGCCTAGTTGTAGGATGGTGTGATTGTTCTGACACGCTGATATGTTGTAGATTGTTTAGTAAAGTATTTCTTGAGGTTTACTTTGGTCATATTGTATTACTGCGCTCGATTTACTTACACAGGGCTGTAAGAACCTGGTGTAGTTGACTATAAGGGGAATTGACTGTGAGTGCTTCCTCAGAGAGTCTTTAATCGCTTTTGACTATAAGGGGAATTGACTGTGAGTGCTTCCTCAGAGAGTTTTTATTTATATTAGAATATAAGAAGAATTGAATGTGAGTGATTCCTCAGAGAGTCTTTGTTATACCCTTGTAATTTGAACCAGAGGGGTATAAATAAGGTCAAGCAACCTCCTACTTCAGGTACTTGATTGAATCGGAGCTGGAGAGCATGGGACCAAGCATGGACTTGCGATGTTGTGGAGCTATTTATTGTTTTTCTTTTGTACTTTGGATTAGTTATGTATTCAGTATTGTGACTTGTTTGGCTGCTTTCCTAGACATATGTATCATGCATCATTTATATATGTGTTCTAGTTTTTTATTTTAGTCTTTCGCTGTTACTGTTGTTGGTATGTCTATTGCTTTTGCTATTGCTATTCTTTTTTTTTCACTGTGTTACTCTACTAATGAGGGAATAGTTTCCCCACCATCACACCCAAGACCCTCGCTTCTAGTCGGCAGCCTCTGGCGTTCGAGGAAATGTGCTTGAGGCCATGTGATCAACCCGGTACGGGATGTCTTTGGGCGACTTCTGGAACCGGAACGTAACAAAGTGGTATCAAAGGAATTTTTTTCTCTTGACTTACTGTTTGGAGGCTTTAGCCAGGGATAATATGAAATAGGTACTTGCTAATAAGCTGTGCCTGGGAGTAGCTAACCCGTGTACAGGGAAAAACCAATTTACCTCATTGTTGTAATCTTTTCTAGTTTTGAAATTTTACAGTTGATTTGATTTTCACCGTTGGGCGACTCACATGTATTGTGTTGTTATTGTTGATGAGATTGAGGTTCTATTTCTGTTGCAACCTGATGAGATGAGGGTATTCCATCTGATACATCATATAGACACTTGTTATAAATCACATGTCATGCATTCTTTCCATGCCATCTAGGGTGCATTAGTGATTTCATGTTGTTGTGATGGGTGTTGTGCTAGATATTCATGTTGTTGTGATAGATGCCTTGATAGTATACCTGCTGTTTGATAGAGTATTGATTGTGCAAGGTTTTGTTTGAATGAATGTCAAACTTTGGTTCTTGAGGTGTTATGGGCCCTCATAGACCGGAATTTGGTGGATCATTGCCTTGTTTATGTTTTTTATGACATGTATAAGATGCCAAGATTTGATTCACGGGGAGTATGGGCCCTCAAGGATTGGAATTTGGCACTTAAGGGACTGTTTTGGGTGTTTTTCTGGGTTCCAGAGTAGTTTCTGAGGCTTACTATCCGGAAAAACCTAGAATACACATCGTGTAGTTTTGAATACACGCCATGTGTTCTTCTGTTCAGGAAGAAACTTTTTTTCTTAAGTACACGCTGTGTACCATATGTACACGCTGTGTAGTCTCTAAACATGTCATAGGCCATGTGGGCAGAGACACAATATAGGGAAATCTTTGGGTGAACACACCATTTACAGTCTATACATGCTGTGTTGTGTTGACCTCGTGTCCGCCCATGTAGCTAACAACACGGGTCGACCGAGTATTTCCTTATACATGCCATGTCAGATTTGAACATGTTGTGTAGTGTGATCCTAGAATCCGGCCATGTAACTAACAACACGGGTCGGTTAAATCCTACAAGTACACGCCGTGTCCATTTGGAACACGCCGTGTACAGTTAGCCGTGTAACCGGCCGCGTAGCTAACAACACGTGTTGGTGATGTTTGCCTAGTACACGCTGTGTCTGTGACTAACATGTCATGTAGTTTCTTTCTAAGGAGAACCGAGTGTCTTAGCTGTGTAAGAGAACTCAGGCAGGGGAAGAGGATTCAAGTACATGCTGTGTAGTGGACATACACGCCGTGTATCTGTGTTTTGTAAAACTTGGAAGCTCTCTTTCTCATGTTCCCTTCTTATGCTTCTAGTTTTCAGTCCTTGATAATTTTGATCTAAGGTGTGCATTTGACCTTGCAGAGTCATGCCACTGAGACATCCCCTGGTTGTACGCCAGTTTCCAGGTAGTGATCAGATACCAGACATAGCTGATTAGAGACTACCAGCAGATCCTCCAGTTGTGCCAATCTTAGCACCAGCCGTTGTGCCAGTCTTAGTACCAGCCGTTGTGCCAGTCTTAGCACCAGCCGTTAATTATAACTCTCATCATGATTATTAAAATTTCATTATTCTTGTTTTTTAGGGTTCCTTATTAAAATTACAACATTTCATTAGAAGGTACATTTGGCCAAATCATCCATTTGAATGGTCATATGGTCCACACAAGAAGACCCAAAGAATCTGTGAAGAAACTATACCAGCCATGATGATTGAGTTACTGGTCTAAATCACGAATCCCAAATTTTATGAAACTCCACCATATGTTCTTGATTATCTAAAAGAATCATGGATAAAAATTTTAAGGTCTAACTACAACAACAAGGTTCCCAACTGATGCTTTGAAGTCCAGCCCACCATTTTGGCTGGGAATTAAAACCAAGACACTATTAATGACCTTTCTCCTGATCTACTCATAAAATCAAGCTGGTATTTTTTAGTGTGAAATAAAATATATGGGAGTCTAACCTGTTAGAATAAATTATTTTTATTTGAGGGCATATTTCTGTTCAAAAACCCATTCATGTTTCAGCCTTTGAAAAAGTGTATATTGAAATGGACATATTACAATTGTTTATTAAAATCACCATAACTTTGGATCCTTAAGTAAAATGGACACCAAATTTTTTAAGTAGACAAAAGACATTCATATCTAAAATTTTTAAGAAGACAATATTTCGTGATTCAGCTGTATGGATGTCCAAATTTTCGAGCCAAGTGGAGGGTCAGTTTTGGAATGCAAACAACCCACAACATTGAGCTATAAATTCATCTCACTCCTCTCCTTGAAAGGGGTTGGCATTTAATAGAAGAGGAGGATACATTGTAATTACCAAGTCCCTTCCAAAGGCTTGGTAGGATCTGCAAAACTCATGTTTTCACTTGAGAAACTCTCCCTCCTCTCTTTGATTTCATGTTCTTTCTATTCATTTTCAATTGTAATTTTGTAAGTGTTTGTATTTGTAATTCTGTTTTAATGCATGTTTATTTCTTTATAATATCTTATTATCATCTACCTTTTGTAGTTTAATATTAATGTTCTTTAAATATTCTCAATAAATTTGAAAATAATTCTCTTCATTCACTTTCTCATTCAAGCAAAAGTGTGTTTTTGTTACTTCTCTTTACATTTCACATGTGTGTTTGGCGCACCGTTATTTTATTGTATCATTCTTTTTATTATATTTTTGAACCATCACCATAAAAATTATAAACAGATTATTAACCAACCAAATGGATGAGTAAATATCTCATTGGGGCGATTCATAATTTTGGGATATTAAGTGATTGAGAGCCTTCACTAAATGAATATTCTTTAAATTATTATTGTGTTTGTTGAACTTAATATGTCATGGATTAATGACATGTTTTGTTTATCATGTGGATTCCATGGATTACTAGAATCACAAATACACTACCATCAAAAGCAATAATAATGATTAGAACCCTAAGTTAAGTTAAAACTTGGATTAAATCTTTAACACTTGGTAATTCCGATCAAAGTCATCTTGTAAAGTGGGTATTAATTTAATGAAATATAAAGAAAAGCTCAAGGATATCATAAGATTAAATCCAGAATAATAAACTCACCCCAATGTTTATCAATTTTTTAAATCAAACATCATCCATTAATCAATTTCATTTAAGGTTTTCAAACAAACTCCCCCAATCAAAATAAAATCAACTAAAAATAATCGACTATTAAAAAGTATAATCGTCAAGAATTCAACCTGAGTGATTCTATACACATTAGCAGAGCACCAGAACCTTGAATAGTTGATAGGTGACAATTGATTGTGCTTTCAATGGACAAAAAAGATTCTGCTTGTGTCATTGGCGTTGGTTATATTTGTATCACTACAAATGCAGGTTGTACACTGATGTTGAGGGATGTGTGACATGTCTCAGGTATACACCATAATTTTTTATCTATTTGTGATCTTGATAATGATGGATTTAGGATTTCACTTGAAAATGGAAGATAGACATTATCCAGAGGATTGATGGTATATGCGTGAGACAAAATGGATGACACGGTTTATAGGACGAATGTAAAGGTGTGCGGTGAAGTGTAAAATATAGTTGCGAAGAGGACTTCGTCAGATTTGTGGCATAAGTAATTGTCATGCATGAGTTTAAGACTATCGATAAGGATGATGAAATTTTGGAATTTGAATTTGGTCATTACACATAATTCATTTTTCTTCAGAGAGTGTCATTAATGAATAAGGAATTGAAATCAAAGATCAAGATGATGTATTAAGAGTTTTAGACTTCTTGGGGGATGTTGAGAAGAGGAAGAAATTAGTTTATGTAGTTACTCTTGATTATGTGGTGATCACTATTATGGGGAAGACAAGTGTTATTAGTTCCAATCTTGTTCATCAAGGCATTACATACATAGGCATGATGAAGAATTCGGCATTTGGATTTCTTTTACGAAGGGAGCTTTCAGATTTCTATCAGATTTGTAAAAGGGAAATGTCATATTTTCTGCAAAGGGTGATGGTTGGTGCGATACCAATCGATTTACTTTCTAATTGAGTTAGCTAGATGAGATCTCATTCTTTGATGGGATGAAGGGGGAGATTGTTTATATTCATCCCATATCTCACTCGGAGATAAAAAAAATGAGATAATAGGAGTTTGAAATTTTAAAACTCCCATATTGGAATCACATGATATATTTTTGTGTTTGAGATATAATTTTTATATATTTTTGGAAGGGTGTTTGAGGGCTTATAAAAGGGATCAACAAGGGTGCCACATACGATGAGCAAAAAGGGGAACAAATACGTGGTGAGCAGTGTCACAACGAGCAGATATGTGGGTGATGATTTTTGGGCATGGGCAACTATGAGCAATGACAAGTTGGGTTGTACAACGACTTATTTTAGGTGTTACAATGATGTTGCATGCTTGGTTTTGATCTCTAAGGGGTGAAATTTTGTCACAGACGATTATTAGTGAAAATATAGAGACATATTGAGGTATGATTTTCACATCAATTTTCTACACTCTTATTGCAATTCAAGTTTTGGGCTTTCACTTGGATTTTGTAGGCTCTTTGATTATAGTGGAATTTTTCAGAGTTTTCCTGTGGTATTTAATCCTCTACATTGGAGGGTTTTTCCAGCTTAAAAATTTGTGTATCATTTTAGTTCCTGCTATTATTTCTACACTTTCATTTTTTTGGAGATTCTCATAATATTTTTGACACAATCAAGTTTTTATCCTAGGCCCAATATGTTTCCTCCCTAAAATAAATAACATGAATTTGAAAAACCAACCATATCTTACTTTGATTTTTTAGAATTAAATAAATCAAAATCAATAGTTACATAGAGATAATGAAAAATATGTTTAATTTCATTTATATAAGATGAATTAAATATTGACCATAAATCATTAGTAATTGTTTTATTTGGTCGAGTATAATCAGTAAGATACATAAGAGATACTATTGTATTAAGGTATGATACTTCCGATAACTCTTCATTTTCTTTACAAGGCCTAAATGAATATATTTTTTAGATTTAGTGTTTTAATGATCATTGGTGTGCTTAAATTTTTCATGTTATCTATATTAAATAATTTTAGGACTTTCTTAGTATAAATTGAGTGATGTAAAAATATGTTTCTTGGAATGTGCTCAATTTGAAAACCAATAAAATATTTTTTTTATTTCTTGTCCTCCATTTTAAATTTTTTCCTTTAATAATTTAATCATTTCATGGATCTCTTCTGGAGTCTCGATGATAATTAGATCAAAAATATACACAACACAATTATTGCATATCCATATATTGTTTTCTTAATGATAGCACACATGCATATAAGATTATTTACATACCTTTCATTCAATAAATATTTTCTTACGAGACTATACTACTCATTCTTGAATTGTTTTAACATATATATGGATTTTTTCAATTTAACTAAAACAATTCATTCAAATTTAATTAAAAAACTTTATAAATTTTAAATCTTGTATGTATATACTACTATTAAGAGAGCCATATTAGCAAATAGTAACAACATTCATAAGATACAATTTTTCCTTTACAGCTACTACATAACGAAATGTAATTTCATTCATAATTGAAGAATATGTCTCTTATAATCAATTCTAGGTATTTATGAAAAACCTTGTGTGAAGATGAGTTTTGTATCTAACAAACTCATTTTGATCATTTCACATTCACACAAGAACTCATTTATAACTGATAGAGATATATTATCATATATTTTTACATGATAATTCATGCTAAATAATACCTCATGGTTGATGATAAATTGGAATTGATCACATTTATAATATATACATGTGTGTGTTTTATAATAGAATTCAGAATTCAATTGAAAGTGGGAATTTAAATGAATTTATGTTATTTTTAAAATTCATTATCACAACAAATCTTTGATTTATGACTTTTGATTTTCAATATATGAAGAGAAGTAAAGCCGAGCCCGAAGGTATTGGAAATTAATGAGAAGTCATTGAACTCACTCAAAATAATAATTTATATCTCTTACCCTCCCTAGTATAGTGGTGAGTAGGGCTGAACCCAATGAAAGGGTGTGAGTTGTACTAAGGGTTTATTATGAATCTAATCTACTGAAAGCAGTAAAAACATAAGGTGTTGGTGAAGGAAAATGAATTTCATAATTAAAATGAATAATAAGGGATGTGAGGTGTTAAAAGAAAGTGTTAGAACATAAAACTAAAGGTTATGGACAAAAGACATGCCAAAATAATGAGTGGAAAGAAAATGATGCAGCCTATTGAAGACATAATGCTAAAAAATGGAAGCAAAAAGATCCACAAACAGATGGAGTCATTCACATGAAAAACCTTCATAAACCTAAAAAATTACATTAATTAATCTCCACTAATGAAATTGTTGATATTTTGTAGTGAGAGAAATAATTTGAAATGGTCTTGAATTTATTTTTATCCTTAAAAATCTTAAACAAAATCCAGACTGAAATGAAATAGGAAAAGATAAGAAGAATGGATTATAGACTTGAAGAAGAAAACAAGAGCATGAAAGAATTAAAAAACCATAACAAATGAATTCCCCTTAAAATAATTCTAGTTACAATGCATGTTCAAGGAAGGAAAACACGATCATAATCATAAATATTCAGTACAAAATGGATAAAGGAGAAGATGAATCCTTCCCTATTGAGGGAATAACTCCACCCCCTCATCCATCTCAAGCTTCCTTACTTCTTGAAGTAAATCTCATACCTCCTACTCCTACCCTCTTCTCCAGATGTTAGTTGAAAAAACTTCATCACCCAGAAAAATGCATAAGTCCCTATAATATATCCTCTAATTTTACCAACTTAATTTACTAAGATGACCTATCAGTCATCACTATCTCAATATAGGCGTTCAACCAGTAACTTGACCTTCAATATCTACCCATATAAATTTATCATATCTCTTTAATAGACTTTTTCCACTTTCACGATCTCTTAATTACTCCATATGTCACTTTGTCAAGATGACATCATTTTCTTTAATTCTACTTGGTAACTATATATTCTACCCAACTAGACTCAAATTCAAGTGAACCCTTACATTTGATCAATGTAATTTGATTCAATGATAGACCTGAGCTCCCTGTTATTCTCGCCTACAATTCAATAACATGACTCGAATGATTCTTTATTTTTTAACCACTCAACACAAAAGACTATGATTCATTTGCATCGACGTCTACTTAAAACTTTTTTGAGCTTGAATCACCTGGAGTAGATACATCTCTAACATAATAGCCACAACATATGGAAATTCAAACCCCCAACAATAAATTAGGTTCTCAGTCATGCAAAAAAAATCCTCTGTTAGATAGGGAAGCTTGACTACAATAAGTAAACATGCTCAACTTTCTTCCCTCTTCGACAACAACTTGCAGCTCAACATCAGTCCACCAATGATTCTCACATTTAGCCATATAGATTTATCCTTTAAGTTTGAGATTTCATTGAGGCATTTTATCAAGTAAGTTATGTGTGTCATCCATTGTCTTTGAAATCACAATATTATAGATCATCAAGGCCCCTATATTTTCATCATTAATACCTAAAAGAAAATAGACTAACGAATAACAGTTCTTCGACTTCGATCATTAACTCGATCTCAAATCCATCAGAAATCCTCCTTTCTGCTTCACGATGACTGTTCTTCCTCATTTCATTAGGTCTGGGGTATCTTTCACCAGCGACTCACAACCGGTTCATCATGTTTCTGACTTGGTTCATCAGCTCGAGTGAACCGGGTCTCCTTTAGTCATCAATATATGCTCAAATAGATGTGTTGGAGGGTCTATTTAAACTTCAAATGATATGGGCTCCAACCGAAAATACTCAAGGGCCTACATCGTGACACCCAATCTAGTGTTCAACCTAGTCCAACTCAAATTCCAGGCTCAACATCTTCACAACATTGAAGGTTTATCGAGCCCAACTTCTTTAGTAGTTCATGGAATTGATTGGTCTTCAATTCGGGATGGGGTATCATGGTTTCTATGATTTAGTCTCAATATCAATACCTTTTGATTCGAGTTCCTAGCATCAACATCTCATTTTCTTTAACCGAGCTCAAAACCAATTTCATTTTCATCAGGAGCAATGTCTTCTTTAAGATCATCTTGGAAGTTCTTCATTTTGAATCTAGGGTTAGATAAGTTTAAAAGGAGGTTGAGTGTCTTCTTTGACAAGCTCTAAAATTGGTGAAGGAAATTCTTCTACGTGGGGGAAATTATCATACATGCAATTCTCTTACAGGGGTCAAAACCAATTATCTTATAAAACATTCTCAAATTTATCTTACATGGGCTACTGAAAAATAACTTACGAACAATGACACAAATTCTACTACATAGAATTTACTTATTTGGAATACAACGTCAATTTCTCTTATATGTATAAAATTTATCCTATACAATTTATGTAGAAAAACTATTTACATGAACCAGAAAAAATCAAATATCTTATGACGCTACCTACAAAAAAATATAAAATTGAAAATCCATTGAAATAAGATTAAAATGAATTCAAAATTAAAACAAATCTCCACATCAAATTAATCCATCAATCTAAAAAAAATTCCAACATAAAATGTTAAAAATTAAAACAAGGAACTAAAAATTAAATTCTGCATTGAAACACTAGAAAATTATATTTCAATTAAGCTCATCAAACACAATAAAATATTTGATCCTAAAAAAATAAAGAAAGGATCATTTCACCAAATACATACCAAAAAACATACGATTTCATTGAAATATTCAAAGAATAAAATTTTCAACACAAAATCATCATATATCAAGTAATCACCTTTTAAAAAATCATTTAGACATAAAAAATCATCAAAATGTTGTGGAAACATGAATTCAAATTAGGCCAAATCAAATTCCACCACACTTAAGATATTGTTAATCCTAAAGAAATCAATTACGCAAATTTAGTGGAATAAAAGTAGGCCCAAGACTGAAAAATTGAAGTGCCACAAAGAATTGATTTTCTAAAATACTTTCCTCTATGGAACCTCTCAAGGAGTAAATGGGATTTACCTCTTAAAACTAAATGGTTTTAGTAAAAATCCATTTTCCTATTTTACAAAAAATACTGGTCTTGAAAATTTTGTAAATAATTAAACACACTTCAATTTTAATCCAATTAGAACTTTCAAACTTCTCTTTACCTCCAGGTGAACAACACACATAATTTAGCAGTGGATAAATAGACACAACTGAATGGATGGGTGAGAATATTAGTTAAAAAGAATGAATAATTAACCCATCCATCAGTAAAGTAATAAAGAATGAGTGGTTCATCCTGTATTAGGATTTTCATTTCATATCCCATTTGGATGCATATATTATGAGTTTAATTCGAATCAAAAAGATTAAAGCCAATGATAATTGTTATACATACTCCCAAAATTTTACCAAAATAAAGTAGTTTCAAGAGCATAAAAAAATGTTGTACTCAATTAAATCCATGGTACTTAATTAAATCCATAGAGGAATAGAAATTAATCTCCTCAAAGTGGAAAAACAACCTTCAAATTTATGATTTTTTTGAACCACTAATAAGAAAATTGATGCTTGAAAAAACAATCAATTTAAAAAAAAAGTTAGGGGTATTTTTATATGTTAAACATTAAAGTACCATTTAAAACATTTTAAATCCCCCCCCCCCCACATACTTAAAAATTAACATTTCCCACAGTGTTGAATCCTAAGATGAGAGAATAATTGAAACATTTTTAGTTGAAATAGATTTTCAATTAGGCAGTGCTAAAATTAAGTCTTGGGTCACAATAAAATTCAAACAGAATGTTTCCACAATTTGAAAACAATTTTCCAATCAAATTTTAGGATGTACTTGCATTTTTAATTGACATAACACAAATATTTTCAATTTATACTACCACAAAACTGGGTTTTCGCACCGCCACCCTTTAACTGTGCTAAAAAAAAGTGATGATAAAGGGGGTGCCTTTATCAGCACTAAAAAAAGCACCGATAAAGGGAACTTTTAATAGCGCTAAAAAAATGCTGTTAAAAGTGACCCTTTATTAGTGATTTTTCTAGCACTGATAAAGACACCTCCTTTATCAACGATTTTTTTAGTGCTGTTAAAGAGGCCTCCTTTATGAACGTTTTTTAGTAGCGCTGATAAAGGGGGGGCTTATCAACACTTTTTTTCCCAGCGCTAATAAAGTGAATATTTCAAAAAAAAATATGTCATAAAAAAATGATATATTGATATAAATATAATATATATTTTTTAAATATGTTTTAGATCGATTTGATATGTGGTAGACACAAAACGGACACCCGGAGCAGAAATTATGGTCGTTTGGAGGGATTAAGGACCTTTTAGTACCTTGAAGAATATGAAAAGGTGTTCTAGTGGTCACTGGAGTGTAGGTATAGTCACAAGCTTCAATTTGATATGTGGTAGAGTCAAAACGGACACCCAGAACAGAAGTTATGGCAAAACGGATACCCCAAGCCAAACTTATGACCGTCTAGAGGGATTTTGGGCATTTTTTTGACTTGAAGAACGTGATAAGGGGTTACAGTGGTCACCAAAGTGTGTATCTTTTCAAAGGATTCTATTTGATATGTGGTAGAGTCAAAACAGACACCTGGAGAAGAATTTATTATCATTTGAAATTGTGCAACCCTCCTAGCACTTAAAAACCTAAGAAACCCGCAACTCACTAAAACATACATAACTTCTGCTCCAGGTGTCCGTTTGAGCACCACGACCAGTCAAATTGAAGCTTGTGAGACAATTGAGGACCAAATCTAATAAAAACTATGATAAGATCAAAGAAATGGAAGATATATTAGTTGTACTACTCAAAAAAAAAACTCTAACGTCAAACGACCATAACTTTCACTCCGGGTGTCCGTTTGGGCTCTACCACATATCAAATCAAAGTTAGTGAAGAGATATATGCATCAGTTTGAATTCAACATAGTTATAGTAAATTTTGAGGCCCTAAAACCCCAAAAAACCAATGGAAGGACTCCAAAATCCCATTCCTGTGTCCGGTGCCCCGTCAAATTTTTCTTAAAACGGTAATAACTCATGATCCGTGTGTCTGTTCGGCCTCCGCCACCTGTTATATCGTATTTCTTTCCATGAGCTTTGGTTTGACTGGTCACATAACTTAAATGGACAATAATAGTAGAAGTTATTCCCTTTTCAGTGACTCTACGGTTTGTTAGGTTTTTCAAGCTCCCCATTTCTAGCACTTTTGTCTTGTCTGCTGTTTTTTCAAATGACCGTAACTTATGATCCGTCTATCCATTTGGACTCCAACACCTATCATATCAAATCTAGTTTCATGATCTTTAATTTTAATGGTTTAATAGTTGGAAAGGAATCCTGGATCAGAAGTTTTTGTCGTTACCCTGAGTTTAGGGTTTATTTGACTTTCTGACTGTATTTACGGGTTTTGAGGGTTTCTCTATTTTTACCTGTTTTTCATGTTTTCAGGGCTTGTTATCATTTTTCATAATGTACTATTATTTATAATCAAAGATATAACAATATATACATATTTTTTTTATATATTCACACACAAAAATTTAATTTTATAAATAAATAATTAAACATATTTACATATAAAATATATTTCTCAATATATAAGCCTTATCTAAATAAAAAATAATATCCATTTTATTTAAAATATAAATATATGAATATTTATATACCTATATAATGTGTACGTTTATATATATATTTGTGTGCGTCTATATTGAAAAACTGATATATATTATCTATATATTCTAAACATATGTATATACATATTAATATATAATATTTGTAAATATATATAAATATGTATAATTATACTTACATATACACATATAATATATATATGTGTGTGTGTGTTGTATATATGTATTTATTTATTTATAAACACACATAAAAAAGCATATTTTATAAATGTATTTAAAATCAATCTTATAAATATATATTAATATACAGATAAATATATTAATATATAAATATAAATATAACTATATATATATATTAATATACAGATATATATATATATATATTAATATACAAATATAAATATATATTAATATACGAGTAAATATAACTATATATATATATATAAATAAATAGATATATTAATAAATGAAGAGAAAAACAATATGGTGGAGTAGTAAAGACTTAGACGCGCAAGCAATAGGTCCCGAGTTTGAATCCAGGGGGAGGTAGGTCGTGCGCGTGGGTGGGGAATAAGGCCTAGCACTGTTAAAGTTGGTGGGGGTGGGGTGGCTTGGGGCATGCGGGCTGGGGAGGGGAGGGGGGCACTGTTAAAGGGTGCTTCAAGCGCTGTTAAATCTCATCCCCAAATTAAAGAAATATATATATTTTTTATTTTTTTTAACTTTTATCAGGGATAAAAAAAAGTGCTGATAAATGACCCATTTATCAACGCTTTTTTTAGGGCTGATAAAACACTACTTTTATCAGCGTTTTTTAGCACTAATAAAAGGGGTCTTTATCAGTTCTTTTTTAGCACTGTTAAAGGGGACCCCCTTTATCTTTGTCTCAATTATTAGTGCTTTTTTAGTGATGTAAATGCGCTTTTCTAGTGCTGATAAAGACAATATTTGCAGTAGTGTTAGCTTAGGTAAAGCAGTATGTTTAGTAGTGAGTAAAGAAGCAATCACCACCAAAAAATAAATTCAAACACTCTAAAAAAATTCTAAGTACCAAGAAAGGTTTTAAATGTATTTTAAACTGATTTCTAAAGCCCAAGATTTTAGTAAGAATGACACCCAACAATTACAAAACATATTCTCCTCAATCTAATTCTAAAAGAAAAGAAATTTACCCCTGTTTCCTCTGGAATTGGGGATGATCTCATTGATTTAAGATTCAAACATTCCAAATGGTTTCTAACGGGTTTATTAGTAGAATAGGAAACATTCAATGATTCCATATCCATCTGAACCTACTTTCCAAAGGTAGGCGCTCATTAGTTGTGAACTAATGAGGCTTAGGAATTTTCATTGGTCGAGAGGATGGGAGGTCGGACTTATCACACCTTTTTGAAGGGAATTATTGTCTACTCTGGGACTCTCTTTATAGATTTAAGTTATATTCATGAATCCTTATTACCTTACCAAGTATAAAATTATCTTTCCTTTAGATCTGACAATCAATGATTGATATGTAAGAAATTTAGAGAATCTTTTATATGTATTCGAGGTTCTTCATCGATAGAGAATCATTTGTATTTGTTAGAGATTCTTAGTAAATGGTATCCTTTAATACATAAAAGTCTCTTGGTCATTATGATAACCATACTGGTTTTAAATCCACTCAGTGGGGCACTTGAAGTTTATTGTCATTCAGAAGGACATTGATTATTTCAGAGTTGGGATCGTACCCGCAGATGGGCTACCTACGTATCCTTTGTTTGGAAAAGGAATCAGAACCCATGTAGTTCGAGTAAGAGAGTATGATGTTTATGCATGATTGATGGCTCAAAGAAAGATGTCATGATTAATCTTATACTCTAAGCTCACGTGAGTCATGGTCGGTGTGAGAAACAAGAGGTATTGGTGAAACCAGAAAGTTGTGCCATGAAATGATGTGGGGATTATGTATGTATGACTGCCCAAATAGATGAGGATTAAGATTTACTTCAGGGAAGAAATACATGAATAGGGTCCATAAAGGTATATGTGCTTCATGGAGATTTGGATACTCTAATCTTGGGGATTACTCCTAAGGAAGATGCCCAAGTTAGAAGGGGACTTATGATTGGGTTTTACTCCTGAGAAGGAAGCCTAGATCAAAAAGGAATTATGACTGGTTAATAGAAATTAAGACTGGGGCTTACTCCCGAGAAGGAGGCCTAGGTTAAGGGACTTGAAAAATTAAGGGACTTGGTGCTTATTCCTAAGGAGGATGCCCACATTTGAGACTGGGGTTTACTCTTGAAAAGGAAGCCCGAGTTAAGAGAATTAAGACTGGGGCTTACTCCTAAGTAGGATGCCCAGATTAGGGGACTTGGGGCTTACTCCTGAAAAGGATGCCCAAAATTAATGGGAATTATGACTGGGGATTACTCCAAAAAAGGAGGCCTAGGTTAAGGGGTTATCTCATCTTAAAGGATGAGGTTGAATGAATGACATCTCAATCTTTAGTGACATAAAGATATGTAAATCACTAGGTTTTGAGAGATGTTCCATAGAATTCCTTTCAGATAAGGAGGTTAATCAAGAAAAACATGCCATACACGACTTTGAAGAGTGTCTTGAATACTAAATCTTGAATAAGAGAGGTGGAATGAAATAAGAAAGGTGAAATGGGTAGGAAGGGCACCCAAAAAGATAGGGGCGCGCAAGTCCTGGCAGGAACGCAAGTACTGTGTGGGCATGCAATTCATGGTCACGCAGGTATACCTGCGCGACACATGGGTACTTGCGCGATTGTTAAAAAGCAGGGTAATACTTGGGCGATCCTTGACCAAATCCTTTAGAATTATCCTGAGGTACTTCCAGAAGAGTGGCGCGTAAGTTTTAATGAATAGGTAAGGAGGCGGGCAAGTGTGTTCATTTCCCTTAAGGGAAAAACACTTAGGCGTGCAAGTGTTAGTGATTTCTAACACTTAGACCATATCCCTCTTGTATAGACCTTCCATTCTAGGTAAAGAATTACCTTAGAAGTGTTTGTAAGACTTGAAGAAGAGACTTGGGGGTTCAGAGCCCTATATCTGAATTTTGGAAAAATTCCTCCTGAAATGGGGGGCCCACAGGGTCTATTTATAGGTTGCTGAAGACCCTGGGCGGTTTTCAAAGAGGGTGCGCAAGTCACTTGCGTGACCATTAGGCGGCGCGCAAGTGTACTTGCGTGGCAGTAAGGGAACTTGTGCGGCACATGTGCATTTGAAGCCTTGTTCATGCCTTTGTCGATTTTTGATGTTTTCTTCAAAGGATGAATCAATTTGTGCTAAGTCATTTCCCTTTCCATTCCTTTAAAAAATGTGATAAAAATGAGCATCAACAAAAGTCCCCCCTCAGAGTTGGATATGAAAGAATAAGGATGCGACTCTGAGGAAAAGAAGAAAACCAAAGGGAAAGAGGCGTGCATGTGTTCACTGCGCAACTTTCATCGCGTAGGTGTGTGTCGCGTAGGGCTGGAGCGCGCTGGCTGTAGGCGCGTAGGTGGCTGGCCTGGCCTATATATATGCGCTCATTTGTCGTGCATTGCACCAAACTTCGGATTTTTGAGATCTCACCGTGAAGGTCATCTCCGCTGCGTAAGTTGCTCTCTTTTTCGCTTTTCCTTTGTTGTCACGCTGCTGTCAAGGTATCTGGACCTGCGCGGTGATACTTGCATGCCAATTACTTGCGCGACACATTATACTTGCGCGACACATCCACACTTGCGCGCCAAGTTTAGACTTATGCGCCAAGTTTAGACTTGCGCGCCTTAATTCCTTTTCCATTTTTTCTAAATTCCTTCACAAATTTTATGAAAAATAAACCCATTTAAGAGTTAATTTATTCAACCTTTGTACAGATTCAATGGCTCCCAAGAGAATCGGAACGACTGATGAATTGGAAAGAAAACATCTTGATTATATGATGGACATTGTTGGCCATGATTATTATACCGTCTGTGATAACACCCTCCCGGATCTGGCTAAGTATCTGAAGAAATATCACTTTGATTTCCCACAAAGCACTTATCTTCCTTTGTACGGTTATGGTCATCTGCGAGAAGTCACTATTCCAGAAGCAAAAAACTATCTCCCACTTTCTTGGTTTCAGAATTACACCAATTTTGCTTCAGTGAATATCTCATGTGAAGGAAGATTTATAAATGCTGAAATAGTGGAGAAGGCCCACATGACGCATCATAACCCTTGTACACTAGATCTGAAACCTCATAAGCCTGAACTGCAACCACATTGTCATCTTTCAATCTTCCTAAATGCTCAGATGGATCAATCCAAAGGCTGGAATAAAAGTTGGGACTTCCGTCCTGAGGGAGGTGTGAAGCCAGCTTGGATGTGGGCATACTAGGTACGACAAACCTGTACAGAGTTTGTCGAAGATCTGAAAGGATTTGCGATATACGAAGCTGTCTGGGTTGGGCAAACATATGTTTATAGACATGATAACTTCGTGCTAGAGATACTCAGCCACTGGAGCCCAGAAACCAATTCTTTCCATCTGACTCATGTAGAAGTAGACATCTGTCTGTGGGATGTCCACAGGATCTCAGGGGTTCCAATTTTGGGCGACATGTATGATGAATTCATTACTCCCAAGGTGACTTAGAATGATTCAGAGAAGACTCCTGCTTTGGCTCGGGAATTATTTAAAATCTTCTACAGGCTCAAGAGTTCAGAGACCTCCTTAACTCATTCTAGAAAAGATATTCATCCGGAGGAGTGGATGAATATATTTCTTATTGAGAAGAAATAGAAGGAGCCAAAGGAGAAAGAGCCAAAGGAGAAAGGATCCAAGAAAAATAAATCCAAGGATAAGAGGTCCACTCGTCCTGCCACCTGCCCAAAACCTGAGAAGAGGGGTGCTCCTGGCACATTCTGGCCAACTCTAGAAGCACGAGAGTTTGATAAATGGGGATATGAGGTGAATCAAAGGATTCTGAAGAAGACTCATCTGACGGACTTCTTAGCTTTTTGGATCAACGTTTATCTCTTTCCAGTCAGGGATTCGAAGGGAGGCGTCAGGCCAGGGACCTTCGTCATTGTGGAAAAGTTGGACGAGGGAAAAATGGTTGGGTTGGATACCCCCATTTTATCAAATATTCACAGGAGTTTACTTCATGTCTTCATGGGTAAATCTCTTTTAAGAATAGTGGGACCATTCCAAGTTTTATGAGGATGGATCGCCACTCACTTCAGGACTTACAATGTACAGAATGGAGTACAAATTCCTGGAAGTTCTTTCAGGCCGTTAGTGCAAGCATTCTCTTGAGTTTCTCCATTAGATCTTAATGCCTATGACATGAAAGTGAGGTTGAGCATGTTTAAGTAATTCAACTTCTTTCCCTATGGAAATCCGCCAACCGGGCGGTTTGTTGATGATGGAACAACCCACTTGGATTTGAGGGCATACATGCTATCTTGCAGAGATGGTGTGCTAATTGCCAGGATTGATGGAGAAATTATATGCAAGGCCTATGCTCCATATAGATTTGCACATCAATTAAAGTGTCTGCAACAGATTGTTGTATCTCCCCTAGTACATGTCAGGTTATAGCAACATCCGATGGTTGCTCGAAAACTGTAGTTGCTGACATCAAGGGAGAATACTGGGGAAGTATTTGATCTACCAGTTGAAAAAGCGGCACATAACTTGACCACATGGTATACCGAGCACTGAATAGCATCATACCCTAAAGGGGTGCTGAATCACCCAGTTTATCAGGTGGGGAAAAGGAAGAGGACTGTAGAGAAAGGAACCCTTCCTCATGAAGGTGATACTTCCCCACCTGAAGCTCATTCGCCAGATTCCTCATCAAGGACTGGCTCACTGGATTCCCAAGATGGGGATTACGAGGCACAACAAATGGCAAAGCGGCCTCATGCCCGATATAATCCTCCGGTTAGAATCAAAAGACCTACTCCATCAACTCTTGGTGTGTTACTTCATTGTGGTAATTTAATCACTATCACTTTATAAAGAAACAAGTCTTATTTTCTTATTCTCTATCGATAGGTGCAGGAGCTGGGAAGAAATTGAAGTCGAAGATTGTAGGACCTTCCTCGCAGCCTTCTGGTATACGCACTGAATATCTATGACCAGAGGCTGTCCATACATGGTAGAGTCTATATTGTGGTACTGAGACCACCTGGATGGATTTGTGTGAGGGTCTACAACTCCCTGGAATAGGGAATCTTGTGGCTTATACAGATATCCAATACAAGGATAACCCCAATGAAGTGCAAGCTTGCATCAGAGAGCTAGAAATGCTCATATATGCCACTGATGAGTCCATTCCTGTCACCAGGTGGGTGAATGGAATGATTGATCGTGGCACCACTGAGGGGGATGGTGGTTCTAGATATGAGGAGTGGCATGATTATGTGGATCCTGAAGATGTAAGCTTTCTTTACTTATTTGCTTTGCAACTTGATTCCAGTCGAAGCTTTATTACTTAAGGAAGTTATTTTCTTCATCTTGCAGCTTGAAAAGAAAGGAACTACTGAGGTTCCTTTGCCACAGTATAGCCCTAGTGGTACTGCCATTGGGGCTGCTGATGAATCTCCTCGTGAATCGGGCGAGATATTTCTAGGACAACAGGACATGAATGAGGAGTTGAACATGGCCTTCCATTCGCCAATTAAAGTGCCAATAAGGGAGACTATTGATACTCCTAAAAAGCCAAAAGGACAAAGGCGGCGACAGAGGAAGTCCACTGCTAAACGCTTTATCAGTAGTGGTAAGTCCTTCAGATAATCATGAATTTTAAACCATGAAAAAGATTTCTCATTTTCCTTGTGATTGCAGGGGATTCTTCAATTTCCCCTCTGAGGGAAAGGACTGATCCTCCTTTGAGGACCACAGAGGGTGATATGGAACAAATGCAAATTCAGGATGACTTGGCTGCTTCTGAAAAAGAGCCAACATCTATTCCCAGTACTGCTCCTGTTGCTGCTACAAGTAGAGAAGAACCTGCACCAAAATCATTAGCGGCTGTAGCAACTGAATCTGCCATCCTTCCTGAAGAAGCTGTCCAGGGTTAGGGCCGTAGGATGAGGGTCACCAAGAGGACACATCAAATGCTCCCACTAGTGAGACTAACCAGGATTCTGAAATATCATTGGATGAAATGATGAATAGTGGCATGTCTTTCGAATAATTTTATGATCATGATAAATTATCATGTGATTTAGAAGACCTTGGGCGTGAGTGTTATCCTTCATCCAGTAAATTTTCTTATAATTTACACTTCTAATCATGACTGAAAATAATATGCAGTTCCATCCCAAGAAGCTGCTAAACTGCCAATTCCTAAAGAGGGTGTGGACATTGATGTCAACCCTACCATTGTAGAAAAATTAAATCAAGTGGAGTTAAAACCAGTAAACCCTCATGAGACCCATCTTGAAGATCCTGTTGAAACTAGGAAATATGGAGAGGAGTCTTCTCAAGCTATTGATCTACTGTTAGGTAATGATTGTACTAAGTTTTCAAGATAGACAACCAACTTTCATTGTTCTATGAAACTAACCATACTTTTAATTGATCAAACATGGCTATCAAATTCAATGGATAGATCTAGAGGTGAAGTCTCAACTTCCGCCCAAACAGTAGTAGAAGGTGAAGCAACCAGGGTCAGGGGGGAAGGAGCAGAACATGGCACTTCCTTAAGTGCATTAATCCCAGATTACATGCCCCCCCTGTGATGATGATGTTGAATCAGACCCAGAGGTGCTTAAGGCGCTCAGATTTTCATGACGCAAGGCATGGAACAACATATGGAAAATCATATCTAAGGCGCCTTTAGAAGATCTATCATCGAAGATCCCTCGATTGTCGTCCCTGTTCGTTATGCGTGGTTTTGGATATGAAAAGATCCATGCCGTGGTGAAACAGGTCATTTTCAGGAGGGAGCAGGAGCAAAAGTGTCGTGAAGATCTGACCAGGGTGAAACTATCAGTCAACATTGGCGAATTTGAGGCTATGGTATCCCGAGTTGAGGCTGACTATGCTTCCAAGATGAAAGAGCTGAAGCATAAGATCAAAGATAAAGTCGTCCAACAGATCCACCTTTAGCAACAGTTAGACGCTGTTACTGGGGAACTTGACCAACTCAATAATTCACTGTAGGGAGCTCAAATGAATGGTATGAAGGCCATTACGGATGCCAAGAAAGCACTCCATCAGGCTGAAAAGAGTGAAGTTGGTTGAGTGCATGAGCTTCAAGTAGCTGTTGATGAAGCTCAAGATGCTGTTCATCAAGTGAAGACTTATATTGACAGCCTATTGTAATTTCTTAGAAAAGAGAAGAGACTCCAATCTGTGGATGTCCTTCTAATTATTGTGCATCAAATGGAAAGAATGCTTTCATCTTCAATCACTTGTGCACGTATTTTCCTACTACCTGCTTTATATTTTACCTAAGCCAATGGGCCTAGTAAGCATAGTTTTATTTTTACTAGGATTAATATAAATAACCCTACAAACTTTGAATCTTTTAATTGCTCAATATTACCTAAATCATACAAAATGTATGTTTAGTGAGCTGGAACTTGACTTTTATTCAGAGTTCCATTATCTTTTGTGGGCAGTTTAAAGTCATGCACGTCAGACATAAAGAGGCTAATGTTTAAGGTCGAAATAGCTTTGACCGAAATGGATTAAAATTGACTAAATTCCTTGAAAATTTATCTGAAAACATATTATCATACTCAAGTATGAGGGAAGATATGTAAACTATGACTTAAGAAAATTTGAATCTGAGGAATGATATGAAAAAGAGATAAAAGGAATTAGAAGAAGTGGTTCCCAAGAATGAAGTTACCATTATTTAACAAACCCGTTATGGGGTTGAATTATGTAGGGCCACCTAAGGGCATTGGCTGCATAGTCAAATAAATAGCATCTTTTGGATGATAGGTCCGTTATGTAGACTACTTATGCAAGACCACCTAAGGGCATGTGCTGCATAGTCAGGCAAAAGACCTCTCAGAAATTTACTTTTCTACTGTTAAGAAGCCAGTGAAAGTTTATGGGGATTCAATTTTTCCAAAGTACAGAGTTTGCTATATGGAAAGAGGTACTTGAATATGGAGAAGATATTTCCAAACAAGATTATTGAAGAACTGGATGGATATTACTCCTACGAAGGTCTGACCCAAACGTATGGAAGGAGAATATAAACCATAGAATTGAATACTTTCAGATCATGAAAAAGGATATGGGACAAATATGTTAAGGATGGCTATTTTTTCGGATCCCTACATATTATCAAGACAAATAAAGACAAAAGAGGTTTTCCTCCCAAAAATGAAGTTACCACTATTTAACAAACCCGTTAGGGGGTTGAATTATGCAGGGCCACCTAAGGGCATTGACTGCATAGTCAAATAATAGCATCTTTTGGCTGACAGGTCCGTTATGTAGACTGTTTATGCAAGGCCGCCTAAGGGCACGTGCTGCATGGTCAGGAAAAAGAACTCTCAGAATTTCAGGCCTTTTGTGATTAGAAGTTAAGAAAAGGGTTATGAATATATGAAAATATTTAAGGTTAGGATTATGACACATAAATATGGGTATTGTCCAATGTATCCAGAGATACACAGATCAATACTAACCATAATCATGTTGTGGCTGGGTCCTGAATTGAAATGTTGGACTTCACTACGTATCCCATAAGGATGGGAATCAAGCCATACGTAGTTCTTGAACTACAGTTTAACATCATGCGGGAAAAAAGGATTGGAGATCTTAGTTTAGGGTTATAGAGATCGGACCATTATAAGAAATACATAGTGTGTGTTTTCATGGGGACTTTTCAGCCAGGGGACTGAAAGTGGAATTTGGGGTTAAGCCCAAAAGACTTGGGACTGGATTCAAGGGACACTCGAACATTCCTACGTATCCCATAAGGATGGGAATCAAGCCCACGTAGTTCTAGAAATACCCTCTATAAAAATTTGGTTCGTACATGTGAAGGGTGAAGGGGGACTTTAGTGCAATGATGGTTTAACCCAAGATAAAAGGTTCAGGTATTTCCGTGTATGCACATAAATTTTTTGTTTGAAACATGATTGAAAATCAATGTAAATAATGATTCCATCTCAGGTGAGGGTATCAAATAATATTGTAGTTTATTGTCATACAGGACATAAATGTTGTATAGTTTAACGTCGTATAACAAGGACGAAGGTGAACCAATGTAAAGATATTGATTTTGGGGGCAGTTTCATGAATCAACATCGTATGAGATGGAGGTGAACTGATGTGAATAGATTGGTTTTGGGCTTGAACCTCAGGAGGTTGCCTACGTACCCAGTCTAGAAGGCAAGGATCAAAGTCCGCATAGTTCAATTAAAGAATGAATTATTGATCAAGTTGTTCTTGGGGACAACGACCTAAAAAATAGTGTTGGGACTTACACATGGTTAATATCCCAGAGAGAGTGTTATGGTTGAGGTTTTCTCTAAGCTCACGTGAGTCATACTCGGTGTGAGAAACAAGAGTTAGCAACAACCCTAACGATGCACAGTTTAATGTCATGTAGGACATATGAAGGGGACTATGCAGTTTAAAGTCTTGCAGTTAGGACTATTAGTGCTGCACAGTTTAATGTCATGTAGCATGGACGAAATACAATTTAATGTCATGTAGGACATATTAAAGGACTTTTGTATAGTTTAGAATCATGTAGCTAGGACGATGGGGACAATATAGTTTAACATCATATTGGATGAAAGAGAACTGTGCAGTTTAATGTCATGCAGTAAGGACAAAAAAGAACACATTTTAACATCATGTTGGACGTATTAGGGAATTTTTCACAGTTTAACATCATGTTGGATGAAAAAAAGACGATACAGTTTAGCGTCATGCTGGACGAAAGTGCAAATAGTTTAAGGTCATATGCATGGACCGTTGGTTATACAGTTTAACATCTTTCGGGACGTAAGGAAGTGCAAATAGTTTAGAGTCATATGCATGGACTGTGGATGATGCAGTTTAACATCTTGCTGGACGTAAGGGACTTGAAAATAGTTTAGGGTCATATGCATGAACCATTGTTGTATTTTGTGTTCATACAAAATATTTCTTCAGAAATCTGGCATTGGTTGGAGTAGTGATGAGTTCTCCATCCATTGAGATTAATGAATAAGATCCATTGAAGTAGAACTTATGTATTGAGTAAGGTCCTTCCCATTTTGGCTCAAGCTTGGGAGGTTTCTTTCCTAGTATCATTGGAGTTCTGAGAACTAATACCAATTCTCCCTGAACGAATGAACGAAGATGAACTTTTTTGTTGAAATCTCGTCCTATTCGATTCTGATAGACTTCCAAGTGGTGCAGAATGCAAAATATTTTCTCATCTAACCGTTCCAATTCATTCAATCGCTTTTGAGATTGCTCATCTATAGATGAATGATCAAAAATGGCTACTCTGAACGAAGTCAATTGAATTTAAATGGGCAAGACTGCTTTCGTTCCATATACCAGTGAATATGGAGTTGACCGCGTTGTAGTGCGGGTGGTGGTCCGATAAGCCCATAAAGCATGAAAGAGTTTATCAGTACATGACTTCTTATCTTTATCCATCATCTTTTGCAGTATATTTGACAAAGCCTTATTGAAAGCTTCTATCTGACCATTGGCCGCTGCATGATACCGAGATGAATGATTGGATTTGATGTTGTATTCTTGATACAACTTCTTCACCTCATATGAACAGAAGTTGGTGCCATTGTCCGCCAATATGGTATGAGGGATACCAAATCTGGTAATAATGTTAGACTTGATGAATCTAACAATGCATTTAGAACTGACTTCCTTGAGAGGTATTGCCTCTGCCCATTTGGAAAATAAGTCAGTAGCAGTAAGAATATACTTAAACTGCTTGTCCGTAGCTGAAGGGTAAGGTGCCACCACATCCATTCCCCATGTGGCAAATGGGCACGAGTATTTAGCTGTATGAAGAAACTCTGGAGGTTGATGAATGAAGTTTTCATGTACTTGGAATGAATGAATTTTTTTTGTGAAATCAACACAATCTTGTATCATTGAAGGCCAAAAGTATCAAAGCCTTCAAATCTGATCAGACAGTCTATGTCCAGACTGGTGGGCACCACAGACTCCTATATGCACTTCTTTCATGACAACTATTGTTTCTTCACCATCAATGCATCTGAAAAGAACTCCATCAAAACCATGCTTGTAGAGAAATTTCTCTAGGTGATCTGGGCTATCATAAAGAGTAAAATTGACCACACGTCGCCTGATTTGTTCTTTCCCGGCTCTATTAGGTGGAAGTGTTCGATTTTGAAGGTATTCCCTGATAGGTGTCATACATCCTGTAGTATGACCATATGGTTCAGGAATGAGACTAATTTAATTGATTTCCTCTGTTCTGATTTGAACATAAGGTGAAATTGTATGACGATGGGCAATACTAATGGTTGTCTCATCCCGATTTGGATCTACCAAAGTTGTGGCTATATTAGCCAATGCATCAGCTTGGGCATTTTGTGATCTTGGGACATAAGAAAATGTCGGTTCCAAAGGAAACTCCGCCATTAACCCTATGACGTAATCATACAAATGGATCAGTTCTTCTTTTCTGATGGCACAATCCAAATTAACTTGTTTGATTACTAGGTCTGAATCACCTTTCACCTTTAAGTGATTCACTTGTGCTTGAAGCGCCAATTCTAATCCTGCGATGAGAGCTTGGTATTCTGCTTCATTATTTGTACCACCTACCAATAATGAGAAGGAATAAGGTAGCAATGCCTTTTCCAGGGAAATGAGTACAATTCCTAAACCAACCTTGTTGAATTTAGGATTTTCCATTTTCCTCCCTGTTGGACTTCTGGAAGCACCATCAAAGTACATTTCCCATGCCTGAGGACTTTATTGAATAGAGAAGACTTCCTCATCAGGGAGTTAAATATTTGAAGATGTATCTTCCACTGAAGGGTGTTCAGCTAGGAAATCAGCTAGATCTTGGCCCTTTATTTCCTTTTGAGACACATATTGAATATCAAATTGCTGCAAGATAACTTCCCACCTTGCCAGACGTCCTGTAAGCATTGGACGACTAAGGATAAATTTGAGCAGGTTATTGTGAGATACCAATTAGACCTTGTGATGTTGCAGGTAGTGTCTTAACTTCTGAAATACAAATATTAATTCCAGGTATCACTTCTCAATACTTGAATATTGGGTTTCTGCTTCAATCATAGCCCGACTAAGATAGTATAGGCTGTTTTCATTTCCAGCATCATTTTTCTGAGCAAGAAAGGCACCCAATGATCACTCTAAAGCTATCACATAGAGGATAAGTGGTCTTCCTTCAACAGGTGGCATAAGTACCAGTGGACTCAAGAGATACTTCTTGAGAATATCGAATGCTTCTTGACATTCTTCAGTCCACTGGTAAGTGACTCCATTCTTCATCAATTTGGTGAAGGGTAAACTTTTGCCTGCCAAATTGGCAATGAAACACCGAATATAGGCTAAGTGTCCTTGAAGTCCTCTCAATTATTTCAAATTTATAGAAGGTTACATACCAAGGATTGAATTGGTCTTCTCAGGATCGACTTCAATACCCCGATGGCGTAAAAAAAAGTCGAGAAATTTCCCCGAGGTTACCCCAAAAGCACATTTTAAGGGGTTCATCTTCAAATTATGTTGTCAAAGCTTGTGGAATATGACTTCCAAATCAGCCAAGTGATTATAACTTTGCTTGTATTTGACATCCAAATTGTCCATATAACATTCAACAAACTTTCCCAGAAAGGGTTTGAAGATACGATGCATGGCACGCTGATATGTTGCGCCTGCATTCTTTAGGCCGAAGGGCATTACCCGATAGCAAAACACACCCTGAGGGGCTCTGAAAGCTGTAGATTCCTCATATTCTAGATCCATTCTGATTTGATTATATCTAGAATATTCATCCATGAAGGAAAGTGCTTCATATCTAGCTGTTGCATCGATTAAAAGTTCTGTAATCGGAACTGGAAAATCATCCTTAGGACAATGCTGATTAAGATATCTGAAATCAATGCAAACTCTAATTTGCCCATTCTTCTTTTTCACTGGGACAATATTAGCCAACCACTTGGGATATTTAACTTCTTTGACGTAGTTATCTTTGATAATCTTATCCACTTCAGCCTCAATTTTGGAAGCATAGGTTGGGTGTGTTCTTCTAGCAGCTTGTTTGAATCCTCGATGTTCTTCTGGCAAACCCAAATGATGAGTGGCAACATCAGGATCAAGCCCTGACATCTCTGTATAGTTCCAAGAAAATATATCTCGATTTTTCTTTAAAAATGAAATATACATCTCTTGCTCTTTGAGAGTCATGGCTGTACTGATTAAAGTGGGGCGTGAATCTTCTTTTGTACCCAGATTGATTTCTCTGAGTTCATCCATAGTGGTAGAGATCCCCTCTTCAAATTCTGGAGGAGCATCTCTGAGATCTTCCTCTTCTTCTTTAGCATGTGTTATTTCTTCTATTTCTACTTGCATAGTAGATGCTGAAGCAGAATTTCCATGATCAGAAGAGATGTTAAAATTTGAACATCTTGAAGAAGAAGCTTCCATTTCTGACCCGATTGATGATGAAGGGTCTGATTTGGGAAATAAAGAGGAGATGATGAATTGAGAATCGACATCATAGTTTATCTCTTATATTGCTATAACTTTCCCTAGCTTGATTGGCGAAGTATAGACTTGCTGGATTTTAGCAGATGAAATGAAGATATCTCTATTTGAGCTTTCATCATTGCCTGGTGGATCACCAATTTCTCGCATGTTGTCTGGATTGATTTCCATAATTGACATTATGGATCTTTCCATAAGAGTATTTTGATTTGGGTATATCCTATCAATTTGACTGATAGGTAACACATAATCTATACTCACATGTGCTAATGGGTTTACTGGAATCTTTTCCAAACCATAGGGAGCATTAACTTTGGTAATCTCCTTTGTTGTAGATTCATTATTTCTCTTCATGTGATAGAATTCTGCCTCAATGTATTGAGATTCACATGTATTGAATGAGGATTTATCACCATATAATGTCCCGACTTGACCATCGAAACAAAACTTGAGACATTGATGGTATGATGAAGGGATATCCGTATGTTGATGTAGCCAGGGTCTTCTAAGCAAGATGTTGAAGGCTGAGTCTTGATCAACAACCATGAAATCTGAATTGGATACAAGATCTCCAAACTGAGTTCTGAGTGTAATCTCACCTAGTGGTTCTTGTTCATTTTTATCATATCCTTGTAACATCATAGTTGAAGGAGATAAATCAGATTTTGTAAGGCCCAATCGATGAAGTGTACGAATGGGCATGAGGTTGACTCCTGAACCATTATCAATGAAAGCTCTTCGGATGTCTATTCCATTGATCTCACCAGATAAGTACAAAGGTCTAATATGTCCATGCATGACATCATCTTCATCTTCATCAGTAAAATATATTACTGCATGGAATTCTGCAGGATTATTCTCTACATGGTAGACTTCAGCTGCAGCAATTTCAGTCTCAAACTCCCGAGGACTTGACAAAGCCTCAATGAGTGCCTCCCGAAGATCCTTTGATAAATTCAAGGCATCCGGAATTGATAACTTGGCCGATAATTGGGCCAGGTGTTTCAATATATCATACTTTTGATCCAAAGGTCTGCGTTTCCCAACAGGAACATGTAGTTTAGCAGGTGCCTTGGAAGTTGATGCTTTGGAATTTGATGCATCTTGTACTGGGATAGGAATTGGTAATACTCTTGTCTTTGGAATATTATACCGATTAGGTCTATTTACTTACTGAGAGGAAGAAGATGGAACCTTCAACCGATCTTCTAGAATAATTGTGCTAGGGCTGAGTCTGCCTTGTGTGGAAGAACTTGCTTGTTCTTGTTGAGCTTGTTGAAGGGCTCTACCATGAGTTTCCACCGTATACACAGTTCTAACAGGGGTAGAATTGGAATAGTGGACTCTGAAAGATCCACGTCTTCCCCTGTATCCTGAGCCTCTAGAACTTCCTCTGATTCCTCTATTTGATATCGGGAATTCGGGTTCATCAAAATCGAAACTGCGACTGACATATGGATCTGTTAATTGAATCATATTAACAGAACTGAAAATAAACTCTTCATCAGATGAAGACTCTGCCTGATTAACCTTTTTAGGCTGTTCCATTTGGTGGGGCGGTGCCCGTGAATTTGAAGTAGATGGCATGAAGTCTGTCAAAGTCAAAGACAACTTAGTCTTTGACACATACTCATCTTCTTCTGATTCTTTTTCTTTCTTTGAATCATTCCATTTCTTTGAGGAATTTTTCTCTGATGAAGAGGGTTTTGCTGGGGCATTCATGAAAGAAGGCACAATTGGTTTATTCAATTGCATTCTCAAAATGGCATGAGTTCGGTTGATCATTTTTCTGACCATCCAATCATCATATTTCTGCGCATTTTTGCTTTTGACTTCTTGCCATTCGCCTTCTTCCTCTGGAACTGTAGCAGTAACACATGCTACCTGAGCTGAAGAACCTTTTAGTTTGACTTGTCCCGAGTCGACCATCTTTTGCAGGAGGTCTTTGAAGACAAAACACTCCTAGATGAGATGCCCCAACATTTGATGAAAGAGGTAATAGTTGGGACGGTCTTCATATCCTTCCTTCTTTGGCCTCTTGGGCCTTGGCAATTGAACCAAATTATTTTCCAGAGCTGAAATGAAGTAACCAGGAACTTGTTCATTTCAGAAAGAGTATGTTTTGCTCTTTAAATCCTCAATTTTTTTTGTCTTTGATCTCTTTGATCATCTTGACGAAACGACCTCATTTGTTGACACTCAGGAGGTGGATCCCTTCGAGAAGATGAAGGTTTTGAAGTAGAAACAGGTACAGGTGCTTGTTTAAGCATAACTGTAGCAGTTTTCACTTTACCCATTCTCCTTCCTGGAGCTGATGGAATTATACAAGCCTTATCCTTAGTCTTTATAAGAGAATCTTCAATCTGTTGAGCGATTTAAGTAAGGTCTCGAAACCCTCCTGTGTATTTCACAGGGATCAGTGGTGTGCGCAACTCATCACGTAAATTCTCCACATAGATTGGCAATAATTCTTCTTGATGGATTGCTAAGCTTAGGGAATATATTAATCCCTTCCAGTGAGCAATGAAATATGAGACCCTTTCATTCTCCATTTGCTCATAGTTTGTAAGATAAAAAACTGTTGTCTTTGGCAACATTGAGCTGAATTGGAGAAGGAATCTTTGACGAAGATCCTCCCATCTGGTAATTGACCGAGATTGCAAGCTTGTGTACCAGAAAAAAGCTGGTCCTTGAAAGGTTTGCATGAAGCATCTGAGTTTCACTACTTCTTGCTGCTTCAAAGTTCCCATAATAGGATCACAACAAGACACGTAATGCATCAAATGATGTTCAGGATCGCCTGATCCTTTTAAAATAGGGAAAACAGGGTTCCCAAAACTTGATGGGGGAGAGATTGAATCTACCCATTCAGGGTAAGCTCTCTTTTCTGGTTGAACCTATGAAAGATTCCCTTCCATAGTCTCTAACTGATCTGTTAATGACTCAATGGTAGTTATTAACTTTTGAGAAACATCCGGTTGAACTTGGACTTGGGAAAGTGCAATAATTGGAGTCTGGATAGGTATGGTGGCTGGTACTGCAACTGATGGTAGCGCCACCGATTGTTGTTGCACTTGACCCGTAGGATTAGACCTGTGAGGGTGTACTGATAGAGGAGGATATTTTTGATCCATTTCAGTATCCACAACAAATTCCTTTGATTGAATGACTCCAGCACGCTTAGGAAGAAGACTACCATGAAGTAGTTCTGCATTCATCCTCCTCAATTCCTTCATTTCTTCCTCTTATTGCGCAAATCTTTGCTCTAGTGAGAGCGATTGGCCTTCTCCAGAGGAAGGGTATGTAACCTGGTTTTTTTCCTTTCCCCTTGTTGAATCCCTTTCAGAGAGGGGGAAGTGGGTTACTTGAAGGAACACCCAGATTTTGGGTAAGCCTTTGATTTCGTGTACGCACACCTTCTTCATTTGTGTCTGTGCGTACAAATTCTTGAGCAGGAACCTCTTTATCTGATCCCTATGAGTGATCTTCATCTGGTGGATCAGCAACAACGACATTGATGACATTAATTGATGTATAACGCATCGCATTCATTCTATCAGCATTTCTGTGATATTGTCTTCTGCCATGCCCTTGACGAGACATTGCCTTTTGTTGATTCGATCTCTCAGGAACTTCTTGGAGAACCGTAATTTGGAGAGAATCTCCTGATAATTTGGCTCTTCGTTCCTCTCGAGGCTTCTTTCCCAATCGAGAGAAGACTGACTTTCTCTGAAGAGGGGATTGATGATTTGAAAAAGTCCCCATTCCAGTGGACTGGGGCTGTTCCTGCTGTCTTTGCTCAATTCCTCGAATCCTATTTGTTGATTCTGAGGGTTGAGTTAAAAGAGTCCCCAGTCTGGCAAGCTGGGATGGCTCTTGACATGCTATGTCTGAGACTTTCTTGAAAGCTCTCCTGATCTTGCGGACCTTAGTCTAGAAATTAGCTGGATTCATCAATCGACATCCACTTTTATCACCCAGTTCAAAAGACCATTGGATGATCTTTGACACTTCTGTCACTTGATGATGTGCTTGCTCCATACGAGAGGCCTGTTCAATATTATTGTTTGCTTGATGCAAGAGTAATTGAACAACTTGTTCTCTTTATTCTTGATTTTAAGAAGAACTAGTTGAGGCCTGTTCTTGGTCAATCTTTTGATTATAAACAAAAACCATTAACTGTGGCTGGCCTTGGGAAATAACATTGCATGATACCATTTTCGGCGGGCTTTGCTGACAGGAGGGCATAGTGAAATGTAGTGCTCCATGAGCACCCCATCCTCTGACATGAATACTAGATGGGGAATAGGCAATTAACTGGCACAATCTTCTTAGTGCACCAAGGCATGAACGTTGAAGGGATCTCTGCTGCTTTTCAGCCTTCGAATATCGAGAGAATGATAGAGATGCCAAATCAATCTGACGTTGTAACCCTTCTATTATCTTAACATGATTTTCATATTCATCATAAGATAATACTTTATTTTTCAACTGACAAAGAGTTTTCCATATGTTGAGACGAATATCATGAATTCTATCTTCCGTCAACATCTCTGGAATGTCATACTGAGGGTCATCCAGAGGCCAAAACATGACTGACACTTCACCTTTCGCCAGTTGTTTTCTCATGTTCAGCATTTACTCTTTATTATTCAAAGAAGATTCTTCTACCTGATTTGACCAGAGCTGGTTCTTCCTTGTTTCTTCATCAGATTCAACAAGATTGGTAGAGAAATCACTGATTAAACTAGAATATTCATGACTTAGGGGTGGTTCGGAGAATGACCTACACCCTGGTCTATCTTTTTATTGATAAAGTATTTCACTTACTAGCGATGAAGCATCAGACATGACTGGTTTCGCATTTGCAAGTGCCTCAAGATAAAAGGGATTTCTCAGCACTACATTGTCCACTGGAGCATTTTCCAGGCAATGTGTATCACTACTACGAAGAGAACTTTCACAGCGAAATTCATCATCATGGGTAGAACCACCATGGTGGGCTGCAACAAAAGATGAGATCTCTTTCTACTTGGTCTTCTGACCACACAGAGGGTTCCTGTGGCTCTCATCTGAAGATGAAACTTCGAGATCGACTGAACTGTCATGAAGAAAGCCTTCATGAGGAAGTGTTTGTTGAAGACCTTCGAAATTAATTTTCCCACTATTGGGAAATGAGGGAGTATAATCTTGGATTCCAACAGATAACTGTCTGAGGGATTCAATAACTCCAGCATCGAGCAAGGCCTTATTACAGATTGGCTCTTGATCTCTTGACTGTGCTGGGCGAGTCTTCTTCTTAGACGCCTTCTTACTCGCCTTGGAAACCACTTGTTGATGAAAGTGGTTGCTCTGAGCAGGTGTATGTGCCTGATCAGGAGAGATGGTCGGGTTAGGCTGACGATCTCCACTCAAATCAGGTGTATGTGCTTGACTTGGTTGTCCGTATGCTATAGGGGAGTATGTCCCACAACCCTCTTGGACTAGAACAGATGTGTGTGTCTGTTCCGGAGTGAACTGTTGATGTGTCACTCCATTGGTAGGGATAGATTTATGTGTATTTCCCTGAGATGTTGCTGAAGCTGTTATAATATCCTGGCAAGCATCCATAATATGAGAAGGGATTTGCTTATTCTCTTTCACCATTGATAGAATATGATTGGTGACTTCAGCTGCCGGAATGGGGATATACGTCCATTTTGTTCTTGGAGTAGGTGTGTGTGCCTGCTCTTGTCCTCCTTTTCCTGTTAGTGAATCCTGACAGTACTCAAGTGTGGGGTCAGAGAGTTGAGTCTGCCTCCTATTTGTCACCAGAGCTTTCCGACTGACTTCTCCGAGTGTTACCAAGCGAGACTGTTGGTAGGCTTGATCAATATTAGCAGGTGTATGTGCCTGCTGATTGTACTTTGCCAAACGTGGTTGACGAGCTCCATCATATGTATTCAGACAAGCCTGCTGACTAGCTGATGATGTATAAACAGGTGTATGTTCCTGCCTATAGTACTCCGCTGGAATTGCCTGGCAGGATTGACGTGATGCTGCCAGACGAGTCTGCTGGACAGCGGAATTAAAACAGATGGGTGTGTGTGCCCTCTCATTGCTTGCCACCAAGTTAGGTTGGTGGACTTCTCTAGAGATGGAAGAGATGAGAACCTGCTCACTGTTGACCATATTTTGCCTTTGGCAATTCGTCTTGCCTGCTCGGGTTTGAGGAACCTGAGCCGAATGCTTGGAGTCGACACCCTCATCATGTTGAGGGCGCACTGCCACACAAGTCTGGTGGCAATTTTTGGTGGGAGCCCTCGGGAAGGACTCCTGTTTCCTTGAATTAAGGCCCTTAAGGACCTGCTCATTCACCTCCCCAGAATATGGGAGGGACTAGTGATTGTGTTCCGGGGATAATGACCCGAAACGGTTGAAAACGGTGGTTGGAACCACCTGCTTCTTGATCACTGATCGTCGTTATCCAGACAATCGGTGTGAGTTGTTCACTTGGAGAGCTTGTTGGGTAGCCTCCAGAGTTAGAATGGTATCGTGTTGATGGTACTCATTAACCAGTGCATTTGATACCCAGCGTTGAAGACGCTGAGTAGGTGATGTCATCCTCAGAGTGGATGACGATCCAACAGGAGTAGCAGCAGTGGCATTCACAGTAGAGGTTTTCACAGTAGAGGTATTCACAGATGTGAACTTAAGAGAATCCATTCTGGAAATGTAGAAGATCTTGGAAAAGAGTGCCTGTTTGATATAACAGACACAATCAAGATAAGTCCAGACACTAAATCTTTTGGATGGGCACATATGTTATTGATTGTTTTGTTGTCCCTCTCATTGAGTTTTAAATAGGGACCTAACAAATAAGTAAAACATCATTTTAACTTGGTTAAGGATTCATGTCGGGTTCACCATTTTTTGTTTCCTCTGGAATTGGGGATGATCTCATTGATTTAAGATTCAAACATTCCAAACGGTTTCTAACAGGTTTATTCGTAGAACCAGAAACATCCAGTTATTCCATATCCATTTGAACCTACTTTCCAAAGGTAGGCGCTCGTTAGTTGTGAACTAATGAGGCTTAGTAATTTGCATTAGTCGAGAGGATGGGAGGTCAGACTCATCACACCTTTTTGAGGGGAATTATTGTCTACTCTGGGACTCTCTTTATAGATTTAAGTTATGTTCGTGAATCCTTATTACATTACCAAGTATAAAATGAGATTTTCTTTAGATCTGACAATCAATGATTGATATGTAGGAAATTTAGAGAATCTTTTATATGTATTCAAGGTTCTTCATCGATAGAGAATCATCTGTATTTGTTAGATATTCTTAGTCAATGGTATCCTTTAATACATAAAAGTCTCTTGGTCATTATGATGACCATACTTGTTTTAAAGCCACTCAGTGGGGCACTTGAAGTTTATTTTCATTCAGAAGGACATTGATTATTTCAGAGTTGGGATCATACCCGCAGATGGGCTACCTACGTATCCTTTGTTTGGAAAAGTAATCAGAACCCACATAGTTCGAGTAAGGGAGTATGATGTTTATGAATGATTGATGGCTCAAAGAAAGATGTCATGATTACTCTTACACTCTAAGCTCACGTGAGTCATGCTCGGTGTGAGAAACAAGAGGTATTGGTGAAACCAGACAGTTGTGCCTTGCAATGATGTGGGGATTATGTATGTATGACTGCCCAAATAGATGAGGATTAAGATTTACTTCAGGGAAGAAATCCATGAACAGGTTCCATAAAGGTATACGTGCTTCATGGAGATTTGGATACTCTAATCTTGGGGATTACTCCTAAGGAAGATGCCCAAGTTAGGAGGGGACTTATGATTAGGTTTTACTCCTGAGAAGGTATCACAGATCAAAAAAGAATTATGACTGGTTAAGAGAAATTAAGACTAGGGATTACTCCCGAGAAGGAGGCCCAGGTTAAGGGACTTGAAAAATTAAGGGACTTGGGGATTATTCATAAGGAGGATTCCCACATTTGAGACTGGGGTTTACTCCTGAAAAGGAAGCCTAGGTTAAGAGAATTAAGACTGGGGCTTACTCCTAAGGAGGATTCCCATATTAGGGGACTTGGGGCTTACTCCTGAAAAGGATGCCCAAAATTAATGGGAATTATGACTGGTGATTACTCCTAAAAAGGAGGCCCAGGTTAAGGGGTTCTCTCATCTTAAAGGATGAGGTTGAATGAATGACATATCAATCTTTAGTGACATAAAGATATGTAAATCACTAGGTTTTGAGAGATGTTCCACGAAATTCCTTTCAGATAAGGAGATCAATCAAGAAAAACATGCCATAAATGACTTTGAAGAGTGTCTTGAAGACTGAATCTTGAATAGGAGAGGTGGAATGAAATAAGAAAGGTGAAATGAGTAGTAAGGGAACCCAAAAAGATAGGGGAGCACAAATCTTGGCAGGCACGCAAGTACTGCGTGGGCGCGCAAGTCATGGTCACACAGATATACCTGCGCAGCACATGAGTACTTGCGCGATTGTTAATAAGCAGGGTAATACTTAGGAGATCCTTGACCAAAGCCTTTAGAATTATCCCGAGGTACTTCCAAAAGAGCGGCACACAAGTTTTAATGAATAGGTAAGGAGGTGCGCAAGTGTGTTCATTTCCCTTAAGGGAAAAACACTAAGGCGCGCAAGTGTTAGTGATTTCTAACACTTAGACCTTATCCCTATTGTATAGACCTTCCATTCTAGGTAAAGAATTACTTTAGAAGTGTTTGGAAGACTTGAAGAAGAGACTTGGGCATTTAGATCTTTGTATCTGAATTCTGGAAAAATTCCTCCTGAAATTGGGGGCCCACATGGTCTATTTATAGGCTGCTGAAGACCCTGGGTGGTTTTCAAAGAGGGAGCACAAGTCACTTTCGCGACCATTAGGCGGCGCGCAAGTGTACTTACGCAGCAGTAAGGGAACTTGTGCGGCGCATGTGCATTTGAATCCTTGTTCATGCCTTTGTCAATTTTTGATGTTTTCTTCAAAGTATGAATCAATTTGTGCTAAGTCATTTCCCTTTCCATTCCTTTAAAAAATTTAATGAAAAGGAGCATCAACAACCCCCCCTACACACGCACAATTAATTTCCAATACCAAAAAAATTTCAAAAATAAAATTGCATATCCACATCAACCTTCATGGAGACAACAACAATGTTAGACAACATTTAAAATTCAATAAAGAACAAGAAAATTAAAAGAGTTACCCCCCTAACTATTAAAAATTTACTTCATTATTTATCATCCTTAATTCACTCTCTTTAAAATATTAGAAGTACCACATTGGCCTTTCTAATTCAAGAACCCACACCAATAAAACGAATTGACATTAGAACCATTATTAAAAATCAATGGAATGAGCCCAAGGAATAATGAGAGGATGTAACAGTGAAACTCCAAGATATAAATGGTTTAGTTTGACTAGGGGATAGAGTAAGTAGGGAAAAGAGTTAAACCACACTAAGAAATATAGGATATATTTTTATTACAAAGAAAAACAAATAAACAAAAATTTAAAACCTTGAGTTTCCTCCCAAGGAGCACTATATTTTAAGTCCTTAACTAAAATCTCCTAAAAACCATAATCACTCATGGGTGTCATTTTTCATCCATATACCACCACATATGTTTTGACCATTTGTTTTTATATAAGAATTGATTTTTTGGGGCCTCAAAACATATAGAAAAATCAACAAACCTCTTTTCAGCTGAAAAATACCCATGGAAACACCCATCAACAATTGTTGAAAACATTCGGTTTACTTCTAGAATCAATTCAAATTTTACTAATTTTAAACTCTCTTTAAGGGACATCAAATAATAAAGTGTTTATAAGGGAATAACATGGTCTTAAAAACTCTCTTCCTCACCTTCAATGTGTAAAATCTCAAAAAAAAAATGTTTAAATGGTTTATTTTTGATAATTAGAACCATGGAGGGTTTTTGATTGATATTTTGAGTAAATTTTAAACCTTTAAAAATCAACAATAAATCCTCTTATGATTCATTCTCAGTTTCAACTTCTGTTCCTTCATCCACTAAGACCAACACAATAATTTTTGGTTTTTTATATCAACCATATGGAAAGAGAATTATAATTTAGTTCTATGAAAAATAAAACATTACATTTATAGTTTCAAGTAACCTTTCCCTAGTTGATTAACATTTGGAACCCAATAAACATCAAGTTAAAGTAGGGTCTCGAGGAATAAATGATATTTAATAAGTTTAAGTTCAAAATCTTTTTCCTCTTCCTCTTTATCAAGAGCCATTTAAAAAATTATTGGGTTTAAACTTTTAAAATAGGGAGGATTACTTTACAAAATAGGTTAAAAAAATTCATAATTTTGTTCTTCCAAATTAATGTTTTCTTATCCCAGATTCTCAACTTTAAACTCAATCTCATTTCTTATTGTTTGATAAAAATAGGGTAATTTTTTTTAACATTTAAATTCTCCTTCTCAAGTTTCTCCTCAACCCAAGCTTACATTTTTTTAAAAATTCCAAACTTTATAGGTTTAATTAGCATTATAACAATGATATATTCACCTATTTCCACCTCTAATACCTCTTTTATGCATTAATATAATCTTTGTTTAAAAATTTGATCAATTTTAGGTTCAAATTCAAAAGTCGAGTCTTCTTACTCACATTCTATTACTTGCTCATTTTCAACATCACCCAAATCATTTTCTTGATTGATTATTTCAAGTTCTTCTATATCTTATTATTTATTCTTTTCTTAAAGTTCCCATAATTTATTTATCAATTTCTAAATACTCACTTGGTATTTATCAAGTTTATCAGTGATTTCCATTAACATTTATTTCAAGGTTGATTCATTTCTAGGTTTCGTCTCAATTAAATATTGGATATATTCAAAATGATGAGTCTGATGTGGTTGGTTGTAGACACACTGTTAAGCAGTGTGACCATAACAACTATAAAAAACATAATAAGTTTGAAATTGTCAGCCCAGCCCCTAGAATGATCCATTTTTTACGATAATACGCAAAGAATTTCCCAATTACAATAGTTTAAAAACATTCCAAATAGTAGGAAAAGAAAATGATAAAACTATTAGATCAAGCATTAATAATTTAAACTCTCAAGATCATCAATACACAATGGATAACAGAAAAGTTTAAATCTTAATGCACACTAAGGCAAACAAAATCTAGAATTTAACACTATCAGTATATTTTTTTAATTTTTTTAGTATTTGATTTTTATTTTATAAATTTAATTTTTTGTTTGGTTTTTAGACCCTAAGACACTCAATGCATTCCTTACCTAGAAAAAATGCTAAGTTTCAATGAGAATTCATTAAAATCTCTCAAAATAAAAATTTACTCTCACTAATACAGTGGTGAGCAGGGACAAACCCAAGGAAAGGGGGTAGTTTTAATAAGGGTTTATTATGGTCCTAATCCACTAAAAGCAGTAGAAACATAAGGTGATGGTAAATGAATAATGTAGTGTAGAATTAAAATGAATTATAAGTGATGTGATGTGTTAAAATAAAGTGTTGAAACCTAAAACCAAAGGTTATGGATATAATACATGCCAAAAAATGGGTTGAAATAAAATGATGTAGTCTATTGAAGAGATAATTATCAGGAAATGGAATCAAAGAGATCCATAAATAGATGGATTCATTCATAGGAAAAACTATCATTTACCTATAAATGTCCATTAATCAAGCTTCGATGTTCGAACTGTTGATATTTTTTATGATCCCAGGTGCAAAAAAACATCCTTTGATGGTATGACCAACTTGTATTTTAGTTTTAATTTACATGTAATCATTGTTGCACATGATTAAAATTCCATGTCCAATAAAAACCATATATTAATTTACTAGATTAAAATTCTGGAACCAGAGGAGTATGATCATCACATGTAATTTACAATTAATTTATGAGTAGATATAGAATTACCTTAACTTGTAATTCCGCTTTCATTAATGATATAGTTGAGTAGATCCCATTGTATTATCATTGTGCTACAAGATCTAAGTAAATAATCTCTCTATAGATGATCCACATGTGTACCAAAATCTCTGAACATCATCATAAAATCATTAGGTGATAGAACGACCAATCCTAACTGCTTGCGCTATTCATGGTTGATTGCAACAATATTCTTCTCGATGGAGGAAGGAATCTTGATGTTCTCTTGAAGTCTTTAGATAGGAGGAATATAGAGTTCACTATAGATCTCTAGATCACTCTCTAAGGATTTATAGATTCTCTCTCCATCCATTGTTCACACCAAAAGTGAGTTATGGAAAGTGATATAATTAAATATTTATTATGGCAGGTTTAGGGTTAGAAAATCGTACACAAGACCCTCTCTAATCTAATAATTCTTAGTTGACCTCACGTCCAATAATAATAATATTATTATTAATTTCTTGATATGTGCAACACATTAAGAATATAAATATAATTTATAACATTTCCAATCAGATCATTAAGCTTTGTCCACTTTCCTTCATCAACATTTACTAATCCTTGAATAATGACTATTTAATAAATAAATGTTATTACATTGTTCTATGATAAATATGATAAATATTATATTCACTAAACTTGCAAATAAATATTTATTATTATTATTTAAATCACTTAGTCTTTTGAATAATCTATGATTAAATTATGGTGATCAACCAAATAAAAATAAATATTATTTATTCTAACTTGTTAAATTCATTGATTGAATTTAACTATGATTGTGGGTACACTTAGTGTGTGACCCTCTAGACCTCTTTCTTAGTGGCATTAAGTTTAATCACCTAAATTCCAAGGTTACCATATTACAACACACTAAGAAACCCATAAAGAAAGAAGTTAATGTTGTAATGACATCCAACCTCATAAGAATTATTATAGTGTAATATAATCCCTTTATCACAATATCTCAGATCAAGTAGGTTTCATGCTGTTGTCATCAACCTATATGCTCGATTTATTTTTCTTTAACTTTCTAAAAATTAACTCACCTAATGAACACCATGGGAATGGATTTATACAGGAAATTACATTCCCATAAAAGTGCCTAAGATATTATTTTCTATAAAGGGATAAAAGGGATAAATCCTTTCTCACATTATCCATTAATACAATATTACTCATAATATACCCAACGTATCCTACCTCACTAGAATAATATATCAACATGGTTTTCATCAATACATAAAAGTGAGCAATTCATGTTATCCATTAATGATAATATTAAAATATAAGTATAAATACACACACCCTTATATAAGAACATCCAATGACACATGTAAATGTGGATTTCATATTAACGGGTCTATTCTCATATATTTGTATCTTGGAGATTACCAAGGGAGAACACCATGAGAAGGTGTCTCAGTGTTTTATGAGCCTCATACCCCTGATATCCTGCTTCAAAATATATTTTTATTTACTTTTCTAAACCCACTTTATGGGTGAATGAGAACCAAAACAAAAGGTTCAAAATTCAAAACATTTAAATACACCCAATAAGATCATGAACCTGATTCATCCACATCCACCGAAGTCAAGTCACCTACCGCCAAAACCATGAGTACCCTGTCATGATACTCATACCTCTTCTGAGATAAAGCCTTGGTAAAGGGGTTCACTGCATTTTCATTTGTGGATACTCTACTCACCATAACCTCACTTCATTTATAAAAAACACTCAAGATATGAAACTCTTGAAGTATGTGATTTTTCCTTTGGTGTGGCCTAAACTATTTGGAGAGATACACCACTACAGTTTTATCACAGTAAACTGTGATAGGGTCTTTACTAATAGACACCACATCAATATCTTAGAAAAAGTTGTGAATCTAAACTACTTCCTTGGATACATTTAAAGCCATAATATACCCATAATCCACTATAGAATCGACGACAATTGGATACTTTGAACTCTTCCAGCTCATAATACCTCCATTTATACAAAATATATATCCAGACTATGACTTTATATCATTATGATATGTTTGAAATCTAGCATCTATGTAACCCCTGATTATTAGTTATTCATCTCCTAGATACAACAAGAATACATCCTTAATTCATCTCACATACTTAAACATAACCTTAACAATAGTCCAATATTATACACCTAGATCTGCTTTATATCTACCTACCATGCTCAAATCATAGGTAACATCAAGCATCATACATAACATGACATACATGATAGATCCTATTGTAGAAGCGTATAAGATCTTACTCATTCTATTTCTTTCCTCTTGTGTTTGAGGACACATTTTCTCGGAAATATATATACCACATGAAACTAGAACTAATACCCTCTTGGATCATTCTATACTAAACCTATTCCATGTCTAGTCAATGTATGTACCTTGAATTAGTCCAAGAATCCTCTTGGATATATCATGCATGATCTTGATCCCTAGAATATAGGCTACTTCACCTAAGTACTTCATGGAGAAGCACTTATTTAACCATGCCTTAACCTATTTTAAGGATGATATATAATTTACAATTAGTAATATGTCATCAACATATACTACTATAAAAAATATATTCCCACTAAACTGTTTGTAAACACATGGCACACACTCATTCTTAATGAAACAAAATTATTTTATGGCTTCATCGAATCGAATATTCCATGACATGGATTCTTGCTTTAATCCATAGATGATTCTATATAACTTTCATACCTTTTTGGAATATCATGGAGTCACAAACCCTTCTATATGTGTCATATACACATTATCTTGAAGGTTCTCATTAATGAATTCACTTTTGACATATATTTTCTAAATCTTATAGCCATGGTAAGTTGCTATAGTAAGAAAAATTATGATGGATTTAAACATGGGAACTGGAGAAAAGGTTTTTTCATTGTTAATGACTTGATGTTTTATAAACCATTTATCCCCTAGTCATTCTTTATAGGTGTTTACTTTACCTTCCATGTCCATATTTCTCTTGAATACCCATTTACACCCAACGAGATTTACATCAACTAGTGGATCGATTAGAACCCAAACATGGTTTTGATACATGGAATCCATTTCAGAATTCATGGCTTCTTGACACCTTGCAGCTTTTGAGATCTCTATTGCCTCCTTGTAGAAAAAAGGATCATCATTTCCCATTAATAACGCATCACCATCATCAATGACTAGAAAACCATCTCTCTTGTTCTCTTACCACTCTAGTATTCCTACACAAAATTTGTGTCTCAGGAATAATTTCTTCCATGTTCACATGGGGAATCTATTCATGTACCAACTCTTATGTATCTTGAGTATCAACTTTATTGAAGTTAATATTTCTTCCACTATCCTCCTTGAGGATTTTCTCCATCTCAAGAAAAATGGTATGTCTTGCAACATTCAATTTCTTATTTTAATGGTTGTATAGATATTATCCCCTTGTTTTTTAGGATACCCTATAAAGATACACTTCATTCCTTGGGATTCTAGTTTGTTTCTTAAGCTCAACTTAACAAACTCCTCGTAACCACACATTCATGAAAATGTGATAAAACAAGTTTCTTTCCACTCCACAACTCAAAGGGAATTTCGTTTTCCACTTTAATTGGTACTCAGTTTAGTAAGTATGATGATGTCAGTAATATATATCCCCAAAAGTATAAAGGAAGGTTTACATGACTCATCATTAACCTTACCATGTATAACAAGGTACAATTCCTCCTTTCACTAACACCATTCCACTATGGTGTATAAGGTGGAGCTAGTTGAGATAAAACCCTATATTCCCATATAAATTCAATAAAGTCTTGGTTAAAATATTCACTACATCGATTCAATCGAAGTTTATTTTTCTTCTTAACAAGTTGATTCTTAAACTCATTCTTGAACTCTTTGAAATTCTCAAAGGGTTCAAAATTATACCTCATCAAGTAGATATAACCATACCTGCTCAAGTCACTGGTAAAAGTAATAAAGTATGAGAATCCATATCTAGCCTCTACTTGAAAAGGTTTATACACATCAGTGTGTACCGAATCTAGAATCTCTATGGTATTTTCACCTTGACCACCGAATTATGGTTTAGTCATCTTATCATGTAAACAAGTGTAAAATATTTCAAGTGGATTAAGCTCACAAAGAGTCTAAGTAGCCATCTTGATAGATCTTTCTCAAATGCTTCTCGTTTACGTGATAAAGATTTTGATGCCATAGCTGGGTGTTATATGAGTCATGTGTATTTGTTTCATTTTCAATTTCCAATATTTTATTTTCATAATTCAATACATAAAACTGTTATTCAACTATGCCATGCCATAACACATGTTATCTTTATAAAAGTAGCAACCCTTATTTCCAAATATGAAAATAAATCCATCAATATCTAAATAAGAAAAATAAATGATGTTTTTGGTAATACTAAACACATAATAATAATTTTTTAAAACCAAAATCTATCTCATCGAAAATGTGAAATAGTAGTCTCTAATGTCTAGAGCTGCCATCGTCACTCCATTGACAACCTATAGATCCACCTCATCTCTAGTGATCTTATGAAATCTACTTGGTTCCTATATTTGGATAAAAAATTTAGCACCACAGACAATATCCAATACCCAACTTATAAATATGGAAATATTAAACTCAATAACTAATTCACCCGAAGCTTCCCCTTGCTCCTTTGGTTGGTTGTAATTCCTATTCTAGTAGCCCTGCTTTCCACATGAAAAACATAACACATCCCATTACTTTACTTTTATATAGATCTTCTTATTCTTGTAAGGATGATGCTTCAAAGCCTTAGACTTAGAATAAGTCTTCATCCCATTTCCCTTATTCTTCCTCTTCTCATTCACTATAAGGACAACATGTTTTTCATGCCCCATCTCTTTATCAATTTGGAGAATAAGTGTAAGAATTTATGAAAGTGTCTTCTCACTATTTCTAATATTATAATTCATAATGAAGCTGGAGAAGATTTTGGGTAGTGAGGAAAGAATGAGATTTGTGCATGGATCATCAAGGATCTCAAAACCCAAGATACCTAGTCACTCAATGTATCCAATCATCTTCCTATATTTATTTAGTATCTCATTGGACATGGATGATATAATAAAACATTAGACATCCATTGCATCATCCACATGCCTCAAATAGAGAGATACTTATTACTCACTAGCTATTTTGGAAATAAACTCAGGAAGTGGGGTTTCCAGCACATATAATTTATGTTTATGGCATAGTATAACATGTCAATGCCTATACCATTCCTAAAAATTCACACCATTGAGAAGGTTATCCTTCACTAGTATAGATTGTAGTGATATTGTTGAAGTTATTTTATTTTCCATTTTCTACAAATTAAGAGCATATAATTAGTATTTTTTTGATTACAAAAGCAGATTAATAAATTTAAATTTAATAAAATACCATTAATCACCCACTATTTTTTGAAACCCAATATCCCTCACTGTTAGTTTCAGAATATATTTTTGCTCAGATATTCCAGTTTCAAGGATCCATATTCCCCTTCTCATAACCCAGACTTGGGTTTAATAGGATATTTAAAGAATTTTAGATAGGCATAACTTGTCAACTATATTAACTTGTAGTTCCTTGATCCATTGAGTGGACTCCCCAATCTTAAAATCCTGAATAAATATTTCCTCAACCTTTTCCTCTTAGTTACACCAAGTCCTTTATGAGAAGTCAACCCTTGATGTAAACTAAGTTAATCCAACCCAAAACTTCAAGCTAAAAGTTACATGATAATTTAAAGCATCCCAACTTATGTTGGTCAAAAACTTTAAACTATGAGGTCATTTCTAACTTAAGTAGTGTAAGGCTTTATCGACTTAATATTTGGGTTTGATGGATTTTTTTCTTTATGCATAAAATACCATTTTATCATTTCACATGCCTTGTTAATATTAAGTGTATTTTTCTTAAGTGATTAACCATGTCTGGTAAAACATTCATGCATAATATGGTTATATTTTATTCCATCTTGCATGCTTTTTAATTCATTTATATGGTGATTATGCAACATTCACAAACATAAATAATTAACCATGAAACTAAAAAAATAAAATATAAGTGGTATGATCATGATATTATATAATGGTTATTTTATCTAGTGGATGATAAACCAACCCTTGACCCTAGGGGAAAACTCCTTGAACCACAACATGGTTTATGTTTTAGCATTCCACCTTTACTCCTATGTATCAACATGATTGGTTTCACCTCGGCTTCTTGATTCATGCCACCTCCTCTCACTTGGGAGCTCAATCATTAAATAAGTTTTTACTCACATGTAGGTGAGGGTATCTATAGTATTTTTTTTGCATTAAATTTTCTTTGTTGAGGTGCGGGCCAGACCCGATGAGAGTTTTTACGTTTTGCTGATAAACGAGCGTTTTGGCATCGTAATGTTTGTGCACACACACGACATGAACGAAGCCACATGGATTCACCTAATCAACATGTGACCTACCCGGTGCATGGGTAATTAATTAATTAACGAGTTGAATAATAATTTAAGCAAAAAAAATGATTAAATAATTCAAAAGTTGTTTTAATAATAATAATAACAATAATATTGGGATTATTTATCTTATTTTTATTATTTCAGTTAATATTTTAATTAGTTAGATAATATTAAATTATTATAATGGTTATAAAATTATTAACATGTTAATTTTAATGTTATTACTATTATTATTAATTTTGTTAAGATTTTAATTAGGTTATAATTATTTTTAAGTTATTGTTATTATATTTTTTTAACATCATATTTTGGAACTAATATTACTACTACTACTACTATTAGAAATATTATTTTTTGTAAGTTAATGTAGAGTTTTTTTAGGTTTTATTTTACCTTCTTTTTTTTGTTTCTTTTTCTTTTTCTTTTTTTCCCTCTTCTCTCTTACTCTCTCTTATTTCCATCGCGGTACAACCCCCTTTCTCCCCCCTGGTTCATGCCGCTTCCTCCTCCGAACCCTAGCAACCTCAGTCCCCCTTCCCTCCTCCTCACTGGGAAACCACTCCCCTTTTCCCCTCCTCCTCGCTGAACTGGCTACCACCAAGCTGCGTTGCGCCCCGCTGGCCTCCTTCGGTGCACCGCCGTCGCGCTCCCTCCTCCTTTCAGATGGATACCCGTGCCCAACCTCCCTGCCGAACCACCTTCGAACCACGCCCCTCCTACTCCCATCCGGCACTGCCTCTCCAGCCTCCTCATCCGCATGCACGACCTCTCCTCACCTGTCTCACATAACACAGCCACGCACTGCCCCTATTTTCTGGCACGCCACACCTCCGACAACCCCATCTTTTCTCCCCAGTTCAGTTTGTGCTGGTAATTTTTATTTTTATCTCCATATGAGTTTTTCTTTTTGTGTTGCTTTGGTTCTATTTTGGGTATAATTGGTATTATGTTTTGATTTTAGGGTCCAAGAGAGATCTAATTTGTCTAAATTCTTGAATTAGGGTATAACTCAGTTTATTTGGGGTGTGATTGAAGTACGGTGGACTTTGTACACCAAATTTACGAAGTTGGTCTACACCGAGGTAGGTGGTTCCATGTCCAATTATTATTTGATTAATTAATTTGCAGGTTTAATTAGTTTAGAGTGTTATTTAATTAATATTGTGTGGCGTGAAGTTGATTTTCCTTGAAGTTTGATATGCATTGAAATTGTTTAGTAGCGTGTTGTCATAATATGTGTACTTGATGCTGAAATCTCATCTCTAGTTAATTGTTAGTGTTTTTTTAATTGTGCAGTTAGCTTACTAATTAGTTTGTTTGGTGTGATTTAATTTTTACTTGAGGTTTAGTATGTCTTAATGTGTTCATTAGTGTGTTTAGATGATATGATTATGTTGTTGCTGTGAAAACCATATCGAACTGTTTACTAGTGTTTTATAAATTGTGCAGTTACTTTTTTAGGATGTTCAAAGGGTGCAATTGGTGTTTTGGTGTAGTGTCTGGATGGGTTCTATCTTAAGTGAGTATTCGAGTGGATTTTTGGTGTTTAAATACATGCGACGTATGTTGAAATTGTTTAATAAATTCTTTTAATGGTTTGTTTGATCATGAAAGTGATTTCTTTGACCGCGCATTGGTTTTAATTGGTCGTGTAAGTAATTCAGATTTAGTTTTGAAATACTTATAGTGTGCGTAATATTTTTTTATGGTTTAAGTGTGTGTAAATCCTGGTGACACTCTTTTGAAAATGTTTTATAAACTTTTTAAATGATTTTTTAAATTATGTAAATGGTGTGAAACGTGTTTGGAGAATGTTTTAGTGTGTGTATTATTTCAAATGGTTTTTGTATGTGCAAATGGTGGTTTTGGCATGTGTAGTGTCTTGTTTGGTTTGAGTGTATTATTATGACATGTGACATGAAATTTGAATGACTTGAGCACAAATGGGAAGCCTGGGTACTAGGTGGGCAGACTAGATCTAGTGTGCTAGTGATACGAGAGAGGAATTGGCCCAGTTTCACTTAGCTGGATTGATGACTACAACACTAATTAAACTTTTGGATGATGATTGGATACCACTAGGTTATAGATGTGTTTCCCTACTAGTGGCTCCTACACGAGGATATATGTTTTTGTGTTCCTATACCATTGTTCACCGAGACACGATGTTCTAGGGTCCCACTTCTCACTAGTATCTTTAGGGCCTCTCCCATGTATTGTGCTCCTCTTTTGCTTTTCACTCCCCGTCGGCACACAGTGTGATGTTGGGGTTACCATTAAAGTGTGTGTGTGTGTGTGTTTTAATTTAAGTTATTTTCTTTAAAGTAGTTTTTCTTTAAAACTGTTTTCATTAAAATTGTTTGAGCATTTATTTATTTTTCTTCTGTTAAATTGAAAATGTATCTATCATTTAATAATTATGCGTGGAACCTTTTTCTCGGTGGAATCGTACTGGGATTTTGGCTTACATCCTACATACACCTTTAGGTGTATGTAGATCCTATTTCTTTTGCATTCCAGGTTGAGGCATCGAGCATAACATGGGTGGTTCGGGTTGTCAGTGGCACTCTCGTGTGGGTTTGGTGAATGTGCCTTGAGGTTGTTACACCTCATGTTTCTTGGAGGTTTGAGTTCGTGTTTTATAGTTGTTCCTTTATTGTCATTCCCTTTTGGGTTTTAGTTTATGTTGTAAACTTTAATTTTGACCCTAGTTTAAGGGCCTATTTGGTTGTTTGTTTTTAGTTGTAATTTATTTATAGTGTTCATTGTTTCCTATTTATTTATTTGGGTAAATCGTTCCTAAGTTCTATTTTTGATACCCAGGAACTTGTGCCATCCCGTGGGGATCGGGAATTCCACTCGAGCCTTGCTGCAGACTGGGTTGGGCATCAATTGATGGTGACCCGACTTGGTTTGTGACAAAATGGAATCATAGGCGGTTTTGTTCTTATTATTTGGGGGTGTCAGGTAGATTAGAGATTGGATTTTCGGTACTCGAGTGGTAGGTGTGGGAAGAGAGTCGCGAACTCTTGCTCGTTTGGATCCTCAAGTAACCAGGGATAGTACGGTATTTAAGTTTTTGTCTTTGGTCTGTGTGGATGGGGGATGATAGTAGGAGTAAACCGGTACTGCGTGCGGTCTCGCATGGAGTAGCGATCCATGTGATGCCTGAGAGTATGGTTAGACACTCCTAGTGGTTGGCTCTTGCCTAGGGTATGGTTTGCTAAACCATGTATTCGGATCTGGAAAGACCACTAGTTCTCCATCCAGGTGCTTTAATGTTGGTGATGTAGTGGTTCAATTTTGGTTTTGTGTGAAGGGGTTTTTTAAAGGAAAGAATACTTTGGGGTTGCTCTTATTTTATTTTGGTGTGAGTTTGGCATACTTTTTGGGGTGCATTTCTCTTGAACCTTGTTTCTGGAATTTGGCATTTGATATGTCCAAGTTGAATTTCTAAAAGAATATATTGGGTTATTTGAAATCAAAGTGGGTTATTTTGGAAATGGGAATCATTTTGAAATTTTTTCTTTAATTTTTGAAATGGTTTTGGAAAAAGGTATTTTTAGAATATTGGGAATGTTTTGTTTTGAAAGAAGAAGAGCCTTGTTATGTCCAGTGGTATTCCTATGGGTGCTCGCGGGCACATGTGGACGTGATTAATGGATAGTTGGTGGATTGTGTGGATGGGTGCCTGAGTGGCACGAAAATTCATAATTGCGAGGCATCAGGGAATATCAGTGGTGAGTGATTGATTTTTAAGGTTGCTTCTTGTTTCATTAAAAGTGGGGTTTTCTCTAAAATGGGTTTTTGTGCTTAAATGGTTTTGAAAATTGGAAAAATGGTTTTGAGCCTGGAGTGAAAGTGATGGGTTCAAAAGAACTATTGGGATTTGTGGTGCAGTGCTTGGTTTTTCAAGTGGGTGATTTTCTTTAAGAATGAATTGGTGATTTAAATTGGAATAATTGGATTTGTGTCCGGTATGTGGATGTTTGTTTTGTGATGTGTGTGGATTTTTGGAAGTATGTTTTGTGTTTCTTGTTCGATATATGCCCCCTAGAACGGTCCCATGGGTTTCCATCAGGTATCTCAGTTATTGGATTATCCCAGACTCCCAGTAGAGTTTCGGAGTTGGGTTCTGCTCAGTTGTATCGAATATTTGTAGACGTCGAGGTTGGTTGAATATGGTTGAGTGCTTTGGGAAAGTTGTAAGTGTCTCTAGTTTTTTAGGAACTCCAGAAGTTGTGTGGGTGTATGTTGTCTCGAGTATGTCTAGTGGAGTAGGACTAGACCAGTAAACGGGGATTGTTCCGTTTTAGTTGCGAGTGGGGATGTCTTGAGTGATCCTCAAGACCAGCCTCATTCCATAGTTTTACCTAAGGAAGTGAAGGTGAGGGGAAAGTGGTGTATCTCATAGGTTCTTGACCAATCAACAAGTAGTGAAGGAGGTATGTCGACCTTTCTGATGAGCTAGTTTCATGTTCCCCAGAAGTTGTGTGGAACAATCAGTTTAAAGCTCGTAATAGTTGTTGGTCTCATTCATATTGTGGTAAGTGAAGGTTCCTTGTCCGATGAGGAGTGTGAAATGAATATAACTTTTCTTGGAGGGATCCTTCCATCAGATCGTGCTGTGCATCGTACTGATCACTCAATCTCCTATCTATAGTGTGGTCAGTCAGACACTCTAAGTCATTCGCTGCAATTCTTAGTTGTTATGTTGACAGAGTGGCCACTTGGGATATGAGGAGAAGTAGGTAGGTTTATTTTCTAGTGAAGGAAGTTCCAGTCATAGGTGGTTAGCTTATGATTGCAAGGTGGTAGATGCTTCAGAAATCAGGGCCCTAGCCATAGGTCTCAGGGTGAAGCTTTTGCACAGTCAAAAACTCATCGAACATGGGATGGGCTTGGTTCGACTTAAGTTCGCAGTGACAGGATGGGGACTACTTAAGTTTCCCTATTACAATATCGTATTTTAAGGATTCATTTTTGTTGTGAGGGGCATGAAGCCCTTGTCTCCATGCTTTGGTCTTAATTTATGGGACTATCTCTTGGGCCTTAAAGAGGTTTGGAGAATCCGTATTCTTGTAAAGCCAGCGGGCGTGCTCTGTGAACCTTCTTGTGATCGGTTATGGATCGAAATTGTACTCAGTTCAAAGATGCTCATGTCTTGTGGGATTAACACATGCCTGTCCAGTTCGCCTCTTAGTTGGGGGTTTCCTCTGTCAAACCCCTCTAATGTGGTGGAGTTTTGGATAGTGTAGGAATCATCCGTGCAGGTCAACCCATGTTGATGGGTTCGTGATGAAGAGTTTAGTCTGTATCGGTCAAAGTAAAATGGGAATACCCATGTGGGTGTCGTGGTGTTAGGAAAATTATAAAATGGTGGGGAGAACCACTATGGGTCTCACCATCATCTCCTCCTGTGTTGGTTTGGTTTAACTTAGGGAGCTTAGAGGGTCAAGAAAGTGTTAAAGGTTTGACCAGGCTTGTGGGTTGTTTTGGTTTTTAGAACCAATGTTGGATAAGAATCCTAATATGGCAGGGAGACTACCATCAGAGGAATTTGTGTAAAAACTATATTTTCAAAGCGTACTTGGTGGGGCAACCTCTTACTTCTTCTCTGCTCGACATTGACCATGGAAATTGGTTAACTCGGGTAGTGGGTTGCTTGACGAGTGTTCTTGGATATCTCAATTGGCCCCAGTGATCCCTAAGTTAGAGGTCGAGGTGTTCCATGTTGCAGTTGTGTTTGTAGGTCAATTCCTTGATGTTGGATATTCTTCTTGGTGATTCTGGTTTTGACATGAACAAAGCCATGTGGCTTCGCCTGATCAACATACGACCTGCCCGGTGCATGGGTAATTAATTAACTAATGAGTTGAATAATAATTTAAGCACAAAAATGAAATAAGAAAAATGATTAAATAATTCAAAAGTTGTTTTAATAATAATAATAATAATATTGGGATTATTTATCTTATTTTCATTATTTCAGTTAATATTTTAATTAGTTAGATAATATCAAATTATTATAATGGTTATAAAATTATCAGAATGTTAATTTTACTGTTATTACTACTATTAGTAATTTTGTTAATATTTTAATTAGGTTATAATTATTTTTAAGTTATTGTTATAAGATTTTTTTAACATAATATTTTGGCACTAATATTATTACTACTATTATTAGAAATATTTTTTTTAAGTTAATGTAGAGTTTTTTAGGTTTTATTTTACCTCCATTTTTTGTTTCTTTTTCTTTTTATTTTTTCCCTCTTCTCTCTTGCTCTCCCTTCTTTCCATCACGCTATACCCCCCTTTCTTCCCGCCGCCTCCTCCTCCAAACCCTAGCAACCTCGACACCCCCTTCCCTCCTCCTCGCTAGGCGGCCACTCCCCTTCACCACTCATCCTCACCAGACCAGCTAACACTGAGCTGCGCCGCGCCCCACTGGCCTCCTTCGGTGCACCGTCGTCATGCACCCTCCTCCTTCCGGTTGGATACCCGCGTCCAACCTCCCTGCTGAACCGCCTTCGAGCCACGCACCTCCTGCTCCCATCCGGTACTGCCTCTACGACCTCTTCATCTATGCACATGACTTTCCCTCAACCGCCTCTCACAACATAGTCGCATTCCACCCCTGTTTTCAAGCGCACCACACCTCCGACAACCCCCTCTTTTCTCCCCGGTTCTGATCGCGCTGGTATTTTTTCTTCCGATCTCCATAGGGGTTTTTCTTTTTTATGTTGATTTGGATCTATTTTGGGTATAAGTGGTATTATGTTTTGATTTTAGGGTCCAAGAGAGATCTAATTGGTATAAATTCTTGAATTAGGGTATAACTGAGTTTATTTGGGGTGTGATTGAAGTGTAGTGGACTTTTCACACCAAATTTATGAAGTTGTTCTACACCGAGGTAGGTGGTTCCACATCCAATTATTATTTGATTAATTAATCTGCAAGTTTAATTAGTTTATAGTGTTATTTAATTAATATTGTGTGGCGTGAAGTTGATTTTCTTTGAAGTTTGATATGCATTGAAATTGTTTAGTAGCGTGTCCTCATAATATGTGTAGTTACTTCTGAAATATCATCTCTGGTTAATTGTTAGTGTTTTTTTAATTGTGAAGTTATCTTAATAATTAGTTTGTTTAGTGTGATTTAATTTTTTACTTGAGTTTTAGTATGTATTAATGTTCTCATTAGTGTGTTTAGATGATATGAGTATGTTGTTGCTGTGAAAACCATGTCGAACCGTTTGCTAATGTTTTATAAATTGTGCAGTTACTTTGTTAGGATGTGTAAAGGGTGAAATTGGTGTTTTGGTGTAGCATATGGATGTGTTCTGTCTTAATTTAGTATTCTAGTGGATTTTTGGTGTTTAAAGACATGCAACTTATGTTGGAATTTTTTAATAAATTATTTTAATGGTTTGTTTGATCATGAAAGTGATTTCTTTGACCGTGCATTGGTTTTAATTGGTTGTGTAAGTAATGCAGATTTAGTTTTGAAATACTTGTAGTGTGCATAATATTTTTTTATGGTTTAAGTGTGTGTAAATCCTGGTGAAACTCTTTTGAAAATGTTTTACAAACTTTTAAAATGGTTTATTAAATTATTTCAATGGTGTGAAACGTGTTTGGAGAATGTTTTAGTGTGCGTATTATTTCAAATGGTTTTTGTGTGTCCAAATGGTGTTTTGGTGTGTGTAGTGTCTTGTTTGGTTTGAGTGTATGATTATGACATGTGACATGAACTTTAAACTACTTGAGAACAAATGGTAAGCTTGGGTACTTGGTGGGCGGACTAGATCTAGTGTGCTAGTGATACATGAGTAGCATTGGCTCAGTTTCACTTAGCTGGATTGATGACTACAACACTAATTAAACTTTTGGATGATGATTGGATACCACTAGGTTATGGATGTGTTTACCTACTAGTGGCTCGTGCACGAGGATGTATGTTGTTGTGTTCCTATACCATTGTTCAACGAGACATGATGTTCTAGGGTCCCACTTCTCACTAGTATCTTCAGGTCCTCTCCCATGTATTGTGCTCCTCTTTTTCTTTTTGCTCACCATTGGAACACGGTGTGACGTTGGGGTTACCATGAAAGTGTATGTGTGTGTGTTTTAATTTAAGTTGTTTTCTTTAAAGTATTTTTCCTTTAAAGCTGTTTTCATTAAAATTGCTTGAGCATTTATTTATTTTTTTTCTGTTAAATTGAAAATGTATCTGTCATTTAATAATTATGCGTGGAACCTTTTTCTTGGTGTCATCCTACTGGGATTTTTCTCACACCCTACATACACCTTTGGGTGTATGTAGATCCTATTTCTTTTGTATTCCAGGTTAAGGAATCAAGCATAACATGGGTGGTTCGGGTTGTTAGTGGAACTCTCGTGTGGGTTTGGTGAATGTGGCTTGAGGTTGTTGCACCTCATGTTGCTTAGAGGTTTGAGTTATTGTTTTTTAGTTTTTCCTTTATTATTGTTCCCTTTTGGGTTTTAGTTTAAGTTGTAAAATTTAATTTTGACCTTAGTTTAAGGGCCTATTTGGTTGTCTATTTTTAGTTGTAATTTATTTATCTTGTTCGTTGTTTCCTATTTATTTATTTTGGTAAATCGTTCCCAAGTTATATTTTTGATACCCAGGCACTTGTGCCAGCCCGTGGGGATCGAGAATGCCCCTCGGGCCTTTCTGCGGACCGGGTTGGGTGTTAGTTTATAGATACCTGACTTGGTTCATAATAGAATTTACTTTGTCAAATAAATGACACAAGAAACATATATGAATAAGTTTGATTATATATTTAATTTTTCTCCACAAAAAACTGGGAAAACTATCTACAATAGACTACACAACTTGTATAATAGTACACGACATGTACTGTCCTCTGCTCATGTCCACATTACATGCCTTGGTACTGGGAATGTTATTTGTCACAAATGAGTTCAAGGTATACGACATGTACTTGGGATACATGATGTGTGTCCTCAGAATTATTCAACTCATTAGTCCTCATGTCATGTATCAGATACATGACACAGTGGGACACCTCATGTTCTCATCCATGAGAAAATAGGGGTTGAATGTCATGTATAGTGGTTACATGACATGTAGTTTTTTAAGTTGTGTGCCAGTCTATCTATATCTACTTTTTGATCCAATATTTTCAGATCATAGACCTAATTACCTCAGATCTATCTAACTTTATCATGGGATCTATATGTAAAAACAAAAATAAACAATGTGTATGTAGGAAGTACACGCCGTGTACTCTGGTTTTGTCCAAGACAAGGCTTGAGAACCTATAGATGGTATTATTCACATGTTTCTTCATTTTTTAATCTTAACCAATTAAAGGTTATATTAGTGAGAACACATAACGAAGGAGATGATAATTTTCAAATATTAAAATGAATCATTATAAGTAAAATAAAAATAAAAACACATACAACCAATCACTGAATAATAAACAATTATAAATTAAACATGTGACTGATTTGATACCACTTGAAGGTTCTAGATGCAGTGTAAAAATACTTTGATTGAATGAAAAACTCGACTTTTAGTCTTAATTTATATGTAATTATTCATGTGCATGATTAAAATGTCACATCCAATGAAAACCATAGATTACCTGACTATATTAAAACATAAGAACAAAAAAAGTATGATCTTCACATATAATTTATAACTAATTTATGAGAAGATATATAATTACCTCAACTTTTAATTATACTTTCATTGATGATCTGGTTAACTAGATCCCATCATACCATTGTTGTGCTATAGGATCCAAGTGCAGAATCCCTCTAGTGAAGATCCACATGTGTACCACAATCTGTAAATATCATTGTAGAATAGTCGGGTTCTCACATGATTGATCTCGATCGCTTGCATTGTTCATGGTTAATCACATTAGTATTCTTCTCGAAGGAGGAAGAACTCTTGATGATCTCTTGAAGGCTTGAGAGAGGAGGAATAGAGAGTTATTTCAAGATCTTTAGATCTCTCTTTAGGGTTTTAGAGAGTCTATCTCTATCTGTTGTGCACACCAAAATTGAGTTATATAAAATGATATAATTAGATATTTATGATGGCAGGTTTAGGGTTAGAATATCTCACACAAGCCCTTCTCTAACCTAATAATTCTTAGTTAACTCCATGTACAATAATAATAATAATAATATTTATCACTTGAAATGTGCAACACATTGAGAATATAAATATCATTTATACCATTTCTAATTGGACCATTAATCTTGGTCCACTTTCAATTATTGACATTTACCAATCCTTGAATAATGACTATTTAATAAATAAATCTCACTGCATTATTCTATGATAAATATAATAAAGATTATATTCACTAAAATTCTAAATAAATATTTATTATTGTTATTTAACTCACTTATTATTTTGAATAATCCATGATTAAATTATGGTGATCAACCAAACCCAAATAAATATTATTTATTCTAACTTGTTAAATTCATTACTTGAATTTAACTAAGATTGAAGATATACTTCGCATGTGACCCTCTAGGCCTCTTTCTTAGCGGCACCAGGCTTAACTACCTAAATTATAAGGTTAGTGTCTAGAAATATGCTAGAGCACCCATAGAGAAATAAATTAATGACTTAATGACATACAACCTCCTATAAACACTTACTATGTAATATAATCCCTTTATTGTGATATCTCAGATCAAGCAGGTTGCATGTCGGTGTTATCAATCTATATGCTCAATTTTTTTTCTTTGAATTCTAAAAATGAACTCACCCACCAAACACCATGGTCATGGATTTATGTAAGCGATTACATTACCATTAAAGGGCATGATATATAAACTTCCATCAAGGGACATAAGAGATAAATACTTTTTTTCATTATCCCTTAATGTAATATCACTCATGAAGAACCCAACGTATCTTACCTCAATGCGAGCATATATCATTATGGTTTTAATTAATACACAAAAGTTCGTGAGTTATGATATCCATTAATGATAATCTTAAATTCAAAGGATCAATACACACATTCATATATAGGAACATCCAACGACACATGGAAATGTGGATTTCCTATTAATAAGAATGTTATCATAACCTCATATCTTGGAGATTAACAAGTGAAAACACTATGAGAAGGTGTATTAATGTATTATGAGACTACTACCCATGATAGACTATATTTTCTATATCCTGCCAGACAATATCATCTGAACATAGAATATATATTCAAGAATAATGTCGTGGAACCTCCAGGTTCTCATTATAATATGGAACTACAATGACTTTTCAATGCGACATACATTATTAAGACATTATCACATACACGATTCATGAAAAGGAACAATTATGATACAATGAGAAAATTCATTAATAATGAAAACATGTAATCAAGTACTAAGAAAGTCGGTTCTAGTGCACCAACTCTGACAATTTTTTAGGGAGAGAATTGATTCGAAAGAGTCTTAAATTTATTTTCATCCTTTAAAATCTCAAACAAAATATAGACTAAAATGAAATATAGAAATCCAAGAAGAATTAATTATAGTCTTAAAGAAGAAAATAAGAGCATGATTGAATTAGAACACTACAACAATTGGATTCCCCTCAAAAGAACTCTAGTTACAGTGTATGTTTGAGAAAGGAAAGCATGAGAATAATCATAAAAATTCAATAGTAAATGAATAAAGGAGAAGACGAATCCCTACCTATCAAGGGTATAAATACACTCCCTCACCCATATCAAGCTTAATTTCTCCTTGAAGTGAAGCCCGTACCTCCTACTCTTTCCCTATTTTCTGGAGTTGTTAGTCATAGAAACTCCACCACCTAGAAAAATGATTAATTCCCTAAAATATATCCTCCAATTTTACCAACTTAATTTTCTAAGATAACCTTTCAATCATCGCTACTTCAGGAAAAGTGTTCATTCAGTAACTTAGCCTTCATCCATTTCCCCTGTAACTTTAGAAAAACACTTCAAAAAACTTCTGCTACTTTCATAGTCTCTTTATTTATCTGGTTATCACTTCTTCAAAATGACATCATTTTCTTTAATCCAATTTGGTACCATAATATTCTACCATATTTGAATCAAATTTAAGAAAACCCATACCTTTGATCAATGTAATATGATTTAATGACATACTTGATCTCCCTAGTATTCCCATCTTCAATTTGACAATATGACCCAAATGATTCTTCATTTTTGACCCACTTAGAACAAAAGAATCTGAGTCATCCACATCAGCATCTACTTCAAACTCTTCTAAGCTCGAATCTCTTAAAGTGGATACTTATTTTACATGAGATCCACAATATATGGAAATTTGAAATTCAACTAAAACATTTGGTTCTTATTATGACAATAAATCCTTGGTTGGATAAGGAATCTTGACTTTAATAATTCAATATGCTCAGTTTACTTCCCTATTTGACATATTCCTACAACTCAAAATCATTCCACCAATGATGCTCACATTCGTCTCTAGAGACTTATCATTCTGGTCTGAGATTTCATTATAACATTTTATCAGATTCATCAGCAAGCCTCCTCCCCGCTTCACAATGACTGTTCTTCCATAGTTTTTTAGGCCTGGGGTATCTTTCACCAGTGAATCACCACTAGTTCATCAACTCAAGTGCATCATGTCTCCTTCATTCATAAATTTGTACTCAGTTAGATTTGATGAAGTATACATCTTAACTTTTAATTTTATGGGCCTCAACCAAAAATTATAAAGGACCTATATCGTGATACCTTATCTCATCTTCAACCTATTCCAACTCAAATTCCAGGCATAAAATCTGTGCAACATCGATGGTTCATCGAGCCCGACTTATTTAGTAGTTTGTTATTTTTTCTTGGCATTGATACCTTTTGATCTGAGTTCCCAACTACGACATCTCATTTACTGCGTATGTGAGGATGTTGAGAGTCATTCAATACAATATAATAATGACACTAGATGTTATTGGATGTATTTAAAGGCTATATTTGGATATCTCAATCCTCAATAACGAGAAAATAGAGGAGCTACATATCATCATTATGATTGGAAATGTCCGTATCTACAAAGGAATCACTTGTTACAATATCATTATATCACTACCTAATCACAACACTATATTTTCAATGTATAATTCCCATACACTATATTAACTTGTATGACATGGGTTATTAATTGGGGTGATTACAACTATCACTAAAGATATGCTTATTATTGATACGATGAGACAAAGCTAGTATCTAAAAATCAAGGGAAATGAGATATCGTTGAATATGAAAAATGATATTGATAATAAAAATAAGGAATAATAACATACCAATGATGAAAATTGGGATTAATTAAAGAGAGTAACATTTTGAAGGAACTGCTAACATGCATATCATCAATACAATATACCTATGTTGTAAAAGATATAATTAAATCATAAAACCATCAACCTATCACAAACCAATATCAACTGAAGAATAATCCATGAAAACTCATCATGCACATCCATGATCTTTATAGAATATTAAATAATAATTAATTCATATAATCCCAAATAGTGGACATGATCTACATTCCATGCAGCTTACATGCATGTAAACTCGAAAACAAGATAAATCTTCATTATCCAACTATTTGAATAGATTGGGAAAGATAGTTATGATCATGGAATGTATCATTTAGAGATGGTATGATGATGTGGATCTAACTTAATTATTTTAAGTGGGGCATTTTTTCCGATTCACATCCTCACCCATGCACTTTGAGTTGGTGTATACACACTTTCCAAAGGCAGACAATTGCTAGGACATTACTAGTGACACTTTTTTTGGGCATTAGTCAAGAGGATGGGATGTTGTATCAGCCCTTTAGGGATTTGATTCCTAGTTCATGACTCTCTTATAGATTTAAGACATGTTTACAAATCCTTCCTATAAATAGTACCCATTACTATTAAAAAATTAATTTACTAACAATATGAATTTAAGAGGACATTACACATAGAGATTATACTATCTCTTATTTGACCCATGAATATTGTGAATTTATAGTTTTGATCTATATAGGTATGTAATTTGGATTTTATCACCATACGGGGAGACAATTGGCTCCTATGAAAGGAGGAAGGAGGTGTTGTAGAGTTGGGATCAGACCCATGAAAGGGGATTCTTATGTATACCTGTGATGGGAATTATAACTCATGTAGTTAGGTGGCACTTAACAGGACATGTCATACCTTTTAAGGTCACGTGACAATGACCAAAGCAGTGACTTTTAAGGCCATTCATCCACAAATTCTTCTAAGTAATTTAATGTCACATTGAGTGGACTACCATGTTAAAAGTGTTGGTTATGCACTAAAAACATAGTTATATGATACATATGAAAAAATATGTTGCACCCAACATTTTAGGCCAAGTTCATGCATCCGCCGACTCACAAGATGAGTGCATACATCTAAAACATATGCAAGACTTTAGGTGCATTCATCTTCCCACATATTTTCATTAGTTATAATCCATTATGAATGGATTGAATAACTTTCATTCATTGAAGGAATTCAATGAATAAGTACAATGAGAATTAACATATGTCGATACATTGAATATGGGTGATTAATTTCATTAAATAAAAAGTGTCGAGGATGACTATATAAAGGGATGCGATATATCTTGTTGTATAAAATTGATGGCATGTAAGTCTCATGATACTATCTTTCTCCTAAGAAACAGTTTATCACTAGTTGAAGGCGTTATCACCCCTTCTCTATCTAGGGATCTTTAAGAAATGTTCTTGGATTATTTGGTTGGTGTAATCCCCTTGTAGGTAAGAGGATTTCATCTATTGATAAGGTGGTATTTATCAAGCATATAATGAAGAGTCGAAGATTGATTACACATCACTTCAGGTACACATTGTTTATGTTCTTCATTTCCATTACATGTTGATTCAATCGGGGATAGAGCTGGTACATATATGGGTTTTATTCTGCTATGTTTATTTATATTTTGAACCCCAAAAAACCCATCAATGGTATCATAACTTTATTCCTCATTAAATCAATGTTTTTTTCACCGTTAAATGAAGAAAATGCTTTATGAATTCATAACTTTATCCCCCCCTCACGGTGTTAAATTTTATGATATCATAATGTCAGGATCACCACTTGAGGTTATGTAAAAAGTTAACATAATGTGGAGTGGAAGGAGAAGCTTATTTTAAGTAGTTAATGTAGTCAACAATACTGGAACATGAAAAAACTATCAGACTTTATTATCATTTATAAATTGTTTATGGTTTTTTATAATGTTTTTGAAATGATTATTATAAATATTCCATTAATATCAAAGATCTAATATTGAGTTTTTTCAAATTTAAATGGTTTATAAAATGTTTATAAATCATAGTAAAATGTATTTTACCTTTAACAAAATTATATGGCATGCATTATAATCTTGAAATAAAGTGTTTATAAAAAATTATAAATAATTCATAAATTACATAAAAAATGAAAAAAATATAAAGAAGTTTATATTTTAAATTATGAATTGTTCATAATTAATTAATTTGAATTGTTTGAATTAAAAGTGACTTTATTTAGATATTATTTAGACCACATAAAAAGTGTTTTTATGATTGATTTTTTCAAGGTCTAAATAATTTTAAATATGCCATATTTAGATTATGTAAATAGTTTATATAATAGAAATTAGATTATAAAATGTTTATAATTCATAATAATATCATATATTTAAAGTGAAATGTTGTATAATTAATAGTTTTAAATAGTTCGTATTGGAAGTGGATATAAAGTGTTTATATCAAAGATAATAAAAATTGCATAATATGCAATGGGTTTAATATGCATGTGATGCATGTTATACTAATAAGACTTATTTAAAACTTATAGTTTATAAATATGTTACAAATGATATGTTTTGGAATTTAATAAAAATATGTTTTTATAATCCAATGTTAAATATGAAGTTTTACTTTATTTATCTTTTATTTTATAATTTAATTATAAATGATAAGTGCACACTTAATTAAAAATGTGTTTAATAAGCCTAAAATTAAATATAGAAATTCATATTTATAAATAATTATTAAATAAAATATTTATTTAATTTTTTATTATTTTATGTTATTAATATTTATAAAAGGTTTATAGAATATTAATAACATGAATGATGTAAAAGTATTAGGCTTCATAATTTTTTTGTATGATTAATTTAAATATGATAATTCATATTTTTTAACATGATAAATACAATTTTATTTAGTATTCATGAGTGTGATGTATAAATAATTTATAAATTAATTTGATAAGGATAATATATAAATTATTTTATAATTAGATTTATGAATTGTTTATAATCAATTGAATTTCATTTGATCAAATAAAAAGAGTCCTTATTAAATATATTATTTATATCACATCAAAAGTATTTTGATGACATGTTTAAATATGGTTTAAATATTTTTTAATTTTATGATATTTAGATTATATAAATAGTTTAAATAATAGAAATTAGGTTATAAAATGTTTATAATTCATAATAATATCATATAATATGGAAGAGTTCATATTGGTAATGGGATCTAAAGTGTTTATACACAAAATTATGGAATATCTATAATATTTAGCTTAATTATAAATGTTTATAGTAATATTTTATTTATGAATCATTCATATTTTTTTAACTCATGTTTATATTTATGAAGTGTTCATTTATTTAGAAGTTATTCCTTACTAACTCATCTTTATAAATTGTTTATAGAATATGAATAATGTGTATGATTTATTTATGTGATAAATTTTTTTAGGAGATAGTGCCTTGCATTACTTACTGGGTGAGACTCCATAAAATTTAGTTTCTTGTAATGCCCTGTCTTGTCCAAGCAAGGGTCACTATAGCAGCTCAGGCATGCCTCCTCGCATGCCAGGTGCTGATGACTAGCTGTGAGGGCCTGAGATAGTTGTTGAGAGACTATGCTCTCTAATATAAGGTCTAAGGTCCATGCTCAAATTATACTGAAAATTAATCATGACTCGTCCGTATAACAGATATCCCAAAAACTTGTAAACATAAAACTAGGAGCCCATCGGCCCCCCAAAATCTAGTAAATGAAGTAGTAAAACAATCCATATGACGTAACAATCATAACTAAACAGTAGCAGATAACATAATATTCTACATACTAACCAAAATTTTGCATCACATACCTTCTCTATTGAATCCTCGACCTCCACAACCTGATAAATCTAAACCATGTGTCCAACTCAAATCCATACCTCTATCATAAGAAAAAACAGGAAGTCCATACACATACATCAAAACTCATGTTGTGTATGTGGGTAGGAGGTGAGTCTAACGATCCAGTAGGTATCTCTAATTCCAAAACCAAATTGAGTGTCATTGTGAACAAGTGTATGTGCATGAAATACATATATAGAGTGTAGTCATTTTTAGAAAAAAATACCCACCTAGAAACATAGCACATAATGCACACACAAGCTTACCCACATCAACACCATGTTGGGGTCCACCTCATACCACAACACGTATAATACTTGATTTGGTGCCATGCTGAAATACATATCATAACATAACCCATACATTACCTATTTCAGAACCATTTTTTGGAGGAAGAAGTCACCTCACACCCTAACCTGACCCATACCTAAAGACAAAAGGTAGGTATTAATAGAGACAATGTCCAGTCCACACCCAAAGACTCAGGATGGGGTATCCTCCAAACCTAGACCCACTACCCGAAGGGACAAGGAATGGTCATACATACATGGGCCTCAAAACATCCCTCAACACTTGAGGGAGGTCCACTATCTATGCATTAATTCAAACCACACCATACCACTCAATATGTGGTTAGCCAGGACTTCTCACTCAAGGACAAGGCCCCTTCCGCAACCACTACCCTATCACTCAGGGTATGACCAAAATTCATTCATGAAAACTAACCCAATCCACATATAACAAGTTCCTTGAACTAATAATAGAAGGAATATGGCATAATCATCCCACCGAACCATCCCCACATACTCTGAGGAGGTTTATCAAGCACATCGACCCATCCCTACACACACTAGAGAGGCTACATCAAGCACACACAAGCAAAAACAAACAAGGAACACAAACCGTCTCACAACTCACCAGATATCCATCAAGGAACTAGTCACTCGGGATGCAATCCTAAGTCTAAAATACTTTCAAGACCGATATCAACCCTCCAAGGGTCTTTCATAACCAACATGACCAATCCTAACTTTGATACCACATTCAAAGTTCTCACAAGATACCCACACAACACACATGAATCAATATACACAATCCATAAGCACTCACAAACAAGAGCACAACAGGAACATAGGCTTTGGAAAATAGGGAATGACCCTCATGAGGTCAAACAAACCAAAAATAGTCAAGACCACCCCTTACAGATCCCTTTTTTAAAAACCAAATAAAATCCCCTTTTTATAAACCATTTCAAAATGGTATCGCACACCGCTTTAATCACATTTGCCCCTTGGACCAAATCCCATCAAGTTCCAAAACTTGTTTTGAAATTCCATTTCAAAACCCCTTTTAAAATCACCAATTTTATATGAAATTCCATTTTAACCAAAACCTTTTTCAAAATAAATTTTAAAAAGGAATCATTTTCACTTTGAAAACCAATGCACACCACCAGGAAAAATCATAAAGAGGGCAATCGAAACTCGTTCGAATAGGGCAACACCATTATACTATTTAGAAATATATACATCCATGTTGGTTATTAAGTCAATGTGATCCTATCACAACCTTATGGAAACTCATAAAAATCATGAATCATGCAAAAAAATATACTAACAAATGTACATAAACATAAAAGAACTAAATAACTAAGAGACTCAAATAAAGATAAGGACACCTACATTAAATGACATTATGATAAATCAATCCTAACTTGTATTAAACTCCATTGATTCCATGAGCACCTGTCTTATCAACCAACATAATTAATTAATTAATTAATTAATTAAAACCAAAAACCTCACATGGTATAATAGGCACCAAAATCACTGGGCAATCCATTAGTATTGGAATTGTGAGTAATTGGGCATGATGCACTCTCGACGTACCCTCGATCCTAGGAAATACAAAAGACCCAAATTATAAACTAGAATCAAAGATCAATTTTACCTAAATTTGGATAAAACCCTAAAGAAGACTACACAACAACATACCTTATGATAAACTGAAAATGATGACTTGATTTCCTCCTATCATGACCGCCTCTTCAAGCCACATGAAAAATCCCCATAAATTATGATGATTTTGACATTATCTAGTGGAATATTCTATCCCAAAGCCCCACTATCCAACCAACATCAGTGAAGAATAAGGGAGGATGATCAAGGGAGAAGAAGGAGGATATCCTACCTAAAAAAAAAAACCACTAAGAAACCATCTAAATTGAAGGGTAAAGAGGAAAGGATAGGGGGTTTGGAATCCCCCTGTCCATGAGCTTGTCCAAGAGAAGAATCCCAAGGGGGTTTCTATTTTATAAAACCCTCATCCACTTTAAAAAAATCGGGCCAACATGTGTTATTATGTGAACCAAGTGCTAACTTCATGAATTTTTAATCCAACACTCCCTTTCTCCCCTTACCCCCATTCATGTCCTGAGACACCCTATGAATTACATTCAGGGTGTGAATGACTCATTCATGCCATGAATGGCCTATATCTACTACTTTCTAGCAACTCAAACACCCAGATCTTCCTTGAAATTATATCTAACCCCAAGGTAACCACTTGATCTTTGAAACCTATCAAAAAACACATTTTAAGAATGTTAAAATGCTTAGAAACCCTACTTGATCCCCGATTCCAAAAAAAACCTCCACCAAATGTAAAATTCAAATCCCCTTAGTATTTTTAAACCTTTAGTGACATTGGTCATTAAAAACTCTCCACCATAATGTGTTTTTTCCTTGAGAAGTCATAGTGATCCTCCAATCACAAGACCCGACCTAAACCATTCAATAACTTAGTATAAATTCTCTATGTTTCATCTTCAAACATCTAACACACTTTTTCTACGATACTACGGACACCAAGCTTGGATAAACCGAATTTCCTCCAAAACATATGTTTTGATATTAGAACCATGTCAATTGTGTTCCAAATGATGCTCTTGATGAAATTTCTAACTCATCGCATATGATTCTACAAAAAATGATAGTCATTCCTCCCTCAGTTGAATTTTCCTGAAAGAAATCAACCTCAACAAATGACGCACCCCACACCACATAACAATGATGCCTAAACTTCAAGGGGGCATCACCACATCACTTGAACATGACCCTTGACTTTAGTGGCATTATCACATCTTCTAAACACTCACACCAATTCCTAACCCTGAATCTTGGTGTAATTCCTTGGTTGGTTCCTCAAACTACCACATCCACCATCATAATTCACCCCAAGCACCAACATGTCCCCGATTCAACTCACTCTCAGATCAAATCAAATACAAACCGAGACCAATGTCAGTGCACCAACTCCAACCACTAATCCCAAGTCCATCTAGTAATATAAAATAGAATCACAAACTATGGGATTTGAGGGTATGGGGAGGATGCAGGGTGAGGTATGCCAAAATATTCTGACCATTAAAAGCATGATCCAATGCAGGTTGAGTGCAGGCCAAGGCACGTTTAGTCCGCATGGGTGAAGAGTTATCCACATGCCCAATTTAATTTTGTAAAATATACGATTCTTTATTAAAAATTTATAAGTTTTAAATTATTAATATAGGTCATGCCCTTATATATATATATATTATAATATAAAATATTATTATCATTTTTCATGGCCATATATACTAGGAATGGAGCACTGGTGTGGTGATGAAGATGATGATGTGGAATTATAAACACATGCATCATTACATGTGTTGAGGCTTAAATACCGTGTGTTGCATATGAAAATGCATGTGGTCATTTTATGTATGGGAAAAGAAACCAATGAGTCATCAGGTGGGAACTATGATATGACTAGAATTATAGACATTTTGGATGATGATGCCACTTGACATCTATATTTCATGATGTGTGGAAATCAATGAGGCGTCGGGTGGGAGAGGCTTCAATGGACTTGCAGGGTGGAAGGTGCATGTGTGGACTCAGGTGGTAGATGGTTTTGTGTGGGAATAATCTACTAGAATAGATAAAACTCCCCTTTATCAACACATTTTTCTAGGGTTGATAAAGTTTATCATTGAATAATCCCAAATTTTTAGTAGCGACAAATACAATAATTTTGAAATTTTCATCTCCAGCCCCCAGAATGATCCATTTTTTATAGAAATAAGAAAATAATTTACCAATTAAAGTAGTTTAAAAAAATTACAAATAGTAGGAAACAATAATTATAAAACTATTAAATCAATTATAGTAAATTTAAAGTCTCAAAATCAACAACACACAATGGATAACAGTAAAGTTTAAATTTCAATGCACACTAAGGCAGGAAAATTATAGAATTCAACACCAGTAGTAGATTTTGTTTTTATTTTTTTTATTTTTTTTGTTTGGTTTTCAAACCCTAAGACACTTAAATCATTAATTCCTTGGAAACAATGCCAAATTTCGATGAGAAGTCATTTAATTATCTCAAAATAAAAATTTATATCTCATACTCTCACTAGTACAGTGGTGAGCATGGTCAAACCCAAGGAAAGGGGTGAGTTGTACTAAGGGTTTATTATGAACCTAATCCATTTAAAGAACTAAAAACATAAGGTGTTGGTAAATTAAGAATGGAGTGTATAATTAAAATGATGGATAAGTAATGTGATGTGTTAAAATAAAGTGTTAGAACCTAAAACCAAAGGTTATGAATATGATACATGACAAAAGAAAGAGTGGAAAAGAAATGATTTAGCTTGTTAAAGAGATAATTCTCAAGAAATAGAAGCAAAACATCCATTTATATATGGATTAATTCATAGGACAAACTATCATTTACCTATAAATTTCCATTAAGCAAGTTTCATTGCTCAAACTGTTGATATTTTGTAAGGTTCTGGGTGTAGTGGAAACATCCTTTTATGGTACGACCAACTCGAATTTTAGTCTTAATTTATGTGTAATAATTGTATCACATGATTAAAATGTCATGTATAATGAAAATTAGAAATTACTTGACTATATTAAAATATCATAACCAAAAGGGGAGGATCTTTACATGTAATTTATAACTTATTTATGAGAATATATAGAATTACCTCAATTTGTAATTGAACTTTCATTAATGATTCAGTTGACTAGTTCACATAATACTAGAATTGAGTTGTAAGATCCAAGTGAATAATCCCTCAAATGGTGATCCACACATATACTACAATCTATGAACATTGTCGTAGAATCACCGGGTGCTAGAACGACTGATCCTGATCGCTTACGCTGTTTGTGGTTGATCGTAATAATATTATTCTCAAAGGAGGAATAACTCTTGATTTTCTCTCGAATTATTAAGAGAGGATGAAGATAGAGTCTACTCTAGATATCTAGATCTCTCTTTAGGGCTTGATAGATTCTATTTCTATCCATTGTGCACATAAAAATGAGTTATGGAAAGTGATATAATTAGATATTTATTATGGAAGGTTTAGGGTTGGAAAATTTCACACAATCCCCTCTCCAACCTAATAATTCTTAGTTGAAAACATATCCAATAATAATAATATTATCATTAATATCTTGACTTGTGAAATACATTAATAATATAAATATCATTTCAACTATTTTCAATCAGACCATTAATCTCGATCCACTTTCCTTCATCAACATTTACCAATCCTCAAATAATGACTATTTAATACATAAATGTCATTGTATTATTCTACGATAAATATAATAAATATTATATTCACCAAAATTAAAAATAAATATTTATTATTATTATTTGACTCACTTATTATTTTGAATAATCTATGATTAAATTATGGTTATCAACCAAAATCAAATAAATATTATTTATTTTAACTTGTTAAATTCATTAATTGAATTTAACTAAGATTGTAGATACACTTAGTGTGTGACCTTCTAGGCCTATTTCTTAGTGGCATTAGGCTTAAGAACTTAAATCCCAAGGTTGTCATCCTGTAACACACCAAGACACCCATAAGGAAATAAGTTAATGTTTCAATGATATCCAACCTCATACAAATGGTTATTGTGTAATATAATCCATTTATCACGACATCTCAGATGAAGCAGGTTTCATGCCAGTGTCATAAACCTATATGCTCGATGTCTCTTTCTTTGAATTTCAAAAAATGAACTCTCCCACCAAACACCATGGTCATGGATTTATATAGGTAGTTTAATTACCATCAAAGGTCCTCATATATCAAGTTCAATCAAGGTACATAAGGGATAAATCCTTTATTTCATTATCTATTAATGCAATATCACTCATGATGCACCCAACGTATCCTACCTCGCCGTGAGAATATGTCATGATGGTTTTCGTCAATACATTAAAGTGTGAAATTCATGATATCCATTAATGATAATATTAAAGTCCAAGGATCAATACACATATCTGTATATAGGAACATCAAATGAAAAATGGAAATGTGGATTTCCTATTAAGGGAATTGTTCTCATAACCTCATATATTGAATATTACTAAGGGAAAACACTATGAAAAGGTGTATCAATGTATTATGAGTCTCATACCCTTGATAGCCTGTATTTTCTATGTCTCGTTAGACAATACCATTTTTTATAGAACATATATTCAAGAACGATGTCATGGAACCTCCAGGTTTACATCATAGTAGGAAATTGCTATGACCATTTAGTGCGACATACATTCTTAATAAATTATCACACACACGAGTCATACAAGGAAAAATCATGATATGATAAGAGACTTCATTAACAATGAAAACATGTAATGAAGTACTAAGAAAGTCAATTCTAGGGAACCAAATCCAATAGACTCCCACTTTCATTAGATCCAACTGACAACAACTTTCAGTCCACTAGTTCTCATATGATACTCATACCTTTGCTGGGATAAATCATTGTCAAGGGGTCCATCATGTTTTCCTCCATGGATACTCTTATCACTGGAAGTTTTCCTTATTAAGAAAAATCCCTCAAGAGATGAAACTTCTAAATTACATTCTTTGTCCTTTGGTGTGACATCATCTCTTTGGAGAGAGCCACCACTATAGTGCTATCATAGTAAACTATGATAGGGTCTTTGCTATCTTGGAAAAAATTTCAAATCCAAACTGCTTACTTGGTTGCATCAGAAGCCGCAATATACCCAAACTCTATTATATAATCGATGAAAACTGGTTGCTTAGAACTATTCCAGTTCACAACACCTCTTTTAAGAAAAAAGATATATCTAGATAATGACTTCAGATCATTTTGATATATGAAACCCCTGATGAATAGATTTTCATCTTCTACATGCACCATGAATACATTTTTATTTCACCTCAAATACTTAAGGATAAACTTAACAATAATCCAATTATGTTCACCTAGATTTTCTTGATATATTCTCATAATGCTCAAATAATAGGCAACATAAAGCCTCATACATAACATGCCATAAATGATAGATCCTATCACATAATCATATAATATCTTACTCATGCTCTTTCTTTTCTCTTATACCCGAGGATACATTCTCTTGGAAATATGTATACCATATGACACTAGAACGAATCCCCTCTTGGATTATTCCATACCGAACCTCTTCAATATCTAGTAAATTTATGTACATTGACTTAGTCAAAACAGCCTCTTGGGTCTATCGTACATGATCTTGATCCCTATAATGTAGGCTACTTTACCCAAGTCCTTTATAGAGAAGCAATTTCACAACCATGCCTTAACCTCTTGTAAGGATATTAAATCTTTTACAATTAGTAATATGTCATCAACATATACTACTATGAAAAAAAATTCACTCCCACTAAAATATTTGTAAACGCATGGATCACATTTGTTCTTAATGAAAACAAATTCTTTTATGGCTTCATCAAACCGAATATTCCATGACCTAAAAGATCGCTTTAATCCATAGATGAATATCTACAACTTGCATAACTTTTTTGGTATATAATGGAGTTACAAACCCTTCTAGTTTTTTCATATACACATCCTCTTCAAGTTTCCCATTAATGAATGTAGTTTTGACATCCATTTTCCAAATCTCATAGTCATGGTAAGCTACTATGATAAGAAAAATTCTGATGGATTTAAACATGGAAACTGGATAAAAGTTTTCATCGTATTCAATTCCTTGAAGTTATCTAAACCCCTTAGCCACTATCCATGATTTATAGGTATTTACTTTACCTTCCATGTCCAAATTTATCTTGAATACCCATTTACACCCAATAGGATTTATATCAACCAGTGGATCAATCAAAACCTAAACTTGGTTTTGATACATGGAATCCATCTCATAATTCATGGATTCTTTACACCTTTAAGCTTATGAGCTCTCTAATTTCTCCTTATAGAAGAAGTGGTCATTATTTTCTATCAATAATGAGTCATCATCATTGGTGACTAGAAAACCATATCTCTCTGGTTCTCTTACCTCTCTAGTACTCCTATGGAACACTTGTGTTTCAAGAAAAACTTCTTCCACAGGGACTTGGGAAATATATTCATATAACAACTCTTGTATATCTTGAGTATCAACTTCATCAAAGTTAATATTTCTCCCAATATTCTTCTTGAGGATCTTCTCCCTCTCAAGAAAAATGGTCTTTCTTGTAACAATAACTTTCTTGTTTGAAGGGTTGTATAGATAGTATCCCCTTATTTCCTTGGGATAACCTATAAAGATACAATATGTGCCTTGGGGTGATAGTTTTTTTCTTGATACAACCTTAACAAACTTCTTGCAACCCCAAATTCATGAAAATTTGATAAAATTAGTTTATTTCCACTACACAACTTGAATGGAATTCCATTTTCTACTTTAATTGGTACTCAGTTTAATAAGTATAATGTTTTCTGTAATTAATATCCCCAAAATAATAAAGGAAGGTTTTCATAACCCATCATAGACCTTTACAGGTATAATAATGTACAATTTCTCCTTTCACTAACACCATTCCACTATGATGTATAAAGTGAAGTGGGTTGAGATAAAATCCCATACCCCTATAGAATGTTGATAAAGTATCTGTTAAAATATTCACCACCTCAATCCGATCAAAGTTTCTTTATCTTCTTACCAATTTGATTCTCAACCTCATTCTTGAACTCTTTGAACTTCTCAAAGGATTCATACTTATACTCATCAAGTATATATAACCATACCAACTCAATTCATCAGTAAAAGTAATAAAGTATGAGAATAAACCTCTAGCCTCTACCCAAAAGGTCTATACACATTAGTGTGTACCAAATCTAGAATCTCTATGGCCCTTTCACCTTGAAAACAAAATTGTGGTTTGGTCATCTTACCATGTAAACAAGTGTGACATATTTCGAATGGATTAAGCTTAAAAGAGTGTAAGTAAACATCTTGAAAGAGAATTGTCAAATGATTCTCATTTATGTGATGGAGAAGTTGATTCCACAACTGGGTGTTATATGATTCACACATATTTATTTCATTTTTAATTTCCAATATTTTATTTTTATAATTTAATACATAAAGACCATTATTCAACAGTGCCATACCATAACATATGTTACCTTTATAAAAGTATCAAACCTTATTTACAAAGGTGAAAATAAATCCATCCATATCTAAACAAGAAATATAAATGATGTTTTTGGTAACACTAGACACTTAATAAAAATTATTTAAAACCAAAATCAATCCTGTAGACAATGTGATATAGTAGTCTCCAATGGCTAGAGCCTCCATCGTCACTCCATTGGTAGCTTGTAGATCCGCCACATCTCTAGCAATATTCTAAAATCTACTTAGTTACTATATTTGGATACAAACGTTAGCACTACAGGCAATATACAATACCCAAATTATAGATATGGAAGGATTAAACTCAATAACGAATGCACCCGAATCTTACCTGTGCTTCTTTGGATGGGTGTAATTCCTCTTATAGTATTCCTTCTTGACACATGAAAAACATACCACATCCCATTCATTTACTTACCTCTGGATCTTATTATTCTTTATAGAAAGACGATGCTCTAGATCCTTAGACTTGGAATAAGTCTTCGACCCCTGTGCCTTCTTCTTCCTATTCTTATTCACCATAAGGACAATAGGTTTGTTATGCCCCATGTCTTTTATCAACTTGGTGAATAAGTGTAATAAGTTATGAAAGTGTCTTCTCACTAATTCTCATATTATAATTCAAAATTAAACTAGAGAAGCCTTTGTATAGTGAGGACATAATGAGATCTTTGTCTGGATCATAAAGGATCTTAAACCCCATGATTTTGTTGGAGTTGGTTCACTAGAACCAACTTCTGTGTACTTTATGATAACTTGTTTTAATGATTTTGTATATTAATAAACTACTTATCACATCATGATTATTTTTCTACATAAGATTTTATGTGATAATTTTCTAAGAGTAGTTGTCACAGTAAAAGGTCATATCAGTTCCCCACCATGATGAGAACCTAGAAGTGCTATGACACTATTCTTGAATCAATGTACTATAGCCGGATGATATCATTTGAGGGACACAAATGATACAGGCTATCGGGGGTGGATGATCATATAACTTTGAGGTGCCTTCTCAGGGTGTACACCCTTGGTAATATCTAGTAGGATGTTGTGAGAACAAGACCCGCCAGAAGGAAATCCACATTTATATGTGTCCTTGGATTTTCCTATCTATAGGCGTGTGTATTGGTCCTTATAATTTAAGATTATTATTAATGAGTATTATGATTTGCGTACTTTGATGTATTGATTAAAAAAGTGATGACAGATGTTCATAGAAAGGTAGGATACACTGAGTGAATCATGAGAAATATTGCATTAATAAATAACGCGAGAAAGGATTTATCCATTATATTTTAATATAAGTTGATATCTTAGGCCCTTTGATGGAAATTTTATAGCCTAAATAAATCTATTTCCATGGTGTTCAATAGGCAAGTTTTATTTTTAGAAAGTCAAAGAAAGAGATATCGAGCACATAGGTTGATAGAACTGACATGCAACCTGCTTGATTTGAGATATCATGATAAAGGGATTATATTACACAGTAAGCATCCGTATGAGGTAACATGTTGTTATGACATTAACTTCTTTCTATATGGGTGCCTTGGTGTGTTGCTATACGCTAACCTCAAAATTTAAGCTGCTTCACCTAATACCACTGAGAAAGAGGCCTAGAGGGTCACATAATAAGTGTATCTAGAATCTAAGTTAAATAATATATTATTATTTATTATTTAACAAGTTGAATAAATATTATTCCCAGACATGGTTTAATAATTATTCATGTATTCTTGATCACATTTATTCTGTCATTAGTTATTCAAGAGAATATAATGTGAGAGGAATATTTAATAAATATATTTTTCTAATTTAGTGAATATAATATTTATTTATTAGAAAATAATTCAGTAATATATATTTAATAAATAAATAGTCATTATTCAAGGCCTGATAAATATAGAGGAATTTCAGACTGAGTTTTTAGGTCTGGTGATAAATAATAAATATTGAATATTATTTTATTAAATAATATTTAATATAATTTTCAAATTAAGTGTATGTCAAGAAATAATAATAATAATATTATTATTTGACATGGGGTTCTTCCATGATTAAATAAATAATGAAGGGCACTTGTGCTATTATTTTATTTTAACCCTAGAAATATATAAACACATTTATATTATTTTCTGAAGGAGATAATTCATTTGTCTTCGTTGTACACAAAATATTTGGATAATCCTATCATGATTAGTGTAACAAACTGAGAATTTTATGAAATATATTTTATGATTTATTTTATACCTTGCATTGCACGCTACACCATGTTAATCTTTCGCTACACACAACACCGGCTTAGCTTGCGTTACACACAACACCGAGTTTCTACGAAACATCATTTTTTAAGATAATAACTTAGCCCCTAAATTATAAGTTGTGAATAGTATTAACTAACTTATGAAAATATAAGGTTTATAAGATGAATTTATTATTTACCAATTACTTATAAACAAAAATACATACAAATTGAATATAAAGGTAATTTTTTTATTTTTATACCCCCAAAGTCATTTTGTATTTATAAATTAAATTAATTAAAATTATTGAATGGTAATAATTAAATAAATATTTTATATATTCAATAAAATATTTTATATGTTCATCCAAAATTGTTTTAGTCATAGGATGTGAATAAACCCTATTTTATGTATAAAAACCTATATTTTTCAAAAGGGTAATTTTACCGCCTTTTAATGTCGAACCCATTTTAAATTAAAATTTTGACACATTAATAATTTTTATATGATAACATAAAATTATTTTTAAGAAGTATATAAAAATTTACTTTGGATGAATTTTTGATATTTTTTTGAAAATTTTCAAGTTTTGATGAATTGTAAAAATATACCAAATTTTAATTGAAAACAACTTTTTTCATCGAAATAATTTATATGGTAAATTTATATTATCTAATGGCCTTAAAGTATAAATAGATTAAATTTTTATTTTTTAATATAATTTAGTTCATTGAAATTAATTTTACATTAAATTTAGATGTAAAAACATTTCAATCTTTTGCATGTTTTAACTTTTAAAACCCGTTTTCTCATTCCGACAATGAGATTAATTTTAAATTAATTACTGTAACTTATATATTTTTAATTTTGAAAAAAATTATTCCATATTTGGAATAAGTGGGTCTAAATTATATAATTTTTTTTTATTTTTGGGAATTATTAATAGTAACTTCAGTAATTTTTATTAATATGGTAAAATGGTAAATTGGGTAATTAAGGGTAAAAATAATATTATAAAATTACTCTAACACTTTCATTAATATCATTAAATTAGTGTGTTTCTACCTAAATCATCATTTGGTTGAAATGACTTCCTTTGTAAGACACTTGGATGAGATTAGAACATTTAATATATTTTATTTAAAGAAAAGTTAAATATGTCTTACTCAAATTTTAATAACTATATTATTTTTAATACAAGGTTATAAAAAATATAAATTCTACTATAAATATTAATTTTAAAGATAAAATGTTTTTATTTATCATAGAACTTTATTTTTAATTTTTAGGAAATAATTACCTTAAAATCTTATACAATACTTATGGAGTGCTTATACAAGCAGATGAAAAATAAATAAAATGATTTTAATTAAAAATATAAGAACTATTAAATGACCCAAAATATTGGATAAATATTTTTTTATGTTCATATCTCGTCCATGGTTGTTTAGGAGTCGAATTAATGAACATTTTGAGCCACTTGGGTATGAATAATACCCTTATAGTATTTTATTTAAAAGGAAATAAAGTTGTTCACACTATAGGGTTTTAATTAATAAACTATTTTAATATATTGTTTTACAGAAGTAATTTTCAAAGATAAATACTAATTTTAAATATCATAAATTTATATTCTTCATATAAATTTATTTATAATTTTTAGGTAACAAATAAGTACCTTAATGGCTTTAACAACGATGATGAAATAATTATTTAATTAATGAATAAATCAAATTAATGTTATTAAAAATATTAAAATAAATATAATTTGGGATAATTAATATATCCAAAAACTTTTATATATGACATTTACCTCTTAGTAATATAATAAAATATTTATTTATAAGTTAAATTTTTATCTTAATATTTTTAAAAATCAATGAATTGAATAGTGTCAAAATTGACACTATTGATTATTTATCAAAATAATATTTTATTAAATTATTTAAAAATCATAAAACATTTTTAAAAATAAAAAATAAATATTATATAGTCTAAAATATTCTACATTATTCATTTATGGTTTAATTTACATCAAATAATTAAAAATTACACTCTTAATATTTAAAATTTTGTTACCTTAGTTAAAATTAAAATAGAATAACCAAGGATTAATTAAAATGATAAGGTTTAAATTTATAGAAAAACTTATATAAAATTTATTGGTTGATGATATTATAACATTATATCATATAATATTTTAAAATATGACATTTTGAAGGTTTTTATATGTGATTTTATTTTATTATAAATTAATATTTTTAGAGATTCCAAAAGTGACCCTCACCTCAATTATAAAAGGGAACCTCCTCCCTCATTTATTAACTTCACTTTGATCCTTAAATCTCGCCCATAACCTTACCAATTCCCTTATAACATTTATATACACATTATATAGGTTTTGGTATTCTCAAAATACTAACTCTAGTGTCTTTAAGAGGAAATCTAGAGGGAGCTCACCGAAGAAGAGGTAATCTCATTTACTAACTCTCTCAAGATCATTTCTTATTATACTACCACTTAATAGGTAGTTTAAATTATAAATTAATAACTAAAGTACCAATTATTTATTTAAATGTTATTAAAATTATGAAGCAACTATATTCCACCTTTTATCCATCCTATAAAAGATGAAATCACCATGCGTGCGTACATACGGCCTACCGTCTCCATGCCATGGTGTAATCTGTTTTTCACCACCACTTTACTTGGATGGGTATAATGATGAAAATAAAAACTATATATGATTATTATAACATTATATTGATTATTTAACTAAATATATACCATCCACTTCCATACTATTCCACAATTAAGGGAATGATATCGTCGCTCGTGTGTATGTACGACCTACCATCTCCATGATGCAATGTGATTCACTCTACATGATCTTAATTAAAGAATGCTTATATAAATATATAGAATTAATAAATATGATATATATTATATTAATATAATTTTTTAAATGATATAATTATAACCTAAGAAGAAGGATCAGAACTTATACGGCAAAACATGCATAAGAAAATGAAGCAGTTAATACCTGAAAGACGAGTAGTAATGAAATGTTATGTACAAATGGGTGATAAGATGATAATATTTAATATCATGGTTATGGAATAAGTTAATGAAATTATTTAAACTATTATACAAGAGGTTAATATACATACCAAGGGAATCAGACCTAAGGTAAGGGATTATTTTTGTCTCACCTTTATTTCTCTGAGACACATGTCATGTACACAACTTGTTTCTTCTAAGTGGTGTATATACTGACCATGAATGTATTTTATGAGTCTTATATAGAATATTATGTTTTTTTAATAATTTTTTTTATTAATGGGGAATATTATTCTATTTATTATAAAGTTAAGAGTATTTATTTCACAATCTCTTTAATATTTAGAATTGTTTCATTTTAAGTCTCTACTGAGGAATATTTATCATCCATATCTATGTTTTCTAAAAATGTTTTCATAAACTTTTTTTTACTATTATCCTATGTATATTTAAAGTCATTTTTACCCATTTTGATTTTTTACTACACGATTTGAAAGGATTTTTTCTTTCATTTTCCAAACGAGGCACTTTTTGACTTTTTTAGAAAAAGTATGAGAAGAATGTTTTCTTTTAACTTATACAACATGAATGGAATTTTATAATTTCATAATGATTTATTTCCATGAAGATTACCTTAAAATATTAAGAGTTTATTTTCAAAGAAATTATTTTCTTTTAAAATTTTGTGCCCTTTTAAGAAAAGAAACCATTTTTGAAGAATAAAGGATATTTTCCTCAAGAATTATTTTCAAGTGTTCTATCAAAATTATTTTCCATATAATATTAAATTATTTGATGTTATATATAATTTTTTTAGGACATTGTTTTTCAAGGATATTATCCCTATTATTCCTATGATTTGATTATATTTATGATGTAATGATGTTTATGAAACCCATTTGGCTATTATATGATGAATGATTTATGTTCTTGTGGAACACATATATATGGTTTTCATTATGAGATGGGTGATACCTATATCTACCTACAATGCATTGGGTAAAGATTTATATCTCATGATATATACAGAGCTAGAATGGGAAATGATCTCGATTCAGTAATATAGGGCTAGAATAGAAAGTAAACCTGGTTTAGTAATACAGGGCTAGAATAGGAAGTAAACTTGGTTCTGTAATACAGGGCTAGAACAAGGAGTGAACTCAGTTTCGTAAAGGAATTTTCCCACTATGATGGTCTTGGAAACGAGACTTGGCTAATATGGAAATGATTTTCTATGCTTATGTGTTTTCAACAATTCCATATTTTATGCCAATTCTATTTTCTCATGTCTCATGTTCCTTTATGATTTATGCCTTATGAACTGCCAATATTTATTCCATGACTCAAGATTTTGATATATGTTATATATGGTATAATTTTTAGAAGTTATGTTCATGTTTTTACATTATTATGTTCATGTTTTTACATTATTATGTTCATGTTTTTTTTTGATATTTTCATTGTTTACCCTTACTGAGCATCTGAACTCACCCTTTTCATATGATTTCTTTTCCCCATGATATAAATAAAGGTTTAAGGTAGGAAAACTAAAGTGGAAGATCTTTATGAGAGATTTTGAAGGCCTTGCATCAAATTAGAATAATGTGTTCCTATTTTCCAATGGCACTAAACTAATACGGTCTTTGGGAGTGTGTTTGTGTAATGTATGAAAGATTACACAAAAAAGTGATGTCTATGTATGTCAAACCTGGGTTGTTATAGTTGATATCAAAGCGAATGTTTAGTTAACCTTTGGAAACTAGGATGAGAATACATTAGTGATATCCCTAGAGATATTTCTAATGTATGTCTAGGGATGTACCTAAGAATAAGTCTAACTATAGTTTACAATCCTAGAATTTTGGTAAAGATCATGTATAACCTAGGATTAAAGCTATGATGTTATATATTGAAAGTACTTTCCCTTGATTATGTAGTTTTTCCAATATGATTATTTCCACTCACACTTTTCTTTTTAGGTTTTATAAAACGGATGGAAATAGGAGGATTCATGTTAATGGAGAATATGATGGACAATGGAATGATACTCCTCATGAGAAACCAAATGAAATGGGAGTTGTAAGGTGAAACATTGTTATTATGCTTAGTCAAAAATCTCATAATATGATCAATAATCTAAAATTTGGTGAGTTTCCTGACCCACATAATAAGATAAAGATGGAATTTCATGATGACTACAGAGGAAACAAAGTTCAATTTTCCTCGTGTAAATATTATGGGAAGAGGCATCAAGAAGAATGTTTCAAAGGAATTGGAAGATACTTTGGGTGTGGAAAAGAAGGAAACAAAGCAAGTGATTGAAAAGTAAAATGTTCAATTAACATAATGGACAAGGATGATGATGATACTAAGTCATCAATGATAGTTAAATGTTTTAAATTTGGAATGTATGGGCATTATGCAAATTGATTTCCTAGGTGGAAAGATCACGAATCAAATCAGCAAGGTTATATGAATAATTTTTATATTGCTGATAATGAAGATACTAATAATGATATGTGACATGAAATAAGTGTTAAGGAATAAAATTATGAATCTTGATTAATGGTTTAAGAAGATATGAGAATGATTTCATCCCTATGTATTAGAATTCAAGAATAAGGTTATAAAAGTACTTTTATGGTATTATGGATTAATGAAACATCTAAGGATTGTTCCACTATAGTTTTTACTTAATTATTTGAAAGTATATGTTGAATGGTACTAGTAAACATGAATATTGATATAGGTTGTAAGTTAATATTTTTGGAGAACACATGATTAAGGGAGGGATGACCCTTAATATGTTCATAATGTTGGGATAATTAAATAAGGAGATATTTAATAATATTAACAACCTTGGGACTAATATGATGAAAATGTGGTTTTATATAATTTTTGGATTTATCGTATGAGGAAATAGTTAATTTTTTAAAGCATTCATGTTTTCACTAATTAAGGTTTTATGTTAATTTAGGTTATTACCATGTTTTAAGAGAATAAATGATAATAGTTTTCACATGTTTCATGTGTGACAATTAAGGGATATGTCAAGTTGTTTTGGGAATTAATGATAATTTGATTTGGTAAATATAGTGACCTTATTTGAAAGTTTTGGATTTTATCCTTTTAGAAGGATTATAAAGGTAACCATTTATGAAATTGTTTGAAGTTTTAGAGATTAAAGTATTAAATTTCTATATGAGTATTTATTCATATTGGATAAATCGTGCTACCTTTTTGTTGTGATAAAGATATATAGAATGAACTATAATTATATTTATAGATCTTATGATCTGTTAATGCTTAAGGAATAAAAAATTCACCTTGATTTCTTAGAATAAGAAATGAAGAGGAAATTGATCAATGAACAATGAAAGGACGAGATTATGATTAATCAAGTAAGTATATCTTATAAAAAACTCTTAAACTCTAGGTAAAGGATCTTAATTTTTTTTTATCCTAGTAACTTCTTTATAGATGAATCAAGTGGTCCATTAGATCATCACAGATTTATGGCTTTGTGATTGTTAACTTTCTCCTAATAATGTTCTCTATCACTCTCCATCAGAACTTGATAGTTTGATTTATCTTCCATGTATAAGTTTTCAATTTACACCTATTTTCTACTAGGTGGAAACTCAGTTAATAGTGACTTTAGGTTGCTGTTATGTTTCTAAATTTCCCTTTTAAAAGGAAATTTTAGTATTCATTTTTACGATGTGAGTTTCTATAAAAGAAACTTTCAAGTATTAAAATTTTGATAACCAGATGAATTTCAATGAAAAAATTAATTTTAAGGGGGGTAGAATTTAACACCCTAAGAGTTTTATAAAATATATTTTTTGATTTATTTTATACCTTTCATTACATGCTACACCATGTTAATCTTTCACTAAATGAAACACCAGCTTAACTTGTGTTACACGCAATACTGAGTTTCTACGAAACATCATTTTTTTAAGATAATAACCTAGCACTTAAATTATAAGTTATGAATAGTATTAACTAACTTATGAAATATAGGGTCTATAAGATGAATTTATTATTTACCAATTACTAAGAAATAAAAATATATACAAATTGAATATAAAAGAAATATTTTTATTTTTATGCTCCCAGAGTTGTTTTGTATTTATAAATTAAATTAATTACAATTAGTGAATGATAACAATGAAATAAATATTTTATATATTGAATAAAATATTTTTGATATTAATACAAAATATTTTTTAGTCATAGGATATGAATAAACCCTATTTTATATATAAAAACCTATATTTTTCAAAAGGGTAATTTTACTTCCTTTTAATGGAAAACCCATTTTAAATTAAAATTTTGACATATTAATAATTTTTATATGACAACATAAAATTAGTTTTTTTAAGTGGGATATAAAAATTTACTTTGGATGGATTTTTGATATTTTTTTGATAAGTTTCATGTTTTGATGAATAGTAAAATATACTAAATTTTAATAGAAAACAAATTTTTTCATCGAAATAATTTATATGGTTAAATTATATTATTTAATGGGTTAAAAGTATAAATAGATTATATTTTTATCATTTAATATAATTTAGGCCATTGAAATTGATTTTACATTTAATTTAGATGTAAAAATATTTCAATCTTTTGCATGTTTTAACTTTTAAAACCCGTTTTCTCATTCAGAAAATTGGATTAATTTTAAATTAATTACTTCAACTTATGTATTTTGAATTTTAAAAAATTGATTCAATATTTGGAATCAGTGGGTCCAAATTATGTAAATATATTTCTTTTATTTTTTCTCATTATGAATAGTAACTTGAGTAATTTTTATTAATATGGTAAACAGGTAAATCAAGTAATTAATGTAACACCCTGACCCCAGAAGCTCGGAGTCGGTGCATTATTTTATTTCATTGGTACGGTTACAAGGAATCAAATCTCAAAGGACCGATCAGTTTATCAGTCTTGTAAATCCATATTATATACATGATACCCATAAAAATTGGGAAATAAGAAATACAAACATGATACATAATAAAAAGAAATAAATAACATCGTTGAAATCTTATTCAAAGGATTCCTATTTATAACTTGAGGAAAGTAAACATAATAAGGGTGAGCTCAAATACTCAGTAAGGGTAAGTAAAATGGAATTAATAATGAATCAATAAGAATAAATTAACATGGTAAGGTAAATAATTGATAACACATGCCATTCAAATAACTAGATAAAGTATAATCAATATGGAAAGGTAAGAAATTGAAATGCATGCCACTTAATCAACAAACTGAGAATAGAATACATCCATAGATATGTCGACACAAAATCTCATGGATAAATAATAACTAAAATATATATTAAGGAAATGATTAATTATTGGAAGTCATGTCTAAGGCACATGAAAACCTATACCACCAAGACCTTTCACAATATTGTTAAAACTACGGATAGAAACTTGTTTAGTTTGGCCAACTTATTTGTCTTACGAGAACCTATCGATGCATCGAGGAGATATATAAAGTAAAAGCCCCACCCATCATTACCAATCCAAATATTTACTCATATAAATTAATAAAAATAAATAACATTCCTTATCAAACTTACATATTGAATAAAGAATATATATTTATCAATAATTCTCAAGTTAATCAAATAACTGTCAAAGTGAACACAGTATGTAAAAATGATATATAGTTTAAGCAATACTAATATTCGTTGTATGAGAATATGGATATTAAAACAATGAAAAATGATTAAAATAAAGTTATTGTTTCAAGATAAAGTTAAAAATCACAAAAGTAAGTGAGATTTCCAAGATAATCATTAAGAACATTTTTAGGTGAATAATATTTAAACATCCCAAAGTGTCCCATACCACTTTGAAACATTTAAATCATAATCCCCAAGATGGAATAATATTAAATGAAACTTATAATATAATTATATTAAGTATATTCATGATATAACATGTTAAAATGAATTATATACACAAAATAAAATTGAATTGGTGCATAATAACAAATAAGTATCAAAAGAATGTAAATTGAAACGAAATTCCCTCACCTTAACCTTTATTTTATTTTTGTGGTCTTTATAATCATGTATAGTGGTTTAAAATATGTTAATAACTTAGAAAAAACCATTCTCATGTTTATAATATCATATATTATCTTCTTACAATATTTTATTACTCGTTTATTAACACTCTTTCATTATTTTAACTATTTGGGTTGTTAATTACCTAGTTTCTCGGGTAAGATTTGACTAGTTATTTGTTATAACTATTTATTAGATAATGGTTTAATAGTATAAAAAATTTAAAATGTGACTTAATTATTACATATATTCAGTACATATTTATTTATAATAATCTATAATGTTTGGAGATAATAAATGAAATGCACCGTTCATGGAGACAAAAGACCGTACGTATGTATGAACACTACATTCATTTCTTTGTCATATTAAAAGAATGAAATTTAAATGATAAATATGTATATTATAATTTAAATATCATATCCATTTTATATATTTTATATAGGTTTATTAAAATTATCCTTTATACGTTCCATGTATAGTGTGAACGAGTCACATTGCTTTGAGGGGGGGGGGCAGTTATCCACACTTCCACAAACGATGTTATCATATATACAAAAAATAGAAAGTATAAGTGTATGTGTTATAAAATAATTAAAAAATAATAAAGACATAATAAATACCATATATATCATATATAAATAGAGTTCCCATCATAATGGCCACCATGAGAGGCAGTAAAGGAAAAACGAACAATCATCATTTCGTGAGGTGGTAGTTCAACGTACACATAAACAGTATGTTCATTATACATTATATGGAAGTGTGTGTAATTTTAAGTCGAAAAATTACCATAAAAACATCATAGTATATTTAATATACTGATTTTTCTATATAATAATATAATAATAAGAAACAAAGGGGTAGAGAAACAAATAATGTAAAAGAGCTTGAGGGAAAATGTTACCTCTTAATCAGAAAACTTATTTTAGTTTATACCAAAAGGATTCATTGAATGGATTTATTCCCAAGTTTATAATTATAGGATTATGATATGTATTTTTATTATCTATTTGTTCTGATCTTTGTCAAGCCAAAGTGACTTGAGAGGTGTGAGGAAGTGAGAGGAGAGGAGGCCTTTTTATAGTGGAGGATGAGTGGCACTCTTGTAAATACCAAAAGGTATTCATTAATGGGAAGCCTATCTTACCTAATATGACTCCAAAATGAACAAATTATGGATTAAATGGGAATAAGGGTTGATAAAAACCTCCACCACACAAAAACATGTGCATTTTAATAATTTTATTTCTTAACTTCTAAGATTCCCCAATTTTATCATTTTGGTTTTTATTAAAGCATCTAGTTTTCCAACCTAAGTAATTTAACCATTAATAGTAAACAAAATTAATATTTATTACAAAATATAGACAAACTTAGTTATTAATATTATATCTAATTTTAAAATTAAAAATCTCATGTTTTTTTGGAAATTAAATTTAAAACAAGCGTATGTGACGTGCTAAAACACTGCTTAAACCCGGACCGTGTTAATAATATTTTTACAATATATGAGTCAATATGTTAATTATAAAATATAAATTGATCCATAAATATATTTAATATTTATTAACACTTAAAAATCACTTGGAAGAATATAGTATTTTTATTAATTTTAAATCATTTAATAAAATATCATTTATTGTAAACTAATAATAATGTCAATTTTGACATTATTTATTTTATTTTAATTTTAAAATATAAATCTAATATTTTAATTAAAATATAGTAGGTTTAAATATGTGTAACACTATATATTCATCTAAAAAATAAATAAATACAATAATTCAATCAATTCACTTCAATTTAAATATTTATAGTATCATTTATTTTAGTTGATTATTAACTAAATAATCACTACGTTGGCGTTTCTTAAGAATTTTAAGTAAATAAAACATCTCTAAAAATTATTGATAAATTATTTTGATAAAAATAACCCATATATATTTAAAAATTATATGTATAACCTAAAATATGATGCTTTTTACATATCTTAAAGTTTTATAAATTTTAAAGGTAAGGAAAGTTCCCTTTTTGTAGTTTTCCTTACTTAAACTTTTATATAGGTAACTTCCATTTAATAATATACCAATAACACATAAAATTATAAAAAAGTGGGTATATAGTCTAATTATTGGAATCCAATGGCTTTTGGATAATTGTATAGGTCATTTTGGTCCTTAATATTAAGGTTTAGTCCCTTATTAAGCTTAATTTTACTTTAATCATCACAATTAATTTTAATCGCTCTCATTAATCTTTTTGGTAAAAAATTAAGTTGAGATTATTAAAAAAAATTATAATTATTACAACCATGCATGTTCATTTTTAAAAATTCAAATCACAGAAGTGAAAAAACTAAGATTAATGCTAATCTTGCAGACGTGGTGAGAAAGCGAGTTTTTAAAGTAAAAACATTCAAAAGTTCAATAAGTATTTATATATAATTTTAATATAAAAATGATTCTAATGACCTAAGTTGAATTAATATATGTATAATTTATCTATTGTGATTTTAAAAACCAATTTAAAATATAATTTAACACTAATAATTATTTAAATGAAAAGGCCGTATTTAATTAAAATGCAGTATTTTTTACTATTCATAAAAAAATAAAACTTCTCAAAAAAATACAAAAAATTAACCCTAAGATAATTTTAAAATTATTAATTAAAAAATTATATTTATTTTGACAAATAAAAGTTATAAAATTTAGTTTTAAAATAGGTGTACTATTAAAAGGTGGTAAAACTCGATCTTGAGTGTAACACAAGCTAATTCAGTGTTGTGTGTTGAGTAAGCTTAAATTTGTGTATAAATCATTCTAAAAACAAAATTATATTTATTGTAAAGGGAAAATATTGTAAATTATTGGGGTGTTACATTCTCCCCACCTTAATTAAATTGCATCCTCTCAATTTAAACTTGATCTCAGTAATCAAGGGATTGGTATTTGAAAATAAACTATTGCTAAAAACCCACAACATAAATAGGGTTAATAAAATATATTATTAATAAGATAAAAATGAAAGTAAAATGGTCACATAACTAGGTTCCCTATTAAGATAACATAGGTAGGAAATGTAAACATGTATACAGAGGAAAAATCTAACAATTTAGTTTTGATGAAGAGTGCTAGAGAACATGTTCAGATGAAAGTTATAAAATAAAAAACCATAAAAGAGAGGTGTGAATAAAGGTCATTGATATCATACAAAATTATGATAATATTATTTTTTATTAACCTTTTTCCTAGAGTTGAGAAATTCATTCACACTATAATAATATAAGTTTGGTACTTTTTTATAAGTACAATCTTATCCTTTGGTCATTCCTTGAACTGTTTCTACTTAATCTCTTAGAAAAAGATTAATCATATAGTGATGTAATATATAAATATCTAAAACCATATCCAAATTTCAACTTAAACTATTTCATAAATGGTTAAATTTTCCAAAATATTTTGATCCAACACTTTGTAATGAAGGTCGCTGAATTTCCAAAATGAACTTAGCATTAGCCTATAATCAACATAAAGAAACTCTAAATTTTCACATTCCAAACAAGTGAATAACTTTATCATGTATCCTCTTAAAATATTGTAATAACTTGAATCACCATAAAATCTTATTGGAGACATGAATTATTCCTTATTCCTTAAGTAAGATACATGTTATTGGATATATTTCTTAAATATAAAAGTGTAGTAAACTCCATCAATGATAGAATAAACCACTTGTTGACAAGTAATTAATCAATTCCAAGGTAGTCAGCACTTGCCCAAATTAATAATTTCTTCATCATTATATCAACATTAGAAACATATTAAGGGTTTTCTTTCCCTCAATAATATGTTTTCTAAAAAGTTTAACTTTCTACTGAATAACTTTTCTTAGTACCATTCAACATACGATCTCAAAACCTCTGATAAAATATTCAAATGACATAATTCTTTAATAGTAATATTAATCATACCTCTTCATCTATGGTAATATAATAACTCAACCATTATCCAATAGCATCATTTGGGACATATTCATTTTATGCTTGGGATGTTGATTTTTATAGTGTCCCATATCCTTGAAGTTGAATCATTGTACATTGAAATCCTTTTTCCTACCCTTGCAATCACAATCATGGTAGCATTTATTTCCACACTTGTAGAAAAATCCCATTCCTTTTAATAAAGTACCAGAGTGTTTCTTTCCACAATTATCACATGCGGGAAAGTATTTCTTTCCCTTATTCCCTTAATCTATTTTTTTCTCTACCATTCAATTATCCTATTGCTTCACTTCAGATCCATAAGACTTAGATAATTCTTTACCTATCTCGTTATCACATGATACTATTTATTTATGTGATAATAATACTTGGGACAATACTTCCCTTCAAAATGTTGTCTTAATACCAAAAAAGATATGATCCTTCTTACTATTTGGATCACATGCACTAGTGGAGTTATCATTACTTAAGCTAGATTCCATTTCTAAACAATGGAATATACTGCATTAAATCATAACATAATGTATAATTTTAAATATGGTATAAAACATAACATAAATTTATGCATTATAAATCCTAGAATCATAAACTTTTGTTACTTTGGGGAAATATTTACTTTCAAATCCTTTATAATGGTAGGTAGAGAAAATGTGAATTATCCTAAGCATACCCCCTAGGAGTGTGAAACCAGATGCACAGTAAGGCCTGTTGTTATGTACCATGTTACCCTGAGTCAGGATCGGGACACCTTGTTTGAATTATTACCCCTAGGTACATCTGTCCCAAAACCACATCCACTTGTAGTATCTAGAAAAATATGTATTTCTAGGAATACCCACATAATACCCACCTTACCAAAATTATAGGATGTTCTTGTATACTTATCCTCAATGTCTATATTAGGGTTTTGCTCCCTAATCTAAGTTTTCTAAATCTAGTTTCAAAGGTTGATGCTAAAATTCCTCTAATATCAACTGTAACACCCTAACCCTAGAAGCTCGAAGTCGGTGCACTATTTTATTTCATTGGCATGATTACAAGGAATCAAATCTTGAAGGATATATCAGTTTAGCAGTCTTGGAAATCTAGATTACATACACAATACCCATAATAAATTGGGAAATATGAAATAAAAACATGATACATAATAAAAAGAAATAAACAACATCCTTGAAATATTATTTAAAGGATTTCTCTTCATAACCTGGGGAAAGGAAACATAATAAGAGTGAGATAAAATGATCAGTAAAGGTAAGTAAAGAAGAATAAATAATGAATCAATAGGAATAAATTAGTATAGAAAGGTAAATAATTGATAGCACATGCTATTCAAATAACTAGATAAGGCATAATAAATATGGAAAGGTAAGAAACTGAAACACATGCCGCTTAATGAATAGATTGAGAATAGAATACATCCATAGATTATCAATACAAAATCTCATGGATAAATAATAACAGAAACATCTATGAAAGAAATGATTAATTATTTGATGTTATATCTAAGGCATATAAAAACCTATACCACCAAGACCTTTCACAAGATAGTTAAAACTATGGATAGAAACTCGTTAAGTTTTAAAAATTTATTTGTCTCATGAGAACCTATCGATTCATTGAGGGGCTATATAAATTCTGAGCCCCAGAAGTCATTACCAGTCCAAATCATTCCACATATCAATTAATAAAAATAAATAATATTCCTTATCAAATATCCATATTTAATAAATAATATTGATTTATCAATAATTCCCCAATTAATCAAATAACTATCAAAGTGAACACCGTATGTAAAAATGATACACAGTTTAGGAAATACTAATATCAGTTGTATGATAATATGGATTTTCAAGTAAATTTCCCCAAAAAAAATGATTAAAATAAATTTATTGTTTCAAGATAAAGTTAACAATCACAAAAGGAAGTTATATTGCAAAGATAATCATTAAGAACATCCTTTAGGAGAATAATCTTTAAACATACCAAAGTGTCCCATACCACTTTGAAACATTTAAATCATAATACCCATAATGGAATAATATTAAATGATAATTATAATACCATAATAGTAAGGATATTAATGATATAACATGTTAAAAGGCAATATATACACCAAATAAAAGTGAATTAGTGCATAATAACAAATAAGTCTCAATAAAATGTAACTTGAGACGAAATTCCCTTACTTTAATCTTATTTTTATTGTGTGGTATTTATACTCATGTATAGTGGCTTAAAATATTTTACTAACTTATAACAAAACCATACTCATGTTTATAATATCATATACTATCTTCTTACAATATTTTATTACCCGTTTACTAACACTCTTTCATTATTTTAACTATTTCGGTTGTTAATTGCCCAGTTTCTCAAGTAAGATTTTACTTGTTATTTGTTATTAAAATTAATTAGATCATGGTTAAATAATCTAAATAATGTAAAAAATTACTTAATTATCACATATATTCAGTATATATGTATTTATAATAATCTATAATGTTTGGAGATAAGAAATGAAATGCACCGTTTATGGAGACGGTAGGTCATACGTACGCATGAATACTACTTTCATTTCTTTTCCATATTACTAGAATGAAAACTAAATGATAAATATGTATATTATAATTCCAATATAATATCTATTCTATATATGTTATATATGTTTATTTAAACCATCCTTTATACATTCCATGTATAGTGTGAATGATTCACATCGCTTTGAGGGGGTGGTAGTCCACACTTCCACAAATGATGTTATCATATTTACAAAAAATGGAAAGTATAAGGTTACATGTTATAAAATAATTAAATAATCATAAAGAAATAATAAATATCTTATATATCATATATAAATATAGTGTTAATTATAATGGCCACCATGCGAGGTGGTAAAAAAAACGAACAATCATCATTTCATGAGGCGGTAGTTCGCCGTACATGTAAAAAATATGTTCATTATTCATTAGATGGAAGTGTGTGTAATTATAGGTCAAAAACTTCACATAAAAACATCCTAGTATATTTATGATACTATTATTGTTATATAATCATAGAATAATAATAAACAAAGGGTTGGAGAAACAAATAAATAAAAGAGCTTGAGGGAAAATGTTACCTCTTAATCGGGCAACTTCTTATGGTTTATACCAAAATGCTTCCTTGAATGGATTTATTCCCAAGGTTAGGATTCTAGGATGAGGGTAGGGATTTTTAGGAGATATTTGGGTAGAGATTTTTCAATCCAAAGTGGCTTGAGATGTGTTAAGAAGTGGGAGGAGAGAATTTATTTTTATGATGGAGGAGGAGTGACACTCTTGTAAATATCAAAAGGTATTCATTAATGAGAGGCCTATCTTACCTAACGTGACTAAAAAAATGAAAAAATAATGGATTAAAGGGGAATAAGGTTTGATGAAAACCTCTAAAACACAAAAATATGTGAATTTTCATAATTTTATTCCTTAACTTCTAAGATTCCCCCCAATTTTATCATTTTGGTTTTTATTAAAGGATCTAGTTTTCTAACCTAAGTAATTTAAGTATTAAGAATAAAAAAAGTAAGATTTATTATAAAATACAGATCCAATAATTTATTAATATTATATATAATTTTTAAATTAAAAATCTTATTTGTTTTGGAAATTAATTTTAAAATAAGCACATGTGACGTGCTAAAACATTTCTAAACCCAGACCATGTTAACAACATTTTTACAATATATAGGTAAATATGTTAATTATAAAATATAAATTGGTCTATTAATAGATCATATTTAATATTTATTAACACTTAAAAATCACTTGGTAGAATATATGTTTTTTATTAATTTTAGATAATTTAATAAAATATCATTTATTGTAAAATAACAATAATGTCAATTTTGACATTATTTATTTAATCTTAATTTTAAAATATCAATATAATATTGTAATTAAAATATAGTAGGTTTAAAGATGTGTAACATGATATATTCATCTAAATAAATAAATAAATATAATAACTCAATCAATTCACTTCAATTTAAATATTTATAGTATATTTTATTTTAGTTGATTATTAACCAAATAATCACTACGTTGGTGTTTCTTAAGCATTTTAAGTAACTAAACCATCTATAAAAATTATTGATAAATTATTCTAATAAAAATAACCCATTTATATTTAAAAAAGATATGTATAACCTAAAATATTATGTTTTTTATATATCTCAAAGTTTTATAAATGTTAAAGGTAAGGAAAGTCTCCCTTTTGTCCTTTTCCTTACTTAACCTTTTATATAGGGGACTTCCATTTAATAATATCTTAATAACCCATAACATTAGAACAAAGTGATGATATGGTTGAATTATTAGAATACAATGGCTTTTGGACAATTTTATATGTCATTTTGGTCCCCAATATTAAGGTTTAGTCTCTTATTAAGCTTAATTTTACCTTAATTACTGTAATTAATTTTAATCACTTTCACTAATATTTTTGGTCAAAAATTAAATTGAGATTATTAAACCACAAATATTATACTGATTACAACCATGTATATCCATTTTTTTTAAAATTCAAATCACAAAAGTGGGAAAATTAATATTATGCTAATCCCACAGTCATGGTGAGAAAGCAGGTTTTTAAAGTAAAAACGTTCAAAAGTTCAATAAGTCTTTATATCTAATATTAATATAAAAATGATTCTATTGACCTAAATTAGATTAATATATGTATACTTGATCTATTTTAATTTTAAAAACCAATTTAAAATATAATTTAACACTAATAATTATTTAAAAGAAAAGGCTATATTTAATTAAAATGCAGTATTTTTTACTATTTATCAAAAAATGAAACTTCTCAGAAAAAAACAAAAAATTCACCCTAAGCTAATTTTGACATTCCGAATTAAAAAATTATGTTTATTTTGAAAAATAAAATTTAAAAAATTTAGTTTTAAAATATGTTCACCATTAAAAGTTAGTAAAACTCGATCTTGCGTGTAATACAAGCTAATTCAGTGTTGTGTGTAGCATAAGATTAACTTTGTGTATAAATCATGGTAAGAAAAAAATTATTTTTATTATAAAAGGAAAATATTGTAAAGTCTTGGGGTGTTACAATTAAGGGTAAAAATAATATTATAAAATCACCCTAACACTTGTCCTAATATCATTAGATGAGTGTGTTTTGACCTAAATCATCATTGGTTCGAAATTTTATCCTTTGGAAGCCAATTAGATGATATTAGGACATTTAATATATTTTATTTAAAGAAAATTTAAAGATGTCTTACTTAAATTTTAATAACTTTATTATTTTTAATATAAGGTTATAAAGAAGCTAAATTTGACTATAAATATTCATTTAAAATCTAAATTGTTTTTATTTATCATGGATTTTAATTTTTAATTTTTAGGAAATAAATAATTACCTTGAAGGCTTATACAATGCTGATGGAGTTCTTATACAAGTATAAGAAAAATAAATAAAATAATTTTAATTAAAATTATAATAATTATTAAATGACATAAAATATTTGCTAAATCTTTTTTATTATTAATATCTCGATCATGGTTGTCCATAGGTCGAATTAATTACCATTTGGAGCCACTTGCATACGAATAAGACCCTTATAATATTTTATATAAAAGGAAATCAAGTTGTTCACACTATAGGATTTTAATTAATAAACTATTTTAATATATGATTTTCTAGAAGTTTTTTTCTAATAAAAAAAATTAATTTTAAAGATAATAAATTTATCTTCTTCATAGAAATTTATTTAAATTTTTAGGGAATAAATAAGTACCTTAATGACTTTAACAACGATGATGAAATAATTATTTAATTAATGAATAAATCAAATTAATGTTAATACATTTTTTAAAATAAATGTAATTTGGGATAATTAATATATCCAATTAATTATCTAGATTACCTTGACCTCTTATTAATATAATAAAATATTTGTTTTGAATTTAACTTATTATCTTACTATTTTTAAAAATCAATGAATTGAATAGTGTCAAAATTAACACTATTGATTTTTTATCAAAATAATGTTTTATTAAATTATTTAAAAATAATAAAACATTTTTAAAAATACCAAGTAATTATTATATGGTCTAAAATATTCTAAAATTTTAATTTATGGTTTAATTGACATCAAATAATTAAAAATTACACTCTTTAATATTGAAAAATTTGTTATCTTAGTTAAAATTAAAATAGAATAACTAAGGGTTAATTAAAATGTTAAGGTTGAAATTGATAGAAAAAATTGTATAAAATTTATTGGTTTATGATATTACAACCTTATCTCATCTAATATTTGAAAATATGACATTTTTTAGGTTTTTGGATGTGGTTTGATTTTATTATAAATTAATATTTTTGGAGATTCCAAAAGTGCCCCTCACCTCAATTATAAAAGGGAACCTTCTCACTCATTTCTTAACTTCACTTTTAGCCTTCAAGATCATCCATACCATTCCAAATTCCCTTATAAACATTCCTATCCATGTTCTATAGGTGTTGGTATTATCAAAAGACCAACTCTAGTGTCTCTAAGAGGAGATCTATAGGGAGCTCACTGAAGAAGAGGTAATCTCCTTTACTGAATCTCTCAAGATCATTTCTTCTTATACTTCCTATTACTATATTGTTTACATTATAAATTAATAGCTAAAATATCAATTATATTCTTAGATTTTATTATAATTATGTAACAAGTATATTCCACCTTTTATCCATCATACGAAAAATGAAATCACCACGCGTACGTACGTATGACCTATTGTCTCCACACCTTGGTGTAATCTATTTTTCACCACCAATTTACTTGAATGGGTATAATGATGGAAATAAAAATTATATATGATTATTATGACATGATATTGATTCTATAACAAAATACATACCATCCACTTCTATATCATTCCGCAATTAAGGGAATGATATCGTCGCTCGTACATACGTACAACCTACCGTCTCCACAATGTGATGCAATTCATTCTACATGATCTTCATTAAAGCATGATTATATAAATATATATAATTAATAAATATGATATATATTATATTAATATAATTCTGGAAATGATATAACTATAACCTAATAAGGACTGGAACTTATAGTACAAAACATGCATAAGAAAATGAAGCAGTTAATACCCCAAAGACGAGTAATAATGAAATGTTATTAAAAAACTGGTGATAAGATGATCATATTTAATGTCATGGTTCTGGAAGGGAAAATGGATCTCGACCAGTGGCTCTCCCCAATGGCTCGAAAGCCTACATTGCAAACCCTAAACTTCCAATATTCCTTGTGATTCTCCCCTTCTTCTTCCCTTCTGCCTGCTATGGAGCTTTCTGACATCATTTGGGAGATTCATTCAAATGAAGTGTCATATCCACAAAGGGAAGAATCTCCTCAACTGGCGAATATGAGGGGAAAGGGAATCTCTTTACTCAAAGCCCTTACAGGCACTGAGTCTTCCAAATCCCTTTCGATGAAGTCAACCAAAATAAAAAAATAGATGATGGTGGTTTCTGTGTGGAAGCGGATCCAATTGCTGTTCAATAGCATTCACAGATTTGTAAGTACTCAGTTATGGGCCACATTGCATACCTCAAAGGTGACACTCCTTGGTCCTATGCTGATCTTAAAGTTAGATTATCTACTTTCTGGGGTTTTGCTAAATGGAAACTCATTCCACTTGGAAAGGTTTATTTTCATATGCTTTTTTCGGCACAAACCAAGCTTAATTGTGTTTGGAAGATGGGAAACATTAATTTGAAGCCGAGTCTCTTAAAAATCTCTGAATGAGACTTTTATTTTAACCCCAAATCTCATAGGAAGAACACAACACAGGTTTGGGTTAGGTTTTTTGAACTCAATTGGTTTTTCTGGCATCCTCAAATCCTCAATGATATCTCTGTTTGTATAGGAACTCCTCTTAAGATAGATCAGAGAACCTTAAATGGGGATTTAGGCCTCTATGCTAGGGTTCTAATTGAAGTTAACCTTGAATCACAGTACCCAAAATATATCATCTTTACTTCCCAAGATTATAAGACAGTGGTGAGGCTTGAATATGAAATACTTCCTTCTTTTTATGAACTCTGTAAACTGGTTGGACATTCCATTCACCAGTGTAGGAGAGTGCACAATCAACCCCCACAAACCAACAATTCTGGATGGAACGAGGTCAGGAAAAATAGAAGAGATAAAGATGGTCCTGCTGAGAAACCTGAAACATCTAAGAAGAAGGAATAAAAATGGGTTGTTAAATCCAATTCATTTGGCACACTTGATTCTGATAAAGGAAAGTCTTGGGCTGATTTAGCTGAAGACCAAGAACTTGAATTGTTGACTCAAAACTTCAAGAGGGATATAGATAAGGATGTTATTAACATCATCTCCCATCCCTTGAACAACTTGGAACTTATTTACCCCCCTTGATGGTCCTAATTTGGACTCATCTACACTCAATCCTGACTCAAACAATGCTATCAAAGATGTCCCCAACAACCACTCTCATAATGAAAATTTTAGTGCCTCTAATTTAGAAGACAATGACAACTCTGACACACACAAATCCTCATATGAAAAAATTCTCATGCACCCTCCAAACCCCTCTAATATCTCTGAAACTCATTCCTCATTGGACAGTGCTGAGAAAAACAAGACTACCGAACCCAACTACATGGCTGCTCTCCTCTCCTCACCAATTTGTAAGGACAAGAAGCTGGTTTCTGCTGTGTCACACACTGCAAAACCTATTCCCAAGACTTTTGAAATTCCAGGACCTTCTATTCCCATCCATGTCTCGGTACAGGTCCAGGATTCTCATCCTACTACCTATAAGGATTCTTTTAGAAATAAGACCACTTCTCCTCCTCCTCTTCATTCTGTTTCTGATGTAGAGCACTCCACACAACTGAAACCCATGTTTTCTGAAACTATAGAACCTTATGTTCCCAATTCAGTTTCTGTATAGAAATAGGGACTTCAGTCTGCTGCTCTCAAGGCACCTGATAGTAAGCAACACTCTCCTACTCTTCCCATACAAACTGTTTCTAACATGCAGGGCAGAGATACAGCTGCTACTACTTTGCCCATGCACTTAACTTTGCAGGTTAATCATGAGAATGCTGTGAAAGATCACTCATATGGAATTGACACCAGGTCTAATACCAAAACTTCTAAAAAAAAGGGGGACAACCCCACTAAGACCTGGTCGAAATGAATATTCTGTTTTGGAATTGTTAAGGAATTTCTAACCTTGACATCTTCAACATCCTTAAAAGATTCACCAATACTCACACTCAAAAACTTATTGCTATTGCTGAACCTAAAATTAACTTTGCCTCATGCTCACATCAAGCCCCTCCTGGATACTATTTCCTAGGGGCTTGTAATAATGGATCCCCTTCTGAATCTTTATGGCTCTTTTCTCATTCTTCATTGCAAAATGTTAACATATATAGCTGTTCAAGTCAAGCCATTACTTGTGACTAAATCTTTGAGAACATACACATTTTCTCTACTTTTGTTTATGCTTACAACAATTATCAAGATAGGATAGATCTTTGGAATGATAACTCCCATCTTAATTCTTCTATTTTCCATCCTTGGTTTATTATTGGTGACTTCAATGCCATCCTAGCTTTGAGTGATAAAATTGGTCCTTCTCCTGCCCCTATTTACACTAGGGAATTTAATGCCTTTATTGAAATGAACAATCTCACAAAGTTTAACCTCTTGGGTGCTAATTTTACTTGGTATAGGAAGCACTATAATAGAAATGTATCCAGTAAATTAGATAGGGCCTTTACTAATTACCATGACCTTGATAGTTGGGACAATATCTCTAGCATTACCCTTGCGAGAATGGCCTCTGACCATCATCCCATCCTTCTTTCTTTCTCCTACAAAAAAATTAAATTGAGGGATCCTTTTATATATAACACTGCTTGGTCTGCTGACCCTGAATGTATAAGCATCATCAAGAACACTTGGAATAAGATTCATGGTCAGTTTGAACCGTTTTCTTGCCTGATGAAGTTAAAAATGCTAAAGAAAATTCTTAAAAGTTGGTGAAAAATCAAGGTTTATGAAATGGACAATAACATAAAAATTCTTGAAACTGAACTTAAACAACTTTATAATGTCAAATCTTCTTCAAACTTTTCTCAGGACTCTCAATAAGAAATCACCATTTCTTCTAAACTAATCTCCTTACTCAACCTCAAGGATAATCTTAAAAACAAATCTTCAAATCCAAATGGCTTAATGATGGGGATATGAATACTAAATTATACAATGCTCTCTATAGGGTTAGGAAATCCTATAGAACCCTAGCCTTTCTTAGAAATGGGGACCAAATTCTTGACACTGATGAAGGAATTTCCAATCACTTAGTCTCTTATTTTGAAAATATTTTCAATGGTGATAATATTGATAAAGACCTTAAACCTGACATCATTCCTTCTATTATTTCTGAGGAAGATAACTCTCTTCTGAATATCATCCCTTTTGATCATGAAATCAGAGAAACTGTCTTTAATCTTAATCCTGACAATTCCCCTGGACCGGATGGTTTTAATAATGGCTTCTATAAAAAACATTGGGATATTCTTCAGGAAGACGTCTATCTTCTGGTTAAAGCCTTCTTCTCCAAAGGTATTATACCACACGGTCTTAAACCCCAATTCCTTATTCTCATCCCCAAAAGAGAGAATGCTGATGTGATTTAGAACTTCAGACCCATTGCCCTTATCAATTATTTATTCAAAATCATCATGAAATTAATTGCCAATAGAATAACTTCCATTTGTAGAAAAATAGTTTCTTGGAACCAATTTGGTTTCATAAAAGACAGATCTATCCAAGATTGCATCTGTCTGGCCTCTGAATCCACTAATCTTTTAAACAAAAAGAGTAGAGGTGGAAGTGTTTCCATCAAACTTGATATTGCAAAGGCCTTTGATACCATTGATTGGAGCTTTATGTATAAAGTTCTTTTACAATTTGGATTCAATGAAATTTTCATTAATAGAATCAAATCTTTATTCAACTCTACATACATATACATCCTTATTAATGGATCCCCTAGAGGTTATTTCAACTTCACTAAAGGAGTGAGACAGGGTGACCCTCTATCTACAATTCTATTCTCCATTACAGAAGACTACCTGAGTAGGTTGATCTCCCAGGAGATTGCTAAAATAACCATAAAACCAATCTCTGCCTCCAGAAATTTACAAGTTCCTTCGCATCTTCTTTATGCTGATGACATTATTCTCTTTACCCAAGGAGAAAAAAGGAACATTCTTAAGCTTAAAGGTATCCTTCTCCACTATCAGGAAGTCTCTGGTCAACACATCAACTGGAATAAATCTTCTATCATTTTCAGTAAAGACTTTCCTCCGTGGCGAAGACTTTATATCTCTAATATATTGGGTGTCAAAGAAGTCTCTCTCCCATTTACCTACCTTGGTGTGCCTATATTTTGGGGTAGACCTAAAGCGGATTATTTCTCTCACATTGCGGACCATACACTTAGAAATCTTTCCTCCTAGAAGGGTAAGTCCCTTTCGATGGCTGGGAGAATTTGTTTAGTGAAATCCATAATTGTTTCTAAACTTTTTTATTCCATGATGATATATAAATGGACAAAAAGTCTTTTAAAATGCATTAATGTTGCTATTAAAAATTTTGTTTGGACTGGTAGCACTTCGGAGAGGAAACTGGTGACTATCCCTTGGGCCTCTTGCTGCAAACCTATTGATAAAGGGGGGATTGGCATAAAAAATCTCTCTAAGTTCAATGAGGCTCTTCAAGCTAGACTTACGTGGAACATTATTCACAACACTTCAACCTCCATGAATTTCCTCAGGGCTCGCTTCCTTGACAAGCTTATAAATAATCGTTCCTACTCACTTAAGTCCTCTATTTGGTCCTCCATCAAAAGTACTTTCATGTCTATTATGTCTAACTCTAAATGGATGGCCACTAAGGAATCCAACTTAAAATTTTTGTTTGATAAATGGAATGGATTTCCCCTGATCTCCTTGATAGATAACAACCAATCCCCTCCCCATCTTTAGGATTCGATTGACTCGATCATTCATACGCATAACCTCGATCTCCCCGAGAATATTACTCAAATTGTTGATAATTATCATTTCATTAATATTAATGATTTACTTATTTGGGAACCTGTGCACAATGTGATTATTAACTCCAAAGGCTATTATAAGTACCTTTTCAATAATGTTGACAATAATCACCCCTGGCTAGATAAATTCAACAAAGCCTGGATAAAACCCTCAAGATTTACTTTAGTCTGGAGGATTTCCCATCAAAGAATCCCCACAGATAATTGCTTACAAACTTTTGGGATTACTCTTTGTTCTAAATGTCATATGTGAAATCAATATAGAGAGGATATTAATCATCTATTTCTCTCCTATGACACAACAACCTCTCTCTGGCATTATATTATTGACATTTTTGAGTGCAGATGGATGCTTTTTGATACCATCAACATGCAGATTCAGAGTTTCTTGGAGTTGTCTACGTCTCAGCAAATCAAAAACCTTTTGGTTGTGGCTATCGCAGAACTTATTCATATTATCTGGTATGGTATAAATGAAATAATTTTCCGCAATAATTCTTTTAAAATTAATGCAGGGAAAATGATAATCCTCATGACTATTCGCGAAGCGTCTTCTATCCAAAAAGCTCATTGCAACAATTCTGTCCATGACTTTTGGATCCTTAGACGTGTTGGGGTGGAGGGGATCTACCCTCGCCCCCACTCTACTCTTGAAGTGTTTTGGATCCCCCCCTTTGGGATGGATTAAAATCAATGTGGATGGAGCCTCCAAAGGCAATTTGGGACCAGCGGGTTGTGGTGACGTCTTTAGAAATCACTTGGACCAGATTCTTCGATGCTTCTATGGCTCTTTCGGTTCTTCTTTTTCTTTGGAAGCTAAGATGATGGGCATCATCCACACCATCACCTTTTCTAGATTACATAGCTGGAACAATATTTGGATAGATAGCGACTCCACTACAATCATTCAGGCCATTTAGAATGGTACCATCCACCTAGCTTGGCCTCTTACTGCCCGCTGGATGGACTGTTTGAATTCTCTTGTTGGGCTTAACTTCATTGCCACTCACACCTTTTGCGAAGCCATCAATATTGCTGATGGGATTTCCAATATTGGAGTTACTCACGACTTACATTGGATGGATGGTCTCCCTTCTAAATTAGTCCCTTTTTATGCTCGGGATGTCAGCAAAATTCCTTACTTTAGACTTGTGTAACCCCCCCTTTTTTATCAATAAAATTTTTCTACCTTTAAAAAAATGGTTTTGGAATAAGTTAATGAAATCATTTAAACTATTATACAGGAGGTTTGGATACATACCAAGGGAATCAAACCTATGTTAAGGGATTATTTTTGTCTCACCTTTATTTCTATGAGACACATGCCGTATACACTACTCGTTTCTTCTAAGTGGTGTATATACTACCCATGAATGTATTTTATGAGTCTTATCCAGAAGAGTATGCTATTTTCATAATTTTATTTCATTAATAGGGAATATTATTATATTTATTATAAATTTAAGAGTATTTATTTCACAATCTCTTCAATATTTAGAATTATTTTGTTTTAAGTATCTGTTTTGGAATATTTATCATCCATGTCCATGTTTTCTAATTTTTTTTTCATAAAATGTTTTAATATTATCCTATGTATTTTAAATTCATTTTTACCAATTTTTTACTTTTTACTACATGGTTTGAAATGTATCTTTCTTTCATTTTCCAAATGAGGTTCTTTTTGACTTTTTCGTAAAAATTATGAGAAGAATATTTTCTTTTAACTTATATAGAATGAATTGAATTTTATGATTTCATAATGATTTATTTCCTTTAAGCTTACCTTAAAATATTACAAGGTTATTTTTAAAGAAATTCATTTCTTTTAAAATTTCATGACCTTTTAAGAAAAGAAAACATTTTTGAAGAAGATAGGATATTTTCCTCAAAAATTATTTTCAAGTGTTCTATCAAAATTATTTTCCATATAATATTACATTCTTTGATGTTATATATGATTTAATTAGGTACATTGTTTTTCAAGGATATTATACCTATTATTCCCATGATTTTATTATATTTATGATGAAATTATGTTTATAAAACCCATTTAGCTGTGACATGATGAATGATTTATGTTCTTGTGGCACACATATGTATGGTTTTCATTTTGAGATGGGTGGGACCTATATATCCCTTTAATGCATTGGGTAAAGATTTATATCTCATGATATAGATAGGGATAAAATGGGAAATTTTCTCAGTTTAGTAATATAGGGTTGGAATGGGAAGTAAACCAAGTTCAGTAATACAGGACTGGAATGGGAGGTAAACCTAGTTCAGTAATACAAGGTTGGAATGGGAAGTAAACATGGTTCAATAGTACAGGGATGGAACGAGGAGCGAACTTGATCAATTAAAGGACTTTTTCCACTATGATGGTCTTGGAAACGAGCCTTGGCTAATATGGAAATAATTTTATATTCTTATGTGTTTTCCACAATTCCATGTTTTATGGCAATGCTATTTTCTCATGGCTCATGTTCCTTTATGATTTATGCCTTATAAACTACCATGATTTATTCCATGACTCAAGATTTTGATATATGTTATACATGGTATGATTTTTAAAAGTTATGTTCATGTTTTTACATTCTTATGTTCATGATTTGTTTGATATTTTTCTTGTTTACCCTTAATGAGCATCTGAGCTCACCCTTTTCATATGATTTTTTCCCTAGGATATAAAGAAAGGTTTTAGGTCAGAAAACTAAATGGAATATATTTATGAGATATGTTGAAGAACTTTCACCAAATTAGAAGAATTTTTTCCTAGTTTCCAAAGGCACTAAACTAATACGGTCTTTGGGCGTGTTTTTGTGTAATGTATGAAAGATTGCGCAAAAAAATATAATGTCTATGTTCGTAAAAAATGGGTCGTTATACCTAGAGATCACCCTTATCCAAGAACTATCCCAATAACAGAGAGTGATTTTCCTCCACCACCCACTCTCAAGTCAAATAGATTCAAGAGAATACTTTGGAAGGGATTCTTGAGGCGATCAAAGGTGAATAATGCAAGAACTAGGATCTGCCGTTCTAGCACCTGAAGATTCCTACAACAATTCTTAGAGATTTTTGAAACACATGTGGATAACCACTATAGGGAATCTACACTTTATTCCTATAATGAAATGATGGTGCAACACAGATCTGTCACCAGATTCATCAATGAATAAAGAATCCCAAAAAAGGTAATTCTTTAATTAAATAAATAAATTATAAATAATATGTGATGATCCTACCTCTAGTTACATCATTATCAATCTTTTCTAATTTCATTGATCCAATTATGTATATCACATCATTTATCATCATGTAGTTCTTGGATTGATCATTGACCATGAAAAAAATTCATTTTGGGCACTGACCATCACACTCTTCCGCTACACCTAAAACCTACAAGTAATATTAGAGGGGTTACATAATTATTTATAATTATTTAATGATCATTAATGATTTATGCATTTAATTTAGTTTTTAAATTGAATTTTAATCATTCTCTTAATCCAAATTGAAAGATATGATTCTTCCTCCTTCGTTTCTTGTAGATATAATAAAAATGATTAATTTTATGATTAAAATAAAACCGAGGAACTCATTCAGAGGTGCCAAGATTTCTGTATGGATAACACAAGAGTACACTCCATGTAAATAGAGTTACATGCCGTGTACTCGTGTTCAATGCAACGGGAATTAATTTGAAAATTAATTAAAAGCCCATGCATTGATGACATGTGGTGTAGTTGATTCTCAAACCATGTGCTGACTAGGAAATACTATCACATGGCCAATCAGAGTACACGCCATGTATCCCACATACACAACGTGTAGTACCTTTGAGTAAAATATGGTCTGTGTATTTCAATACACGACCTACCTGATTGGTTACCATGTAATTTGGAGATCACACAACATGTCGCCCATTGGACAACCGTGTAATCCAGTTTCTAAGGTATGATTCACATGACGAGTCCCTAGGCATGTACCTTGGATAGACAGTGAGATATGTACATGCTGTGTAGCTTGGATACATGCGTCGTGTACTTATACCAATTTATGCAGATTTAAAATTTATTTATTATACAGTGTAAACCTTGATACATGTACTTACATGGGGTCTTAAATATAGAACACAACATGTGATAGGTTTTACTATATATATAAATGTTTAATTAATATCTGTGTAATGTTCATATCTTCATATCATGTATGAGTCATATTATAGTTGTTATTTTACATGGATTGAAGCATAACACATGACCAAAAATTCATGTAATTCATGTAATTGTATACTTCATGAAATTATGTGATAATTCATATATGCCACATGTCACAAAATTAAAAATATATATGAGTATGATACATTTTGGGTAGATTTGGATGGGTATTCACCATGTTTCCTCCAAGGTACATTTATGTACACAATTAATTTTAAATGAATTTATTTAATTTGTTTAAAATTATAATGGATGAGAATATCAAGTAAATTTAGATAAAAATTCAGATAAAATAATTGATTAATTAAAGATAATAATTAATTGATTTAAGTTCAATTTATCTTAAATAATAATGATTAAAAATTGAATGATAGGTTTTTATTAAATTCATAATTATTTGCATGCATGTGGATGATCATGAGCATAGACCCAACCTTTGTATGTGATTGGTTTCATTTAATTTATTATTAAATTAAATTGCTGGCCTACATTCCTTCTCTCCTATTATTATGTAGGGCCTACATGCCTATGGTTTCTTTCATGTAAACCCCCTTTCCCCTCACCTACGTGTGAGTAAAAGGCATATGTAAAGGATGAAGCTCCCAAGTTAGTGGAGGCAGTTCAAGTTCGGAGCCGAGGCAAAACCAATCCAAGGAGATACATAGGTGGACAGGTGGAAAGATGTAACAAAAACCTTAATCGGTTCAAGGTGTTTTTCTCCTAGGTCAATGGTTAGTTTATCAACCGCTAGATAAACTAACCATTATTAAAGATCACAATCATACTGATTTATTATTTCATTTCTTTCAAGTTGCATGGTTATTTCATTATGGATGTTTTTCCACGATCACGTACTTTAATAAAATTAACGAGCATACAAGATAGAACTAAAATAAATTGGATTATGCATAAATATTATCTAAGACATGGTTAATAACTTAAGTAAATACACTTAATATTAACAAGCATGTGATAAAGATAATAATTGGAAATTTATGCATAAAAGGATAAAATCCATCAATAAAATATTAAGTTATTATAGCCTTCCATTAATTTAGTTAAAATCTAACCATAGTTTAAAGTGTTTTACTAGTCAAAGTTGGGGTGCTTTCAATTATCAAGGAATTATAACTTGAAGTTTTGGATTGACTTAACTTATATCACATCAAGGGTTTACTTCCAAAGCAGGACTTGGTGTAATTGAGAGGAAAAGGTTGAGGAAATACAATTAAGGATTTCAAGATTGGGGAGTCCACTCAGCAGATCAAGGAACTGTGAGTTAATACAGTTGGCATTTGGAATTATTACCTAAAACCATTCAAGTTTATTAACCAACCAAAGATGGGGTACTGATAAGGGTAATATAAATCCTTTCCACTAGGATGTCCAAGAAATAGGACATTCTAAAACCAATGGTGAGGGCTATTGGGTTTTGATAAAATAGTGGGAGAATAATAAATATAATATTTATTTATTTGTCTAAATTTATCAAATAAATTACTAAAATATCTTCTCATATTATTTTTAGAAATAACAATAAAAATGACACCAAACATCACATTGGAATCCATACTTGAGAAGGACAACCTTCTCACCAAAACTAATTTTTAAGAGTGGAAAAGGTGCCTACGTGTCATCCTTCACCATGAAAGGAAATTATATATATTAGAGCAACCTTTTCTAGTTGTGCCTAGTAATGAGGCAAGTGATGAAGATCTATCTCTCTATGATAAATATCTAAGTGATGCTATAGATGTTCAATGTTTCATGCTATCATCCATGTACAATGAGCTTTTGAAGCAACATGAGGATATGTATGACTATAGTATAATGTCTCACCTTTGGGATCTCTGTCAAGAGAAGGAAAGATAAGATAGATATGAGATATCCAATGAATTGTTAACAACTAAGTTTGGAGAGTTCGTTCTAGTTAGGCCTCATGTAGTCAAGATTATTTGCTACATTGAATTCCTGAACATCTTAGGGATTAAATTCCCAGATGAGTTGCATATAGATCTCATAATTTCATCACTTCACAAGACCTTATCTAGTTTTATTGTCAATTATAATGTGAGAAATAATTAGAATAGTCTCTTGGAACTTCTTACTTTGATTCTCCAAGTGGATAAGGATATGAGATGAGATAAACCCGCGATCATTATGGTGAAAAAGAAAATGAAGAACAAGGAAAAGGGGACCAAGACCATAAAAAATATAATGTTCCCGAGCACCATCCTTCAAAGAATAGGAAGATCCCGAGGCATGGAAATGAAAAGGAGGTAGTATGTTTTGCCTATGGAGATTCGGGACACCAGAAGAGGAAATTCACCTAGAAGCAAGGGGAAGATAAATGTACATTTGTTATCAAGTGTAATCTTTCAATATCTATACAATGGGTATTAGATATAACTTATGGGGCTCATATTTGTATTAAAATGTAGGAACAAAGTATATTACGAAAGATTTCCAGAGGAGAGGTGGATCTGAGATCCGCTAATGGTGCTAGGATGGATGCTCTGTCCATTGGTGGATATCACCTCTCATTGCCAACAATAATAATTTTAGTTTTGAAAGATTTTTATTATGTACCTATAATTACCAAGAACATAATTTTTGTATCATGCCTCGATACAGATGGGTTTATTTTAAATTTGAAAATTAAAGATGTTTATTTTATAAATATAACACATGTTATGGTATTAAACATTTAAATAATGATCTTTATGTATTAAATTCTGAAAACCAAGTGTTGAAAATTGATAACAAACCATGTTCACACGACTCATATAACACACAACCTTGGAATCACCATCTTGTTCATATAAATGAGAAGTGTTTGAAAAATATTTATCAAGATGGTTATTTAGAATCTTCTAATATAGAAACACTTGATAGATGTCATGCTTTTTTACAAGGAAAAATGACCAAAATACCATTTGATGGATAGGGTGAAAGGGCCACAGAGCTTCTAGGATTGGTACACACTGATGTGTGTGGACCATTTTAAGTAGAATCTAGAGGTGGATATTCTTACTTCATAACTTTTATTGATGTATTGAGTAGATATGAATATGTATACTTAATTAGGTATAAGTTTGAGTTATTTAATAAATTCAATTAATTCAAGAATTAAGTAGAGAATCATCTTGGTAAGAAGATAAAGAAACTTCGATCTAATCAAGGTGGTGAATATCCTAACCAAGAGTTCATTGAATTTTTATGGGAGTTTGAGATTATATCTAAATTCACCCCACCTTATACACTACATTAGAATGGTGTTATTTAAAGGATAAACCATACCTTGTTATACATGGTAAGGTCGATGATGAGTCATGCAAATATTCCATTATCCTTTTGGGGATATGCATTAAAAACTACGACATACACATTAAACTGAGTTCCAAATAAAGTGGAAAATAGAATTCCCTTCAAGTTATGGAGTGGAATGAAACCCATTTTGTCGCATACATGTGTATGGGGTTATGAGGCATTTGTTAAGGCCTTCTCAGACAAAAAACTAGCACCCTGAGGCACAAAATGTATCTTTATAGGGAATACTAAGGAAACAAATGGATACTACCTATAAAAACCCTTAAACAAGAAAGTGACTATCTCTAGACAAACCATATTTCTTGATAGGGAGCACATCCTCAAAAAGGATAGTGGGAGAATGATTGACTTTGATGAAGTTGATGCTCAAGATAAACAATAGTTGGAGTAAGAATAGGTTCCACATGTCCCTATGTAAGTAGTTCCTAAAACTAAAGTACTACATAGGAGCGTAAGAGAGGTAAGAGAACCATAATGATATGGTTTTATAATCACCGAAGATGGTGACTCATTATTGGTTGAAAATGATGAACCTATCTTCTATAAGGAGGTAGTATAGAGCTCAAAAGTTGAAAGATGGAAAGAATCCATGAATTCTAAAATGGATTCCATGTATCAAAACCAAGTTTGGGTTCTGGTTGATTCGTCAGTTGATGTAAGGCCCATTCAGTGCAAATGGGTATTCAAGAGGAAACTAGACATGGAAGGTAAATTAAATACTTATAAAGTAGGGCTAGTGGATAAAGGGTTTAAACATCGTCAAGGAATTGAGTACGATGAATGCTTTTTTTCTAGTTTCCATGTTTAAATCCATTATAATTCTAATTGATATAACAGCTTACCATGACTATGTGATTTGAAAAATGTATGTCAAAACTACATTACTTAATAGAAAACTCTAGGAAGATGTATACATGACACAATTAGAAGGGTTTGTGACTCTATGTGATTCCAAAAGGATTTGAAAGTTGCAGAGATCCATTTATGGATTGAAGAAAGAATCCACGTCATAGAAAATTTGATTTGATGAATCTATAAAAGAATTTTGTTTTATTAAGAATTAATGTGAGCCATGTGTTTACAATAGGTTTAGTGAAAATGTGGTCATTATCCTAGTAGTATATGTTTATGAAATATTACTTACTAGAAATAACATACCAATCTTACAGTCTGTTAGGGACTTGTTAAACAAATGTTTCTCCATGAAGGACTTAGGTGAAGCGGTCTATCTTCTAGGGATAAAGATCATTCATTATAGATCCAAGAGGCTTATTGTACTAATTCAAATTACACATGTTGAACAGATACTAAAGATATTTATTATGGAACAATCCAAGTGGGGATTGGTTCCAGTGTCACATGGTTTACATTTTTCTAAGAAAATGTTTCCCGAGAAACAACATGATAAAGAGAGAATGAGTAAGATATCATACGCTTCAGAGATAGGATTAATCATGTATCACATGTTATGTACCGGACTTGATATTTCATATTCATTGAGAATGGTAGGAAGATATCAAAAAAATCTAGAAAAACAACATTGGATTGATGTTATGGACATCCTTTAGCATCTGAGAAGAAATAAGGATATGTTCATGGTGTATAGAGAGGAAGAGGAGCTGGTTATCATGGGTTATAATTATTCTAGTTTTTAAATAGATCATAATGATCTTAAATCAAAATTAGAATATGTTTTCTATCTCAGTAGAGGATCAATGATCTAGAAGAGTTCAAAGTATCAATTTGAAGTTGATTTTGCAGTGGAGTCCGAGTATATAGTAGCTTCTGATGCAGCCAAGGAATCCATTTGGATTCATAATTTTGTCTAGGAGCATGATGTGGTACCTAGAATTAAATACCATATCACATTATATTGTGATAATACTGCAGTGGTGGATCTTGAAAAAGAGACAAGGTCACACCAAAAGACAAAGCACATATTCCAAAAGCATCACCTCTTAAGGGATTTATATCAGAGGGGTAAAGTTGCAGTAAGTAGAGTACCTATAGAAGAGAACATAGAAGACCCCTTGACTAAGGCCTATATCAGCAGAAGCATGAGTATCACGTGAGAGCTAAAGGACTGAAGGTTATTAGCAGTTGTCTCTAGTGAAAGTGGGATTCTATTGGACTTGGTGCCCTAGAACCAACTTCTATGTAATTTATGATAGCTTTTATTCATGATTTTGAATATTAATAAACAAATTATTACATAATTATTGTTCTTCTATGTAAAATTGTATTTGATAATTTTATAGGAGTAGCTGTCGCACTAAAAGGCCACAATAGTTCCCTGCTATGATGAGAACCCAGAAGTGCTATGAAACTATTCTTGAATAAATGTTCTATAGCTGGATGATATCATTTTAGGGACAAAAATGATACAGGATATCAGGAGTGGAGACTTATAAGACTTTGATACACCTTCTCATGGAGTACTCCCTTGGTAATATCTAGTAGGATATTATGATAAAAAGACCCACCAGTAGGAAATACACATTTATATGTGTCATTGGATGTTCCTATATGTGGATGTGTGTATTGGTCCTTATACTTTCAGATTATTATTAATGAGTATTATGAGTTGCATACTTTGATGTATTGATGACATATGTTTGTGGAGAGGTAATATACGTTGGGTGCATCATGAGTAATATTACATTAATGAATAATGTGAGAAAGGATTTATCCATTCTATTTTAACCAAAGTTGATATCTTAGGCCCTTTGATTGAAAATATATAGCCTAAATAAATCCATGTCCATGATGTTCAATATGAAAGTTATATTTCCGAAAAGTCAAAGAAAGATACATTAAGCACATAGGTTAATGGAACTAGTATGTAACCTGCTTGATTTGAGATATTGTGATAAAGAGATTGTATTACACAGTAAGCACCTGTATGAGGTAACATGTCATTGCAGTATTAACTTCTTTCTTTATGGGTGCCTTGGCATGTTTCTAGATGCTAAACTTGGAATTTATGCTGCTTCACCTAATGCCATTGAGAAAGAGGCCTACATGGTCACACACTAAGTGTATCCAGAATCTCAGTTAAATAATATATTATTATTTATTATTTAATAAGTTGAATAAATATTATTACCAGATATGGATTAATAATTATTCATGTATTATTGATCACATTTATTCCATCACTAGTTATTCAAGAGAATATAATATGAGCGAAATATTTAATAAATATTTATTATCTATTTATTGAATATAATATTTATTTATTGGAAAATAATAGAGTGATATTTATTTAATAAATAAATAGTCATTATTCAAGTCTTGATAAATATGAAGGAATGGTGGACTGAATTTTTAGGTCTGGTGAGAAATAATAAATATTGAATATTAGTTAATTAAATAAAATTTAATATAATTCGCAAGTTAAGAACATGTTAATAAATAATAATGTTAATATTATTATTTGACTTGGGGTTCTGTAGGGATTAAATAAATAATGAAGGACAATTATTCTATTATTTTATTTTAACCTTATGATCCAATTCTTTTGTCTTGGTTGCGCACAATGGATTTGGAGAATCCTCTCAATCCTATATAGCTCCCTTATCCAAGAAAAATCCCAAGAAAAAAGAGTGATTTTACCCCACCAACCAATCTCAAGTCAAGAGAGATCCAAGAGAACACTTTGGAAGCAATTCTCAAGGCGATCAAAGGTAGAAAACACAAGTGCTAGGATCTGCCATGCTAGAACCTGTATATTCCCATAGCGACACCTAGAGATTTTTGGAACACATGTGGATCACCACTAGAGGGAATATTTAATTTATTCCTAAAATGAAATTATGGTGCAACGTATATCTTTCAACATATTAATCAATGAAGAAATAATTCCAACAAAGGTAATTTTTTAATTAAATAAATTAATTATAAATAATATGTGATAATCCTCCCTCTGTTTAAAGATTTATTAATCTTGTCAAATTACTTTGATTTAATTTCATAAATTACCACATTTATCATTTTGTAGATCTCGTATTGATCATCGATCATGAAAAAAGTCAAGTTGGGAACCAACCATCACAAACTTCCACTGTGCCCAGAACCTAAAAATTTATAGTCACTCAATATAGCCAATCATCTTGACTACATTTTCCCCAGATGACACCGGATCTCCATTCTTGCACATGAACAATGCATTGGAGATCTCATATCTCTCTGATCTCTCCTTATCATGATAGAGATCCTTAAGGCGAGAAACTATTCTATATGAATCCATATCCTCATATTCCTTTAGAATCTCATTGGACATGGAGGATAACATGAAACATTGAATATCCATTTCATCATCCACATGACTCAAATAGAGAGATACTTATTCCACACTAGCCTATTTGGAAATGAACTCAGGAAGTGAGGTTTCCAACACACATAATTTCTGTTCATGCCATAACATAACGCACAAGCACCTATACCATTCCTAGAAATTCACACTGATGATAAGGTTATCCTTACCTAGCATGGATTTTAGTGACATCGTCAAAGTCATTTGATTTTTCATTTTCTAAAAATTAATAGTAGATAACCAGTACTTGTTTTGATTGCAAAAACAAATTAATAAATTTAAATTTAATTAAAATCCATTAATCTCCCAATATTTTTTGAAACCTAATAGTCCTTACCACTAATTTCAGAATATTATCACTTAGATATTCCAATGACAAGGATCTATATTCCCCTTCTCATAACCCAAACTTGGGCTTGGAAAATTATTTAAAGGATTTTAGGTAGGCATAAATTTTCAGCTACATTAACTCGTAGTTCTTTAATCCGTTGAGTGGACTCCCCAATCCTGAAATCCGAAATATATATTTTTCCAACCTTTTCCTCTTAGTTATGCCAAGTATTTCTTGGGAAGTTAACCCTTGATGAAAACTAAGTTAATTTATCCCAAATATTCAATATAAAATTTCTATGATAATTGAAAGCACCCCAACTTAGGTTGGTTAAACACTTTGAACTATGAGGTCACTCCTAACTTAAGCAGTGGAAGGCTTTGCTAACTTAATATTTGAGTTTGATGGATTTTTGTCTTTATGTGTAAAAGCCCATTTTATTATTTCACATGCCTTGTTAATATTAATCAAATTTTCTTAAGTGATTAAACATGTATAGTAAAACATTCACACATAATCTGGTTATATTTTATTATATATTGAATGATTATTAATTAATTTATTAGGTGATCACGCAACATACACAAACATAAATAATTAACCATGTAACTAATAAAAATAAAATATAAGTGGCATGATCAAGAGATTATCTAATGGATAGTTTATCTAGTAGATGATAAACTAACCCTCTACCCTAGGGGAAAACATATTGAACCGTAGCATGGTTCATATTGCATTATTCTACCTTTACTCCTATGTATTTCCTTGAGTGATTTTTCCTTGGCTCCTTAACTCAGACCACCTCATGTCACCTGGGAGCTTCATCCTTACATAAGTTTTTACACACACATAGGTGAGGTGATCTAATGGATTGGATAAAGGAGGTTTACATAAAAGAAACTGTGAGCACACAAAACCTTACATAAAAAGGGGAAGGGGATGACATTCATGCTATCATTTTAATTTAATAAAAATAAATTAAATGAAACCAAAAACATACAAAGATATGGTCTAATCTCATCCACACATAAAGCAATAAACATACAGTTTCAACCCTTTTGTCAATTACTTTGATTTGTTCTTTAATTAAGATAATGCACTATGAATTATTCCAATTAATTCAATTTATCTTAATTCCATCTAAGCATCCTTAAATCAACATCATCTATAATTTTAAACAAAATTAAATTTATTTAAAATTAATGAAGCATACAAATGTACTTGGATACAAATTCAAGTGCTTATCCAAATTTTTAATATGGAATTTATTTAATATATAAATATCAGTCTTATGACATGACATATAATTTTTCAAATAAATAACACACAAAACACATCTAAATAGGTTCGATTATATATTTAATTTTTCTTTGGAAAAAACCGAGAACACTATCAACAATAGACTACATGATGTATATAATAGTACATGATGTGTACTGTCCTCTACCCATGTCCAAAACAAATTCCTTGGACTGGGCATGTTACATTCCATAGATGGGTTCGAGGTACATGACATGTACTTGAGATACACGATTTGTGTCCTCATAATTGTTCATCTCATCAGTCCATGTGTCATGTATTAGATACACGACATGCTGGGACACCTCTTTTTCTCAGCTATGAGAAAATAGGGACTACATGTCATGTACAATGGTTACATGGATTGTAGTTCTTCAAGACATGTCCAGGTCTATCTAGATCTACACGCTGGTCTGATATTTTCAGATCTTAGATCTGATTACATCAGATCTATTTGACTTTATCACAAGATCTGGATGTGAAAAAAAATATAGTGTGTATGTAGGTAGTACATGATGTGTACTCTAGTTTTATCTAGGAATAGCCTTTTTCACCTCCAGATGGTATTATTCAGACATTTCTTCATTTTTTAATCTTAATAGATTACTGATTATGTTAGTGAGAAAGAATAAAGAAAGAGATAACAATGATCAAATATTAAAATGAATCATTATAAGTAAAATAAAATCACAAACACATACAACCAATCAATAAATAATAAATAATTATAAATTATACATGTGATCACTCTGATAACACTTGAAGGTTCTGAGCATAGTGGAAACATCCTTTGATGGTATGACTAACTCGGATTTTGGTCTAAATTTATGTGTAATTGTTTCCACACATTATTAAAATGTCATGTATAATGAAAACCATAGATTACTTGACCCGATTAAAATGTCAGAAACCAGAATAGGAGGATCTTCACATGTAATTTATAATTAATTTATGAGAAGATAAATAATTATCTCAACTTGTAATTCCACTTTCATTGATGATTCACTCAACTAGATATCATCACACCATCAGTATGATGTAATATCCAAGTGTATAATCCCTCTTGTGGTGATTCACATGTGTACCACAATATCTAAACATCACCGTAGAATAGCCGAGTTCTAGGATGAGCGATCCTGATCACTTGTGTTGTTCATGGTTAATTGCAACAATATTCTTCTCTAAGGAGGAAGAACTCTTGATGTTGTCTTGAAGGCTTGAGAGAGGATAAAGAGAGAGTTATTTCTAGATCTCAATATCTATCTTTAGGGATTGAGAGAGTCTCTCTCTATCTATTGTGCACATAAAAAGTGAGTTATTAAAATTGATATAATTATATATATTTTTATGGAAAGTTTAATATTGGAAAATTTCACATAATCCCCTCTCCAACATAATATTTTTTAGTTGACCCCATGTCTAATAGTAATAATAATAATATTATTAATCAGTTGACATTTTCAACACATTAAGAATATAAATATCATTTATATCATTTCCAATCTGACCATTAATCTTGGTTTTCTTTCCTTCATTAACATTTATCGATCCTCAAATAATGACTATTTAGTAAATAAATGTCACTGTATTATTCTATGATAAATATAAAAAATATTAAATTCAAAAAACTTGAAAATAAATATTTATTATTGTTATTTAACTCACTTATTCTTTTAAAAAATATGTGATTAAATTATAGTGATCAACCAAAACTGAATAAATATTATTTATTTTAACTTGTTAAATTCATTACTTGAATTTAATTGAGATTATAGATACACTTGGTGTGTGACTGTCTATGCCTCTTTTTTAGTGTAATTAGGCCTAACTATCTAAAGTATATGGTTATTGTATAGAAACATGATATGTAATCCATATAGAAATAAGTTAATGTCACAATGACATTCCAACTCCTATGAACACTTACCATTTATTATAATCCATTTATCATGATATCTTGGATCAAGAAGGTTGCATGCCAGTGTTATCAACTTATATGATTGATGTATCTTTATTTTAATTTATAAAGAATAAATCACCCATAAAACACCAAGACCATGGATTTATATAGGTAGTTCCATTCTTATCAAAGGGATTGAGATATCAAGTTCCATCAAGGTACATAAGGGATAAATCCCTTCTCGCATTATCCATTAATGTAATATCACTCACGATGCACCCAATGCATCCTACCTCACTAAGAGCATATGAAATCATAGTTTTCATTAATACATCAAAGTTCATGAGTCTTTATATCCATTAATAATAATCCTAAAGTATAATGATCAATACACGCATTCATATATAGAAACTTAAGAACCTTCATGATAAATTGTTTTAACAATTTTTTTTGTATTTGTTGACAACTAACCTATTTGTAAAAGAATGTTTTTATTATTTAGGAATCAGACCCATATCCATCCTGATGAAGATTCATTTGACTCAGAGTCTGTTAGAAAGTCAGATGTTTTTGTTTGAAGAAGTGATATTGTTGCTGAATAATTCTGAAAGAAGATTATGAAGTCAGTAGTTATAAAGTTTTCATATTTTCTAAATGAATTTAGACGATTCTTTGTTGATCATGAAGTTCTCAAAAACCATGAAAAATTTCATGATAAAAGTTTTGAATAAATGATGGAGAGGTTTGAATAAATTAAAAATTACAGAGTGATGAATTCTATCAGAATGGGAAATTCTATCATAATGAGAATTTCATCATAATGGGATTTTCATCGTAATGATAATTCCATCGTAATGAGATAAAGAGGAAATAGAATTTTTAATGAGCTGATAAGGAAATAGAATTCATAATAATCTGATAAGGAAATAAAAACTGTAATGAGCTAAGAAGGAAATAGAATTCACAATGAGATAAGAAGGAAACAAAATTCATAATGAGATGAGAAGGAAACGAAATTGGTAATGAGTTGAGAAGGAAATATAATTCTTAATGAGATAATAATGAAATAGAATTTGTAATGAGATGAGAAGGAAATATAATTTTTAATGAGATGATAAGGAAAAATAAATTGTAATGATTTGAGAAGAAAATAGATTCTTAATGAGCTGAGAATGAAACATATTCGTAATGATCTAATTACAATGAGGAATCAAAAAACAAATTCCATAATTTATATAAAGAATTTAGGAGGTTAAACTTTAAATTATTTTTTTCATAATTCTCAGAGAAATATAATGAGGATTGAACAAGTCAAAGTTGAAATTTAAATGTGATATATTTGTGTAGTTTTGAAATCTGATGAAGTGGAAAAAGTTTTTAACTTTCCTGCTTTTGTTTTTTGATTCGCCTATAAATACTTGCTCAGATCATTCATTCATTTTTGAAATTTCACATAAGTAGAAAAAGAGGATCATGGAAAAATTCAAGTGAAAGTTATTTTCTGATAAATATCTCATGAGGAGGATCATACAACTAAAAGTTTGTTTACCGGATTGAGAAAAATCATATTGAGGAAGATCACATTGAGTCGAATGTGCTGAAGAAGATTGTATTGAGAATTTGAGCAGAGTTTAATTTTTTGTATATTTAGAATGGGTTCATCATACCGAGTCTATAATATTGATAGAATTAGATCCAGATCCATCATATTTATAAAATTAGATCCATACTAATTGTATTGAGAATCATATCTAGACTCATCAGATTGATAAAATTGAATCCAGCCAAATTAGACTGAGGATTCAGAATGAGAAATTATAGAAAAGTTTCAACAAAGTATTTATTCTTTTGTTTGGATCAATTTTTTTTATAAGAAAAAATTGTAAACTAATTGGATTTAGTATTATATTTACCATCAGGATATAGAAGGAATCTAATGGGAGTTGGCATAAGTTGTATTCACTTAGTCATAATAGTGGATTTCCATAGACCCATGAGAGTGGATATGAAAGTATGTAGGTTCTCACACTAAGGATGAACCTTATAAATCTTGTGTAATTTACTTGCTTTCCTACTTTTTAATGAATGAGTATTTACTAAAAGTTGATAGGGAAATAAATCTTAACAGGTTGTGGTGGTTAAGTTTCTAAAAGTTTTGAAACTTATAAAAAGTGAACAACTGATTCAACCCCCCTTCTTAGTTGTTATTCAATCCTTTGTAACTTCAATTGGTATCATAGAGAAGGTTCTATTATTGAATCATTATCATGGAAAATATCAATTATATTAATAGTATAGAAATTCATAAATTTGATGTCACAAATTATTATGGATGAAAAAATAGAATGATTCCCCATATCTTATCTCTTAGCCTAGAAGTTTTTGATGCTGCTACTATTGGTTTTCCACTTATTGAGAAATATTATCCTATCAGGTTTGCTGATAAGAGAAATATATATGTTTATGGAAAGGATATAAATTTAATCCTTATGTCCTTATCTAATAATGTTTATAATAAGTTTATGGGTCTCAGTACTTCAAAAATTATGTGGTACAAGATGGAAAGTGTTTTTGAAGGAAATACTAAAGTTAAGGAAGAAAAACTAAAAATATGGCATAGTAAGTATGAATATATCAAAATGAGAGATGAAGAAATAATTTATGAATACTTAACTAGAGTAAATAAAATTATTTGTAACATCATAGGATTCTGAGATGTCTTAGAAGATTCTATAACCGTGAAGAAACTTATGAGAAACTTTTCAGATAGGTTTGATGCTAAAATTTCTTCATTAGAATATAAGGATGATTTATCTATTAATTAATTTCATAAATTTATTATTTCTTATGAAATAATGAAAGCTCCAATGTTTAAAAATAATATGAAAGATGAAATGGATTTTGAAGCTATGAGAAATATGAAAGTCCAAGATGTTGAATAAGCTAATCCTTGTGAGTCCAAATATAAAGAGGACGATGAGTTGAATGAAAAAAATCATGTCTCTTATATCCAAGAACTATCAAAGAGGAAGAGGAATGTATGGAGGTAAACTTCCACTACTTTTTTTTGAGTGTGGTAGAATTGGACACTTTGTTATGAATTGTCCCAAGAATAAAGTTAGATAATATCGAGGTGATTCTGATGAAAAAACTCGATGGAAGAAGTGAAACAAAAATGATAAAGAAGAAAAGTCTTCCAAAAAATTCAAGAAGACGTTTACTAGAAACAAAATAAGTATGTTGAGTAATAAAGTTGAATCAAAATCAATTGAAAATAATTCTTTTGAATATGAAAGTTTATAAAAAACAAGAACCTTTATTGAAAAAGTTTAGAAAAAAAAAGATTCCTCAGAGAGTGAAGAAGTTGGTGAAGAATCTTATAGAGAGCATCAGCTCAGAATAGAACTTATTACATGTATTGAGAAAAACAAACTATCAATAAATAAATGAGATTAATGAAGAAATATTGTGAATAAGTTGATGATGGAATAAAATATGTCATCAACAAGGAGGAAGAATGCATTTAGGATATTTGAAGTTTCAAAATTAGAATTAATGAATATGAAAATATGGTTTAAGATATTAGTAAGATGCTCAAAACTAAATAAGAATAATTTAACAAGTTTTAATAAAAAATTCTTGAGTCCAAAAGTACCTTGAGAAATATGAATGAAAATCTCAAAAAGGCTTCAGAATTAAGAGCCGAAACTTCTAAGTTTTTTGAGAAGGATCAATATGAGAATTTGGTAAAATCTTTTGTAATGTCCCAGATTTTTCCAAGTATTATTTTAATATTATATGGGAATTATTTTGAGACCAAGCTTTGAGACGGCGTGAAGTTCTGAGGCCCAGTGAGCCCAGAACAAATGTTTGAATTTAATTTAATAATTAAATTACGCGCGCGTGAAGTTTTCCTGAAAAAGTGTAATAACTCCCGAATGAGTGCTCAGATCAGAAATTTGAGGGCACCGTTGCGTTCAGAACAATGATTTTACCTAAGGCGAGGCCTAACATCGGCCGGCGCAGCTTGGTGGTGAAATCTGGTTTTTGGTCACAACAATAATAAAATATTTAATTAAAATATTTTATTTAAATCTTGTTTCTGCGGTGAGATCTTTTAAATCTTGTATCTTTTTTTCTTTTAAATAAAGGCCTACGTAGGGGGTCCAGGGTTACAAACCTCAAACCCTGAAACCCTTGGCGGCTTTGGAGGCTCTAAAGAAAACCCCCCAACGTGGCGATGATGACGCGACGATCAGATCTTCACCAACAAACGCAGTGAATCCATGTAGGATAATTGTTATTGATTTATACTTCCCCCGTTTCTGATTTCTATGATGAACGCGGACTAATCCATGAACAGATTAGCCCACGGGTCGATCGTTCTTGTGGGACGGTTTCATGCGGGGATTTGAGGCTTTGATTCTAGAGATTGTTTTGGTTTTCAATCTAATGGCGGCAAACCCAGATCATCACGAACAACGATCAAGGTTCGCCCCTCTTGTTGATTATTGTTTTCCCCCCTCACGTTCTTCATTGTGTTCTACACGTTTTTGGAGGAAATTGATCGTTGCACATTTGTTTGTTGACACAACGATCCAAAATCAAAGATCCAATGTCGAGGCGACCTAACAGAGGTGTGACGACGATGGCGGCAGATGAATCGATGCAGTTCGGAAGTTCCCGTTCTTTGGGAATTTTCGTGTGGATGGATCGAGATGCATTTTCAAGACTGATCAGAAGCCCAAAACCGACTAAATTGGTTTCGTAGGTGTGGGACAACCCCAAATCCCGAGTTTCGCAATGATCGGACGGTTGGATCAAGATCCAGAGCAACAGCCGAGGCGCGCGGAGGAAAATGACGCTTCTGTAAATTTTCCCGACTACACACCGTGTAGTATGGGCTACATGGCATGTGTTCGTCGGTAGGGTTACCCGGCGTGTACTCTGAGAGTACATGGGAATAAGAGGGGTACACGGCCAAGGACACGCCGTGTATACCCCTCCCCAGCCAGACCCGGCCAGATACACGGCATACCCCGTGTACTGATACACAGGCAGATGACACGGACACGGGCATAGACAGTGTACGGGCACATGGCCAACGTACACGGAGCGAGCCCAGGTGCTCGAACACAGCGTGTGATTTCTTCTACACACTGTGTAGTTGTTTTTCTATCCGAAAATCTGAAGGACATGGGCCGTTTACGCAGGCAATACCCGGTGTCAAGGAACACGCCATGTACTTTACTACACGCCGTGTAGTTTGGTTTTACATGGCTTGAACGAAGGACACAATCCATTTACACAGGCAGTACCCGGGGTCAAGGAACACGGTGTGTAACTATACTACACGCCGTGTAACCTTTTCTTTATGGCTTGGTCCACTTGTCTTCAGTGACTTGGACTAGCCTTCTTAGGGTCCGTACCCTTGGCCTTTCTCTTTATGGTTTCCAGTATCATTTCCTAATATACAGGAGTATGATCCCTTCAGCATGACTCCCTGAATAGATTTGTTGGAATCCCCTCTGTGAGACTTAGAGCCGGATCCTCTATTCATTCCTGATACCCTAGGTAGTGTTCTTGGTATCGACGTGACCTACCTTACCCGAGCGCTGATCCTCTGCCTATCAGATTAGCTCAGACTGAGTTGTCAGAATCACCCCATGTCTTGGATGTGATCCTCATCTGAGCATCCTGTTCCCAAGGTACTTGTGGAGTGTGTTCTCTCGGAACGAGTACTTCATGTCTCTCTCTCCAGACCTAGGAGTGTGTTCTTCCGATGGTATGCTTAGTGGAATCTTTGAGCTGGATCCTAGTGGCGGTATCGTGAAGGTCGTTTGTGTATGAGTATTATCTAGATATTCTTGTTATATGTTTTTTAGACATATACTGTGTAGAGCTGACTGTACCTTTCTTTGTGGTATTTTTTTCCTCTGTTGTATTTCCTTTATGGTTTCGGGGTGTCCTACTGGGTATTTTTATACTCACCCCTGCACGGGATTTGCCTGCACGTGTCGTGTCTTGTACAGAAGAGCGACCATTTGACAGGATTCTAGGCGGACCAGGACCGGACGGTGCTCAGTGAGATCAGACAGGCCGAGGTGTGTTCCCTTGGTGATGGGTTGCAGTCCCAGTACCTTTATCTACAGGTTGGACTTGTTTCAGACTTTCTTTTGGTGGGATTTTACTTTTGGCCCAAGATTTTACTTTACTGTACTTCACTTTCCTGTCGTACTCTGTTGGTTGGGTTTTTAGTGTATGCATGCTTTTTCCATCTTTAGTGTTTTTTACTTTTCAGCTTTGTGGGCTTGGAGATGTGTGTGCATGTGTATAGGTTTATAGGCAATGCCTCCCATGTTAGTAGCATGCCTACTCGGTGCTAGTCACCAGCCCCTGGCCTATTGGAGGTGGGCTTGGGGAGTTGTGGCTCAGGCCCCACCGGTATGGGTCATGGCAGAGTGGTATCAGAGGTGGTCGGTTCTACCTTAGGACCGAGAGTCTGTGAGTTGGTTTGGGGCAACAATGTTAAGTGTTTCGAGTTCGGCTCTCCGGCCAGGGACCCCAGTGTTGGTGCGGCGGCCGACGTATCTATACACCAGGGCTCTGATAACTTGCTTTTCGACTCGGAACATGAAAAAACTAGTTGCATGGGGGAAAATAATGGTACATGCATCATATAGGAATGGGTTGTGGTTTCCATGTCCTTCTTAAGTTAGCTCTCCAGATATAATCACTGACTGTGATACATCTTGTTTCTTAAACAGGATGCCTCCGCGATGCGCACCCACTAAGATCCAGCAGCCCGATCACAAGGATGGCCCCCTCAGTGATGAAGATTCGACACAGGGACCAGATCCCGCAATTCTACCACCAGGTGGTGTGCCAGTTATTCCACCACCTGTGGGGCAGTGTTTAGCGTCTGCTGTACCAGTGGAGGAAGAGTGCATGCTGAGCGCACTCCATAAGTTTCAGAGACAGAGACCCCTCAGGTTTCGAGGTGAGCCTAACCCTTAGGCAGTAGAGGACTGGATTGAGGTAGTGGCCAGAGTCTTCCATTTGGTCAGGACACCAGCAGACCAGATGGTGATCCTGACAGCGAGCCTTCTGCAGGGCTCGGCAGGGCGATGGTGGAGTTTGGTCATCCAGACTCACGACGAGGCGACTCTTGCATGGTCGTAGTTTGAGCATCTCTTCAGAGAGGAGTTTTCACCGGTTACCCTGAGAGCAGTACGCATACAGGAGCTTCTTCAGCTCTAGTAGGGAACCATGTCGGTGGTCGACTATTCATCGAGGTTTACCGACCTCTCGCAGTACTCGATGGATATGTTCAGAGATCAGTACTTCAAAGCTCAAACTTTTGAGCGGGTCTTGCGCAGAGATATCCGATCTAGCATCATCCCTATGAGAATTCTTACTTATGCTGGGGTTCTCGAGTGGGCTTTGGTGGTCGAGAGATTCCTGGCAGAGCAAGGACAACCGACAATTGTCAGTAGTGGGCGAGCTGGAGCAGAGAACTCAGCGGTAGGGAGCCGACGTCAGGGACCCAGGCATGGGAGACATTTCCAGAAAAGATCCCAGGACAAGGGATCAGATGTACAGGGTTCACAGGGCATATCCATCCAGCCTCGAGAGAGGCGATGTTACTCATGTGACGACAGGGGACATCTCGCTCGAGATTGTCCGACCCTCCGTACTACTGATACGGGAGCAATGGATGGACCACCGTGGCAGAGGCATTGTGTGGAGTAGTCAGATCCATGAGGCGGCGAATGTGGCGGAGGAGCTGGGAGAGCAGCTGGAGGTGGTCGGTGTTTCGACCCTTTACCACCACCACCCCTAGGAGGTCCGCCCCAGGCTCAGGGAGCTGGTGGACAGAGGCAGGGGCAGCTGCAGGCGGTAGAGGCTTATGACCCAGGTACTCCCAGAATGATTAGAGGTACTATCTGTGTCTTTTCTACTTTGGCTGCCGTATTGATAGACACATGTGCTAGTCATTCCTTTTTGGCTGCTTATCTTGTTTGAGACCTTGAGATTCCAGTTGAGCCGTTGACTCGACCCTTACACTTAGAAGCACCGACTGGAGAAGATTCTGAGATCACACACCTTTGCAGGAAGTGTGACCTGACCCTTGGAGGCAAGAGTTTCAGCTAGAACCTCTTGGTGGTAGCATCAAGGCCTTACGATGTCATTCTTGGTATGGATTGGCTATCCACATTTCATGCCCAGATTGATTGTTTTAGGAAAAGGGTGCAGTGTGTCCACAGTGATGGGACGAGGTTCTCTTTTTTCAGTTAAAGAGAGGCCCAGGCAGCGCAGGATGGACTCGTGCATAGGAGGGCACAACCGATTTCACATCAGTTGGCTAGGCTAGCCTTTGGCACAGTAGATGTTATGAGTTTCCAGTTTTCAGCAGTGGTGGATGAGTACGAGAACGTCTTTTCGAAGGATGTCCCCGGGCTACCTCCCCATCGGGAGATAGATTTATGCATTGAGTTGCAACCTGGGATGACCCCGATATTAGAATCGGCTTATCGGATGGCTCCTACAGAGCTTCGTGAGCCGAGGATGCAGCTGGATGACTTGTAGAAGAAGGGCTTTGTGAGACCCAGCGTTTCACCCTGGGCAGCCCCAGTGCTTTTTTCCAAGAATGTGGACGGGAGCTTGAGGCTATGTGTGGATTACGGGCGCTTAAATCAGGTGACCGTGAAGAACCGGTATCCACTACTGAGGACCGATGACCTCTTTGACTAGTTGAGAGGGGCACGATGGTTCTCGAAGGTTGAACTACAATCAGGCTATCACCATTTGCAAGTATGGGAGGAGGATATACCAAAGACGACTTTTAGATGTCACTACAGTCACTATGAGTACTTGGTGATGACCTTCGGCGTGACGAACTCCCCGGCAGTGTTCATGGGACTCATGAACCGGATCTTTCAGCCCTATCTAGACTGGTTTGTAGTGGTCTTCATCGATGATATCCTTGTGTACTCTGCATCTAAAGAGGAGCACGCGAGACACCTAAGTATGGTTCTGGACACACTCTGAGAGCACCAATTGTATGGGAAACTCTTGAAGTGTTAGTTCTGGTTATAGGAGGTCCACTTTCTGGGGCACGTTATCTCGGCAGATGGGGTAGCAGTGGACCCAGCAAAGGTGGAGGCAGTTCTAGCATGGGAGCCACCCCGAAGCGTGATGGAGGTGCGGAGTTTACTTGGGTTGTCAGGCTACTATCGTAGATTCATTCCCGATTTCTCCAGGATTGCAACACCCATGACAGCTTTGACCCGAAAGGGACAACCTTTCGTGTGGACCGAGAGATGCCAACAGGCTTTCCAACAGTTGAGACAGAGTTTGAAGAGTGCCCCGATCTTGAGATTACCGGAGGAGGGTGTTGAGTACGTATTGTTCTGCGACGCATCAGGAACCGGGCATGGTTGTGTCCTGATGCAGAGGCAAGTGATCATTATCTATGGCTTGCGTCAGTTGAGACCACATGAGCAGAACTACGCGACCCATGATCTTGAGTTGGCAGTGGTAGTCCTCACAATGAAGATGTGGCAACACTACCTGATGGGCGAGAGGTTTACCATCTACTCTAATCACAAGAGTCTCAAATATATCTTTTCTCAGAAGGATATGAATTTGAGATAGAGGCGATGGCTTGAGTTCCTCCAGGATTACGACTTTGAGATCGTTTATACTCCTGGGAAGGGGAATGTGGTGGCAGATGCTCTCAGTAGGAAATCCAGTTCGCAGTTGCTGGATGAGGCGACAAGGAAGTTGGCCTGTTTACAGTTGTTCTTCGTAGATGGAGATGAGGGAGCTTACCTTCAGTCAATGGTTGTTACCCCTCCACTCTTACAATGAGTCAGGGAATCACAATGCGAGGATGCTAGCTGTGAGACTCTACGTGCTCAGATATCCACAGGTGATGCTGCTGATGGATATTCAAAAGGTGGGGAGCACGTTGTCCTTTTCAGAGGGCGCACGGTAGTACCAGAGTGAAAGTGGGACAAAATATCCATGGACTTCGTGATGGGTTTACCACGTACGTCCAGGGGACACGATTCCATCTGGGTGATCATTGATCGACTCACCAAGTCGGCCCACTTCCTAACCATACGGGAGCAGAGTTCAGTAGAGAGCTTGGGACACCTCTACGTGTAGGAGATAGTTCGACTTCATGGAGTACCATCCACGATTGTCTCAGATCACGATGCTCGTTTCACATCCTGGTTGTGGAAGGGATTGCAGGAAGCTTTTGGGACCCAGTTACACTTGAGCACAACATTTCATCCCCAGACTGATGGTCAGATAGAGCGGACCATCCAGGTCCTAGAGGATATGCTACGATCTTGCATACTTGACTTCAATCGTAGCTAGGAGGATCACCTACCACTGGTGGAATTTTCTTATAACAACAGTTATCATTCCAGTATTGGTATGGAACCATTCGAGGCGCTATACGGTCGACCTTGCAGGTCACCACTTTGTTGGACTGACCCGGGAGAGTCAGCACTCATGGGCCTAGAGATGGTGAGAGCTACTATAGAGAAGGTGCAGGTCATCCAGGAGTGGATGAAGACTGCACAGATTCAGAAAAAGTCTTATGCCGACCGGAGACGGAGGCCCTTGGAGTTCGAGGAAGGAGACCATGTGTTCCTTCAGGTCTCACCTCGATGGGGATTGCAGAGATTTGGCTGAGGCGGCAAGCTATCTCTGAGGTTAATTGGCCCTTTTCAGATTCTGAGTAGAGTTGGAAAGGTGGCATATCGTTTGGCTCTACCTCCTCAGATGGACCGAGTACACAATGTCTTCCACATGTCACAGCTATGGAGGTACGTGCATGATCCATCGCACGTCATCAACTGGGGCGAGCTGGACATCGACGATGGAGTGACCTTTGCTGAGTACCAAGTGGATATCGAGGATCGGCAGGAGAAGATCCTTCTTGGACGAGCTATTCCCTTGGTGCGTGTCCGGTGGCAGCACGAGAATCTCCAGGAGATCACGTGGGATCAGGAGGCTTATATTCACGTACAATACCCACATCTTTTTGAGTAGCCCTTGTTTTGGCTTTTCAGGGACGTAAAATCCCTAAGGTGGGTGTGATGTAATGTACCGTATTTTTCCATGTATTATTTTAATATTATATGGGAATTATTTCGAGACCAGGCTATGAGACGGCGTGCAGTTCCGAGGCCCAGTGATCCCGGAACAAATGTTTGAATTTAATTTAATAATTAAATTACTCGTGCGTGCGGTTTTCTTGAAAAAGTGGAATAACTCCTGAACGGGTGCTCAAATCAGAAATACGAGGGCACCGTTGCATTTAGAACAGCGATTTTACCTAAGGTGAGGCTTAACATTGGCTGACGCAGGTCGGTGGTGAAATCTGGTTTTTGGACGCAACAGTAATAAAATATTTAATTAAAATATTTTATTTAAATCTTGTTTCTGCGGCGAGATCTTTTAAATCTTGTATCTTTTGTTCTTTTAAATAAAGGCCTGCGCAGGGGGTCCAGGGTTACAAACCTCAAACCCTGAAACCCTTGGAGGCTCTAGAGGCTCTGAAGAAAACCTCCCAACGCGGCGACGATGACGCGGCGAGCGGATCTTCACCAACAAATGCAGTGAATCCAGGTAGGATAATTGTTATTGATTTCTCCTTCCCCCGTTTCTGATTTCTACGACGAACGCGGACTAACGCATGAAAAGATTATCCCGCGGGTCGATCGTTCTTGAGGGACGGGTTCATGCAGGGATTTGAGGATTTGATTCTAGAGATTGTTTTGGTTTTCAATCTAACGGCGGCAAACCCGGATCGTCATGAACAACGATCGAGGTTCTCCCCTCTTGTTGATTCTTGTTTTTCCCCCTCGCGTTCTTCATTGTGTTCTACGCATTCTTGGAGGAAATCGATCGTTGCACATTTTTTTGTTGACGCAACGATCCGAAATCAAAGATCCAACGTCAAGGCAAACAAGTGGAGGTGCAACGGCGACGACGACAGATGAATCGACGCGGTTCAGAAGTTCCCGTTCTTCGGGCGTTTTTGTGCGGACGGATCAGGATGCATTTTCAAGACCGATCGGAAGCCCGAAACCAACGGAATCGGTTTCGTAGGGGTGGGACAACCCCAAATCCAGAGTTTCGCGATGATCGGACGGTCGGATCAAGATCCGAAGCAACAACTGAGGCGCACGGTGGAAGATGACGCTTCTGTAAATTTTCCCCACTACATGCCGTGTAGTATGGGCTACACGACGTGTGTTCATCAGTAGGGTTACCCGGCGTGTACTACGAGAGTAGATGGACACGGGAAGGGTATATGGCCAGGGACACGCCGTGTATAACCCTCCCCAGCCAGACCCGACCAGATCCACGACATACCCCGTGTACTGGTACACGGGCAGGCGACACGGACACGGACAAATACTGTGTACGGGCACATGTCCAGTGTACATGGAACGAGCCCAGGTGCTCGAATAGGGCGTGTGATTTCTTCTACACGCCGTGTAGTTGTTTTTCTATCCGACAAGCCGAAGGACACGAGCCGTTTACACGGGCAGTACCCGGTGTCAAGGAACACAACATGTACTTTACTACACGCCGTGTAGTTTGGTTTTGCACGACTTGAATGAAGGACACAGGCCGTTTACATGGGAAGTACCCGGGGTCAAGGAACGTGGTGTGTAACCATACTACATGCCGTGTAACATTTTCTTCATGGCTTGGGCCACTTGTCTTCCGTGACTTGGACTGGCCTTCTTAGGGTTCGTACCCTTGGCCTTTCTCCTGAAGGTTTTCAGTATCATTTCCTAATATACAGTAGTATGATCCCTTCAGCAGGACTCCCTGAATAGAGTTGTTGGAATCCCCTCTGTGAGACTTAGAGCCGAATCCTCTATTCATTCCTGATACCCTAGGTAGAGTTCTTGGTATCGACGTGACCTACCTTACCCAGGCGCCGATCCTCTGCCCATCGGATTAGCTCATACTGAGTTGTCGGAATCACCCCATGACTTGGCTGTGATCCTCATCTGAGCATCCTATTCCCAAGGTAATTTTGGAGTGTGTTCTCCCAGAACAAGTACTTCGTGTCTCTCTCTCAAGACCTAGGAGTGTGTTCTCCCGATGGTATGCTTAGTGGAATCTTTGATCTGGATCCTAGTGGCGGTATCACGAAGGTCTTTTGTGTGTGAGTATTATCTGGATATTGTTGTTATATGTTCTATAGACATATACTATGTAGAGATAACTATACCTTTCTTTGTGGTATTTTTCTCCTCTGTTGTATTCCCTTTGTGGTTTTGGGGTGTCCTACTGGGTATTGTTATACTCACCCCTACATGGGCTTTGCCCGCACGTGTCGTTTCTTGTGCAGACGAGCGAGCCTTTGACCGGATTCTAGGCGGACCAGGACCGGACGGTGCTCAGTGAGATCAGACAGACCGAGGTGTGTTCCCTTGGTGATGGGTTGCAGTCCCAATACCTTTATCTATAGGTTGGACTTGTTGCAGACTTTCTTTTGGTGGGCTTGTACTTTTGGCCCATGGTTTTACTTTACTGTACTTCACTTTCCTGTCGTACTCTGTTGGTTGGGTTTTTAGTGTATGCATGCTTTTTCCGTATTTAGTGGATTTTACTTTTCAGATATGTGGGCTTGGAGATGTGTGTGCGTGTGTACAGGTTTATAGGAAATTCCTCCCATGTTAGTAGCATGCCTACTCTATGCTAGTCACCAGCCCCTGGCCTATTGGAGGTGGGCTTGGGGAGTTGTGGCTCAGGCCCCACCGGGATGGGTTGTGACATATTCACTCACCAAAATTAATATTTCATCTGATTATTTTAACATTTAAAGTTTTGGAAAAGGTGTTGGGAAATCTTGGGTGGAAAAAGGATGTGATAAAACTATCAAATCTAAAAAATTAGAAAACACACTCAAAATAAAAGATGGTCCATGTCCTGATTATGTTAGAGATTAAAGAAGTTACCAACCTCAACAAAATTTCTATAGAGAAAGATCTTTTTTGAATAGAAAATCAAGATTTTATGGCTATTGTTTGTGTTTTAGAATCTATTGGAAGAGAGATTACAATTTTTGGCACAACTTATCTCTACCCAGAAGAAGGTTTGAGAAAAATGGAAGAAATAGTGAAGGTAGAATTAGAAAATTTCCTAACTTATAGAAAGTTGAAAAGGTGAATTCTCAAGATGTTATAAACCTTAAAAAAAATCAATTTGAATGTTTAGAATAATTTTGTGTAAGATGTGATCAGGCTGGTTATCATATCAAAATATGTGTAACATTCCTTACAAAACAATTTTCTTATAATAGAAAAGAAAAAGAATCTGAAAAAAAGAAAGTTGATGAAAGAGATTTTGTTGTTGATATAGCTTTGAAAGCAATTAAAAATAACAAACCATAGATACTTGATAATTGTTTCTCATCACATATGATTGGTGATATAAAAATCTTGAAACATGTTGAAATTCATGATGGAGGAGTAGTTACCTTTGGGAATGATAATTACTTACAAATCAGAGGAATTAGAATGACTGAGATTGAATTGAAAAAGTTGAAATCTTAGGAAGTTTTATTTATTGATGGGATAAAACATAACATAATTAGTGTAAGTAAACTTTGTGACGATGTAAAATAAGTTTGTTTTATAAAATATTTTTGTATCATCAAAAGTGTGAAATATGGAAAGGTTATTACAAAAGGAGAAAGAACTTGTGGGAATCTCTTCCAAATAGAAGAATTCAACAACTCCAATTACTTGAGTACATAAGATGAAAAACAATTATGGCACCAAAGACTTGGGAACCCTGGACAGAAAATTATGAATAAAATTTATAAAGTTTATGACATTCAAAACTTTATAGAATTGAAAAGAAGAGAATAATATGTTTGTGTAACTTTTCAAAAAAGGGAAGGTGACTAACAAAAGTCATAAAAGAGTTGACATTCAATATACCAAACCACTTGAGCTTATTCATTATGACTTATGTGGGATGATGAGACATTAATCATTAAAAATAAATTTATATTTTATCACTTTTATTAATGATTTCACTTGGATGAAAAAAATCATGTTTATGAAGCACAAGTTAGAGGCTATTGAAATGTTCAAATTCTTAAAAAAAATATTGAGAAAGAAATGGGGGTTTCCATAAAAAAGTTGAGAACTGATAATGGTACTGAATTCATAAGAAATAAATTTGAAATATATATGATAAATTATAGTATTAAACATCAATAGAGTGATCCCTATACTTCACAACAAAATAGAGTATCAGAAATAAAGAATAGAATTTTGGTAGAAATGGGAAGAATTATGTTAGCAGAATACAAAAATTTAAAAATTCTATTTGAGATAACCTGTTAATACCGCTGTACATATTAAAAATAGATGATTTTTGAGATTTTAAACTAACATGACTCCTTATGAAATGTGTTATAATAAAAAAACTTCATTGAAATACTTCAAAGTTTTTGTAAGTCCATGTTTTCTTAAAATAAAAAATCTATATCTGGGAAAGTTTGATGAGAAAGATGAGGAAGAAAATTTTATGGGTTATTCAAAAAATGGAAGAAGTTACAAATGATGGAAAAAATATTTACAAAATTTGGTGGACTCATATGGTGTGAAAGTAATTGAAAATAAAAATTTATTAACAAAAGTTGATAGAAATTATAAGGAGGATAAACTAAATATTTCCAACAATAGTGAAAGTAAGTAAAAACATCCTTTTCAAGATTTAGAAAATTCATATGATGAGGAGAGTTTAGTTGGGAAATAAACTTTAAAATTTCCTACCTTAAAAAAATATTTTTGAGTTCGAAAACATTATTGGAAATCAGAAGGCTATAGTTCAGACAAGAAGAAATTTGAGATTAGATAACCAGTCTTCACTTATCTCAAAAGTTGATCCAGAATCAGTTCCAGAAGTTATTCAATAAAAAGAATGTGTGGATGCTATTAATAAAGATTTAGATCAGATTGAGAAGAATGAAACATGGGAAATTTTTTCATGAACAACAAATAAAAATTTTATCAGAACCAAGTGGGTTTACAAAAAAAGTTAAATGAATATGGAGAAGTTTCAAGAAAAAAATTTAGGATTGTTTGTAAAGGATATTAATAGGTGTAAGATATGAATTTAGAAGAAATTTTTCCCCTAGTTTCAATACTAGAAACTATTTGAATGTTTCTTATAGTGGATTCTCATAATAATTACAAAGTTTATCAGATGGATGTAAATTCATATTTATTAAATGGTGAGATTGAGTAAGAATTTTACATTGAACAACCTTGTGGGTTTCCACTTGATGAGGATGAAAACAAAGTTATTAAATTGAATAAATATTTTTATGGGATGAAAAAATCTCCACATGCATGGAATTATAAGCTGGAAAATTGTTTGAGAATGTTGAACTTTTCTAAAGGAAAAGTTTATAGGAACTTATATTTGAAAGATTTTGACTCTGAAACTCTAATTTTAATTGTTTATGTGGATGATATATTTTTTTTCTGGTGAGGAATAAAAAGTTTTCAAAGTTTTTCCTAAGGAAATAAAGAATAATTTTAAAATGTCAATTTTGGGAGAATTAACTTTATTCATTGTCTTAGAAGTTCGACAAAGAGAAAAGTACATTTTATTATCTCAAGAAAAGTATTCCAGGGAATTGTTAAAGAAGTTTGGGATGGAAGAATCCAAAGAAGTTTCTACTCCTATTTCAGTGATTAAAAATTTTAGTAAAGACAAACATGGAATAATTGTGAATTTGAAAGACTTTAGGAAGCTGATAGGAAGTCTTCTTTACCTTATATCCACAAGGCCTGATATTTTTTATGCTATGACTTTGTGAGCCAAGTATGAAATCAATCCTAAAGAATCACATATGTTGGAAGCAAATAGAATTATAAGATATTCCAAAGGAAAAACTTCACATGGGTAGTTATAAAAAATAAATTGTGAGATTAATTTTATTGGTTATACTGATGGTGATTGGACTAGAGATTATAAGGATAGATAATCAACCTCAAGAGGAACAATTTTCTTGGGTGAATGTTGTGTGACTTGGAATAGTAAGAAACAAAGTTCAATAACTTTAAAAACAACTAAATCTGAATATGTTGTAGCTACTCAGGCTTATACTTAAATGTTGTGGATGAAAGTTCAGTTAGAAGATTTGAAAGTAAAATTTTCTATATTATTGAAGGTACATTGTGATAATCATAGTGAAATTGATATTTCTAATAATCTTGTCCAAAATTCAAGATCAAAACACATTGATATAAAGTTTCACTTTATAAAATAGAAATTTGTTTCTAGAGATGTTTTTTTAGAATAAATTTCAAAAAAGTATCATATTTATGATATCATTACAAAAGAAATTCTGAAATAAGGGTTTGTGGAATTGAGGCTGTAACTTCATGGTCAGCCTCCTCCCATGTCTTCCTAAATCTCATAAGAAATTTTCCCCACTGTGCTTTGGAATATTTTGACATAGGGTGAGATAAAATAAAAAATTTTCACTTTCTAATAAGTTTTTTATTATCTTTATTAAATGAATATGAAGTTGTGGTTATCATAAAATGGGGGAGAGAAAATGAAAAGTGAGAGAAAAAGAAAAGTGAGGGGGAGTTATCTTTACATGGTTGGAAAAAAGTTTTATCACAGAGGGATGAAATTCCTTAAAAAATAATTCTTTATCTAGTAGTGTGGTGTCAATACACTCTCTTTTGAAAAAGGATATGGTTTAATAAAAGTCAAAAAAAACTTTAGTTTTTTATAAAACTTGAGTTGTAAAAAAATTCTAAGAGTTGGAAAAGTTGTTAAAAAGAGTTTTCAATAAATCCAAAGGGGGATATTAGAGAAATTTTTTGATAAATTGATTTGAAATTTTTTTTGTATTTTTTGACAACTAACCTCTTTGTAAAATAATATTTTTGTTATTCAGGAATTAGACCCATATCTATTATGACGAATATTTATCAGACTCAAAGTTTGTTAGAAAGTTTTATGTTTCTATTTGAATAATTCATTTTGTTTTTAAAGAGTTCTGAAATAATATTGTGAAGTCATGAGTTAGAAATTTTTAATACTTTCTAAATGAAGTCAAATGATTCTTTACTGATAATGAAGTTCTCAAAAATCATGAAAATTTTCATGATAAAATCTTTTTAAGAAATGGTTTAGAGTTTTGAATAAATTCAAAATTATTGAGTGAAGAATTACATCGTAATGGGAAATTATATCATAATGAAAATTTAATCATAATGGGATTTCCATCATAATGATAATTTCTTCATAATTAACTGAAGAGGAAAAAAATTCATAATGAGATGATAAGGAAACAAAATTCATAATGAGATGAGAAGGAAACCAAAATAATAATGAGCTGAGAAGGAAACAAAATTCGTAATGAGCTAAGAAGGAAATAGAATTCATAATGAGATGGGAAGGAAACAAAATTCATAACACGCTGAGAAGGAAACATAATTCACAATGAGATGAGAAGGAAACTGAATTTGTAATGAGTTGAGAAGGAAATAGAATTTATAATGATCTGAGAAGGAAACATAAATTATAATGAGATGAGAAGGAAATTGATTCGTAATGAGCTAAGAAGGAAACCAATTTTTAATGAGATGATTATAAAGAATACTAAAAAAGAAAATTCTAGAAGTTATATGAAGAATTGAAGAGGTCAAACTTAAAATTCAATTTTGTGTAAATCTTAAAGAACTCTAAGGAGTATCGAATAAGTCAAAGTTGATATTTAAATATGAGATATTTGCAGATTTTTGAAATATGATGAAGCAGGGAAAGTTTTTAAGTTTCCTAATTTTGTTTTTTTGAGTCGCCTATAAATACTTGATCATATCATTCATTCATTATAGAACTTTCACATAAGTGGAAAAGGTGGAGTGCTGAAGAATTAAAGTAAAATTTATTTTCAGATAGAGATCTTGTTAGGAGGATCAGATAGCTGGAAGTTTGTTTACCAGATTTATCAAGATTGTATTGAGGAAGATTGTATTGAGTCGATCAGACTGAAGAAGATTGTATTGAGAATTTGAGTAGAGTTTGAGTTTTTGAATATTGAGAATGGGTTTATCGTATTGAGTCCATCATATTTAGAGAATTAGATCTAGATCCATCATATTGAGAGAATAAGATCCAGACTCATCATATTTAGAATCAGATCTAGACTCATCGGATTGAGAAAATTAGATCCAGCCAAATCAGACTGAGGATTTAGATTGAGAAATTATAGAGCAGTTTCAATAAAGTCTTTATTATTTTATTTGACTCAATTGTTTTATAATAAAACATTGTAAACTGATGGGAGTTAGTATAATCTTTCCTATCGGGAGATATAAGGTGTCTAATGGGAGTTGACACAAGTTTTATTCACTTTTTCATAATAATGGATTTCCATAGACCCATGGAAGTGCCTATAGTAAGGATGTAGGTTCTTACACTAAGGAAAAACCTTATAAATCTTGTGTGCTTTACTTTATTTCCTACCTTTTCATGCATGCGTATTTACTAAAAGTTGATAAGAAAATAAATATTAATAGGTTTTATAAGTTAAGTTTCTAAAAGTATTGAAACTTATAAAAAGTAAAAAGCTGATTCAACCCCCCTACTCAGTTTTTATTCGATCCTTTGGATCTTAAGAAACATCTAAGGACACATGAAAATGTGGATTTCTTATTAACAAGTCTATTATCATAACCACATATATTAGATATTACCAAGTGAGAAAACCATGAGAAGGTGTCTCAATGTCTTACGAGCCTCCTACCCTTGATATCCTATATTTTTTGTGTCCTGTAAGACAATATCATCTGATCATAGAACATATATTCAAGAATGATGTCATGAAACCTCCTGGTTCTCATCATAGTAGAGAAATTCTATGACCCTTTAGTGTGACATACATTATTAGGACATTATCACATATAATAGTAATGCAAAGGAATAATTATGATGCGATAAAAAACTTCATTAATAATGAAAACGTGTAATTAAGTACTAATAAAGTCAGTTCTAGTGCACCGAATCCAACAATTTTGTAGTGAGAGAATTGATTTGAAATAGTCTTGAATTTATTTCCATCCTTCCAAATCTCAAACAAAATATAAACTCAAATGAAATATAGAAATACAAGAAGAATTAATTACATACTTGAATAAAATAAGAGAATGATTTAATTAGAAAACTATAACAAATGAATTCCCCTCAAAATAAATCTAGTTATAATATATGTTTGAGAAAGGAAAACATGAGTAGAATCATAAAAATTCAGTAGGAAATGAATAAAGGAGAAGATAAATCCTTCCTTGTCAAGGGTGGAACTCCACTCCCTCATCCATATTTTTATTTTTTTATTTTTTTATTTTTTAAGGGTGCAACATGAGTACTTCCCAAGAGGTCACCCATCCTAGTACTACTCTCACCCAAGCACGCTTAACTGCAGAGTTCTAATGGGATCTGGTGCATTAATGCTGGTGTGATCGCACCCAAATCCCTCGTCCATCTCAATCTTCCTTTCTCCTTGAAGTTTAGTTCATACCTCCTACTATTTCCCTCTACTCTAGAGCTGTTAATCATAAAAAACTCTGTTGCCCAGAAAAATGCTCAAGTCCCTAGAATATATCTTCTAATTTTATTGACTTAATTTTCTAAGATAACCAATTGATCATCACTACCTCAGGAAAAGTGTTTATACAATAACTTAACTTTAATCTATTTCCCTTGTAACTTTAGCACAACTCTTCAATAAAATTTTGTTACTTTTATGTTCTCTTAATTTCTCAAGCTATCACTTCATCAGAAATGAAATCATTTTCTTTAATTCAATTTGGTACAAGTATATTCTCCCAAACTCGACTCAAATTCAAGTGAACCCCTAACTTTGATCAATGTAATTTGATTCAATGATAGAACCAAATCTACTATAGTGGCCACAATATATGAAAATTAAAACTCAAAGAAACACATCAGGTTATCAATATTATAATAAAAACTCAATTGTATAAGGAAGCTAGAATTTAATAAGACAAAATGCTTGATTTTATTCCCTTAATGACATAAAATCACGAATCAATATCATTCCACCAATGAAACTCACATTTCGTTGTAGAGACTCATCCTTATAATTTGATATTTCATTGCATCATTTTATCAATCAAGTTACACATGTTTCCCTTCATCTTTGAAACTGCAACACTATAGATCATCGAGGACCCCTCTATTTTAATCTTCAAGACTTATAAAAAAATAGACAAGTAAAAAACATTTCTTCAACTTTGATCCTTCACTCGATCTCAAATTCATTATCAAGCCTTATTACCACTTAATATTGACTATTATTCCTCAGATTGTTAGGCTTGGGGAATCTTTCACTAGTGAATCACCACTGGTTCATCGACTTGAGTGCATCAGATCTCCTGTTATCATTTTATATTCAGTTATATATGGTGAAGCATCCATATTAACTTCGAATGCTACAAGCCTTAATTGAAAATGATCAAGGACCTATATTATGACACCTAATATCATCTTCAACCTTCTAGGCTTGACATCTGTGCAACATTGATGGTTCATCGAGCCCAGCTTATTTAGTAGTTTGTGATTTTTTCATGGTGTCAGTATCTTTTGATTCAATTTCCCAACTTCGACATCTCATTTTCTGTGTATGTGAGGATTCATAGAGATAAAAATTTCACTAGCTATGATTGGATGTCTATAAAGGTGATATTTGTATATCAAAATCCTCAATAACTAGAAAAAAGAGAAGTTTCATATCATCATTATGATTAGAGATGTCAGTGCTAACAAAGGAATCACTAGTTACAATATCATCATATTACTACCAAAATGAACTAATGACATGCATATAATTAATAAAATATACCTATATTGTAAAATATGGAATTAAATCATAAAACCATCAGCTGGTCATAAACCAATTCCAACCAAATAATGATCCATGTGAACTCATCATGAACATCCATGATATTTCTAGAACATGAAATAAGAATCAATTCATATAATACTAAATAGTGGAAATGATCTATATTCTATGTACAACTTACATGCATGAAAAATCAACAACAATATGAATATTCATTCTCTGACAATTTGATTAGACTGGGAAAGATAATTATGATCTTGGAATGTATCATTCATACATGGGATGATGGTGTGAATCTGATTTAATTCTATTAAGAGGAGAATTGTTTCTGATGCGCATCCCCACCCATGCACTTTGATTCGGTGTAGACCTGATTTCCAAAGCTAGAAATTTTATGGGACTTTACTAGTGACATTTTGGTTGGGAATTATTCAAGAGGATGGGATATTGTCTCAACCCTTTAGGGTTTTGATTCCCAGTTCATGACTCTCTTATAGATTTACAACATGTTTATGAATCCTTCCTAGAAATAGTACCAGTTACCCTTAAAAAATTATTTAACTGACAATATAAATTCAAGAGGAAATTACAAATAGAGATTATACTATCTATTATTTGACCCATGTAGATGGTGAATCTATATTTTGGAGCTATATAGGTACCTACTCTAAATTTTATCACTATAGAGGGATAAATTTGGAACCTATGAAATAAGGAAGGAGATGTTGGGATTAGGGATTATTCCCATGAAAGGGTATTTCTATGTATCTCTATGAAGGGAATCAGAGCTTGCGCAGTTCAATGCCACTTAATAGGACATGTCATACCTTTTAAGGTCATGTGATAAGAACCATAACAGTGCCTTTTAAGTCACTGCATCCACAAATGCTTCCAAAAAGTTTAAAGTACCATTGAGTGGACTACCATGATAAAATTTCTGGTTATACACTAAAAACATAGTTATACAATACATATCAAAAAATATAACGCACCCAACATTTTAGGCTAAGTGTATCATCTGCCACCTCAAAAGCTGAATGAATACATCTGTCATATATGCATGACTTTAGGAGAATGCATATTCCCGCACACTTTCATTAGTTATAATCCATTATTAATAGATTGAATGACTTGAATTAATTGAAGGAATTCAATGAATAAGTACAATGAGAATTAATATATGTCAATACATTGAATATGGGTAATGCATTTCATTAAATAAAATTCATTGAGGATGACTATATAAAGGAATGAGGTATTGACTATTATATACAACTGATTGTATGAAAGTATAATGATACTATCTTTCCATCAAGAAATAGTTTATCACTAGGTGAAGGCATTAACACCCCTTTTATATCTAGGGATCCCTAATAAGTGTTCCAGGATCTTTTGGTCAGTGTAATGCTCTTAGAGGTAGGAAGATTTCATCTATTGATAAGGTGATATTTATCAAGCATACAATGAAGAGTCAAAGATGGATTACACATCACTTAATGCACACATTTTTTATAATCTTCATTTCCATTACACGTTGATTCTATGGAGAATAGATTAAGAAAATATATGAGTTTTTCTTATGCTATGTTTGTTCATATGATGAACCCCAAAAACCCATGAGTGGTTTCAAAGCCTTCTTCATCATTAAATCAAGGTGTTTTTTCATTATTAAATGAAGAAATGGTTTTATGAATTCATAACTTGTATTTCCCCACACATAATTACGTTTTATGAAAATGTAATTTCAGGAGCACCACTCGAAGTTACATTAAAAAGTTAATGTAATGTGGAGTGGAAGGAGAAGCTTATGTTAAACAGTTAATGTAGTTTGTATTGCTGGTATGAGAAAACAAAGAATCAGATTTTATTTTCATTTATAATTTTTTTAGAAACAATTGAATAAGATATTTTGGAATATTTATAGAATTTATAAAAGTGTTTTATAAATTAATAAACTATAAAATGTTTGTGGTTTGTTCCAATGGTTTTGAAATAATTATTATAATATTCTATTAATATTAAAGATTTAATATTGATAATTTTTTTCAAATTTAAATGGTTTAAAAAATGTTTATAAATCATCGTAAAATGTATTTTACCTTTAACCAAATTATTTGAAATGGATTGAAATCTTAAAATAAAGTGTTTATAAAAAATTATAAGGGTAATTTATAAAGAATTTATAAATTACATAAATAAGGCCAAAATATAAAAATGTTATTTATTTAAAATTATGTATTTTTCATAATTAATTAATTTGAATTGTTTGAATTTAATGAGACTTTATTTTAGATATTATTTGGACCACATAAAAATTATTTTGATGATAGATTTGTTCAGGTTTTAAATAATGTTAAAATATGTGATATTTAGATAATGTAAATCAGTTTACATAATAGAAATTTGATTATAAATATTTATAATTCATAATAATATCGTATATTTAAAATTGAAATTTTGTATAATTAATAATTTGAAAATTTTCATATTGAAAGTGGATATAAAGTGTTTATATCCAAGATAATAAAAATTGAATAAGATGCAATGGGTTTAATATGAATTTGATGAATGTTATACTAGTAAGACTTTTAAATGTTTTAAAAAACTTATAGTTTATAAATATGATATAAATGATATGTTTTGGGATTTAATAAAAATATTTTTTTATAATCTAATGTTAAATATTAAGTTTTAATATATTTATCTTTTAATTTATAATTTAATTATAAATGATAAGTGCACGCTTAATTAAAAATGTGTTTAACAATCCTAAAATTAAATATAGAAATCCATATTTATAAATAATGTTTAAATAAAGTATTTATTATTTATTAATTATTTTATGTTATTCATGTTTATAAAAGGTTTATAGAATATGAATAACATGAATGATTTAAAAGTATTAGGCATGACTCGTCTGTATAAAAAATATCCCAAATACTTGTAGACATTAAACTAAGAGCCCACGTGCCCCCCACAATCCAATAAAGAAAGCAGTAAAACAGTCTATATGATGAAACTATCACAATAAAACAGTAGTAGATAACATAATATTATACCTACTAACCAAAACTGTGAACCACACACCTTTTCTAGTGAATCCTCGGCCTCCACAACCTGCTAAACCTAAGCTATTTTTTTGTATCTAATCCATACTTGTGTCATGAGAAAAAATTGGAAGATATACCCACATACATTGAAAACCATGCTGTGTATGTGAGTAGGAGGTGAGTCCAATGACCCAGTAGGTATCCCCAATGCCTCAACCAAATTTAGTTTCATTGTGAACAAGTGGATGTGAATGTAGTACATATATAGAGTGTAGTTGTGTCTGAAAAAAATACCCACCTAGAAACATAACACTAAATGCACACACAAGATTACCTGCATCAACATCATATCAGGATACACTTCATACCATAACCTGTATAATAATTTCTTTGATTCCATGTTGAAATACATATCATATCATAACCCATACATCTCCTACTTCAGCACCATGCCAAGATGAAGAAGTCACCTCACACCCTAACCCGATCCATACTTGAAGACATATGGTAGGTATCTATTAAGACACTGTCTAGCCCGCACATGAAGAATTAAGATGGGGTATACTCCAAACCTAGACCCACTACCCAAAGGGATAGGGCATGGTCATACATCCATGAGCCTCGACCCATCTCTCATCACTTGAGGGAGCTCCATCGTCTACGAGTTAAGTCAACCCACACCATCCCACTCAAGAGTGGTTAGCCAGGACTCACTACTACAAAACTGGCCTTTAGCAGTGCTGTTATTTATTAGCGCTAGGAGAAAATGCTGATAAATGGAATATTTATCAGCGCTAAAGAAAGCGCTAATAAATTTAAACTTTTATCAGTGCTTTTATTTTAGCACTGATAAAGAAAACCTTTATCAGCGCTTTAATTTTAGTGCTGATAAAGGGTATCCTTTATCAATGCTTTATTTTTAGCACTGATAAAAGGGTATGCTTTATCAGTGATTTATGTTTAGAACTGATAAATCTTTCTTTCATCAACACATTTTTAGTGAAGATAAAATGAAATAATTAAATAAATAAAAAATAAAAAATGTGTTTATTAAAATAATATTACAAATTTTATTAATTAAATAATTATTGATAAAAATGAATTGATTGATTATACATTATTAAATATCAAACATTTTATTAATTAGATAATTATGATAATTAATGTTATTAAATTGTATATATTAAATATATAGATATATATTAATGCATATAAATATTATTATATATTAAAAAATATTTATGCGCTTTACATTAAATTGTCATATATTTATTGAATAATGGTATATAATTAAAAATTAATATGAATTAAAAATATTGACTAATTGCATAGTACTCGACATATAATTGAATATCGTTTGATTTTTCAATTTAATATTGATCAAATGTGTGTCATATTGATTTCACATATACGTATAATTAATGCATTTTTATATACAATATGCACACACATAAAACTTACCCATTTTTTCAATATTGTTAAAGTGTATCTATATTCTTAATTTATTCAATTTAACTCATTTTGTACATATATTCATGCACTCAAAATTAGATATTCATTAATAATGTTAAAAATATATTTGTAAAAAAATATTTATAAATAAAAATATTTATAAATGTGCATTCACTATATTTATACAATTATATATTTATAATTATAAACAAATAAATATTTTTTAAAAGTATTTATATAATTATAAATAAATAATTATGTATATTTAAATAATTATTTAATTTATAATATATTTACTTAAATAATTAATATATTTACTATATATATATACATTTATTAAATATATATATGTATAATTATATAAATAATTTTTTTTAAAATATTTCTATAATTAAAAAAATAATTATAAAATTATAATATATATATTTAAAAAAGAATATATTTACTATATTTATATTTATATATATTTATTAAGTATTTATAAATATTTACAATTTCTTATTTATAATTATAATTATAAATCCTTTAACAACGCTTTAGTAATAAGCGATGATAAAAGAATCTTTATGAGTGCTTTTTTCACGTTGAAAAAGACGAGGATTTATCAGTGCTATAAGTTTAGTGCTGATAAACACGTCTTTTATCAGAGATTATATAATAAGAGCTGATAAAAAGGCTTTTTATAAATGATTATTGGTAAGCGCTGATAAAAGTGTCCCGATCTATTTTAAAAAACCTAACCATTTGTGAACCCTTCGCGATATATAAACTTTCCACGGAAGCTACCCATTACTGGTTCTCCTCCTCAATGAATTGAAGGTCGAGTTACACCACTCAACTACCTCTGGACATCTCGTCTGATATCTGAAGAGGGTCTCAGATTTTCTTCAACCTGGCAAGGCAAGCCTTCCGATTTTCTTGGTGTATTTTTGGTTTCTTTTTTGATTTATTCTTCTATGATTTGTTTATGATATGTTGTTTATGATTTGTTTGTGATCCGTTGTTTAGGGAATGATTTGTGGTCTATTTTTTGTATTGACTATCATTGTATGATACATTCTTTATATCTGACACTTAACCTTGGATTTATTAATTGTTGTTTTACTGCTATGTTTTATATCTTCTTACTAAATAATTTTTTTCATATATGTTTATAAATGTGTAGAAATTTTCATGTATATTCTTGTTTATTTACTACTAATTTGAGGCACATTGGTGGTTACCTAATGATTATATATATTCTGACACCTTTCATGGACACCTCAGTGTACATGCAGCTTCAGATGCTATTTTTTCAGGAACCAAGTTAGTGGAGTGATATATGTTCCTCTATTGGTTATATGTATCATAGCATCTAATTCCTCTTAGAATTCACTATAGTACTTAGTTTTCTAATGGAGAAGATTCAAAGGGGCCATCCCCAGTCAAACACATGAGGTTTTATCACATCAAAACTTCACTTTTTGAATCATTATGGTGCCTTTACTTCACATTATGTTTGAATATCAGGTTTTTATCTATTTGATATTTATTATAGACTATAATTTAGTGAGTTTTTATACTATTATGACATGTATGTGTATCTATATTTCTATTTCATCATTTATTTCCATATTTTTTTATCTAATAGGTATGCCTATATCAGGTAATGATGATTTTGGGTCTGCATGTCCATTGACCCCAAGGTTCATGCTATAATTTTGTTTGACCTATGGTACTAATTGTTTCTATTTGGGGGGGGGGAGACACCTCCTATTTATGGTTTTTTACACCCAAAGTTTAAACCATCCTTTAGTGACTTTGAGTCATGTTAGAGGTCATAAGATGATATGATCTAATGTTGTTTGGATAATTCAGGCTATGGTCATTACGCTATCAATCTTTTGGTTTACACATATAAAGTTTAGTGATAATATCATTTATTATATGACTTTATATCACTCTATTTTTTTAAATTCCAATAGTCCTTATTTTTGGATTTTGAATATCTAGGTGCTCAGATATTCTAGTAGGAATGATCCATATCTCCCATATTAGAATTTTCTATAACTTTCACTTTTGATAATGAATATCTTATGTGTATTTATTTATATATTGTATAAAATTAATATTTTATGAACCCAATAGAATGAATATGTACTGAAAATGGATTTACAATAATCATTTGATAAACAAATATGAAGTTGGAGTTAAAGAGTTCATCAAGTTTGCAAGAGAGCATGCATACGATCCTTCTAAAATCCTCTATCCATGTTTACATTGTTGTTATTCAAGACAAATTAGTCCGGAAGAGTTGGAAGAACATTTGATTTGTCGCAGAATAAATAAAATATATAAATGTTAGAATAAACATGGGAAAAAACTCAATGTGGACATCAATTGGGATGATAATACAGTTTATGAATCATTTGATATGAATACCTTTATAAAAGATGATGGAGATCCCATGGAAGAAATGAAAATGACAATTAAAGATGACCTTTATGATTGTCCAAAGTTGTTTGAGGAGTTAAATAGCTATTATAAGAAACCATTTTATATCGGTTGTACTAAATACATAACATTGTAAGTTGTATTGAAGTTATATAATTTGAAAGATGGCAACAAATGGAGTGACCCCAGATTTACAGAACTACTTGGTATTCTAAAATATATGATACTGTAAGAAAATGAACTACCATACCGATCATATGATGCTAAATGAATTTTACATTAAATGGGAATGATCTCTAAAAAAATACATGCTTGTCCAAATGATTTTATATTGTTTTGCAAGGACTATGAATCAATCATCAAATGCCCTAAGTGTACATGCAGCTTCAGATGCTATTTTTGCAGGAACCAAGTTAGTGGAGTGATATATGTTCCTCTATTGGTTATATGTATCATAGCATCTAATTCCTCTTATAATTCACTATGGTACTTAGTTTTCTAATGGATAAGATTCAAAGGGGCCATCCCCAGTCAAACACATGAGGTTTTATCACATCAAAACTTCACTTTTTGAATCATTATGGTGCCTTTACTTCACATTATGTTTGAATATCAGGTTTTTATCTATTTGATATTTATTATAGACTATAATTTAGTGAGTTTTTATACTAGTATGACATGTATGTGTATCTATATATCTATTGCATCATTTATTTCCATATTTGTTTATCTAATAGGTATGCTTATATCAGGTAATGATGATTTTGGGTCTGCATGTTCATTAACCCCAGGGTCATGCTAGAATTTTGTTTGACCTATGGTACTAATTGTTTCTATTTGGGGGGGGGGGAGACACCACCTATTTATGGTTTTTTACACCCAAAGTTTAAACCATCCTTTAGTGACTTTGAGTCATGTTAGAGGTCATAAGATGATATGATCTGATGTTGTTTGGATAATTCAGGCTAGGGTCATTACGCCATCAATCTTCTGGTTTACACATATAAAGTTTGGTAAATTATAACTTGCCTCCATGGTTATGCATGAAGTGCAAATACATTATATTATTCCTAATTATATCTGGACAAAATCAACCTGGTAATGATATTGATGTCTATTTGGCTCTATTGATCAAAGATCTAAAATTGATGTGGGATACAGGTGTTACAATGTATGATGCTCATAGAAGTGAAGAATTCACATTGAGGTCCATATTGTGTGGAATGATAAATGACTTCCCTGCTTATGGAAATTTATCAGGCTATAGCATTAAAGGCATATTGGGGTGTACCATTTGTAAAAAACACACATACTCAATTCGGTTGAAACATTACTCCAATACTATATTTTTAGGTCATAAATTTTTTTTACCTCGACAACATAAATACCAATCATGGATGGCAAGATTCGATGGGAATATTGAATAAGGAACAACACCGTATCTAGCAATGGGTGATCAACTGTACAAAAAAAAAAAAGATTGACACTGTTTTCGGTAAACCATTTTCAAAAAACCTTACAAAATTAGGTTTAAAGAAGGGATCAATTTTCTTTGAATTACCATATTAAAATTGTTTGTATTTTAGGCATTTTCTTGATGTCATTGATGTAGAAAAAATGTATTTGATAGTGTTATTGAAACATTACTAAATGTTCCTGAAAAAACAAAATATGGCATCAATTCTAGGTTAGACTTGATTGAAATGGGGATAAGGGAAGAGTTTGCACTGGTGAAGGGTAAAAGGTGGACTTTTCTTCCTCCAGTATCTTATACTCTATAGGAAAAATTACAAAATTTAATTTTCCTTACAAGTGTAAAAGTTCCACAGGGGTATTCATCAAATATCAAGAATTCTGTGTCAATGAGTAATTTGAAGTTACAAGGACTAAAATCACACGACCGACAAGTTTTGATGAAATATTTAATGCATGTTTCTTTCTATTTCATTATACCTCAAAATGAATGACATACATTAACCTGACTCTACTTCTTTTTTGAATCCATATGTGGTAAAGTTTTAGACCCAACGAAGTTTCCCAGAATGAATAAGAAGATTTAAATAATATTATGTGAATTAGAAATGTTATTACCACCATCATGATTTTATATAATGGTCCACTTGATGGTTTACTTGGTCATAGAGGTTCAACTATGTGGTCCTGTATATTATAGATGAATGTACCTCATTTAATGCTATATGAATATTTTGAAAGGGTATGTCAAGAATCAAAGTCGGCTAGAAAGTTGTATTGCAGAACTATATATTGGTTAGAAGCTATTGAATTCTATACCAATTACCTATTAGCTAGTGAAAGCATCAGTCTCCCAAAGTCTTCTCATAAAGAATGAATTATGGGTAAAGTGATTTTCAAAAGAGATGTTGTTATAATTACCTTGACAGAGCAGGAGAAAGCATATCTTTACGTATTATATAATAGTGAAGATGTTGATCCATAAAATGAAGCCAATAAAGAAATTCTCATAGATTTGAATTCATCAAGGGCAGAAATATGGATATTAGATACACATAATCAATAGTTTATAGTATGGTTTAGAGATCAAATTCATAAGGAGTTATCTGAAAATCCAAATTCAATTGCCGAATGACTTCAATGGCTAGCCAGAGGACAAAATAAAAATTTTATATCTTATACTGGGTTTGTAATAAATGGTTATACATTCTATAAAAAATAACATGATGACATTAGTATGATGAAAAAAAGTGGTGTTACACTTGTGGATGAAGCGATGCACATATCTGGTTCCAAGGATAGAAATCTAATTTATGAAAATATGCTATATTTTGAAATTATTGAATAGATATACGAGTTGTATTATACAATATTTTAAGTGCTGATTTTCCATTTTAAATGGGTTGACAATATTAATAGAGTGAAAGTTGATGAAATGGGCTTTGTGAAGTTGAATTTCAGTGTAGAAGGGAAAAAACAAGCCGTTCATAATGGCATCACAAGAAGTGAAAGTATTTTGTGTCTCAGATCCAATAAACAAGAATTTGTTGATTTTCCTAATGGTGACTAAAACAAATGTTTAGTCAGATGAAAATTCAATCAAGGATGGACCTTTCATTGGGACATCACAATCAGTTCATGCCGGCCCCACTATAGACAATGTCTTGTACGTTAGAGGGGACCACAAAGGGGGGATTTGGATTCTTGAAAGAGGAACCAAATCCTTGAAACCTTTAAAAAAAATAAAGAGAGTTAAATAATAAGGTAAAAGTGTTTTTTAATATATTATGTTTTTCCTCATAATATTATATGTTATCTACTATATTAACATAATATAAATTAAATGTTTGACTACTCATACAAACAATGTTTTCTGCACATGATGATGTTACCAATTCCTTAGAAAAACAAACTATAATGAAGCAAACCCTTTTGATAGATGCAAAGGTAATGTTATGATATACTTTCTATATTTTACTGAAAAATTATGTAATAGAATGTTGATTTAGTTTTCATTATTCCTTGTAGAGTTCATTTATTTTAGAAGATTTCTGTCTATGTTTCATGCCTTTGTAAGAAGAGAAACGACGTTGTCTCTGCTCAATCATAGAGGTAATATTGACGTTTTCACAATAAAATCATTGTACATAGAATTAATATATTGCTTCATATTTATGTTTAATTTATTTATTTTTAGCATTACTCATATAATAATTGTTTTCTTATACAGGTGGATTATTTTGTTCGAGTTAGGGGGCGCTCTATCCAAATTTAATTCTCCTTCTCTCTTAAAACCTTTTCACCCCTATAGTGGTTCATTTATCAATTTATTTCAAGTTACCTCCACTGTCTTTGTAGGAAGAGAAACGATGCTGCCTCTGCTCAATCGTAGAGGTAATCTTGATGTTTTCAAAGTAAAATAATTGTCCATAGAATTAATGTATTGTTTCATATGTATGTTTAATTTATTTATTTTTAGTATTACTCACATAATAATTTTTTTCCTTATATAGGTGGATTATTTTATTCGATTCGGGGTGCTCTATCCAAATTTCATTCTCCTTCTCCCTTAAAACCTTTTCACCACTATAGTGGTGCATTTATCACTTTCTTTCAAGTTACCTCCATTACATTTGAAGGAAGAGAAACAATGCTTCCTCTGCTCAATTATAGAGGTAATCTTGATGTTTTCACAGTAAATTTACTGTCCATAGGATTAATGTATTGTTTCATATGTATGTTTAATTTATTTCTTTTTAGTATTACTCACATAATAATTTTTTTCTTATATAGGTGGATTCTTTTGTTCAAGTTGGGGTTCTCTATCCATATTTCATGCTCCTTATCCCTTAAAACGTTTTCACCCCTATACTGGTACATTTATCACTTTCTTTCAAGTTACCTCCACTGCCTTTTCAGGAGGAGCAATGATGTTGTCTCTTCTAAATCACATCTCAATGTTTGTAAAATAAAATCATTTTCTATAGAATTAATGTATTTTTTCATATGTATGTTTAATTTATTTCTTTTTAGTATTACTTACATAATAATTGTTTTCTAATACAAGTGGATTATTTTGTTCGAGTTTGGGTGATCTGTCCATATTTCACCCCTTTCTACACCAAAAATTCCACAGACCTCTTCTCTCACAAAACCTTTCACTTCTATAGTGTTGAAATTTATCACTTTCTTTCAAGTTCCCTCAACTACTCAATCACAAATGAAATATTGATATTTTTATAGTAAAATCATTTTCCATAGAATTGATGTATTATTTCATATTTATGTTTTATTTATTTATTTTTAGTATTACTCATAATAATTGTTTTCTTATAGGTGGATTATTTTTTTCAATTTGAGGTGGTTTGTTAGAAAATACCCATGCAATGTTGGTAGTTAGAAAAAGAAAGTAAATGGAAATTATGGTAACATTGATAGTTAGGATTGTTTTTGAATGTATGTAATGATTTTTATTTATGTAATTGTATAAACCAATGTTTTAAATGTCTATAATATAGTGTTTTTTCTGGTATGTGTTGTAAATTTCATTTCATTTAAATTATGTATTGGGACTTATTTTTATTGATATATGATGTGTTTATGGTGCTCAGTGTGTTGTAACAGCATAGTACAGTATGACCCTTTATCAGAACTTATAAAATAACTGATAAAAGCCCTTTATCAACGCTGATAAAGGGTTCCTTTAGCGGATCAAAATTAAAACACTGATAAATGGGTCTTTTATCAATGCTGATAAATGCCCTATTTATCAGCTCCTTTTTATCACTAATAATTGAACCCTTTATCAATGTTTTTTAGTGTTGATAAAAGTCCTGGTCTTTTAATGCCACTCATGTTGTCAATGCCTTTATAGCAATGATAAAGGCCATTTATAGCACTGTTAAAGTCTAGTTTTGTAGTAGTGAGTTCTCAATCAAGGACAAGGACCCTTACATAACCATTGCCCTATCACTCATTGTATGTACTAACTTCATTCATGAACACTAACCCAATCCATGTCTGACAAGTTCCTTGACCCAATAGCTGAAGTAATAGGGAACAATCATCCCACCAAACCATCCCCAAAGACTATAGGAAGGTCTATCAAGTACATAAAACCATCCCCACAAACACTAGGCAGGACACATAAAGTACACACAAAAGACAACAAGTAAGTAACACAACCTGTCTCACAACTCACTAGATCACCATCAGGGAACTAGTCCCTCAGGATGTAGTTCTAAGTCTCTAATGTTTTCAAGACCCATCTTAACCCTCCAAGGCTCTATCATGCCCAACAGGACCAATTATCACTTTGATACCATGGTCAAAATTCTCATAGGCTACCCACAAAACACACATGAATCAATATACATAATCCATAAGAACTAAAAAATGGGGATCATAATAAGAACACAAGCTTTGGAAAATAGGGAATCACATTCATGAGGTCAAATAGACCAAAACAAGTCAATCCCACCCCTTCTAGCTCCTTTTTTTAAAAAACCAAGTCAAATACCCCCTTCCAAACCATTTTAAAAAGGTATTTCACACTAATTTAATCACACTATTCCCTTAAACCTAATCCCATAAAGTTCCATTTTTTTTGAAATTCCATTTTAAAAACCTTTTTCAAATCACCAATTTTCTATGAAATTCCATTTTAACCATTTTTTTTAAAAAATATTTTAAAAAGGAATCATTTTCTATTTTAAAACCAATATACACCGCCAAGAAAAACTATAAAGAGGGCCACCATAACTCATTTGACTAGGGTTCCACCATCAGAATGTTTAGAAATCTATACATCCATGTTGACTGTTAAGATAATGCGAGAATATCCCAAACTTATGGAAACTAAAAAAAATCATGCATCATGTAGAAAAATTTACTAATGAAGGAAGATGAACATAAAATAACTAAATAACCAAGAGAATCAAATAAATACAAGGCCACTTACCTCAATGTTTTTTTGAAAAATCACTATGAGATTGTATCAAACTCCACTAAGTCCATGAGCACCCATATCATCAACCAATATCATTAAATTAATAAATAAATAAATAAAAACAAAAAAACACACATGAAATAATAGGAACCAAACTCTCCAGGCAGTCCCTCAGTGCTGGAATCATGAGTAATCAAGTGTGATCCACTCCTGATGCACCATCAATCATAAGAAATATAAAATCCCCAAATTATAAACTATAATTGAAGATCAATTTTACCTAAATTCAGATAAAACCCTAAAGAATCCTATGGAACAACATACCTTGTGATAAACTGAAAACGATGGATTGATTTTCTTCTCTTAGGACAACCTATATAGGACACATGAAAAAGACCCATAAATAATGATTAATTTTCCACACTCTAGTGAAATTTTCTATCTTGAAACCCCATTATCCAAACCAAAATCAGTGAAGAATAAGGGAGGATAATCATTGGAGAAGGAGGAAATACTACCTAAAAAAGAAACAAAAAACCACAAAAAAACCATCAGAATCAAAGGGGAATGAAGGAAGGAAGGAGAGGGGGTTTGGCCTCCCCCTATCCATAAACTTGTCCATGAGAATAATCCTAATTGGGTTTATATTTTATAAACACATTAACTACTTTAAAAAATCTAGGAAACTTGTTTCATGGTGTGAACCAAGTGTTCAATCCATGACTTTTCAGGAAAACAATCCCTTAATCCCCTTCTCCCTATTCATGGACTAGGACACCCCATGAATTCCATTCATGGTGTGAATGACCCATTCACACTATAAATGGCCTGAAACGGCTACTTTCTACTATATTGGACACCCTTATCTTCCCATACATCCTATTTAACCCCTTGATCACCACCCAATCCATAAAAGCTATCAAAATTTTTTTTAAGGATGTTAAAATGCTCAAAACCCCACTTGAGCCCTGATTCTAAAAAAACCCTCCACCAAACATAAAATTCAAACCCCCTTAGGAATTTTCAACCCATAGAGACATGGGTCATTACAAACTCTCTACCATAATGATTTTTTTCCTTGAGAAGTCATGGTGATCCTCCAATCACAAAACCTGACCTAACCCGGTCATTAACTCAGTGTAAATGATCAATGTTTCATCTTTAAATTCCAAAGTCACTTTTTATATTTTACTACAAAAACCATGAATAAATACACCTTATTTCCTCCAAAACATAAGTTTTGATCTTCACACCATGTCAACCGCATTACAAATGATAATCCTGATAAAGTTTCTAAATCATCGCATCAGATTCTGTACAAAATTACAGTTGTTCCTATCTTGGATGAATTTTCTCAAAGTAATTAACCTCAAATCCCAACGCACCCCACACAACCTAACCATAATGCCTAAACTTTAATAGGTATCATCACATCAATTAAACATGATTCCTTAACTCTAGTGGCATTTCCACATCTTTAAAAAACCCACATAGATGCCCAACCTAGACTCTTTCGTGTAATTCCTTGACCATTTACTCAAATTACAACATCCACCATCATACTCCACCATATGAACCAATGTGTTCCCAATTAAAATCAACCTTGGATCACATCAACTCCAACCCAAGCTCAATGCCAGTTCACCGACTCCATCCACTAAGCCTAAGTCCCACTAGTAATGCAAAAAGGGATCTCGACCTATTGGATTTGAAGGTATGGGGAAGATAAAGGGTGAGGTGGGCCTAAATATTTTGATTGTTAAAAGTTTAGGCCAATGTGGTTTGAGCCTATGCAGGTGCAAGCCAAGGTAGGTTTAGCCAGCATGGGTGCAGGCTTACCCATAAAACCAATTTAATTTTTTACAATATAGGATTCTTTATTTGCAATTTAAAAGTTTTTAATTATTAATACAGATCATTTCATTATATATATATATATATTATAATATAAAATTTCATTGTTATTTTTCAAGGCCACACATACTGGGAACAAAGTTTTGGCGTGGTGATGAAGATGAAGATGTGTCATTATAAATGCACGCATCATTTCATGCGTTGAGGCTTAAATACTACGTGTTGTAGATGAAAATGCATGTGGGTGCTTGATATATGGGTAGAGAAACCATTTAGGTATCAGGAGATCATTATGATACGAGTGGAATTATAGGCATCTTGGTTGAAGATTACAATTGGCATATAGATTCCATGATGTGTAGAAACCAATGAGGTGTTAGGTGGGAGAGGATTTAGTGGACTTGTAGGGTGGAAGGTGCATGCATGGACTCGAGCGGTAGATGGTTTTGTGTGGGAATCCTCTACTATTTTTTATTTATCTATTTTTTCTTTTGTCATTTTTTCTTCGACAATTATAATTTTTGGAGGTTGATTTGATGATCGATATTTCAATTGTACCCAAAAACCTCTATTGATTAAACCCTAATTGTAAACTCCATAGGTTTGTTTCTTAGCTTTGATTGAACTATTCTTCTTGTTTTTTCATGGGGTGTAGTAGAATTTGAAGATCTAAGTGTGAGGATAGATAATTCCCTCCCACATAGATTTGGATTGTAAGATCAACAGTTTATGGAATGAAAGCACTTGTCTAATTCCATATTGCATACATGAGATTCAAAAAATGAGTATGTTTAATATATATTTTTAAATGTGGGTAAAACTATGGGATAACTGTGGGATTACGTGAGGTGGGGTGGGATTTCAATTTTTTGTTCGCATTTCATACAAGATTTTTCATAAAAATCCATGTGGGTTCAAACATACATGGGCTTTTCTCTCCCCACCCATTTCACATTGCTAAGTCCATCGCCCTATATGGACTTCATCCAACACCACATCTAAATCACCAATATGTTATTCTCCATAGATCAAAATCAATCAGATCCACCTACACCATAGAATTACAATTCTCATTCCCAATTATCTCCTCCCAGATACATCCATGTAATCATAATGCTTGAGTGAGAAGCGCTATCTTTCCTCACATCCATTTCCACATATTAGTCTATAGCATGTGCTGAACACTCCTTAAAAGACATTCCTTCAGCTATCTCAAATTTTACACTAAAGAATCTATATTAAGGCCCCACTCATACCCACAATCCACAATACCACTTCTCATGATTCCCCAAGTGTCAGGGTCCCAAAATGAAACTTCATCATGTTCCTTCACATGATTCAACCCCTGAAATAGAGTCACACCTTGAATCATGTGGTGAAAGAGGGTTTCACACCCTGAAACGTGTAACAAAATATGATTCACCCTTGAATCATGTCATGAACTAGGATAAACCCCATGAAACATTTCAAGAATCATGGTTCAACCTATAAATCATGTCATAAATTGTGTTATCTTTCACCAGGGTGACCAACATGAAACACTAACTATTAAACACCGAGATAGTGCTCAACCACACCCATAAATATCAAACACCAAAATGTCAACAATCGATTCACCCAAGATTATGGTTCTCCCCACCATAATAATTTTATACTAATAGTTGATTTCAACTAGTGGTGTTCTCTAACATAAGTATTTCCTACTAAACACACATTGGTGACCAACTCATAAAATCATCAAAACACACATCCAAATACTCAAGATCAAACAGAAATCCATCCCAAAATCCCACAACAAGTGGCTCCCATAGATAACCCATGGCATACCCACCTAAATCATGAATCAATGACCCATATCTATCCCATTTAACCACTGAGGATCTAGAAAAATAGTCTATACAGGCACCAATTGCTCTCCAAAAACCACACTAACCAAACCACATCTCATCACACCTACCAACCTCACTTAGAGGTTTAAAAAAAAACACTATATACAATCCGATCACCCAATCAATCATCTAGGTCGCACTTGGACAATATAAAAAATTCGAGAAGATTGGTTTACATGATCATTGGTCACATATATTCATAAAACCTTTCAAAACATTTTTCACGCTCCAAACTCACCCGATTTTTCCAAAACACCCCTTGGAATCCAATGGTTTTCACTAAAACTAAAATTACCCAAAATACCTATCCTAGATGGTACCTTTTCTAAAAACCATTTAATTTCCAAAACCATATTAAAATCTAATTTCAAAACCCATTTCTATACAATGTTGTGAAAACCCAAAAATCCCAACCCATTTAAAAATAAATGGATCCATGAGACATTTAAAATAAAACCAATGTTCAAAACCATTTTACACACACCTCATGACACCACATGAGTTTTATTTTAAATCCATGTTTTCTTATTAAAAAGTTTTTTTCTCAAAAACCAATGATCCCAAAAGTAGTTATCGTATGGAATCCAAACAATTACAACACAATCAATTAACCAAGCCTATCATATCCATATTAATATAATCAAAACTTTTAATATATGTGAGAAAAAATCATTTATATTATAAGTTAGTTTACTTAATATTTATTCTTATGAGGCATCATGTTAAACAACACCACCCATAAGTGTGTGTAATATGCCCCTAGTATTCCATTATCATGATTCATGGAACACTCACTGGATACTAGCTTAGACCAATGAATTATCTTGAGTCTCATCCATCCCACATTGTAAATATTGTTATAACCAATAACTTACTCATCCTAGAGTTCATAATACTGAAACTGAACATCCTCTAAAAACATGGGTTTCGACCGATGCCAAGTTGGCCAGATATTCCATAGTCCACTTCCCAAGTTTCGAAAACCTCACTCCACCTTTGTTGGTACTGTGGAACAAAACAAAAGCATATGGGATGGGGTTTTAATTATTTTCTTCATAAGGACATAACTATTTCATATTTAGTGACTTATAGCTTATTAATCTTACTGAGGATCTCATGTAAAGGATTTAAGCATGAAAAATAAATCAAACTATTACCTCATTTGATTTGTTGATGCTAGTGAAGAATGCTCATCACCAGTGAACTCTTCTCGAAGGAACTTTTTCAATATCCCTATAGATAATCCAAATTATCTTCAAAAGTACATATAAAAATTTATCAATGATATTAGGTGATATATTTGAGATTAGATGAAGCATTCGACAACCCAATTATCATCTATACACTAATCCTTAAATTTGTGAAGAAGAATTTGGATTGATTACTTGGATCAAGAAATAATCTCTCTAGTATGTGGGAGAAATGAGAGAGGAGATATCAAATTTGTGTGATGAATAGTATGCCAAATGAGTGCCTCCTCTCATTTATATAGTGAGCTGAAAAATACCTAGAAATGGGTCCTATAACACCAAACATTTATTACCCACTAAATAAGGTATAAATGACATGTTATGAACAATTAACCATGTCATAAACATAATTTATATCTTTATCACTTACTTTTAATATAATAAATATATTACATGATAAAAGTGAGTCATTAACTTGACTCTTTATTCCTACAAATATTAAATGAACCTTGAATATTAAAATAATATTCGTTTGATAAATATTTTCCCATGTAATCACTTAAATACTAGTAAATTCAGTAAATAAATAAATTATAATCCAATCATTATATACTCTAATAATAATTAATTAATTTATTACTTAGCGATAATATATTCTCTAACACCTCCCAAACCCTATGGTGGGGCCCACAATGTTCTATAATCCTATTCGTTAGAATATTTCAGACTTTTGAATATGCTTAGAATGTGACCATCTATGACCTTATCTTGATAATAGTGAGTACTAATCATAAAACAAGAGTAGATTTTAGTAGCCCATCAAGGTCCTTAAGGAGACAAGGACTAGTCATAACAATGATAACCTCCTAAAAACACACGTCGTGTAATATAATCTTTTTGTTTCATAGTATCTCATGAATTAGGATACACACTTTGTGTCATCATAATTTATCACTTTATTATTCATTGATATTAATAGATAGAATTACCTTATTATATCATGGCCATGGATTTACAGAATGTACTACCACCTCATTCAATTGGGCCCAAGATATCAATTCCTTTTAGAAGTGAAAAATTCTATCTTGATTATTCAATCAATATCATTACATGAATGATTCTCCCAAGACAAGATACCTTTCAATGAAATAAGTTTCATGGTTTTAATCTTATATAAAAGTATGTAATAAAATGTTATACACTAATAATAATTTCAAGTTGAGAGACTTAAACATGTTCTTGTAAATAGGAATTACCAATGAAACATGAAACATGTGGTGTTCCTATTAGCGGGCTAGTCTTAATGATATCATCTACTCAAGATCAAAAAGTGTGAATTTCTTGAGAATAAGTCTCAATACTTATGATCCCCCAACACCTGATAGTCAACAAACATCAATTCCTTATTAGTATGATGTATCTAGATCATAGAACATAGGTTTAAGATTGTTATCATGGTATCTATAGGTTATCATTTTAGATTAGGAACTGCTATAACCATTTGATATGACATGTAATATAAGGAAAATATTATATAAATAGTGGATAAAAAAAATATAAACACTATTATGGTAAGAATACATCATACATAACTCACTGTATACATGATATGATAATAAAAAATTTCCATTCAAGTTGAGTATAGGGAACCCACTTTTATAACACTCCCACTTTCACTAGAGTAAACTTAGTAATGATCGACCTGTTGGATCTCACATGATGATATCATGCCTCTTCTGAGTTATGAATATAGTCATTTGGGTGTGCCACATTTTTCTTACATGTCTACTCAGCTATCTAAGACTTTTCCTCATAGAGTAAGACTCCTCAAGAGATGAAATCCTTGAGTATATACCTTTTTTTCACTATCATAAACTTGATATCTTGTCTAGTAACATTATAGTAGGCTTATAATAATTTATATTATGATAATACTTTACTTACTAGGTTTGATTCCAAGAATTAGAACAAATCATTGTGTATTTTACACTACTTCTTCATCTACATTAAAAGATGAAAAAAATAAATATCTGTAGATATAGATACCATTAGATTGAATGAGACTTCATTGCTCATTACCTTTTCCTGAATGTGATATTAGATCACATTGATCCAAAGTAAGAATAGTTTGTTCCCCCTTATAACTAGTATCCTTTCCTCTCAAAGTACCAAGAACATATTCCTTACACTCTCTCAAGCATAATTGAATAGTTCTAACTACTTCCTGTGAATCTCTCCAAGGTATAACTGATATTTTTCTACCATAAAGTATATGTTAGAAATATCATATTTATTACATAGCATGATGTATGGGATTGATACATCATATAAGAGTATGTAATTCTACTCACTATTAAAATATCCTCAAATGTATCATACATGTATTATTAGAGAGATTTATTCCATGTGATATTTGTAAAAAATCTCTATTGATTTGTTCAAACTTGTATTTTCCAAATACCTTATTAGTATAATTACTTTGACTCGGTCTAATCCACCCTTAGATTCACCTCAATATATCTTTTTCTCTAGAACTTGGGAAAATACTTTAATTCAATCTTTGGAGAGTTTATTTCATTATAGTCTTAACTAATTGTAAGACTAAACAACCATTTTTCATATGTTATAACATATTAAACATAGAAAACAATGAAGTTACCACTAACCTATTATAGAAACATGGAAAAAAATTCATTCCAAATGAATATTCCATGATATTATTACTTACTTTAATCCAAATTTTGATTTCAATAACTTTGACCCCTTATTGGTATTATATGGTGTTGCTAAATCTTTCTGGTTGTATCATATGAACACTTTCCAAGAAAGTTGGTCTTGATATCCAATGCTCAATATTTTGATCATAAAATGTTTCTATGACAAGTATAATTTTAATGGATTTAGTCTTGATGACTTGGTATAACCAATCAATACTTATTGGTACCACACTTATACTACTCATGTGTAGTCTCTCTTGAATACCCACCAATGGATTTACATCTTTTAAATAAAATACCAAAATACAGACTTGATTTTGGTATATGGAATCCATTTTCTAAAGTCATATAAACTTTTCAATAATAGCTGGTTTCCATTTACTTCTTCCTTATAGGAACCATTATTCTCAATGAATAATGTATCATCCACCACAATGAATATAAAACCATAACTGTGGTTTTAGCCTTCCTATGTAGCATGTGCCTCTAGAATATTCCTTTTTCTAAAAGCTCTTATGTAACTTATTCTTATTCCAACTAGTTGTGTGTCTCCAAACTTAACTTAACCCAAGTCAATATTTCCCCCACTATATAAAAAATAGATGCGCACCCTTTTATATAAATATATTATATTTATAGACTATTGATTTTTTATCTTATGAATTTATATAATATCCTAATAAAAATTTAGGACAATTACTTTAGATGCACATTTTTTTTTTCTTGATACAAGTTTTTTTATTAACCCATCCTTAACAAATTTTTTGCATCTAAACGCATGTTATTATGACATTATGGATTTATATCCTCACCACAAATCAATTTTATTATTATTAAAAAGTCACTTTTTAAGGTTGAGTGCGAACCTAAAAACATCTATATCCAAATACAACCACCACCACTGAAAAAAAGAAAAACCACACCAAAAATCCATGCTACAATTCAAAATTATGGATTTATATCATATTATAATCCATATGCGATCCATTTTTCATTATAGTTGGAATATGATTATAGGATAACACCTCTATTTTTGAATAATGTCTCAAAATGATAATGGAAGGTTTTATAATGCATATGAGTCTCATCATTAATGTTTATTTTACTAACATCATGAATCATATGCGTATAAGGAAATGCCCATTTATGAATTACTCTATGTTACATTTTAATGATCAACATTTTCATGTAAGACTAATCATCAATCCTCCTTACTAACATCATGAATCTGATGTGTATAAGGAAATATGAGTTTAGTAATAAATCCACTCTACATTTTCAGGATTAATGATTACATATGAGACTCATCATCGACCCTCCCTACTAACAACATAACTCTGATGTGTATAAGGAAATACGAGTTTATGAATAAATACACTCTACATTTTCATGATCTATGAATAAATTTTCAAGATATTATTTAGAATTAGGCCCCAAAACAACTCATATATTATAACCATTAATATTTCACACTTCACTTTCACATTACTTAAAACTCTTAAATTAATATTAGGAAGTATTGAATTTACCTCTAGCTTAAACTTGGATTAGTTCACATTTTCTAGTTTAACTAATTCCAAAAACTTTCTGGATTACCTTTATTTCTAAAGGTTTTTTTTATCAAAAACTAGATAAGTAAATGTGTCGATAATACCTAAGGTATTTAACTCTAAATATTCTAAAAACTATACCAGGTATATCCTAAAAAACTACTTAGTTTTACTATACAAAGAATTATCTTTCCACAACTGGGTATGTGAGTCTTACATTTTATACTCATCAATTATTGCCAATGATTCAAGCATTATTGAACTATTATTTGATTATGAGACACCACAAATGAAATTCATTCAAAAATGGAATAATTTCTACTTGTGTCCAATGGAAATGTGAGATAAATGTTTTGGTAATACTTAACAAAATTTCAACTAGAATTAATAATCTTGGAAATTATAAGTTGTGTACTTCTCACCACTGACTTTGGAATCACCCTTTAATAGAAACTTAGTGAATTTAACATACTTATTGTAACAATTATATACTTACATGGTTACTATATTTGGATGAAAAATTATTACACAAATTCAATATCTAATACCCAAAAATTATAATAGAAACATCCCATGCAATGATGGGTATAATTAAGTTTAAGCCTCTGCTTACTTCTAATGTAATTCATTGCATTTTATCTTCCATATACTTATCTCATGAAATGAAAAGAAAATAGCCTCATGTATAATGATCTACCTATTTTATTTAAAGGATACTACAAAGGTGACTTTGGAATCACACTTTCCATTGGCCTTTTCAATTTATATTTCACCTTGTTCACCATAATAACCAATGATCTTTAAGTTCTTATCTACTTTTTGAACATTATCAAAAATTTAATGAAGTGTTTTATCCATTTACTATTCATTTTGTAATCCTAAAATAAACTAAATTAATTGGATGATAAAGATATAAGAATGTTATGTATTGAAATACCATGACCCATCTTTCAATTCACACATATTTAGTGTAATCATCATCTCATTCCTTTATCACTTCACTTTCTTCATGCAAGATTCTCATAGATGAGAAAACATGTGAAACCATCCATGTCTTGATGTTGTTTTCACAATACATAGAAAATTTATGATAACATTATGATGTAAACATAAAATGTGTTATACATGAGTCTCCTATAAGTATCATTCTAACCCATGCTACCTAAAGTGGCTCAATAGGTATTGGAGACCCCGAAACCTAGAATCTCTTATATCATTGTAATTTTACCAAGATCCTATAATACTCTTGTAAACTCATTCTAGATTGACAAGTTATTTTTTTAGAATCTATCACATTGAACTTTTTGTATTACTAACCATTATTCTGAAAAATAAAATTTTAGCAGATAAGTACTTTATACTGATTACCTATTAGACATTACCAATTTAATCATTAGATATATCCCAAAATTTTATCAAACCCCAGTATCCCTCACAACTAGATTCAAAAAACCCATCCACTTTAGTATTCTAGTATAGAGTATCCTTGGAACCCCTCCTCATAATCCAAACTATAACTACACCACTACTCAAAGAGTTTCAAGGTAGGGGTTTGACTAGAAAACCACATTTTCTCACGACTCATTGAAATGTTGAGTAAAGTACCAACTTCTCAAAATCATAACCTTAATTTTTAAAGTATTTTACTCTAAACATGCAACAAGATAACTATGGATCCTTCTTTACTACCATGTTTAGTTAAGTTAACCCATCACTCTCATAATAACTTCCCAGTAGTAGGAGCCACCCTAAACTAGGGTTGAAGAGCACCTCATACACCCGTTTTTGTTCATATTTCAATGTTAGAAGGTGTTACAACTTAATATTTATTTAATTGTTTTTATTATTTATTGGAAAATTAAATCATTTTCTATTTGATATTCTTATACTAAGTGATTTCACTCACAAATTGACATTTTATTAAATAAAAAACATTCATCACATCTTAATTTTTTTTAATTTATGCATTATTTATTTATTATTTTATGTGACCATGTAAACTTTAATATTCAAAAAACAATAATAAACCATGAATAAATTAAATAAACAACACAACTGATCATGATAATTTACTATTGGTTGATCTATTGAACATAAATGTATCAACTGTGACCCTAAGGGCTAAAACCTAAGTCGTGACTAACTCATATTGCAGCTCTCACCCATTGTATAATGTATCAATGTCTTATCTAGAATACCATATCATCTCGACACGATATGTGTCTTACATCTAAAAGGAATAGTTTGGGATATGCCTAACACTGAGGGGGGGGGGGTGAATTAGTGTTGGAGACCTTTTAACCTTTTACAACATTTTTATCCTTTCACCTATTTGACCTATTATGATCTCAATTTTCTTATTCTCTTTATCCTATCGCATGTAAGTATATGAGATCAGTAAAAGATAACACAATATATTTTTACAAGGTTTACTAGTTAATAAGAGTATATAGTCCTTTTTTTGTATGATTATGAATAGTACAAAAATTCTCCACTATATTGAGATATCACGTTACAGTGGTTTGGATAGGAGAAAATCCTTCTGACCTAGACTGGTGATGACCTAGTCCAAATTGTAGCTCCTTGCTGGTTTTTTACACTACCTATGAAGATAGTCTTTTCCTTCTTGTTAAGGTTCTTTCTAATACTAGGAAAGTCTTCTACTAGATGAAACTTCTGTTTAGTGTCATAGTGTTGCTTTGTTCTTCCACAATATTCTTCTTCACTTGGTTACTTTCACAATAGTAGGAAATCAAACTTCATATTTTTCATAGCATCAAACTTTAAGATTCACTTTATTCTACTTCTATTAGTCACAATAATATGAATATGTTGTGGAATGCTAATAAAAAAATTATTCTTGACCCAAATGATAATAAAATGGATATAGATTGGTTAGTCACTTCTTCTTCTGCCTCTAATCTTTGACACACAGTAATATGAAATAGTTTATATCAGTGTCTTGATTATTTTCTTCTTTAGTGAAAAACAAACTGCACTGAAACAACTTTTTCCAATCTTACTAGAATCACAAAATTACTTTGTGATAATCAAAACATTTAAATCTCATCTCATCATAGCATCATCATAATTATTTCTTCTTTAGTCATAATGATATATGAATATTAATATGGATTTAATTCTCTGACTTCCATGATACACAATATTATCAATTGAGTGTAGTATCTATTTCCTATTAGTTCAATTGACTTCTAGTAAACACTGCTTACACTGTACTGAACATGTCACATCATCTTATGCATGTATAAAAATTTTCATGGAATTATCACCAAAACCCCTCATGAACATAATTCCCTTTTTTTATTAATGTATGTTTTGTTAACAGTTCATTCATGCATGATCATTCTCATTACCAATAATGAAAACTTCACCATTCTTCTTCTTCTTCTCTCTCTCTTATCTTCATGCAAGTGAAACTGTAAAAAACTATTTCTTCAAGAAAATAAAAACCCTAGTACATATATCAAATATTTTTCTTACTATTTTATGTGATTTTATTCTATTTGGGTTCTCTCTTTTGCATTCATGTATGCATGTGTATGCATGTCTTGTTTTCTTTACTATTTCTGTCACTATTAATCAAAAAAATATGATGTGGTTATGAACATTGGTTTAGAATGTAGTCTCTCTCATGAAAGTGTTTAGCTCACATCTATTTCTTACTTCATGCAAGAAATAAGGGTTTAATAGAACTGATATTGGATTGCCTTTGTTTAACACTGTGACAATGTTTCTTTCCTCATAATGTAAGATTTTATATATAAAAAAATAAACTCTTCACAAAACACTTGAGTGTGTGAGTCGCATATCAAGTGGACATGGTTTTTAGAATTAATTTAATCTTTTTGATATTTTTCATTTCACACAACACTGAATATCGTGTGTGTTATATGACTGACTGAAAATCCATTTTTTTGATTTTTGAAACACTTTTTGGTTAAGTGAGAACCCACAATAAAAATCACATTGAGGACAAGTGAGAAACAGCATATCATCACAAGGAACCATAAACGAGCTGGGCAAAGAACCCTGTCCAGGACCAAACCCATCCAAAATAATAACACAACAAAACCTGCGTGGACATCACTTTGTGGATAAATGAGAACCAAACTCAAGATCCTCCATGATCAGAAATGTCATCATCATATTCTCTAACACCACCCCAATTTTCCAAATAAACATTGGAACCATCCCAAAGTGGGGGCGTGCACCAAGGGAAAGGCCAAAAGAGCAGAGAAGAAACATCAAATGAAGTTATCAAAACCTGGAACACAAAAACACAACCCCAAAGGGAAAAACAGTGAAAAAGGGGAGAACAAGTGAGGAAATTTCTCAATCACCAAGCATTCCTGATGTCGCCCTCTGCGACCACATATTGACCTGGGATAAGACAATGGACCTGCCTATTCCGACCCCGAAGAAAACAAGAAAACAAAACAGATGAGGAGAGGACATCGTAGTACCAAGAATTCCTGCATATGCCATCTGCGTATGCATAAAAAAATGAAAAAAAAACAATTCCCATGCCTCAAAGACACAGGAACCCATGTAGGAAAGGAAACACGAAAATGCAGCGATGAAAAAAACTGGAAAGAGGGGGACCAGTAGTGCTCGACACCAATAAACCCTTTCCATCACAAAAGGCCAATGCTGGAAGAACCAAAACCCACGTCGCTGCCTCGCACCTCGAACCTCTTCGGCACCAAGAAACCCACGCTGTCTCTAGAGGCCGATGCCAGAAGACCCAAGCCAATAAAAATCCATGCTACCACGCTGCCTCTCGAATCCCACTAGCGTAGAAACTCTCACTGACGCTGAAGGCCGATGCCAGAAAACCCGAGTCTAGTGTGTGTTATATGAAATCACTAAGTTTGGATTGTATTTCTTGTAACACCAAGTTATGATTGCACTACATGAAACTATTATATTATCTTACTGTGCATGAAACACTATGTTTGGCTCATGTTACACACAATGACAAGTTTATTCTATAGTTTGTGTTACACTCAAGGCTGAGTTTTAGCGAACTAAAATATAATATTAATATTGTTATTAAAATATTATTATAGTTACCACCTAGACATTAGAATGGAAGTTATCAATAATATTAACTAAATTATGAAAATATGATTTAAACATGTATATAAAATTATTCCTTTGGTTATCAATTAGTTATAAATGAATGTACGAACTATTTTAAAATAAAGAAATTACTTTTCTAAGAAAACTATTTTTCTATGTACAAACACAATTTTATCCTAATAAATTAAAAAAACCACTTTTGATGAATTTTTTAAATAAAATTTATATATTATATATTCAATATATATTTTTATAATCATCCAAAAAATTTTATAGGCATAATATAATAATAAATCTAATTATATGAATAAAAAGAGGTATTTTTCTAAAAGGTAATATTACCACCTTTTAATAAAGAACCTATTTTAAATATAATTTTTGAAAATTTTATAATTTTTATTTGAAAAAATAAACTTTATTTTTTGAAATAAAAATATCAAAATTTAATATGGGTTATTTTTTGTTATTTTTCTAAGAATTTTCATTTTTTGATGAATAATGAAAATACTGATTTTTAATAGAAAATTGTTTTTTCATATAAAATATTTATATAGTTAAATTAAATTTTAAATTATTTTTTAATGATATTTAGATAAATTATACATCAATTAATATAATCTATTTCATTGGAATCAATTTCACATTGAAATTGGATATAAAAACAATTAAAACTTTTGAACATTTTCAATTTTAAATTATTTTTTGTCACTTATGTGATTATAATTTGAAAACATAGATTAAATATTTGGAATTAGAATAATTTATAATTTATAATAATTTGAAATTAGTTTTAAAAAAAAATATTAATGAGAGTACTTAAAATTAATTATAGCGATTAATGTAAAAACAAGATTACTTAATAGTTAAACTTTAATTTAAGGGAAAAAATAACCTAGAAACATGTCCAAAAATGAATTTTATACAAATTTTGTTACTAATAAACCTATTTTATAAAAAATGGAAAATTATTTGAGGCACTTTATTTAAGAGATACCTCTCAATAGCGTTTACCTTTTTATATTTACAAGAATGTCACTCCTCCTCCACTATAAAAAGGGCACTCACCCCCATCACTTATTCACACCACTAAAGCCCTTTGGATTAGAAGAACCCTACCAAAATATCCTACCAAATTGCCTAAATGAATACTAGAATCCTCAATTTTGGAATAAATCCAACCAAGGAATCCCTTTGGTGCAAACCAAGAGGGGTTTCCCAAATAAGATGTAACATCCTTCCATAAGCTCTTTTGTTTTATTTTCATTATACACCCCCTAAATTATTATTATCACATGATTATATAATAACCTAAGTATACTCAATATACTGAGATGTTTTCATGTTAAGGGTTCAAAAAACACTCACACACACTTCCATCAAATGGGATACATAATCATCGTTCGTGTACGGCGGACTACCGCCTCGCGAACTGATGTCGCTCGTTCTTCCATTGCCACCTTTCAAGGTTGGAAATAATGATGTAATTTGTATTTTTATATGATATATATGATACTAATGACTAATTTATGATTATTTAATTGTTATATAACACACTCCTTCATGCTTTCCATTTTGTGGAAATATGATAACTTTGTTTATGGACGTTTGAACTACCACCTCCTCAAAGCGATTTGATTCATTCACACTTTACATGGAATATATTAAGGACGGGTTTAGTAAATTTATATGATATTTATGAAATAATAATTCTACTTTAATGATAATATATATATACACACACATGTTATTTACCTTCTTTCTTTCAATATGACAAGAAAATAGAAACAATGTTCATGCGTATATACGATCTACCGTATCCATGAACGGTGTATTCCATTGAATATTTATATATTTTATAGATTATTATAAATATTTATATACTGAATATATATGATATTTAAATGATTTTTTACACTCCTTAAATAAGTAAATGATGGTCTAATTAGGAGGATCAATAATAAAAAGTCAAAACATATACGAAAAACAAAGTGAATATTACCCGAAACGTAACATTAACGTGAAATTGTTAATAAACAGGTAGTATAAAGTCATAATAAAATCATATATGGATATAATAATTTTTTTGTGGTATATGTATAATAAAATTATATTTATTATACAGGAGTTTTGAACGTGTACAAAGAAATTCAATACTTAAGGTAAGGGGTTTCATCTCAAATTACTTTCATTTGAGACTTATTTGTTATTATAAACCTAATTACTTTTATATGGTGTATATAATTAATTATGAAATGTTATATAATGAGTTTAATGATATTAAAATTTTCAATTGATGTTATTCTTTCATGGATCTCATGATTCAAAAGTTACTCAAGTTGTAAGTGTTTTATCATCTCACTTTTATTTTTATGATACTTATGCCTTATTCAACACTCATTTATTTTTTGTGGTTAATATAATGCCCATGAACATATTATATTATTATTATACTTAAATTTATGTGTATTTAAATATCCATTTTATGATATTTATTTCATGGGTTTTATGGTTTAAAAGTTACCAAATCGGTAAAGTTATTTTGTCTCAATTTTCCTTCTTTGTGATACATGCAATGTTATACACCTATACTTTTTTATTAGGTGTATATAATGATATTTGAAATGTTATATAATGAATATAATTATTTTAATGATATTTTAATCTTCATTTAATGTTTTTATTTCATTTGGATTATGATTCAAAACTACCAAAGTGGTAACAATTTATTGCTACAATCTCATCATTCATCAGGTTATGATTCCATGGATGAAATATTATGATCCATCTATCAAGAATTATCATGAATTTTCGCATACTCTTTTTATTTATGATATATTCAAGTAATGGTACCATTTATTCAATCTTTAGTACTTAATATAATTAAGAAAATGTTTTTAAGAAAATATGACTTTATTTCTCTTTTTGGTTATAAATCCGTGTTCTACCAAAACCATTTTTTCAAAAAATGTTTTCAAAAATTTTATATTATTATACTATTTCATTTAAAAGAAAATTTTACCCATGTTTTAACTTTTTTAAAAAATAGTTTTTAAAAAGGAATATTTTTGTCGTTTTCCAATCAAGGCACTTTTCTAAAATTTTTACAACTCAAAAGGAATGTGCAACATGTATAGATTTATCCGCCGTCATGAATGTCCTTCCTTTAAAGATTCCTTTTCAAGTTAATAAGATTTATTTTTAATAATTTCTTTTCCCAATATTTTAGAATTTTGTTTCTTTTAAAGTTTTTTTCAATGAAAAATGTTTTCAATATTCCTTTATAGGTTTTCAAAGTATTTTCAAATAAAAAGGTTTTCAAAATGTTTTCAGGGATCCTTTATAAGTTTTCAAAGCTATTTTAAAAATAAAAAGGTTCTTAAAATGATTTATGTTTTAAAAATAAAATTTCAAAGAAGAAAATATATTTTCTTTAAGAAAATTTTTAAATGAAATTTTAAAGCTTTCTTTATAGGAAAAATATTTTTGAAAAGATTTTATGAAATGTATTTTCTAAGAAAGGCTATTTTACTTAAGAAATATTCCAATTTATATTTCAAAACCCTTATCTATCTAATATGGCTTCCTTTGAAATAGTTTATTCTTTACTAGGGATATGATCCAATGACACAATTCTTATTATTTCTCTAAATGGTTTATCTTTAAGTTATCAAGTTATTTATGAAACCCATTTCTCTTACACATGTGATACCATGATAAAGCACTATGAAACCCATTACTTTCATGGGTTATTATATGATGAAATGATTATAAAACCTATCTCTTTTCCATAGGTTATAATATAATGAATTTTTATGATACACATTTCATTTCATGGGTTATGATATGCTGTTTATGAAACCCATATCTTTTTATGGGTCATGATATGATGAATTTTTATGATCTTGTGGAACATGTATGTATGATTTCATTATGATATGGGCGAGACCTATATCTCCCTCTAATTCATTGGGTAAAGATTTATATCTCATGAGATAATTATGAGAAACAAGTTTATAGGCTTGATACACTATGGGAATAAGGGGAAACCCAATCCATTATAAGGAAAGGATTGTGACTGGGGATGGTGGTGTGTCCCAACTAGTAGGTGTAGTCCCCATGAAGTTCCCTAATAGGTTTTTGGAAATAATCCTTGACTTATAGGGAATGATTTTATCTGCCTATGTGTATGACAAAAATTCTATGTCTTATTCCTATGTTATGCTCTCATGTATTATGCTCTTGATTCCTTTATGATTCATGTCTTATGAACTACCGATATTTATGACATGACTCATGTATATGATCTTTTATATGTAGGGTATGATCTTCAAATGTTATTCTCATGTTCTTATACCCTTATGCTCATATTATGCTTAATTATCTCCTTTATTTACCCTTATCGAGCATCCAAGGTCACCTTTTCTTATGTTTCCTTTCCCCTAGGTTATGAAAGGTTTTAAGAAGAAGTGATAAAGGGGAATATCTTTTTGGGAAACATTAAAGATCTTTCAATAAGTTATAATATTTTTCCAGGCTTCCGAAGACACTAAACTATTATGATCCTCAGGCATGCATTTTTTTAATGTGATGAATATTCATCTAAAATTATGAAATATCCATTTAAGTTAAGCCTAGGTTGCAATAGAACTGCTTCACATAAAAACCCTATGAAAATAGATATGTACAGAACACCTTTTCACTATAAATGAGCACAATAATCCCCTTATTATCATATCATAAGAGGTATATAGAACTCTTTGCTTCTTCCTGTGAATAGAATCTTGGAGAGGTTATGTTTTTGGAAATTAGAGATCTCAATGGAAATCATGAATGGAAAAAGAACCTATTAGGAGAGGGTGACCTTTTTTTTATAGGAATATACCAAATCCTTTGCACCACCTATATTCTGTGATAAAATCCTTGTGAGATACGAAAAATAAGCTATTAAAAAGACTCATTCAAAGTGCTGAACAGATAAAATTTGAATTATTAAAACACATATACCTAATATCATGGAATAATTTCTTTATGATCTCAAATTATCCTATCAGTGAGTATCACATTCATGCGATCAATAATTAATTTAATTTCATGACTCATACTCATCAATGAAGTCTGGGCACACTACATAGTCTCTACAACCACATTTTGCATTTGAATGAGAAAACTTCTTCAAACTCTTCATTACATGAAAATCATAGCATCCATACATATTGAACCAAGAATTTTTATTCCTTGATTCAATCACCAGACATGATAATCAGTGCATGGTTTGATCACCAATGGTGGTTGATCATCAAAAGTCCATATTCGAGGAGTTCTCATGTTAGGAGAAAGAATATGACAACGTGGTAGCTCAGTGATCATTGGATCATTCCAAATCGAATGAACATGTTGTGTCAATATAATTTTAGTATGGGTGAATAGTGAACCTACATCGGTGTCCCACATCTATCTCTAGTGCGGTTGGGTAGCACTATATCAAAGATACCATTCCTACTGCTTGTTTGGGCCAACACCGAGGTTATCACCTAGATACACAGCACATCATGCCCACATGAGCTATGCTGCACTACATAGTCCATGGGCTTCCTTTTGGGCCCAATATGGCCTAACCTATATGTGTTCCTTCATGTATGGGATTTTTTGGCCTTATACATGGCCTTGTCCACATCATGTGGTCACTATGAAAAACCCTATGCTCCTCTGCCACTATGCAGACCAATATGGGTCAGAACTCCCACGTGGTTGACCTAGAGTCCCATATGTGGTTGATAGGCTGGACCATTGAGCTTTTATTGGTTAGCCCAATATTTTTTATTAACACATATCATGGCTACCTCTTCTTAAAAGTATATTCATGAAAATAATCATTTTCATGATCATATTTAATTCATATTCTTCTTCTCTTTCTATAATACACATTCCAAATAACTCTTCATCATCTAAATCAATTTCATATAATCTTCCACATTGTTGTAAAAAATGTGTCACCATTGAAACATGTATTTTACATGAAGATCAGTTCACCAATAATCATAGTTTCTCGGAGAATTATTCAACCATGGAATCCAATGTCATTTAATGAATCCATAACAATTCTCTAAGCATCATATTTGAAACTAAAAGTATTCAAATAATTTATATGTTTCTTCAGATTATAAGACTCGAGGACTTCATCCACGATTTATTAAATTTGTAAATTCTTTATCATATTGACATATATAAAATATTCCTATTCCATTGACCACTATTGACAACCATTTTAAACAAATATAGATCATACACAAAGTGGGCTCTTAATCCCCCCCTTTGTATTTGTGGAAAATACCTTCAAAGTTATTTTAAAATGAAAAAGTTAATTTCTTTCTCTCCCCTTTACTTTCCCAAACATGCATTTCACTTTATCCCTCCCTTATTTACAAGAAATAAAATGTTCATGGGAAAAGGGAATCAGTCCGTACTTAATAAATATTTCATCCATAATTTCTCTCTAAGTATACTTGATCCATGCTCGGTGTAGAAAACAATATGATTTTATTTAGGAAACAAAGATTTATATTACCAACTAATCTTGAAACCTTATGAAATTATAACTCATATACTTTTCTTCAAGGGGTTTCCACTTTCATTCTAGACTAAAAATACTTAAATAATATATGAAACTTTTGTATGAAATATCAACCTGAAACTCCTGCATTCACTTAAAAAACCATATAAAAAACATTCAAGTGAAACAAGTAGGATAAGTGGCCCTAGAGAACTTCCATACTTACACATTTCATTATTTAATTTATCAATTAAATTACCCCCCATTGTGTTATGTTTTTCATTTTTGGTAACTAAGGATGATAGGTTAAGAGATACATATCTTTTCCAATGACATGATCTTCAAGAAATTTACAGAATAATCATATTTGATACTAATCAAAATAATGATTATGGAAACTACTTAATATTTCTTTACTTGTATCTCTATTAAGGGAAAAACTTATTAAAATATTCATAATGATGTATATATTCAATAATAGATTTCAAGATGCTCCAGTTTAGAGAATATACCAAAATGGATCTTCAGCTTGTGACTGTCTAGATTGAAATCTTCCACAACTTCACCAATGATGATCTTCTTTAATACTCGATCTTTAAAATATTAGATATAAGATCAATCCAAGATTATATATTCTTGATACTTGTTTTCTAGAATATGGTATCATAATATTCAACTTTATCAATGATGATCCACTATCACATTTATGTTTTAATACCAATTGAGGAATCATTCAAGAATGGTGACTTCTTCAGCTTCATTACTAAGAATTGACAACACTCATTGCTTCTTAGGTTCTACCCTTGAGAACTTTCTTCACCTTTAATTACCCATATTATATGAAAAAATAAAATACATAAAGATTTAAGGTAATAAGGTGGACCATTCATTGATTCTAAATTTGAATAGAAAGGTTTAGATAGTTTTCTCAACAAAGTTTCTCTATTTCCTCCAGTCTTAATTCTTGAACATATGAACTTCAGTTCTAATTTATATTAGGGCAGCATGGATTTCATCACATTCTATTCTAATTTTTGTATAGAATTTTTCTTCTTAACATACTTTATGTATGTTACATTCTTAATCCTCTTAAGGGATACTTTTTTTTTGTAGAATGGTTTAATAACCTTTTGCAATATGACCATATTTCTTACATCTCTCACATATAACTTATTTAACAAAACAATTACCTTTTGTTAAAAAACTCTCATGCACTTTTTCTTCAATATGTGGGGTATTTTATTTTCCTTTTTCACCAGATTTAACTTGTTCATATTCCATTTTCCTTATTAATTAAAAATCTTTTGGATAGATAATTAACATGTCATTAGGAACTGTGATAGTAAGTTTGGATATTCCATATGGGTTCTTATGAGTTCCATACTTTTTATTTGTTATTTTAGATTAATCACTTTCCTTCAACATCTTGGATTTAGAATCCAAGGTCTTCTCTACTTCCTTACTTGAAGTGTTATTAGGATAATTATTATTCACAACATTCTTCTGATTTCTTATCAAGGTTTCTTCTTCATTCTTAGACTGCTTCTTTGGTATTATTTTCTTATAAACTTTGGATACATGTTGAGATGAGAATGTACCATTATTATGACCACCACTACTACATACATCAAATCTGTTTTCAAGATTTCCAAATCTGTTTCAAATATACATATTTTTCAGAACCTGTGATTTTTTCTTCTTTATCTGTGGATTTCCCCCCTTGACATGTGACTTATCTATGCTTTAAAATTTATAGGATTGTAAATTTTTTCTCAATTCCCATATCTATTAAAACACCAACATTTTCCCACAAATATTGATCTTTTGATTTCTTATATATAATTTTTTTGTATTTTCTTTATAGCTTGTTGGTATCCTCATGGGGAACCAAATTCCATACTCTTTTTCATATCCACTATAGTCACGGTGGTGGGATTATCATCACCTTTATTCATCCATAATTGTTCAGATTATGTTTTCTAATGTGTACTATTCATGAATATAGATTTAGAAACATTAATACAATTTGGTATATATGGTACCTATTTTATAACATATGGTTGAGATAGACCATCAAAATATTTCATGATCTTCTTATCACATGTTTTAGGTATTTTAAAATTAGAATCCTCCAGTGAACATTGTGTTACAGAAACATCTGTCTTCTTATTTTTTGAAGACTTAATATGTGTCTTATCAAGATTTTCTAAATAAACTTCCAAGTCTAGATATTTCATATTGAGGATGATTTTGTGATCTCCTGTCATAATCATCTTCTCTTCAAAATATTTATTCATTATTTCAACCTCATCTTTATGTAGCTTAACTTTGTTATAAATTAAAGAGTCAAGTTCCTTTATCTTCATATATTTCACTTCAAAATTTTAATCCTTGAAATCAATGTTTTTTTTCAATTTTTCTTCAAGTGCATGGATCTATTCTTCAAGAGTCATCTTGAATCCCCCTTTCACTTCAACTTATTTTATCCATTTTGAGGAACATATTTAAAGTTTCATATTTTTTTATTCAAAGTATCCAACATGTATAGAGATATTTAAAAATTAAATAATTTTTATTGCAATACCTTCTCCAAAACATAATATTCTCCTTATAGCTGGGTGATATCTTCCTATACAGATTGAAAGACTCCAATGATACTATTTATCTGGGAATACCATATAGAATATCTCTTAATATATTAACTAATATTTATTGAGAAGTTGTAAATTAATTATCACCACTTGTGTTAGAATCTTTATCTTGAGGAAAATTTTCAAAGTTACTAACACATAACTCCTGATCACTTGAATATCTTGATTTACTTGAGGTAAGAAGTTTTTCCTTCTACTTAGTGGAAACTTGATCCACTGACTCTTTTCTTTCCAAGCCTGATATGTCTTCATTTTCAGAAACACATGTAATAAATACTTCCTATTCTTTAGATAAGAGGGAATTATTCTTCAAATTTATTTTCTCTTTCTTTCTATAGTTCATCATGGTCTTGGTAGGAATATAATTCTGCTCAAAGATAACTGAATCTTCACCAAAACTACACTTCATTGTTAGCACAAGAAATAAAATCAAATATTAAAAAGATAATAGATTCAACATAGAGAATCCAGAGGTGTTGAACCTTCCTATGATACCACTTTAATGATCTAGTTTGGGATATTCCTAAAACTAAGCGGGGGGGGGGGTGAATTAGTGATGGAGAATTTTTAAACTTCTACAAATTTTTTATCTGTTTACCTCTTTGACCTATTAGGATCTTGATTCTATTATTCTATTTATCCAATTTCATGAAATTATATGAGAGAAGTAAAAGATAGCACATTATATTTTTATAATTTTCACTAATCAATGAGATTAGATAGTACTTGATGTGTATAGTGATGACCGGTACACAGATTCTACACTATAATGAGATACTGAGTTACAATGGTTTGTCTAAGAGAAAATCCTTCTAACATGAACTGGTGATGACCTGGTCCAACTTGTAGCTCCTCTTTGGTTTATTATACTTCCTTTTAATATATTCATCAACTTATTTTGAAGGTTCTTTATAAAACAAAGAAAGTATTCCACTAGATATGACTTCTGTTGAGTTTCACAGTGATGATTTGTTATTATACACTCTTCTTATTTTCTTGGTTACTTGCATAGTAGCAGGCACAAAACCTTCCTCTTTTTCATAGAATAAAACTATAAGCTGCACTTTCTTATGCTTCTTACAATCATAATAATATGAATATGTTATGGATTGATAATCACCAAATTCTTCCTAACCCAAATGATAATCAGATGAATATAGATTGGTCATTAAATTATTATTCTACCTCTGATATTTTACACATGGTAATATTAAATAGTGTATATTAGTGTCTTGATCACTTTTTTCTTTAGTGAAAAAACTTACTGCACTGAATCAACTTCTTCCAATATTTATAGAATCAAAAACTTCCTTTGTGACTATCAAAAAACTGGAAGATCAACTCAACTCAGCATCATCAAAATTATTTATTCTTCAGATAGAATGATAAATGAATATTACTATGGACTGAATTATTTGAATTCCATGATAAAAAATATAATAAATTGAGTGTAGTATTGATTTCCTATCAGTGCAATTGACTATTTTTAAACACTATATACATTGCACTGAACAGGTCTCATCATCTTATTCATGTATAAAAATTTTCATGGAATTATTATTAAAACCCCTAATGAACATAATTCATTTATTTATTATCAATATATGTTTTGTTCACAGTTAATGCATGCATTATCTTTCTCATTACCAATCATGAACACTTCCCCATTATTATTATTCTTCTCTCTCTTATCTTCGCACAAGCACAACTGTGCGAAACTGTTTCTTCACACAAATAAAAACCCTAGCACATATATCAAATATTTTTCTTAATATTTTATGTGATTTTCTTCTATTTAGGTTATATCTTGTGAATTCACGTATTCATGTGTATGAATGAATGCATGACTTGTTTTATTTACCATTTTGGAACTCTTCTTCATGCAAATATGTTGTGGTTATGAACATTGGTTTGGGATGCAGTCTCCCTCACACAAGTGTTTAGTGCGTATCTATTTCTTCTTTCTTGCAAGCTAGAAGGATTTCATATAAATAATATTTCATTTCCTTTTTTTAACATTGTGGAAGTGTTTCTTTCCTCATCACATAGTGTTTTATTTGTGGAATACTAACCTCTTTACAAAACACTTGAGTGTGTAAGTTGCAAATAAAGTGGTTGTAGTTCTTCTTTGTGGAAGCAACTGCTTCTCAAAATAACCTCATGAAAATAGAGATGTACTGAACTCTTTCATGCTATATATGATCATGATACTCCCCTTATTCAGATATCCTAATAGGTACATAGAACTCTCTATTTATTCACATGAATAGAAGCTTAGAGAGGCTCTGTTTTTTTAAATGAGAGCTCTTGATGGAAATCATGAATGACAACAACACCTATCAATCATGGGTACTCTCATTTTATAGGAAATGATCATAGCCTTTGAACCACCCCTATTTTGTAATAAAATTCACATGAGACCTAAAAAATCAGCTATGTATAAGATTCATTCAAATATCTGAACATATCATCTTTGAATTATTCAAATGCATACACCAAATATCAAGGCATATTTTCTTCACAATCTATGATTCTCATCTCGATGAGTATAACATGCATGCAATAAAAAATACATGCCCTTTAATTCCTTGTTATGATTCATGAAGTTAAGACACACTACATGACCACTACAACTGTGTTTTGTATTCATATGAGGTAACTTCTTCAAACTCTTCTTTGCATGTAGGTAATATCATGCATGTGCCTGGGGATTGTTATTTATTGATTCAATCACTGTACTTGATAATCGATGCATGGTTTGATTTCCAGTGGAGACTGATATTTTTAAGGATAGAGTTGAGGAGCCCTCATGTTGATAGGAAGATGATGACAACGTGGCAACTTGATGATCATCATATCACGCTAGATCGAATAGATGCATTATGTCCATATGATTTTGATATGGGTGAATAGTACACCCACATCAATATCCCACATCGATTTATAGAATTCTTGGGTTGCATTATTTCAAATAACCCATTCCCACTACTTGTTTAAGCTGACGCCAGGGTCTACACCTGGATACACAACACCAACAACCACACAGGCTATGCCCCACTGTGCGGTCCACATGATTCCTTATGTGCCCAATCTAGCCTAACTTATGTGCGCCTTTGAGCATTCACTTTGTAGGCCTTATACACATGACCACCTATATCATGTGGCCACTATGAACAACCGTACACTCCTCTATCACCATGTAGGCCTGTATGGGCCAAAATACCCATGTGGTTGAGCTAGATTCCCATATGTGGTTTATGGTATGTCCTATTGGGATTGTATTTGTTAGTCCAATCTTTTTTATTAACATTTAGGATGACCACCCATTCTTTAAATTATATTCATTAAATAATCATTTTCATGATAATATTTAATTCATCCTTTTCTTCACTTTCCAAAATATATATTCTAAAGAACTCTTTATCATCTAAAGCACTATCAACTCATCTTCTACATTTTTGTAAATAATGTTTCACCATCGAAACATGTATTTGACATGAAGATCAGTTCACTAATCACCATAATTTCTAGGATAATTATTCAACCATAACATTCGAATTTATTTAACGAATCCCTAACAATTCTACAAGAATCACCTTTGAAAATCAAATTATTCAAACCATTTACATGTTTCTTCAAATTATAAGAATCGATCACTTCATCCAAGCTTCACTAACTTTTGAACTTCTTCATCATATTGAAATCTATGAAATCTTACTATTTCATTGACCACCATTGAAAACCATTTTCAACAAATAAAACTCATACATAAAGTGTTATCTTCAACATCATACTCAACATTGTATAAATACACTCAAAAATAAAGATAATACCGGAAGAATAATTCTTATGGACACACAGACCCTTATATATATAATGCTGGGAAAGATGATGTGCAGATCATGAAAAAATACAATAATTATTACAATAATCACATGAAATTGTAATAAAAAAATAAAAAAATAAATAAAATTAAATTCCATTTATATATTGGTCAGTCGATGCTTAAGATCAGTCGAAATGAAAAATAAATGTGTAATAAAATTAAATTTATGATAAATTTATCTTAAGGAAAATGAAATGAAATGAAATAAATTAATTTAATTTTAATTCAATTAATACAAGTTTCATACTCCCCACATTAATTTAAAACTTTTCCAAAAATTTATTTTAAAATTTTGATTTTTTTAATTTTTCTAGGCCCCGGGGTGGCCTAGAAACCCCCCAAAAGGGATTCACCTGACCCAACCTGGCCTTGGTCAGCTGGTCGTTGTGCCCCTAAAAAATGCGAGGAAGGGTGAAGGGTAAAGGAGAAAATAACCCGATGTTATTTTTTTTAAAATTACCCATGCTAATGTTGTTCATGTCATATTCATCTGCCACCCCCTTCGAAAGGCGGCTCAAAATAAATCAAGGGGCAACTGAATGAAATCCCACCACCTAACTTTTTTTGGATTCTTGAAGAGGGGAAATGCCTCCCCCTTGGAATTTTTTTCTCTTTCCAAAATCCTACTATGTAGGTTTTTGAATAAATAATAATATTTTTTGGTCTTTCCACAATTATATGGAACATTTCCCGGTTGGAAAATACTATTCAGCTACATGAATCTAGACAGAGCACTGGGTTTAACTAGAAAATTTGACCACCTAATAAGATGGGTAATATATATATATATATATATATATATGTTCTTAAAATTTAAACCCACAATAAATCGGTTTTGATTCAATTGAAATCATTCAATATCCATAACTTGGTCATCCAAGATTTGATTGAAGTATAGTTTAGTGCGATGGAATAATGATAATATCCTATATACGAATTTATTTTTTTTCATGGATTAAAAGATAACGTGCTTTCTCTAATATCAATTGTTGGTATCCAGGCACATTGCAGAAGTAGATGATTCAGGGTTTAATTTTTTTTCATCGAATGGATGTAATTATGTCATCTTTAGAAACCTACAACCTAATAATATAGTTGAAGATATTTCATGAAGGATTTATGCATAAAAAATAAATTGAACCACTACCACATTGAATTTTTTGATGATATCCAATAACAATCATCACTGTTGACTGTTATTTGAAGGAACTGATCTCAGATTCATCTAGATCATCCATACATTCTTTAAAATTCTGTAGGAATATCGATCGATGACATCCAATTTCTAGTGTGGAGGTTTGATGAATCCTTTAACTTCTCAATGAACACCACTACACCGAACCTTCGATCTATTATGAAGAAATTGGATCAGTGACCTATCTCTCTAGGATGTGGGAAAGACCATAGGGGTTCTTTTAAATCCATGCGATGAATAGTACACCAAATGAGGGCCACCTCTCACTTATATAATGAGGTAAAAAATACCTAGAAATGGATCTCTGACCCCCGAACATTTATCACCCACTAAATAATTCATAAACGACATGTTATGACCAATTAACTCTGTCATAAAAACAATTTATATTTTTTATACTTACATTTAATATAATAAATATATTACATGATAAAAGTGATCCATTAACTCGACTTTTTATTCTCAAAAATATTAAAATAGCCTTGAAAATTAAAATAATATTTGTTCATTAAATATTTTTCCATGTATTCACTTAAATACTAGTAAGGACATTAAAAAAAATGAATTTAACTCTAATTATTCTTTACTTGAATAATGATGAATTTATTTATTACTTAGTGATCATATATTCTTAGACATATCCCAAACCATGTGGTGGGTCCCACCATGTCCTATACTTTAATTCATTAGAATATTCCATACTTTTAAATGTGCTTAGCATGCGACTCTCTAGGACCTTATCTCGATACCAGTGAGTACTACTCATAGACTAGGAGTGGAGTATAAAACCCCATAAAGGCCCCTAAGGAGACAAAGAATATTCATAGCAATGACAACCTCCTACAAAAATAAACTGTATAATATAATCTATTAGTCTCATGATGTCTCATAAAATAGGATTCACACTTTGTGTCATAATCCTTTATTTATTTATTTATTATTCATTATGTCATGAACCAGCCTGAATACCTTGGTACCCTGACACCCAATCTGATCCTGACTTGGACTAAAGGGTGTTCCTGATCCCCAAGGGTTGGTGACTAGCACCTGACACCATACAAGATAAAGTGGGAACAATTTTTCTACATAAATAGTGGAAGAACAGAAACAAGTTAGTATTCTCAAAAGAAAACTCCATAGGGAGTACAAGACTAGAAGTCAAACAGGTATAAACAACCCAAAGGAAATCATCAAATAACCAGAAAATAGGAAAATAAATGACTTAAATTCCTAACAGAGACAACACTCCAAGCTCAAATATCAATAACAACTACCACCTACAAGTAGTGATTTCCCCTTTCTCAAACCCAACAAAGGAAATCTAAAAATGTCTAAAGGAATAGGTAGGGTGTGTGATAAAATCCCAATAGGGTCTCACCAATGATCCCATAATAATATGCTACATTAATTAACCAAATAAAGTTTTCAATTTTAAATAAAAAGGCAAGGTAGTATGAAAGCATATTAAAAAAAATCATGCTTTATATTTCAATTGATGGAACTATTTCAAATAATGACTTAATAAACATTTTATATAAAATAATTTATATAAATTCACAAGGCATGTGTAAAAAAAATTACAAAAAATTGCATATATATATAAAAACAACCACAAAGGAGAAACATGATTATCTTTGAAGAGGTATGATATCTCCAGGTTATGGGATCCTCAAACACTCAAATAGGTGATCATGACAACATGTGTACACATTTCCCTCAAACACTGGTCAAAGAGGAATCATCACCATCCCATCGAGGATGTGACCTGCTGCATACCTTTTGTTAGAGTTGTAAATAATCAATAGAGTGTTGTCCCAAATAAGTCACTAACTACCTAGGCTTGAATGTTCCCAAATAATAATCAATAATGGGACATTTATATCAAAACTATTCAAAATACAATCAACCCATTTCCCATTTCAATATGCCAAATCTATTTAAAAACCAAAATGGGTTTTTAATCAATTCAAGATTTTTCCAAGATAAAACCAATGGGTTCTAATCAAAAAAATTTAATCCACTTTTCTCAAATAAAATTTTGAAATTAATTTCCCAAATAAATTTTACAATTTAATTCCACAATTTAATTTCACCATTTTACATCAAATTTCACAAACACACCCCAATCCATCGAAATTTGGGGTTTTCCCCAATTTCATGAAAAATAAAATTCAAATTCACAATTCACTAGAATTGTGTTTTTAACAAACCAATTGAAATAATTTAATTTTAATCAAGAAATTTAATTTAAATCAAGCAATTTTTGGTTAAATCAATTGGCCAATCATAAACAGTTTAACTTTCCATAGATCACAGGATCACGTAACACAACTTCAAAAATGGGATTCGTCAACAAGGAATATTGATAACAGAGAAATAATAATCAAAACTTGATTCAAGAACTAAAAAATGTGGATTAGATTCTCGAATAACATGGAGATATAAAAAAACCTAAAGAGTAAAGAAGAAGAGAGTGGGAAATAGAGAATGGGAGATGAAATCTTACTAAGGAGAGATCGAATGATGGTTTCCTAGCTTTGATCTGCCATGGAGAGGGTTTAGAGGATCCAAAATTGGTTATTAGGAGCTCCAAATACCAAGGAAATCATCTAACCCTGAGTTAGGGTCGAGTGGGGGTTTAAATGGGGGTTTGGGAAAATTTTAAATAATTTTTAGAATAATTAAATCCTACGCACATGTTTAATTGGGAATGGTTGTACAGTTTTCCAAAACATGCACCCTAATTGTGCGCCCCTATAAAGGGATGAGCGGTTTCTACTAGGTGGGTGAACAGTTTGTTAAACTATGCTACAACCATGCAAACCCCCATTTCTTACATTTTCACAGTTTTCACTAGCAGGGCGCACAGTTTGGGAAAATCGTTTTCCAACCGTGTACATCCCAAAAGCCCTCCAAAATTTCCAAAATTTCCAAAATTTCACTTGAAGCACACCTAAATGAGACAAAACCAAAGAATGATAAAAAAAGGGGTTTAAGAGTACCTGTAAATAGTAATAGGATGTTACAACCTCCCAACCATAGAAACTCTTTATCCCCAGAAAGCTTATTAAGAAGATTCCATGTCAAAAAAGATGATGCAACTATTCTCTCATAAGTTCCTCCCTCTACCATGTATCATGAGTATCAGAACCATGCTTCCATAGCCCTAAAACTAATGGTATCATCCTCCCACAAAGTTCCTTGGTTTCAGAATCAACTATTCTCACTTGATGCTCAGTCATGGATAAATCAGACTTGATATAAAGATCACTTTAGCTCAGAATATGAGATGGATCATGAAGATACTTTCATAGATGAGATACATGAAACACATTATGTATCTACATTACCTATGGAGGAAGTGATAAATGGAATCCACTTTCCCCACTTTTTCAACAACCTCAAAAGTTCCTACAAAATGAGGAGCAAGATTCCCTTACCTTCCAAGCCGTTAATGACCCAACTGAGGTGAAAATTTCAAGAACACCTGACCACCAACTGAAAATTACAATGGTTTGTGATGAATATCCACATAATATTTATATTGGATCTATTTCATCAGCATTATTTTATTAATCAAATGAATATTTTTTGTCATCTGTTGAACCAAGCTCGGTCCAACTAAGAAACATTCACCAATATTAGACCAAAACAACAGAGATTTATAAGGCTGGACATACAAGGCCTCAAAAGGAGAATGGTAAATTTTGTTATAATAAAACTCAAACAACCCTAAATGATCATCCCATACTACACTAAAGTCAAGAACACAGGAATGAAGCATGTCCTCAAGAATCTGTATAGTTCTTTCTGACTGGACATCCAATTGCAGATGGTATGCCATACTCAAAAAAACATAAGATCCCAGTACCTCCTGAATGACTCTCCAAAAATGATAAGTAAACCAGGGATCACTATTAGAAACTATAACATATGAAACTTCATGAAATCTAACAATATCCCTCTCATAGATATTTCCTAGATCCCCAACTTTGGTTTTATATTGAATGGGTATAAAGTTATCCAATTAGGTCAGCCTATAAAAAAACCCCATATCGCATTATTCTTTCTCTAGGTATGTGGAAACCCAAGAAAAAAGTCCATATATATCTCATCCCACTTCCAAGTTGTCACTAGAAGTGGTTGAAGAAAACCCGAAGGTCTCTAGTGCTCGACCTTGACCTATTGGCATGTATAATAATGAGAGAAAAAAATCTGAAATGCCCCATCTCATATCTGGACACTAGAATCATCGCCAAATATCATAGAACATCTTTATGGTTCTTGGGTAAATTACCCATTTAGAATTATGGAAATCCCCCATAACATATTTCCCGATGATAATGGTAAAAAATGATTTTGATGATATAGAGTACCCTCCTTGGAGAAAGACCACTTTTAATCCTTCTCCCCACCATAAAGAGAGTCTCTAAACCTATAGAATTCATCATTAGGATGTTTATCCTGAAGAATAATCTTGATAAGAGTATAAGTTAACTAAAAACTATCCAAAAAAACCCTAACCCTTAATTCCCAGACTCCTATATGCAACTGTGCAAAAAATCCATCAAGTTCCACTTTTCTGATGATTCTTTCATAACCTGGGTCAGAAGTTTCCTAATCAAAGGATCTGTGTTGACATTTTCTTTCCCCATGGTATAGGCGATTTCAAAGTCAAAAGATTGCAGGTACTCTACCCAAAGACTTTGGTGGATATTCAAATACTTTTGAGAGAAGATACAACTCAATCTCTTTTGGTCTAAATACATGGTAAAACTTTCTTTGAAAAGGCAATGAGGGAAAATATTAAGTGCATGAATAAAAAATGTGAGTTCAAGGTCATGGGTTGGATAATTCTTCTCATTCATACTAAACTACCAAGATCCATAGGTAATTAAATGATCACCCTTCATAAGAAAACAACCCAAACCAAAACCTGATGCATCACATAAGACCACATAGCCCTTCCTAGACTCTGGAAGAGTCAACACTGAAATAGTAGTCAAAAGTCATTTCATCACAATAAAATAACTCTAACATTTCTCATCCTAATAAAACTTTACTCCCTTCATAGTTAGAGAACTCATCGTAGAATCCCTCTTTGAGAAGTCTTTTGAAAACTGGCGATAATATCCATCTAAACCCAAGAAGATATAAATATTGAAAAAATTTTGTGGTTGTTCCCATGTCATAATAGATCTTAACTTTTTAGGATCAACTAAAATACCATGTTATGACACCATGTATCCCAATAACTTTACTTCTTGAATCCATAAATCACATTTTGATACCTTGGAATAAAGTTGGTTATTTATCAACAATTTAAAAACTACTCTCAGATGAGGTGCATAACCCTACTCAGACTTAGATTAAACAAGGATGTTCTCCAAAAATACCACCAAACAATTATCAATAAAATCATGGAAAATCCTTTTTATTAAATTAATGAAGACTTAAGGATAATTGGTTATTTCAAATGGAATGATAATGTACTAATAATGTCCATACATGCTTAGAAAGGTGATTTTTGGAATGTCATATTTTTTATTTTTAACTGATGGTAACAAGATTGAAGATCAATCTTCAAAAAACACTTCACCCCTTTCAACTATTCAAATAGATCATTAATAATTGGAAAAATATTTATTTTCTTCACTGTAACTTGATTGAATTTTCGGTAATCAACACAGAGGTGAAGTAACCCATTATATTTTTTATCAAGGAGAACTGGTACCTCCCATGGTGATACACATGGGTGTATGAAGCCTTTCTCTAAAAGATCATCAAACCGAGTCTTTAAATATTTCATTTTATCTAGTTCCATTTAGTAAGAAGGAATAGATATTGGATGGGTACCCAACACTAAGTCAATAGAAAACTCTACCTCCCTTGCCGTGGTAAACCAAAAAAGTCATAAGGAAAAACATTGATAAACTCAATAGAAATTGGAGGGAGATCACTGCTCAAATATTATCACTCTAGATCAAAAGAAAACATAGATATTAATTTCCAAAAATATGAATAATATGGTATGACTATACTCAACCTCAAGTCTCATTCTCCCTAAATGATACGACACACTGCATCAGGTGTAGTAAAGGAAACCCATCAAAGATAAGAATCAATTTGGGCTTTATTAGAAATGATCCAATCCATCCCGAATATGTTGTAAAGAGGTTTCATTTTGAGAAATAGAAAATCCTAATCAATATTGATATTTTATAATGATAAAACACACAAAATACTATGAATACCCTACCCTATCTTCATTCTGAGGGGTGTAATAATATCCATTACATAAGATAAAAGCTCCGTATAAAGATCTAATAGAATCACAACATGGGTTTAAATGAATGAATTATATGCACTAGTATCAAATAAGTTAATCAATAAAGATTAGTGATGTTACCTATCACAGTCATTAGACCTGTATCTGCTTCCTTTGGAGACTCTTCCACTGCATGAAGAAACATCGTTCCATATTCCTATGGCTAGAACCCCTTATTCCATGAAGCATCTGATTTAACCATAGTATTTATAGGTTTTTTTGATCCCATGACACTAAATGTAGTATAATAGACATGTAATAACTTATTCGAGTGACCTAAGCATCCGTATGAACCATAAAATTTGGGTGCCTCGGTGAAAACTAATTTCAAATGCCCTGATTTACCACACAAGTAGAAAATCAAAGTGCCTATTATAGGCACTAAATACATCTTAAAAAACCTTGATATCAAGAACCACTATGATAATCATCATGCTTCTTCTTCCCTTTATTGGAACTCATAGAACTTCCACTAGGAAAAAAAGGAACTCTCGTCAACCCTGACTTTTTATCCAGGTCTATATCAACCATCAATGCTCTATCCAACACATTAACATAAGAATATAGTTTCAGTATGAAAACCTGAGAATTAATATTAGATCAAAGTACCATATTGAACCATTGAGTCTTTATCTTTTCATTCGATACAATCTTAGGTGTGAACTGCACATGATCAGAAAAACAATTTTCATATTTTGTCATGGTCTCATTGGTCTAATCGATGAAAAACTCAATAGCCTTGGAAAACACTGTTGAATATGGATAGAAATGTTGGATGAAAATAACTTTAATGTACTTACAATTTAATAAATCATTCTTATTATTCATTACCATCATGCCCCACCATCTCCTACAATGCTCCTCTAGCTTGAAGGTGACACATTTCACCTTGATTTCATCTAGTGTCTCTAAGAACTCAAATAAAAGCTCGATATTTCTCAACTAATTCTCTACCAATTGAGGATAATTAGATCCTTATAATGTTGGTGGATTTTAGGGAAGGAACTCTTGAGTATGAATCCTAAAGTCATTACTACAAGGTTCAACAAATGGATCCTGAATAGGAATGGGTGTAGGTGTCCATCCTAAAGCATGGACATCACCCATAATAAATTCAACAATATTTTGGTCCATGGGAGGTTTTTCGCACTGTGTTTCTTAGTTTCTTCCTCCTAGATTCCATTCAAAAATATTTTAGGAGGAATTATGCTACCAAAAATCAATAGATAACATTGAAGAAATAAAAAAGGTTACTCAGATCAACACTAAAAAAACTAAAATAGGGAAATTAATCCCAATAGATAGATAAAAAATATTTGTATTTAAATCTATCCAAATCAAATGCAAAGAGAATACTTGAACTAATCCTCAAGACATCTCTCCCAAACTACCCTTAGGGACTTAAGGCCCATTTCAGTGAGATATGGTTAGGAACTCAATCACAACTACCTCATAAGTACTAAAAAGATCTCAAACTGTATATTGGCATTAATTTAAGATGTTTAACCTACACCTTTGATACCAAATTTTCACAAACTGGCCTAGATACCATTGTACCTTGACACTTGAGCCAATTCTAACATGGTCCGAAGGTCATTTTTGATCCGCATGGCTCAATGACTAGAATTTTTCACCATACAAGATAAAGTGGGAATGGGTTTTGCACATAAATAGTGGAAGAAAAAAAAAACAAGTCAGTATGATCAAAAGAAAACTCCATAGGGAGTATAGTACCAAAATTCAAATAGGTATAAACAACCAAAAGTACAACATCAAAGTACCATAAAATAGGAAGATAAATGACTTAAATTCCTAACAGACATAGTGCTCCAAGCTCAAAGATCAACAACAACTACCACCTCTAAGTAGTGCTTTCCCCTTTCTGAAACTTGATAGGATGAAATCTACAAACTCCCAAAGGCATAGGTAGGGTGTGTGATAAAATCCCAATAGGGCATGACCAATGATTCCATAATAATATGCCACATTAATTAACCAAATAAAATTTTTAATTTTAAATAAAAAGGACTGGAAGTAAAAAATCATATTTAAAACAAATCATACTTTACATTTCAATTGATGGAAATATTTAAAACAATGACTTAATAAACATTTTATATAAAAAAATTATATAAATTCACAAGGAATGTGTAAAACAGTTTACAAAAAATGGAATATATATATCAAAACAACCACAAAGGAGAAACATGGTCATCTTCCAAGAGGTATGATAGTTCCAAGTTATGGGATCCTCACACACTAAAATAGGTGATCATGACAATATGTGTACACACATCCCTCAAAAACTAGTTAAAGAGGACTCATCAGCATCCCATTGGGGATGTGACCTGCTGCATATATTTTATTAGAGTTATAAAGAATCAGTAGAGTGTTTTCCCAAATAACTCAATAACTACCTAGGTTTTAATGTTCTCAAACAACAATCAATAATGGGCAATTTATCTCAAAACTGTTCAAAATACAATCAACCCATTTCCCATTTCAATATACCAATTTCCATTTAAAAACCAAAATGGGGTTTTAATCAATTCATGTTTCTTCCAAGATAAAACCAATGGGTTATTTAAAAAAAACTATTCCAATTTTCTCAAATACAAATTTGAAATCAATTTCACAATTTAATTCAACAATTTAGTTTCACAACTTTCCATCAAATTCCACAAACACACCCTAATCCATTGGAATTGGTGGGTTTCCGCCAATTTCATACCAAATCAAATTCAAATCCCAATTCACTGGAATTGGATTTTTAACATAACAATTGAAATAAATTTAAGTTAAATCAAGTAATTTAATTTAAATTAATAAATTTATGGTTAAATAAATTGGATAATCATAAATAAAACCACATAACATAGATCATGGGATCATGTAACACAAATTACACAATGATATTTTCCATTGAAGAATGTCAACAACAAATATTTGAGAATCAAACCTAGATTCAAGATTTAAAACAATGGATATTATATCCTATAACAATATAGAGTTCTAAAAAACCTTAAGGAGGAGAGAAGAAGAGAGAAGGTGATATAGAATGTGATAAGAACTCTTACCGGGGAGAGATCGAATGATGATCTTCTATCTTTGATATGCCCTAGAGAGGGTTTAGAGGAGCCAAAATTGGTTATTTGGAGCTACAAATACTCAGGAAATCGTCCGATGACAAGTTATGGTCCACCAGGGCTCTGAATGGGGGTTCAGGATCATTTTAAAGAATTTTCGAAATAATTAAATCCCACATGCATGGTTAGCTGGGAAGGGTTGTATGGTTTACCAAACCGTGTTCTCTAACCATGCTCCCCTCTAAAGGGGTGCTTGGTTTACACTTAGTGGGTTCATGGTTTGTCAAACCATGTGCCAGCTATGAAAACACTCATCACCTAGGTTTGCATGCTTTTCACTAGCAGGGCACAAAGTATGGGAAAACTGTACGCCAACCATTCATAGCCCAAAGGCCCTCTAAAATTACCTAAATTTCACCAAAAGATCCCCTAAACAAGACCCAACCAAATAATGATCAAAGGAGGGGTTTAGGAGTACCTAAAAATAGTAATAGAATGTTATACATTGAAGTTATTAGATGGACTTATCTTCTTTTACCTTGGACATGGATTTAGTGAAGGCACTACCATCCTGATCAATTAGGCCTGAGATATCACTTTCTTTCGAAAGAGAAAATTTACATCTTGATTATTCAATTAATGTCATACCACCAATGATGATCCCAACATAATCTACCTCTACACAATATAAATGTCATGGTTTTTATCTTGCATCAAATTATGTAATCAAATTATATACACTGATAATAATCTCAAGTTGAGAGACCAATACATGTGATCATAGATAGGAATTACCAATAACACCTGAAACATATGGTGTTCCTATTTCCAGATAATTCTACATGATCTTTTCTATTCAAGATCATCATATGTTAACTTCATTAGGGAAGTCTCAATTCTTATGATCCCCAATCACTTGATAGACAAACACCATATGTGTCCTATAAATATGATGTATCTATTCCATATGACATAAGTTTAAGATTACCATGGCATGCCTAGGTTATCATTGTAACATTGGAACTACTATAACCTTTTGACCCACTACTTAGGGTGGGGCATCGTCCAAACCTTGACCGACTAACCAAAATTATAGAACACAATCATACATGCATGAATATCAACCCATCCCTCATCACTTGAGGGAGGTACATCATCTATGTATCAAGTCAAACCATGATCTCTAACTCAAGACATGGTCAGAATATCCTTTTAACTCAAGTAAAAGGTCCCTTCTACAATAACTACCCTATTACTAAAGGTATGACCTGACTTCGTTCATTCACACCAACCCAAACCATGTCTAAAAAGGTCCTCGATCCAATACCAAAAGTTTAAAAACATAATAATCCCCCTAAAATATCCCTATAAACTCTGGGGAGGTCTATCAATCACATAGAACCATCCTCATAGACACTTGGGAGGCCACATAAAGCATACACAAGAGACAAAAAAAAGGATATGCAACCCATATCATAACTCACTAACTTACTATCAGGGCATTAGTCCCTTGGGATTATTCTTGAGTCTCAAACGGATTGGAGACCCATCTAAACTTCTAAGGACCTATCACATCCATCAAGACCAACCTTCATTTTGATACCACATAAAAAGTTCCATAGGATTCCAACAAAAAACACATTCATCAACATATAAAATCCATAGGAACTCAGAAATGAGAATTACAACAAGCATATAAGATTTGGAAAATAGGGAATCTCCCTCATGAGGTCAAACATACCAAAACAATTTGAGCCCAACACTTTCAGATCCCCTTTTTAAAAACCAAGTCAAATACCCTTTTTTAAAAAAAATTTCAAAATGGTGTCACACATTGTTTTAATTATACTAGGATCCTAGCACGAATCCCATCAAGTTCCAAATACTATTTTGAAATTCCATTTCAAAACCCTTTTATAAATCACCATTTTCCCCTGAAATTCTATTTTGAACAAAACCTCTTTTTCAAATTTTTTTTAAAAAGGAATAATTTTCTCTTTGAAAACCAATGTACGCCACCAAGAAAAACCCTAAAGAGTGAAACTAGAACTCATTCAACCAGTGTATCACTATCAGACTATTTATCAAGCTATATGTCCAAGTTGACTGTTAGGCCAATGTGAGCCTATCACAACCTCATGGAAACTCACAAAAATCACAAAAACTGTAGATAGATATACTAATGAATGCATAAAAATACAAAATAACCAAATAATCAAGAGACTCAAAAAATAAAATTCCCCCACCTCAACCGAAATTTTGATAAATCACTCAGGGCCCACACCGACATCCATTAAGTCCATGAGCACCTATCTCATCAATAAACACCATTAAATTAGTTAATTAATTTTAAATAAAAAATCCATGTAGAATAATTGGAACCAAACACACTGAGTAGTACAACAATTCCAGAATCATGATAAACTAGGTGTGATCCACTCCTGATGCACCCCTAATCCAAGGTAATAGAAACTCACCAAATTATAAACTAGAATCAAGGACAACTTTTCCAAAATTTGGACAAAACCCTAAAGAAGCCTGCACAAAAACATACCTAATGATAAAAAATAAATAATGAATTGATTTCATCCTATTGGTACCTCCTCTATAGGACACATGCAAAATCATCATCATGCACAATTATTTCACTTTTCTTTAGTAAAATATTCCATCCCCAAACCCTACTGGACAAACCAAAATCTGGAAAGAACAAGTGAGGAGAATAAAGAAAGAATAAGGAGAATATCCTAACTAAAAATAGTGTGAAAAATACTAAGAAACCATACATATATATGGGAAAGGAATTAGATTATAGGGGGTTCATAATCCCACTGTCCTCATGCCCATCTGAGAGAAGAAGCCTGAAGGGGCTTCTATTTTAAAAAACCCCTTGAAAATTTTAAAAAACTAATCTAGAACATGACATAATGTGAAAACAATCTTCACACCATGATTTTTTTGTCCATAACCCCCTTTTATACTTATCCCCATTCATTCCTTGAGGCACCCCATTAATTCCTTTCACTGTGTGAATGACCCATTTATATCAAGAATGGTGCACATTTTATACTTTATAGCATCCTGACCACCTGTCTCTTCCCCAACATCCTTCCGAACCCCTAGGTCACCACCCAAACATTAAACCCAATACAAAAACACATTTTATGGATGTTCAAATGCTCAAAACCATACCCAATCCCTATTTATAAAATAAACCCTCCACCAAACTTAAAATTAAAATTCCCTTGCAAATTTCCAACCTTTAGCAACACTGATCATTACATTTCTCATATACAGTGTCTTTGATTTATTTTAGAATTGCGAGATTGAGAATATTTGTTGAATATAGTTTTTGTATATTAGGTATTATAAATATCATGAATTCAATTATCTCTTGAGTAAAGTCTCCCTGGGGAGAGGGACTTTGTCACGAACCAACCTGGGTACCCTGGTAACCCGATAACCGAGCCGACCCTGGCATAGACTGAAGGGCGTTCTCGATCCCCACAGGTGGGCGACTAGCACCTGGCATCACATAACATGCAAGTGGGAACAATTTTGCCACAAAAAATGCAGAAGAAAAGAAACAAGACAATATGCGTAACAAAAGAAAATCCACCGGGAGTGATGTAACAGAATACAAAGAGGCATAAAAAGTGCAAATTACAACAACCCAAGTACTAAAAAAAGGGAAAATATACCCAAGGTCACTAAGGACACAACTCATTAAGACCAAAGATCAACAGCTGAATCCAAATCTAAGATATCCCTTCCCTTTTCTCGAACCTGGAAGAAGAAAGTCTATAAACACCCGAAGTCAAAAGTAGGGTGTGAGCCTAAGCCCAGTAGGATACCACTAAAGATTCCGTAACAGATGCCAAATATAGATTATCCAAAGAAAAGCTTTCAATTTTCAAATAACCAGGTTTGGAAATTCAAAATAATATTTTAACAAAACATGCTATACATTTTCAAATGATGGAAATAAATATTTTAAGAAAAGGCTTTACAAGTGATGGAATATTTCTAAAACAATGGCTTAAATAAAACATTTATATAAAACAATTTATATAAATTCAGCAGGCATGTAAATCAGTTCATAAGCATTGGCTTACATTTATATCTCAAATATAAATAAACAAGTGAGCAACATGGTCATATTCCAAAAGGTATGATAGTATTAACCAGCTATAGGATTCCACACTCTCTTTGTGAACTCAGCAAAATGTGTATTCACAAGTCCCTATGACACTGTCCAAAGGAGACTCATCACTAACTCGTCGGGTATGTGACCCGCCACAAGTATGTTTTAGAATGTTTTCGTAGCGTAGAGTGTATCCAAATAACTCACTAACTACCTAAGGCTTGCATGCACTCTTACATGATGGGAGAACTATTTTAAGACTGCTTAAAGTACTATCAATCCCATTCTTCCATTTCAAAAGTGCCAATTTCTTTCCATTTAAAACCAAACATGTTTTATTAAAAACATGCCTTTTTCACAAGATAAAACCAATGGGTTTATATCAAATCATTTTAAGCCATTTTAACCAGTTTTAAATCCAATCAAAACAAATTACATCATCACACAATTTATTTCCACAATTAAATTTAACAATTTAATTGAAATCACTTCCATCAAATCCATAATTTATTTCCACAATTAAATTCAACAATTTAATTTAAATCACTTCCATCAAATACACAATTTATTTCAACAATTAAATTCAACAATTTAATTGAAATAAATTCAATAAAATTTAAAATTTAAATTAAACAATTTAAATCAGACAATTTCCATAAACACACCCAATTCAATGGAATCGGGGTTTCCCAAATTTCTATACCAAAACCATTTCAAATATCTCAATTCACTGGAATCGAGTTTTTATCAATTTAATTGAAATTTTGTTGAGCAATTGAATTTAAATTAACAATTAAAATAAATCAATAAAATACAATGTTAATCAGTTTGGCGAGTCGAGACGGAAGCACCTACCTCGATTTATTAATGGGAGTCAGCCCAATGAGAAACCCCAAATACCGAGCGGAACAACGTTGTCGATCAAGTTATGGATATAAATTCTTAAAACCCCGCCTTAGATCTCTTCTTCTAGCAATACCAAGACCAAATCTCATCAAATTTGGCATCAACACACTTAGATCTACACATAAGGAGCATAGATCTAAGAAACTGAGAGAAGATGAGAAGCAGATCTAAGTAGATCTAAGAAATTGAACAAGAACGATCACATACCTCAAGAATATGTCTTTGATTCACCAAGAGAAGCCTTTGGATCACCTATAGAATGATTGGAAAAACCTCCTTGACCTTAGGAGAAGAAAAATCCCGAGTTAAGGCCACTTAGGAGAAAACACGAGCCACTTAGAGGCAAAAATGCATGAGATCCACCTTTATAGGATCTCATTTAAGTGGCCACACGATTAGTTTGCACAGTTTGACAAACTGTACACTAAACGTGCATTAGATACTGCCTTGGCCACCCTTATCGCACAGTTTGGCTACACAGTTAGACAAATCGTGCGCCGCCCGTGTAGTAGCTATTGCCTCAACCTCCCTTCTCGCACGGTTTGGCTGCACGGTTAGACAAACTCTACGCCGCCCATGCACAAGTCACTATCCTTTAGTTTTCCTTAAAAGTTCACCCAAATGCACCCCAAGTCACTACTCCAAAACAGAGGTACTTAGAAACATCAAAAGTACCTTAAAATGTAATGTGATGTTACAACCTCCTCACCATAAGATCTTTCTATCCCCAGAAAGCCTATGAAGAAACCTCCACGTCAAAATGATGAGGCCACTGCTCTCTCATTAGTGCCTCTCTTTCCCACGTCTCATGAGAATCAGAACCATGATTCCATAGTACATGGACTAGAGGTATCATTATCCCATGAAGTACCTTGGTCTCAGAATCAACTACCCTGACTGGTCATTTAGCCACAGATAAATCTGGTTCAATATCAAGATCACTCAAGCTCAAAACATGAGATGGATCAGAGAGATACTTTTGCAGCTACGATACATGGAACACGTTATGTATCGACGTCAGCTGTGGTGGTAGATATAGACAGTAATCAACTTTCCCTACACGACCAACAACCTCGAAAGGTCCCATAAAACGAGGAGAAAGCTTCCCTTTACTCCCTAACCGTCGATGACCTAATCATGGTGAAACTTTCAAGAACACCTGGTCACCAACCTAGAACTCTAAAGGTCTATGGTGACGATCAACATAAGACTTGTACCGACTCTGTACTGTCAACATTCTCTGACGAATCAACTGGATCTTATCTGTCGTCTCTTGGACCAAACTCGGTCCTACTAAGGAACTTTCACCAATCTTCGACAAACACAAAGAAGATTTACAAGGACGGCCATACAATGCCTCAAAAGGAGCCATTTTGATCGCAGACTGATAACTGTTGTTATAAGAAAACTCAACTAGCCCCAGATGATCATCCCATAACCCACCAAAGTTGAGTACACATGCGCCGAGCATATCCTCAAGGATCTGAATAGCTCTCTCTGTCTATACATCTGAATGTGGATGGTATGTCGTGATCAAACAGACCTGAGATCCCAGTGCCTCCTAAAGGCCTCTCTAAAAGAGAGAAGTAAACCGAGGATCCTTATCAGAGACTATAGCAGACAGAACTCCATGAAAACAAACAATTTCTTTCACATAGATATTTCTCAACTCTTCAACTTTGGTTGTGTCTCAAATAGTTATAAAGTGAGCCGACTTGGTCAGCCTATTGATCATAACCCATATCACATTCTTCTTCCTATGGGTTTGAGGTGACCTAACCACAAAGTCCATAGAGATTTCATCCAACTTCCATGTAGGGACTGGATGTGTTTGAAGCAAACCTGAAGGTTTCTGGTGCTCGACTTTCACCTTCTGGCATGTATAGAAACGATATACAAACTCAGTAATGTCTCATCTCATACCTGGCCACCAGAACTGTCGCTGCATGTTATAGAACATCTTCATGGTTCCTGGGTTCACATCATACTGAGAGTTATGGAAATCCCCCATCACATCCTTCCTTTCTGATGACGGCACAACGTAACAATTTCGATAACACAGAACCCCCTCTTTGGAGAACGACCATTGGGTGTCAGTCTCCCCACCAAAAAGAGAGCCCCTGATGCTATGGAATTCATCATCAAGTTTTTGTTACTGAAGAATTAACTTGAGAAGAGCATATGTCAACTGGACACTGGCTAAAGAAACTTCATTCCCCTTCCACTAAACTCCAATATACAACTGAGCAAAAAGAGCCATCAAACTCCACTCTTCTGAAGATTCTTTCACAGCCTATGATGGAAGTTTCCTACTTAACACATCTGAAACTACATTTCCTTTCCCTGAGGTATAGGTAATGTCAATGTCGAAAGATTTTAGGTACTCCAACCAATTCCTTTGGTGGAGATTCAAATATTTTTGAGAGAAGATATAACTCAAGCTCTTGTGGTCTGAAGACATAGTAAAATTTCTCCATAAAGGTAATGTCTCCAACACTTAAGTGTGTGCATTACAGCTGCAATTTCAAGGTCATGGGTAGGATAGTTCTTCTCATGAGTCTTAAGCTGATGAGATCCATAGGCAACAACATGATTACCTTGCATAAGGACACATCCCAAACCTGAAACCGATGCATCACAGAAGAACACATAACCTATCCCAGCCTCAGGAAAAGTTAACATTGACACATTAGTCAAAAGATGCTTTAGCTCAACAAAAGAACTCTGAAATTTATCATTCCAGAAAAAATTCACTCCATTTCGAGTCAGAGCAGTCATTGGAGAAGCTAACTTTGAGAAGTCTTTAACAAATCGGCGATAATATCCTGCTAAGCCCAAGAAGCTCTGAATCTCGAAAACATTTTGTGGTTGTTCCCAAGTCATAACATCCTTCACCTTCTCAGGATCAACTAATATTACTTGTTCTAACATGACATGTCCCAATAAATTTACTTCTTGAATCTAGAAAGCGCACTTTGAAAGCTTGGAATAAAGCTGGTGATTCCTTAGAAGACTCAAAACTGTTCTCAGATGATGCACATGATCCTCCTCATACTTGGAGTAGACAATAATTTCATCCAAAAATACTACCACAAAAGTATATAGATACTCATGGAAAACCTTGTTCATAAAATCCATGAAAACTGTAGGAGCATTTGTTTGGACGAAGGGCATAACAAGGTACTCATAATGGCCATACCTACTTCGAAAAGCAGTCTTATGAATGTCAGATTCTTTTATCCTCAACTGATGGTAACCAGATCAAAGATAAATTTTTGAAAAACAATTTCCCCCTTTCAATTGATCAAAAAAATCATCAATTCGTGGTAACAGATATTTTTTCTTTATTGTAACTCGATTGAGCTTTCGATAATCAACACATAAGCGAAGAGAACCATCAGCCTTCTTGGCGAAGAGAACTGGTGCGGCCCAAGTTGACACACTCGGGCAGATAAAACCTTTCTCAAGAAGATCTTCTAACTGAGACTTCAGTTCTTTTAGTTCTACTGGATCCATTCGATAAGAGGGAATAGAAACCGGTTGGGTACCAGGCATTAAGTCAATAGAAAAATCAACCTCCCTTACTGGTGGAAAACCATAGAAGTCAGAAGGAAACATTTCATAAAACTCAGCGATGACTGGAGGAAGATCACCCCACATTGAATCTCTATCTAGATCAAAAGCAAATACTAATATAACATTACCCAACAATGGATAAGAGGGTCCAGCTCTGCTTGACCTTGGGTCCCATTATCCTTGTAAAATAAGAGGCACACCACTGGGTGTAGTAAGGTAGACCCGTCAAAGATAATAATCGATCCGAGATTTATTGGAAATGAGCCAATCCATCCCAAATATGACGTCAAAAGATTTCATGTCGAGAACCAAAAAACTCCAAGCATGATCAACATCTGATAGAGAGAAGACACAAGCAAGACTACAGAGACCCTTCTCTCTCATTGTACCAAGGGGTGTAGTAATATCCATCACACAAGATAAAATCTCCATAGGTAGATTAAGCAGATTAACAATATGGGTTGAAATAAATGAGTGAGATGCACCAGTATAAAAAAGAGAAGTCACTAAATATGAAGCTATAGTAATGGTACCTCTCACAGTTGCAGGACCTGTATTAGCTACCTATGGTGACTCTTCCACTACGTGAAGAAGCTTTGTTCTAGATACATGTGGCTGGAACCCTTTTGTACGTGAAACATTTGATTGCCCCGTAGTTTTTGGAGGTGGTGATGATCCTGTTCCACTATGTGGAGTATATAAGTGATGGAAGAATCTCTGTAAGTGCCCTAAACGTCCGTAGGAGCTACAGTTCTTGGGTGCCTCTGTGCAAACCCTCTTAGAATGTCTTGGATTTACACACTAATAACAAGTCAATAAATCCCCTCCTGGTGATACCGGAGGTCTGGAATGACTCTGTTATCGATAACTATCATGAGAAACATCACGCTTCCATTTTCCTTTAAAGGAACTAACACTACCACTAGGAGGGAAAGGAACTTCCTTTAACCCTAACTTTCCTGCCAGGTCCATCTCAACCATCATCACCTTATCCAACACATCAACATAAGAGGGTAACTTCAGTAAGAAAACCTGAGAACGGATATCTGATCGAAGTCCCAAATCAAATCATCGAGCCTTCATCTTCTCATTAGATACAATCTCAGGAGAAAACTATACCAACTCAGAAAATCGATTTGAGTACTCAGTCACGGTTTTGTTGGCTTGATCAAGTTGGAAAAAATCCACAGCATTGTTCAACACAATTGATTCTGGATAGAACTAGTTAGTGAAAAGAACCCTAAAGTCTTTCCACTCCAAACCCTCATGTTTCCCAGCCGTCACCATCGTGTCCCACCATTTCCTACTTGGTACCTCTATCATGAAGGTGGCACACTTCACCTTGATCACATCAGGTGTCTCCAAGAACCCAAACAGACATTCAATTTTACTCAACCGTTCCTTAGCATGTTGAGGGTCAGTGGAGCCTTTGAAAACTGGTGGCTTCTGGCGTAGAAACTCTTGAGAACGACTTCAGAGAATATCACAATGAGGATCTATAGTTGGAGCCTGAACAGGAACTGGAGGTGGTGCCTGTCCAAGAGCTTGGACAATGCGAACAATCACCTCAACCAGACTCAGATCCACAATAGGACTCACTTGTTGAGATTCTGTAGCAACCTCTTTTTAGATCTGATTCCCACATCTTCTCGGAGGCATGATGCTACACACATCAAAAAATAAAAATACATTGGATTAACACTCAAACTGAGTAACAAGGATAACTATTCTTAATAGAAGGGATAAACAAGATTTGGATTCCACTCTATCCAAATTAAAATAGGAAAAATACTAGAACTAATCCACAAGTCATATTTCCCTAACCAACCTTGGTGACTTAAGGTTCATTGTGGTGAGAGCTAGCCAGACACTCAATCATAACTACCTCCTAAGTCTCGAAAAGAAAACTCCAATGCATACTGTCATCAAGGAAAGATGCTTAAACCTTCCTTTGATACCATTTTGTCACGAACCAACCTGGGTACCCTGGTAACCCGATAACCGAGCCGACCCTGACATAGCCCGAAGGGCATTCCCGATCCCCATGGGTCAGTGACTAGAACCTAGAATCACATAACATGCAAGTGGGAACAATTTTTCCACCAACAACACAGAAGAAAAGAAACAAGACTGTATGCATAAAAAAATAAACTCCACCAGGAGTGATGTACCAGAATACAAAGAGGCATAAAAAGCCCAAAGTACTACAACCCAAGAACTAAAAAAGGGAAAACAAACCCAAGGTCCCTAAGGACACAACTCATTAAGACCAAAGATCAACAGCTGTATTCACGTCCAATAGATCACTTCCCTTTACTCGAACCTGGAAGAAGAAAGTCTACAAACACTTGAAGGCAAAAAGTAGGGTGTGAGCCTAAGCCCAGTAGGATACCTCCAAAGATTCCGTAACAGATGCCAAATATAGGTTATCCAATGAAAAACTTTCAATTTTCAAATAACCAGGTTTGGAAATTCAAAATCATATTTTAACAAAACATGCTATACATTTTCAAATGATGGAAATAAATATTTTAAGCAAAGGATTTACAAATGATGGAATATTTCTAAAACAATGGATTAAATAAAACATTTATATAAAACAGTTTATATAAATTCAGCAGGCATGTAAAGTAGTTCATAAGCCTTGGCATACATTTATATCTCAAATATAAATAAACAAGCGATCAACATGGTCATCTGCCAAAAAGTATGATAGTATTAACCAGCTATAGGATTCTGTACTCTCTATGTGAACTCAGCAAAATGTGTATACCCACATCCCTATGACACTGGCCAAAGGAGACTCGTCACCAACCCATCGAGGATGTGACCCACCACAAGTATGTTTTAGAAAGTTGTTGTAGCGTAGAGTGTATCCAAATAACTCACTAACTACCTAAGGATTTCATGTGCTATTACATGATGGGTGGACTATTTTAAGACTACTTAAAATACGATCAATAGCATTCTTCCATTTCAAAAGTGCCAATTTATTTCCATTTAAAACCAAACAAGTTTTATTCAAAAACATGCCTTTTTCACAAGATAAAACCAATGGGTTTCTAACAAATCATTTTAATCCATTTCACCAGTTTGAAATCCAATAAAAATTAATTCCATCATCACACAATTTATTTTCACAATTAAATTTAACAATTTAATTGAAATCACTTCCATCAAATCCACAATTTATTTCCAAAATTAAATTCAACAATTTAATTAAAATCACTTCCATCAAATCAACAATTTATTTACACAATTAAATTCAACAATTTAATTAAAATAACTTCCATAAAATCCATAATTTAAATTAAACAATTTAAATTAGCCAATTTCTATAAACACACCCAATTCAATGGAATTGGGGTTTCCCAAATTTCTATTCCAAAACCATTTCAAATATCTCAATTCACTAGAATCGAGTTTTTATCAATTTAATTGAAAGAAAATTTGAGAAATTGAATTTAAATCAACAATTGAAATAAATCAAGAAAATACAATGTTAATCAATTTGGCGAGTCGGGACGGAACCACCCACCTCGATTTATTGACGGGAGACAGCCCACCAAGAATCCCCAAAAACCAAGCAGTACAATGTTTTCGATCAAGTTCTGGATCTAAATCCTTAAAACCCCACCTTAGATCTCTTCTCCTAGAAAGACCAAGACCAAATCTCATCAAATTTGGCATCAACACACTTAGATCTACCCATAACAAGTGTAGATATAAGAAAAAGAGAGAAGAGGAGAAGCAGATCTAAGTAGATCTAAGAAAATGAATAAGAACAATCACATACCTCAAGAATCCGGCTTCGATTCGCCAAGAGAAGCCTTTAGATCACCTCCGAAACGATTCCTTGAACTTGGGAGAAGCAAACTCCCGAGTTAGGGCTACTTAGGAGAAAAATGAGCCACTTATAGGCAAAAACACGTGAGATCAACCTTTATAGGATCTCATTTATGTGGCCGCACAGTTAGTTTCAATGGTTTGACAAACCGTGCACTAACCATGCATTAGCTACTACCTCGTCCACCCTTCTCGCATGGTTTGGCTGCACATTTAGACAAAACATGCACTGCCCGTGTGGAAGCTACTGTCTCAACCTCCCTTCTCGCACAGTTTGGCTGCATGGTTAGACAAACCATGCACTGCCCGTGCATAACTCACTATCCTTTAGTTTTCCTTAAAAGTTCACCCAAATTCACACCAAGTCACTACTCCAAAACAGTGGTACTTAGAAACATCAAAAGTACCTGAAAACGTAATGTGATGTTACAGAATTGGGGTTGGACTACCCATCATCCTAAAGGCTTATTCCTTGTTCTAAAAGGGTGAGAGGTTGGATAATCATTGTTTCGGTGCGGATGTGCGTCGGGTTTCTGTTCCGACGCTGTTCCGCCAGGACGCGTTCGCGCATGCGCCCGTCGACCCGAGGGGATGGGAGCGCGGCTTGTGGCCCTGCAGTCCCGCTTTCCAAAGGCGGGCGGCATCCGTACCTTATTCAGGGACGTCTGCTCCTTGATCGAAACCGGGATGATGGGATGTCGGCTCCTCCTTCCGTGGACGTCTCCTCGGAACTCGTCGCCTAATCCGGGTCTCCCTCATAGATTTAAGAATGTTCGTGAATCTCGTTCCCGGCGCCATATCTTCATGGACACCGGTTAATTATGCTGCTTCCACCCAGACGCTCCAAGGAGTCTAGTCGGGGCAGCAACCTGCGGTGAGGAGACCGGGTAGCTCTGGGTGTTGGGGGCGTGTCTTAACACTGCGGCTCTGCATGTCTGCCTTCCGTCCCTAATAGGGCTTCTCGAAGGCGTGATGGCCTGAGGCATCCCGCGCTGGGTGCGGGGAACTGCGTTACCTGAGGTTTTCCTCAGCTTCCCATGTTTAACATGGGGTATGCCGAGAGTTTAACGTCCAGAGGGGACGGCATCAGACTGATCAACACGAGGAGTGGATCAGATGACAGAACCCCTTGCGGGGAACCTCCGACGCTGGGGCCAGCACATGGGCGGCTTCCCGGGTGAAGTGGAGTGGAATGAAGTGGCATGACCCCACCGGGATGCGGCGGCCCGGGTAAGGATCAGGATGGATGATGGAGCGAAGAGCTTGGACCCCGTAGAGGCTTCCTACGTACCGCGCGTTAGCGCGGATCAAAGTCAACGTAGTTCAGATATGCAGTTTAACGTCATGCTGGACGATGGAAAGCCGACTCACAAGGAGGTCGAGGCTGCCGGGCGGAGGATTGAACCGAACCACCTCGCACAGAGGGGGATGGAACGGCCGGGTGGATCACAGTTTCACGTCGTGCTGGATGCTGGTGTTTGGGGCTTACACTCTAAGGAGGCCCGTATGCGGCACAACTCAGTTGGAGAGGGACTTGGGCCGAAGGTGAGAGACGCCTCGATCCCTGTCACGCCCTCTACTGGCTTCGGCAGTGGGGAAGCACAATGGAGATACACACGTGCAGTCTCCCACAAGGGCGGATTCATAGGTGAATCGACGCGAATGTGAACCTGGGAGGGGTCCACTGATGGACGAACCGACGTGAATACGACCGGGACGACCAGGCGGTGGGCTTGAACCTCAGGTAGGCTTCCTACGTACCTTGTTTAGGAGACAGGGATCAAAGTCCACGTAGTTCATTCTGTCAGGACTTACGCACTGAGACAACCTGAGTGCGGCAAAGCTCAGTTGAAGAGGGACTTGGGCCGAAGGTAAGAGACACCTCGATCCCTGTCACGCCCTCCACTGGCTTCGGCAGTGGGGAAGCACAATGGAGATACACATGTGCAGTCCCCCACAAGAAACTAGCTAGGGGTTTGTAATACCCTACCCCCGTGGGCGAAGGCCACTCCAATGAATCGTCCCTAAAGAGGGGCAATCCCGACATCCCTGCAGAGACGAGCGGGTGGGGGCCACATCCAAACCGGGGGGGGGGGACCCTGCGTGTGGGGCACAGGATCGGGTGAAGCGGACGGTTTAACATCTTGCCGGATGAAGTACAGTTTAACGTCGTGTGTTGAGGATGAAGCAGACGGTTTAACGTCTTGTCGGATGAAGTACAGTTTAACGTCGTGTGTTGAGGACGATGTATGCTTGGCAGTTTAACGTCTTGCCGCGCGGACGAAGATGCTTGTCAGTTTAACGTCTTGCAGAGCGGACGAAGTACAGTTTAACGTCATGTTGGACGAAGATGCTTGTCAGTTTAACGTCTTGCAGCGGGGACGAAGTACAGTTTAACGTCATGTTGGACGAAGATGCTTGTCAGTTTAACGTCTTGCAGCGCGGACAAAGTACAGTTTAACGTCATGTTGGACGAAGATGCTTGTCTGTTTAACGTCTTGCAGCGCGGACGAAGTAGTGCCGCCGATGGGTCCGTGTCACTTCGCGTGAGCCTGGAGGGCCGCACGGGAAGACAACGCACGGTGCGGGCACCCGGGATGAAGATCATCGGGCGCCACGCAGGCGGATACCCTCAGGGGGTCAAAGGAGGCGACCCTGGCGGTTTGCGCGCAAAAGGGGAGCTTGGCGTGCAATACCGCGGGTCGGCGCGCAATTGGGCGGGCTGTCGCGCAATTGGGCCAGCGCTTTGCGCGCGGAAGGTGGAGATTGAGCGCACCGGGCCTCTAATAGCGCGCGGGGGAAACAGCCCATTCTTTAAGGAATGACCACTTAGTAAGGGGGGTGCACGCAATCGGGCTGGATTGCGCGCACCCGGGGGGAAATTGCGCGCAAGAGGCTTCTTTTGCACGCGAAAGCCTTCGGGTGAGGAATTGGTCAAAGGAAAGAAGCCAAAGGGGTTGCGCGCGAAGGCGAACCCCAAGGCTGGCTTGCGCGAAATAAAAGAGGTTACCTGAAGGTCGGCATTGCACGCGGAGGGGGCGGGATTGCGCGCACGAGCGACTCTTTGAATTCTGGCAACCTTCAAAACGTTGGGGGTCGCCTTGTATTTATAGGCAACCCCAGGTGCGCAATTCAGTTCGCGGGCGCTCAATTCGGCGCAGGCGCGAAATAGGGGCCCGACGCGCAATAGGGTCATGCAGGGACATCAGGCGCGGAAAATTACACGCCGGCTCGGCCCATTGCGCGAATCCCGGAAGGATTGCGCGCGCATAGTCAATATTGCGCGCGGGCCTCCGATATTTCGCGCAAGGCCTTCGGGCCTTCTGAAACGTGCTTCTGACTCCAAATATGACCTCGCTTTCCGCATCTGGAGCTTCGTTTGGGAACAACGGACTTTTCCGGCGTTTACAAAAGCCCCCCCTCGAAATCTGATCGGCGAGAGGTCGCAACGATCGGGTTTCGAGGGAGACGCCGGAATGCCGAAGTCCTGGGTGGTGCGGGACTGTGGCGCGCACAAAGGGCGTCGGGCGCGAAATTCGCTGTCGCGGTCGCGCAAAGCACTTTCCGCGCAGTGCGGACACCCGACCTCGCCTATAAATAGGGGCCCTGGGTTCCGCGTGCCGTACACTGGCCTTCCACGCGATAAGCTTCCAAGCTCTCGTGCGCGAAATTGCCATTGCTGGCGCAAAATTCACCCGTTCGGCGCGCAAACCCATCCGGATTTCGGCTTGATTTTGCGCGAACACCCGGGGTTTTACGCGACAGACTTCCCAATTGCGTGCCGTCCACTAGGATTGCGTGCCAACTTCCAAATTTCTCTACCAGCCTCCCCCGATCCCGCACGCCTCATCCCTTAACCCACACGACTCCCGGAGCTTCTGAGATGGCCGCGAATCAAGTGAATGAGGGGGATGCCGCCATTCGCAGAGCTGAGATGGCGGCGAACGGGGAGGTCTATGGAGCCAAGGATATTGTTTCCAACAATAAATCCTTGTTCGATTTGCTGACGCTGGCCCAGAATACGTATCCGCTGTCGGACAACCTGCCACTCTGGAACTACGACATCCTGGATGAGGTTCCGGTGCCGGGGTTCGAGGTTGATGCGCCACGGACCTGGGTGACTCGGGAGGACGAGCTTCTCCGCTACAACATCACCAACAACGGGCATCCTGCCAGGGAGATCAGGCACTTAGATGTCTATGTCCTGAACCCGAGGACGCGAACCATTACCGGGAGTGAGCCTACTGCGGAGAACTCTCCAGCCCTCTACTCGAGCACGTATCACCAGAGTGTCACCGATGACACCAAGGGCTGGCTGAAGGACTGGGACTTGCGGTCTAGGGGCAATTTCACCAGTGAGTGGGCCTGGGCGTTCTGGGTACGCCACACCTGCGATCACTTCGCAGAGGAACTGCGGTACATCGGCCTGTTTGAGGCGGTGTGGACGTCACAGTTCCACTTCTACCAGCAGCCCGAGCTCGGGCTGGAGTTGTTCACCCGCTGGTCCCCGGATACCAACACCTTCCATCTTCATCATGGGGAGGTCAGCATCGGTCTCTGGGAAATCCACTGCATTGGAGGTATCCCGCTGGAGGGTTACCAATACGATGAGTTCCTGCCTCCGAGGAACACCTGGGGCGACAGGTCACGAACTCCCATCCTGACATGGCATCTACTGGACCTGGCTACACAGCGGCTCAAGGTCAAGGACTTCCATAAGGACATAGCCTACAAAGAGTGGTTCGGCCAGTTCTTGGAGCATGACCCAGCGGTCAAGATGCCAGGCAGGGGGAAGCGGTGCCCGACCGCGGCTCAGAGGAGCCGGAACGGGTCGTACTGGCGGGTCCTGGAGACGGGAGACTACCGCTCATGGGGGTACCGTGTCATCGAGGCCCAGGACCCAAATGTCCGGTACGCGGCGTTCCTGGCCGCCTTTCTGAGTGGGTGGCTCCTGCCAGTGCGGGACGCGAGGATGGGCGTCCGCCCGGCGACACTGGTGATGGCGGGCGCCATGGCTGCCAACAAGAGATACAACCTCGGGGTCCCAGTGCTGGCTAAGCTGTACGCCATCCTGGGATGCATCTCGCGAGGGGGGTCACCACGAAGGATCTGTGGGCCCTTTCAATTCTTCCACGGCTGGGTGGCTGCTCACCTCAGTGGGTACATGTTTCCAAACGCCGTCATTCCTCCGGGCAACGGCCTGTGACCCTCCCTGCTGAACATCGCGGGGGTCGCTCCGATGACCCTAAATGAGGTGGGCGTGAGGATTCGGATTGGCAATCACGCTAATTTCAACTTCAGCCCGTTCCCCACTCCCGTTGGACAGATGATCGACAATGGACAGGGTCCGCTGGAGCAGCACGAATACTTCCTGAGCATGCGGGGCGGGGTGCTCGTGGCTCGGATCGACGGGAAGGTGATATGCGAGCCCTACGTGCCAACCTGGTTCGCCAGGCAGTTCGGGTGCCTTCAACGGATGCCGAAGAGGGTATTCGCTGCTGTCCGGGAGGAGACGAACCCTTGCGTCCTTCGCCAGATGTGTCTAATGTTCGCCGCTTTCGGCTCTGGCGATGTCATCACTCTCCCTCCTACCGGTGTCGACGCAGGCTTGGCAACCGAGTACGCCGAACACTGGGCCATCGCGTACCCCGAGGGGCTTCTACAGAAGCCAGTTCGGTGGCTCGAGGTCACCCGTGCGGAGACCGGGCGTCAAGGAAGGAGGCGAGGCGCAGCTACGCGGGGGAGAACAGAGGCGCGCCAAGCAGCGAAGCTGGCGCGGGCAGGGACTTCGGCGGCAGGCACATCGCAAGCTGCCGCCACGACTTCAGCGCCCAGAGAGGGGGCACATGCGGTGGTTGAGGAGCGGCCCGGGAAGCAGATAAGGCGTTTGCTCGAACCCTCCCACAATGCAGTCTTCCCAGCGCTGTGGTCGGCCTGGATGACCCTGCGGCAGTCGTTGGGGACCGAAATCATCTGGCAGAAGATAACCAGAGAAGGGATCCATCTTCCAGAGGTCGGGCGCCTTCAGGTCGCCGACAGGGTGATCTTACACCGGCGGTATGCGTATCTGATGGCCATGGACGAGTACGCGCGCCAACGTGGTCAGCGTGCGGAGCCGTCCCTTCTGGTGAAGGTGATGCTCGGTCTAGAGCCTGCTCCAGAACAGATGCCGCCGAAGGAAGGTGATAGTAACGACGACTCCGAGGAAGAGGAGGAGACGGGGGAGGATGAAGGCTCTGAGGGAAGGTCCCATCCGGGGAGCCCGCGGGAGAGCGGTGAGGTGGCCGGTTCTGACAATATTGATATCACTGAGCTCCTCGAGGTCCGCTTCTATCCCTACTCAACCTGCTTCGTCCATTCTCTTATGCAGCTTTTAACCCATTTCTTTATCTTCCTCAGGAGTGCACGAATGTTGGTCAGGCATCCTCAGCAGGAGTAGGAGAGGTGCCAGTAGGACAGGGCGGGGGCCAGACACCCATCATTGAATTGACAAGCGCTGAGGGGTCCCCTGCTGCAATTGCTCCTGCGGCGGCCGGGACAGCGGGAGATGACGCTCTGGACTCCCGTAAGTCTCCCTACTTTACTGTTGGTGCTTGACGTTGATGATCCGTGACTAACCACGGCATGCCCTGCGCAGTGATCTCAATACTGGAGGTTCGTCGGGCTGCTGAACCCGGGCCATCCACGAGTGGACCGGTGGCAGACATGCCGCCTGCTCCGGAACAGACTTCTCACACCGAGCCGGCCCCACCAACTGCTGATCAGGGGGCAGCGGACGCTGGCGGTGCTGCCATCAGAGAGAGGTCAGGGGATGACGAGGGTGTCAACGCCACTAGGGCGAGAGAAGAAGGTCGCCCAGATGTTGGGGAACCTATCTTCTGTGAGGAAATCCCAGGGGCGGACCCTGCAGCAGACCTGCTGGCTGCCTTCCCTGCCTACCGGCCTGCCGACCCCGAGGAGATGGACGACTCAGACACGGAGGCGGTCGAGGAGAGCCGGATCATGCGCCGCAGGGGGTGGAAGTGCATCCAGCGCTTCCTCAAGCGACCCCCATCGGAGTGGCTGGGGCGCATGGGATCACTTCAAACCTGGATGCGCTTCCTGTGTGCCGGGGGAGCTGATGCTCGACGCCTCCATCTGACGGTCCGTGATTTCATGGCCGAAAAGATGCGCGAGAGCCGCCGGCATGCTGACGTCGCACAATGTTGGGACATGTCGGAGAACACGCGGGCACTCCTCGTGGCAGAGTAGGAAGTCCGGCGCCTCGAAGGGCAGGCGGAAGAGAAGGAGGCCTTCGTCGCAGCGTGCACTGAGCTCGTGGAGCAATTAACGGCCCAGCTGGAAGACGCCCAGGTACAGCTGACGGAGGCGGGCCACCAGATGGTCACACTTCAAGTCGAGCGGGAGCGTGCACAGGCCAGGATCGGCGAGCTGCACGCTGCGACCGCCGACGAAGAGAGGTAATGCAGAGAGAGAGAAGCAGCTCTGGAGGCCGCCAGCCAAAGGGTAGCGGCATTGGAAAGACTCATTCAGCACGCTAATCCCTAGGGGCTTTGTTTTTTCCATTCCCAGAAACCTTTGCTTTCGCTACTCAATACTTCGATCCATTTGTATGAATCAACATATTTATCTGCATCTTTTGGCTTAACGTGCTCAACCACAATTCATTGTCTTGCGGGAGCGTTAACCAAGCTTCAGGCATCCACAATTGGGCCTGGATTTCTAAAGAAAAGAAGGAGGTCATTCCTAGGAAAGGAGACCTCAGACCTAATCAATGTACCATCCCCCCAACTTGTTCCAACACACGAACGGGACAACGCTAGGGGCGTTGAGATTTTATCCGAACATAGGGAAATGAGAAAGGGTGAATCGCGTGTCCTGAATTCAGAAATCCACGACGGTCGGCCTTCCAGGAAATGCCCAAGACGACAAGCGGACAATGGATAAATCGACCATACTACTGCGATAGACGGACCGAAGGTCATCATTCATATTGTAGGAGGCAGATCACATGTCATCATCAATACCGCTTTGGGTGTTCCTTCAGACACAAGGGTGGAAATCCGGATCAAAAGGGCATGCGAAGCGTGGGGCGAAGCGATGATTTGTTCGGACAGAATCTAACACTCCCAAAATTGCGCCACCGTGGGGAAAGCGTATTAGGCGGATGCACTAATCTGGCCGTGAATCACCCCAATTCTCAGATAGAACCTCTTTGACGAGGAAACTGTCGCTTCCCATCATTGCAATGGGGCATCCCGAGCTGAATCGGGGAGAATATCACAGCCGCACCACTCTACCAGAAGCCAGGCCAGACGGCCAGCGACGAGGAGGGGCGGGACTTAGCGATCCCTGAGGCTGGACCCGAGTCGAGATGCCCGGGCGTTCCTACGTACTCCATCAGGCTGGAGATCAAGCCACACGTAGTTCTGAGAGTGCAGTTTTAACGTCATGCGGGACGTAGAATCCCGATTAGGGAGATCTTAGTTTAAGGTCGTAGAGCTCGGACCATAGGGGCATATCTTAGTTTAAGGTCTTAGAGCTCGGACCATAAGAACCTCAAAGTACGCCACATCGTGGTCCTATCCCTTGGATATGCGAAGATGCACTGAGGGATAGTGTCAAGAGTGCCGAGACTTTTCCTGGTCAGAATGGGGGGTGGAAAACGTAATGTGAATCATGCGGCCATTCACTCAAGGACTGGGGGCACCGACGTAACGATATGGGAGTACTGCCGACCGTGGTGGAAAAGCAGAATCAATATCGCACTGACCGTTGATGGAATGAGGCAGCAAACGAGCATCAACCGCTCAAGCGCTTGATTCATATCGATTTGATGCCCAAGGCCCTTGGGGGAACCAGCCCGGATCGGTGGGAGAGCACTGAGGCATTGTATCCAGACCGCTCACGGGGGTTCCACCCAGGGCGTAGGCGATGGGTCCGAATGAAGGGGAGTACGAAGCCTGAAAAGTGGAAGGAACCTGACCAAGCTGAACCTGACCCTCCTGGAAATAAACCAGAGTACTCTTGACACCGGTGGACCACTGCAAGGGGTCGAGGGACACGCCTTGAGGGTGACCCGACGGCGGCGGATTCCCCAGAGAAGGGGGAATCTCTAAGAGGTGGGGGGCTGGACCCGAAGTTTCAAACATCCGGGCGTTCCTACGTATTCCATAAGGATGGGAATCAAGCCACACGTAGTTCTTGAAGCGCGGCACAACACAATCGGGCACCAGTGCGGGGAGGGGTGTGGGTCTGGCCCTCGCACCCAAAAGAAGCGGTATTTGATATTTCTTGTTTGTCCTTAAAGGTGGATGGTTTTTCTTTGTGCAGCGACATGCCTGTGATTAAGAAATCCCTGGCGTTGCCACAATAATCAAGCCATTAAGGCATTGATAAATGGTGTGGTTATTAACCAGCGCCCAACGTGAGTGTCCCCTGAGGAGAACATCACGATGCAGTGCCGTTTCTCGTCGGGCGGCCAAGACGATCACAGTTTACGATCGTGTGGTAAGACCAGACAACACAGTTTAAGGTCGTGTGGCTCGGACCATGGAGGAATCCGCTTATTGCGATACGGCGGACCCAGCGGAGGTGGGGACACATCCCAGCGCTGCGGTCACGCACAATTCCAGGAGAAGGATCCTGGGATAGGGGCCTGCATATGTCCATCACCCGAGGGGCAGAGATGCTAGCCTCCAGCTATGCTGGGCCCAGAACGCGATTGTTCGGGCGACTCCTTCCTCCTTATGGGGACGAGGGTCTAGCTACACATGGCCCTTAGGGAGGACATCAACATCTATCATTGGTGCTCATATCGTGGGAGCCTCGCATGACACCATTACCCTGGTTGGCCTGCCTAACGCGTAGAGGTGTACTGAGGGTCAGTATGAAGAGAGAGTGTCGAGTTCCCACCACAACGCACTGAGGCGGAGTGTGATGAGGACCGCGCAACCAATGTTCAGAGCCTGAAAGAGCCGTCATGGCGATCAAGGATGTTGCTGACCATATTCGCAACACAACATCCGATCGCGTCAGCCTAGGATGAGGCAAGCAAACGAGCATCAACCGCTCAAGCGTAGGATTCATATCGATTTGCGGCCCAGGACCCACCGGTAAATCGACCCGGAGCGGTAGGAGAGCACTGAGGCATCGTATCCAAACCGCTAATGAGGATCCCTTTGAGTGAAGGCTCGAACAAGAGGAAGCGCGAGGCCTGACAAGTAACACAGGATTTGTCGGGATTGAATCCGACACTACAGGTCATAGACCGGAGTACCCAAAACATGTTAACAGATCACTAGAAAGGGTCGGAGGACTCACCTTGAGAGCAACCAAAGGATGGCAGATCCCCGTGATCGACCAAGAGATGGGGCTAGACCTGGAACACAAGCGTCCAGGCGGTCCTACGTATCCCATAAGGATGAGAATCAAGCCGTACGTAGTTCTTGAGAGGCAGTTTAACGTCATGCAGGACGATGAGGGGTGTGAGGTAGTCCCACACACGGGGGAGGCGTACGGTGCGGCCAGTAGACCGACGCGAATGAGTACATAATCCCCCGCTCACGCCATACGCCTCGCACAAAAAGGAGGGGAACTTGGGCCAGAGGCCCAACGCGGGATAGAGATTCCCGGGAAATGGGGCTGGGCCTGAAACATGAATGTTCAGGCGGTCCTACGTATCCCATAAGGATGGGAATCAAGACGCACGTAGTTCTTGAAGTGCAGTTTAACGTCATGCAGGACGAAAAAGAAAGGGGGGAGCGGAAGGCATCCCCAAACGTGGGGGGCGTACAGCGTGGTGAGCAAAACGACGTGAATGAGGGCATAGCCCCGCGTTCACACCATACGCCGCATACCCAGAGGCACTTGGGCCAAGGGCCCGAGATGGGATGGAAATTCCCGAAGGATGGGGCTGGGCCTGAAACATGAATGTTCAGGTGGTCCTACGTATCCCATAAGGATGGGAATCAAGCCACACGTAGTTCTTGAGGTGCATTTTAGCGTCATGCAGGACGAATGCTGAACAGTTTAACGTCTTGTAGCTCGGACGTGGTGCAGTTTAGCGTCATGCGGGACGAATGCTGAAAAGTTTAACGTCTTGTAGCTCGAACGTGGTGCAGTTTAGCGTCATGCAGGACGGAGTGCAGTTTAACGTCATGCGGGACGAAGTGCAGTTTAACGTCATGCGGGACGCAGTGCAGTTTAACGTCATGCGGGACGAAATGCAGTTTAACGTCATGCGGGATGAAGTGCAGTTTAACGTCATACGGGACGAAGTGCAGTTTAACGTCATGCGGGACGATGGACGCTTAGGCAAAGTACTGCTTGAGGAACCTAGCGTTGGTGGGAGGAGTGACACGCTCACCATCCATAGTCGCTAGGGAGTACGCGCCATTGTGATAGACCTTGTGGACCACAAAAGGTCCCTACCACTTGGGCTCCAACTTGGGCGGCTTCCTGCCGGGGATCATTGGTGCTCTTAGGGCCAATACTAGGTCACCCTACAGGAAGGAGCGGAGGCGAACCTTCTTATTGAAAGATCGATCCATTATGATTTGATGCCTCTCCAAGTTGTGCAAAGCGCGAAGCCTATTCTCATCCAGTGCTTCCAACTCGACTAGACGGGCTTCAGCAGCTCTGTCCGGCGCTTGCTGGTCGTAGACCGCAGTGCGCAAGGACGGTAACTGGATCTTGATGGGCAAGACGGCCTCAGCTCCATACACCAGGGAATAAGGGGTCATCTGGGTGGAATTGCGAGTCGTCGTCCGATAAGCCCAGAGGGCGTTGGGGAGCTTGTCCGACCAACTCTTCTTGTTCTGACCAACCATCTTTTGCAGAATGTTATAGAGGGTTTTGTTAAATGCCTCAATCTGTCCATTCGCCTGCGCATGATAGCGAGATGTATGGTTCGAGCGAATGTTGTACTTGGCGTACAACTTCTTCAACTCGGCTGCTCGGAAGTTGGCTCCGTTATCCGTGAGGATAGCGTGAGGCACTCCAAATCGATAAATGATGTTGGAGGTCACAAAGTCAGCGATAGAACGGGATTTGACCTCTCTGAGCGGGATCGCCTCTGCCCATTTGGAGAAGAAGTCTGTGGCGGTCAGAATCAACCGGCACTGGCGAGCCGTCGCCGGCGGGTAAGGTCCCACAACGTCCAGCCCCCAGACTGCAAAGGGCCAAGAATACCTGGTGGTATGGAGAGGCTCTGGCGGCCGATGCACAAAGTTCGCATGAACCTGGCACGCATGGCACTTCCTGGCATACTCGATGCAGTCATGGATCATGGAGGGCCAGAAGTATCCCAACCTCTGAATCTGGTGGGACAACTTCGGCCCAGTCTGATGGGCACCGCATGAACCAGCATGAACCTATTGCATGACTCGTGGGATCTCAACTCCCTGAAGGCAGCGGAGGAGAACACCATCAAATCCGCGTCTATAGAGGATCCGCTCCAGGCCGGGACTGCTCTGGAGGACAAACTGCGATGCGCGGCGTTGAACTCGCTCGCGCTCGGCCCGATCCAACGGGAGAATGCCATGTTGGAGGTACTCAACCAAAGGCGTCCTCCAATCAGGGGCTGGTTCGACTGCCATATCTGTGGTACTCGGGGCTCCAGGCACAGGGGCAACCGTGGTGTGATTACTTACCGACGGGCCGCGATCTCCCTCCGGGATAACGGGAGCGATGAGCCTGCGGTGCGTCACACGGACGATCAGGTTGTCCTGTTCAGGATCCGCGAGTGACGCAGCAAGGCTGGTCAAAGCATCTGCTCGACCGTTCTGCGACCGGGGAATATGGACAATTTCTGGCCGAGAAGGGAACTGGGCCATCAGGAGGAGGGTGCACTCCAGCAATGGCACAAGTTCCGACTTCCTGACAACATAGTCGCCATTGATCTGCCTAACGACCAGCTCGGAGTCCCCTTTCACACACAGATGGGGCACGTCGATCTCGAGAGCTAACTCGAGGCCAGTGATGAGGGCATGGTATTCCGCCTCATTGTTGGTACAGCCCTCTGACAACAGGAAAGAGTATGGCAGCACGGCTTGCTCCGGGGTAATGAAGACGATACCCAAGCCCACTTTGTTGAGCTTAGGATTATCGAGTCTTCTACCGGTGGGGATCCGGGAGGCACCGTCAAAGTGCATCTGCCAGCATGGATCGGCACGATCGACCGAGAGAACGGCCTCATCAGGAAAGCCTAGATCCAGCGGCTGATCTGCGGAGGTCGGGTGAGCATCCAGAAAGTCTGCCAATGCTTGCCCTTTGATGGCCTTCTGAGACACATACCTGATGTCGAACTTCTGGAGAATCACAGCCCACCGTGCTAGACGGCCAGTCAACATAGGCCGGCTCAGGATATATTTCAACGGGTCTACCCGAGAAACCAACTATACCTCGTGGTGCTGCAAGTAGTGCCGTAATTTCTGTACGGAAAATACGAGCGCCAGGCAGCTCTTCTCGATGGGGGAATACCTAACTTCTGCATCGAGTAGCATGAGACTGAGGTAATAGAGGCTATTCTCTGTTCCCTCGTTGTTCTTATGGGCGAGAAGGGCACCAAGGGACCGTTCCAGGGCAGTCACATAAAGGACCAGCTGCTTCCCGGATACAGGCGGCATCAGAACCAGAGGTTGAAGCAGGTACTGCTTGATTTCCTCAAAAGCGGTCTGACACTCCTTATCCCATACATAGGTGGCACCTTTCTTCATGAGCCGAGAAAAGGGATTACACTTGCTGTCCAGATTCGCGATGAATCGGCGTATATAGGCTAAGTGGCCTTGGAACCCTTGCAGTTCCCGGATGTTACCTGGGGGAGGCATCTGGCTAATCACCCTGATCTTCTCTGGGTCGATCTCAATACCACGGTATCTTACCAAAAATCCAAGAAACTTCCCGGAGGTGACCCCGAAGTCACACTTCAACGGGTTCATCTTCAGGCAGCGAGACCGGAGGAAGCCGAACACTTTCTCAAGATCTTTGAGATGGTCCTGACGCTGGCGCGATTTGACCACCAAGTCATCGATGTAGCATTCCACCAATGTGCCGAGGATTGGCTTTAATATGCGGTGCATCGCCCGTTGATAGGTGGCACCTGCATTCTTCAGCCGAAGGGCATGACCTGGTAACAAAAGATACATTGGGGGGCCCTGAAGGCAGTGAACTCCTCATCCTCAGGGGCCATCCGGATTTGGTTGTATCCGGAGTATCCATCCATGAAGGAGAGGGCTTGGAACCCTGCCATGGCGTCAATCAACAGCTCTATCACCGGAAGGGGAAAGTCATCCTTCGGACAGTGGCGGTTGAGATCGCGGAAGTCGATACAGACTCTGATCTGCCCGTTCTTCTTCCTGACCGGCACAACGTTGGCCAGCCATCTGGGGTACTGAACTTCCCTCACAAAGTTGGCTTTGATAAGCTTGTCAACTTCGGCCTCAACCATGGCACCGTGGAATGGGTGCATCTTCCTGGGAGGCTGCTTGAACCCGCGATGGTTCGCCGGGAGACCAAGGCGGTGGACGGCTACCTGAGGATCTAGCCCCGACATCTCGTCATAGCCCCAAGCGAACACATCACGGTGCTGTCTGAGGAAGTCCACGTACTGTTGCCGCTCCTCAGAGGGCATGGAGGCACTGACCAATGTGGGTCTTGGATCTGCCTCGGTTCCCAGGTTCACCTGTACTAACTCATCGACCGTGGCGGAGACGCCCTCCTCAAAGGCTGGGGGTGAATCTTCCACGTCCTCTCCGCTCGGGGAGGGATCGTCCACGGGAGAGACTGCGTTGGAAACTGCATTGGGGCCACCAGATCCTGCTGGGCCACTGGTGCTGGCATGGGCGGTTGCGGTCACCTCATCAGGAGACTCACAGGCCGTCGAGACCATGGCTACGTCCAACCGACGGACCGAGAGGACGTAAGCGTCATCCAAACTTGCCCAGGGATCACTTGCAACAGCGACAGGCTCAACCTCACCCGTCAGGATCTGCTTATCCTTGCTCTTGTAATAGTCCGCGTCCAGATAGCAGGCTTCACATGAGGCAAAAGGAGAGGCATCTCCCTGAAGCACGCCTATTCGACCATTAAGGGAGTATTTAAGGCATTGGTGGTATGATGAGGGAACCGCCGCATGAAGGTGGAGCCATGGCCTGCCCATCAATGCGTTGTACGCAGTGTCCTGAGAGACTACCATGAATTTGGTGTTGGCAACCAGGTCACTGAACTGGGTCTTCAAATGTATATTGCCGACCGGAGTTTGCTCGGTACGGTCGTACCCCTAGATCCTGAGGTCGGAGGGAATCAAGTCATCCTCAGACAACCCCAATCTCCGGAGCGTCCGAGTTGGAATCAGGTTAATCCCAGACCCCGTGTCGACAAGACAGCGCCAGACTTCAAGACCATTGAACTGGACAGTAACATACAGCGGACGAATGTGCCCCTGTATAGGAGGGTCTTCATCCTCACCAGAGAACGAGATAACTGCCTGACATTCGACGTCCTCAATCATTTCGGCGTGAAAGGCCTCTGCAGCCGCAACCTCCGTCTCAAACTGGAGGGGGCTCTTCAGGGCTTCAGCGAGCACCTCGCACATCTCAGGTGACAGGCGCAACACCTCAAGGATGGAGAGCCTTGCTGGGATGTCAGCCAAGTGCTTCAGGACATCATACTTTCTTGCCAAGCGCGAGCCCCTGTTTGCAGGAGGTTGCTCTGCGGTTGGAGGCATGACGGGCCTTGCCGGTTGGACCGGCGGCCGACTGGTGCTTGGCGCATCTCGCTGTTCACTGGTTGAAGCCCGGGAAGTGGTCACCGTACTGGGGCCAGGAGGCCGGGATGGACTCGTGGCAGGACGGAGCTGGTCGCGACGCGGCTGAGGCGGTTCTGCCTGGTCCCATACCACAAACAGTGGCGGAGGCGAATCCGTCATCCCCGGATGGGGGGGCTGCGCGCGCTGAGCTCGGTTTTGAGCCTAGTGCCTAGTCTCAGTGGCGTGCACGGCCTGGCTGGAGGTACCAACTGCTGTGCCCCAGCGACTCCTGTTGTTGCGGTTCCTCCGACGGTGGCGACGACCGGGGACACTAGGGAGGTCCACCTGGTGTTCTTCAACGTCGGGAACCGAAAAGGGATTTACCAGCTCGACGATATTAACTGAAGCGTACCCAACACTGTCATCGGACGAATCATTCATCGCCGGGAGGATCCGAGGAGGGACCCCCATCTTCGGGGGCATGAAATCGCCGAGAGTGCGGGATAGCGGCGGAACTGGCGGGGTGCGCTCTTCCTTCTTGCGCCGCTGCCGTTAGCTCTTCTCAGAAGAGGCAGGCTGGGATGACGATGCCGAAGCAGCACCCGCAGATTCTGGGGGCTCAGGCTGATTCAAGCGCGCATGGATGATTCCATGGGCGCGAATGATTATCTTGCGGTCCATCCAGTTATTATACTTCTGGGATCCGCGGTCGGAGACCAGCTGCCATTCGTCCTCATCGCCACTATCGTCATCTGATCCCACGAACACACCCGCCACTTGTGCTGGAGCTGGGCCCAACCTGATTACATTGTTGTTAATTTGGTCTTGGAGCCAGTCCTTAAACACGTAGCACTACCGGATGGTGTGCCCCAGGGCCCGATGGTAAGGGCAGTAGCGGGGGTTGTTCGTGAGATGTGCCTCCTCTGGCCTCCAACACTCAGGCAGTCGCACAATCCTCTGCTCCAAGGTGCTCCGGAAATAACCGGGGACCTGATCCTCGTGAAATGAGTAAGTCAGGTATCGCGGGCCCCTAGGAGCGTGGTCTTGACGAGGGGCTGGAGGGGCCTGTCGAGGAGGTGGATCCTGATTATCTCGCCTGGGTTGTGGCGGTACATTACGCGGAGGGGTCGGCCGGTTCTGGGGCTGCCGCTGCTGGGCCAGGAACTGAGCCCATGGAGGCAGATTCCTGTGAGGCTGTGGAGCTGGCCTCACCGGCAGCAGCTCCAACGGCCTGGGGGCCTCTATTTGGGCAACAGTAGTGGGCTCAGCCCTGCTGAATCTCCTTACAGGGATCATAGGAGGTAGCGGGTGTGCCTGACTGGCCTGTTGCAGGGCTTCCTCAAGACGTTGAGCTTTGTCTGAGAAGTCCCTGAACCCTCCAGGGTAATTCCGAGTGATCAAGGAAGGGACCAGCTCGGTCTTGACTTTCCCGACGCACATTGTCAGCAACTGCTCCTGAGTCAATGACATGTCAAGGGAATACGTGAGACCCTTCCATCGGGAGACGAAATCCGCGACTCGCTCATCAGGCCTTTGCTTGCACTTGAAGAGGTCTGCGATACTCGTCTTCCGAGTCGTGGAACTGAACTGGTAGAGGAACTGTCTACGAAGGTCCTCCCAGCTAGTTATCGCCCCGACGGGGAGCTGGCTGTACCAGACAAATGCTGGCCCTTCCAGTGTCTGGACAAAGCAGCGAAGCTTAGCGGCCTCCTGCTGCGCCGGAGTTCCCAACATAGGCCCGCACCTCGAGTTGAAATGGGCCAAATGCTGTGGCGGATCTCCAGTCCCGTTGAAGGGGGCGAAAGTGGGGTTCCCAAATCCCGGAGGTGCCGGCATGTCATCCACCCATGCTGGGTATGGCTTGCCGTCCGGTGGGATCGCCACTTGCCGAGTCTCCAAGGCTTCCAAGCGGGCGATGAGTGCCGCCATCGGATTGTCCGGACATGGGTTCCAGTCCTGGCGAGGATCTCTAACCACGAGCGCATTGCATGGCCCTTCAATCGGGTCGTCGACCGGGTCGTCGAACTCGGCAGCTCGTGGGATGGCGGGCGGAGCGGCCCTTGGGGCAGCGGGAGGAATCCGAGCGGGGTATCTCAGGTAGTCACGCCGCTCGGGAGGGTGTGGTGAAACGTACCGCGCCCTCTTGGCATAGGCAATGGCCTCTCCCCTGTCGGCAAACACGGCATAATCACGGTTGCCCGGGAGAGTCTCGTCGAGGAGTAGTTGCTCCTGTCCCTGCTGTCCTGGCCTAGGATCACCGTAGTCAGGCCGCTGCTCTACAGCGCGCTCGGCGAGGAGCTGGTCAACTAGATTCTTCTGCTCGGCGAGCTGTTGACATAGCGTGGCCTTTTCGGGATCCTCCTCTGCCCTCTGCATGGAGGCATATGGGTCGGCGGGCTTTATAGCCCCGCCGTGCTCTTTACCTTTGGTGACGTTTTGGCTCAACGTCAGTGCTTCAGTGGGTGCGGGGAGACCCAGGAGGTTCCTCTGGTGACGAGTAACTCTCACCGATGGATCCAACGACGGCTTGTCTTCGGGGGGAGATCCCCCGTCGAGAAGTTCCAAGCCGTCCCCCTCTCCCGACAGGTCAGCCATATTGACCGTTTCCGTCCCTGGGGATGTACCCTCAGGGCCACCCAGCGAATCGGGCTGTCAGAGAATCGCACTGAAGCGTAGGAAAGCGTACTGCCCCCATCCACGGATATACACGTGGGGGGTGGCTTCCTCGATAACCTTGCGGAGTACTTGAAAACACTCAACGCATCGTTGTTGGAGGGCCTCGTGGTGCCCAAATGACCCAGGGTGCCGAGCCGCGGGGAGCGTGGCCAGGTCGATCTGACGGAACTGCTCACCAATATCCCCCAGGTGTGCTTGACTCCCAGGATATGGCATTAGTAGGCGGTGAAGATGGGAGTGAGTCTCCCGGAGAGTTCGGCGGAAGCATTCGAACTCATCCGGGGTGAGCGATTCTGGTGCATCAAAGTCCGGTCCTGCGACTGGCCAAAACTTCTCAGGGAAGTGACCCTCTGCAAGGACGGTCCAGAAGCTCCACGACTCAAACTCGGGACCCAGGTCTTCTTGGTCCCTTTCAGCGACTGGGAATGGACGGGGAACCGGCAGTGGTGCCGAGGCGGGCCGCTGGGCCGGCGGGCTGGCCGGCGGTGAATACGGCGAGCAGGCCGATTAGCCTCCATATCCCGGGCCGCCCTCTGAGGGTGGCGGTGCCCCAGCTACCACATCACGATAGGACGGGCCGACGAGTGAACATCCTGCCATCGCGTCGGTGCTCGCCGAGGGTACACTAGATCGTGGTTCGACCGTCGGTCCCCAGAAAAGGTCTCCGGCTTCTCTGATCGAGGCAGAAGGCGCTTCCGGAGGGGCCGGTACCAACCGCAAGCTTTATCCTTGGGGGTCCACCAGGCCCTCGCTACTCCGGATATACCTTCGGAGAGAAGCGGGGATCACATCGATCTCGCTCTCGGAGAGTACGAGGCTGACGTGCCGCATTCCTACCCCTGCCCCTGACTGGCGGGATCGGGGGGAGGGCTCTGTCGCTGAATCATACTCCACCTCTGTATCAGAGAAACGAACCAGTCAGATCTCTGTTCGGAATTCCCTAACATTCCTCCCTCGACGTCGACGCATCGCCTTCCTGCCCCTGGGTGGTTCTTCGGGGCATGACTGATCTCTGTCCTGGCGTCCTCTGGCCGCACCGGTACTGGGGCCAAGAGGACTGTAAACCAAGGTGCGAGGAGCACCGGGACAGATATCAAAGGGGACGTAGGGAGAGATGCTTCCGGGCAGGCCTCCGGGCCGGGATCGGAAGGTGGGATCACCCATGCCTCTTGGATCGGCCACACGGAGTAGACCCTGCTGGTGAATAGTGATACCGCGAAGTGGTCCACGGTGGCTATTGCCTGTACCAGCAACCGGGAGAGTCAACCCAACCTGCCTTTGGGGCGGTCGGGGCCTCGATCCAGGTCGGGCATAGAAGTGCCCCTGCTCAGGATGCGCAGGGGCCCGGTGACTGGAGCTAGCAGTGGCTTGGGCCAACGCAGCCGCTGTTGCTAGGGCCCCAAGATGGGCGTCCTCTTCCGCTCGTGCCCGATGTTGGTGTCGGGACAGACGAGTCGGGATTAGCGGCGCAGACAGGTGGAGAGCCCGTTCTTCGACTTGAGAAGCTGGGCGGCGGTGTCGACGTGACCTGGCAAGAGCCCTTATTGCGGATCCCTGAAGCGAATCTCGGATAGGGTGGTCCCGGACATCCTCCACCTCATCCGCATAGGGGAAGGAGCTGTCGGAGCGTTCCGGGGATAAACTCCCGAAGCGGTTGAACGTCGAGGTAGGCAGCGGTGCCTCCCTGCGCGGCCCTCGGGGGCGGTGTTGGTGGCGAGGTGCAGCTTCCTCGAGGTCTAGGCGAGCCATGTCCTTGGTTGGGATGACTCCCTCTTCCTCATATCTCCGCACCAAGTTGTTGATCACCCTTCTCTGGATGAGCTCCGAGGGGGAGAGAGGGCGTGGTTGCCCCGCAGTTGCGGCTGCTGGGACGATTGTGGAACGGGCGGGACCGCACGGAGTAGCCGCGTCGGTGTTTCCCCTACCCCTGCGCCAGTGGGCGGGCGGCGATCGGGCACTGGATTGGGCGACCTGGTTCCTGAAGACAGGGAGAAGAACCCATTAATACTGACAAGAAAAGGAATCGACAATCGATCATTAGTGCCACGACGCCTTCCGTGGGGGGAACCCAGGCCATCGAAGTCGTGAGACGGAGTGCCCGATTTCCCTTCCCCAGCCCCTGGCAGGTTCCGTGACCCGATGCTGAATGCTTGGTCGGGCAACATGCTAGTCTTCCAACACCTCCAACACCTCTGAAAGCTATCGGTCTTCGTATTGAGGAGAAGAGATTCACGTCAGGTTCACCATTTTTTGTTTCGGTGCGGATGTGCGTCGGGTTTCTGTTCCGACGTTGTTCCGCCAGGACGCGTTCACGCGTGCGCCCGTCGACCCAAGGGGATGGGAGCGCGGCTTGTGGCCCCGTAGTCCCGCTTTCCAAAGGCGGGCGGCATCCGTACCTTATTCAGGGACGTCTGCTCCTTGATCGAAACCGGGATGATGGGATGTCGGCTCCTCCTTCCGTGGACGTCTCCTCGGAACTCGTCGCCTAATCCGGGTCTCCCTCATAGATTTAAGAATGTTCGTGAATCTCGTTCCCGGCGCCATATCTTCATGGACACCGGTTAATTATGCTGCTTCCACCCAGACGCTCTAAGGAGTCTGGTCGGGGCAGCAACCTGCGGTGAGGAGACCGGGTAGCTCTGGGTGTTGGGGGCGTGTCTTAACACTGCGGCTCTGCATGTCTGCCTTCCGTCCCTAATAGGGCTTCTCGAAGGCGTGATGGCCTGAGGCATCCTGCGCTGGGTGTGGGGAACTGCGTTACCTGAGGTTTTCCTTAGCTTCCCATGTTTAACACGGGGTATGCCGCGAGTTTAACGTCCAGCGGGGACGGCATCAGACTGATCAACACGAGGAGTGGATCAGATGACAGAACCCCTTGCGGGGAACCTCCGATGCTGGGGCCAACACATGGGCGACTTCCCGGGTGAAGTGGAGTGGAATGAAGTGGCATGACCCCACCGGGATGTGGCGTCCCGGGTAAAGATCAGGATGGATGATGGAGCGAAGAGCTTGGACCCCGTAGAGGCTTCCTACGTACCACGCGTTAGCGCGGATCAAAGTCAACGTAGTTCAGATATGCAGTTTAACGTCATGCTGGACGATGGAAAGCCGACTCACAAGGAGGTCGAGGCTGCCGGGCAGAGGATTGAACCGAACCACCTCGCACAGAGGGGGATGGAACGGCCGGGTGGATCACAGTTTCACGTCGTGCTGGACGCTGGTGTTTTGGGCTTACACTCTAAGGAGGCCCGTATGCGGCAAAGCTCAGTTGGAGAGGGACTTGGGCCGAAGGTGAGAGACGCCTCGATCCCTATCACGCCCTCTACTGGATTCGGCAGTGGGGAAGCACAATGGAGATACACAGGTGCAATCTCCCACAAGGGCGGATTCATAGGTGAATCGACGCGAATGTGAACCCGGGAGGGGTCCACTGATGGACGAACCGACGTGAATATGACCGGGACGACCAGGCGGTGGGCTTGAACCTCAGGTAGGCTTCCTACGTACCCTGTTTAGGAGACATGGATCAAAGTCCACGTAGTTCATTCTGTCATGACTTACGCACTGAGGCAACCTGAGTGCGGCAAAGCTCAGTTGAAAAGGGACTTGGGCCGAAGGTAAGAGACACCTCGATCCCTGTCACGCCCTCCACTGGCTTCGGCAGTGGGGAAGCAAAATGGAGATACCCATGTGCAATCCCCCACAAGAAACTAGGGGTTTGTAATACCCTACCCCCGTGGGCGAATGCCACTCCAATGAATCATCCCTAAAGAGGGGCAATCCCGACATCCCTGCGGAGACGAGCGGGTGGGGGCCACATCCAAACCGGGGGGGGGGACCCTGCGTGCGGGGCACAGGATCGGGTGAAGCGGACGGTTTAACGTCTTGCCGGACGAAGTACAGTTTAACGTCGTGTGTTGAGGACGAAGCAGACGGTTTAACGTCTTGCCGGACGAAGTAAAGTTTAACGTCGTGTGTTGAGGACGATGGATGCTTGGCAGTTTAACATCTTGCCGCGCGGACGAAGATTCTTGTCAGTTTAACGTCTTGCAGCGCGGACGAAGTACAGTTTAACGTCATGTTGGACGAAGATGCTTGTCAGTTTAACGTCTTGCAGCGCGGACGAAGTACAGTTTAACGTCATGTTGGACGAAGATGCTTGTCAGTTTAACGTCTTGCAGCGCGGACGAAGTACAGTTTAACGTCATGTTGGACGAAGATGCTTGTCAGTTTAATGTCTTGCAGCGCGGACGAAGTAGTGCCGCCGATGGGTCCATGTCACTTCGCGCGAGCCTGGAGGGCTGTACGGGAAGACAACGCACGGTGCGGGCACCCGGGATGAAGATCATCGGGCGCCACGCAGGCGGATACCCTTAGGGGGTCAAAGGAGGCGACCCTGGCGGTTTGCGCGCAAAAGGGGAGCTTGGCGCGCAATACCGCGGGTCGACGCACAATTGGGCGGGCTGGCGCGCAATTGGGCCAGCGCTTTGCGCACGGAAGGTGGAGATTGCGCACACCGGGCCTCTGATAGCGCGCAGGGGCAACGGCCCATTCTTTAAGGAATGGCCACTTAGTAAGGGGGGTGCGCGCAATCGGGCTGGATTGCGCGCACCCGGGGGGAAATTGCACGCAAGAGCCTTATTTTGCGCGCGAAAGCCTTCGGGTGAGGAATTGGTCAAAGGAAAGATGCCAAAGGGGTTGCGCGTGAAGGCGAACCCCGAGGCTGGATTGCGCGAAATAAAAGAGGTTACCTGAAGGTCGACATTGCGCGCGGAGGGGGCGGGATTGCGCGCACGAGGGACTCTTCGAATTCTGGAAACCTTCAAAACGTTGGGGGTCGCCTTGTATTTATAGGCAACCCCAGGCGCGCAATTCGGTTCGCGGGCGCGCAATTCGGCGCGGGCGCGAAATAGGGGCCCGACGCGCAATAGGGTCGCGTAGGGACGTCGGGCGCGGAAAATCACGCGCCGGCTCGGCCCATTGCGCGAATCCCGAAAGGATTGCGCGCGCATAGTCAATATTGCGCGCGGGCCTCCGATATTTCGCGCAAGGCCTTCAGGCCTTCCGAAACGTGCTTCTGACTCCAAATATGACCTCGCTTTCCGCATCCGGAGCTTCGTTTGGGAACAACGGACTTTTCCAGCGTCTAAAATCATAACTCTATGATTACTCATGTATAGATAGAAAATATCATATAATTCAATACTTTTATATGAAATTTCACATACCTTTCACATAAAGATGCATTTGGAAATGTATGAATATACTTAGATTCTTTTTTTGGGTCACACAAACTTATCGGTTGTGCAAAGAGTTACACATTAATGCAGTGTAGACACATTAATTTAGTGGATGGAATTAGGATTCCAAACACTAAATCATTATAATCATGTATACACATAGTAAAAAACATGAGAATATAAGATATTACATTCAATGAAAATAGATAAAAATTTAATATGCAAATGATGTATATTAAGTTAGTGAGAGTTTTAAGAAAACCCCTGAAATTATAAGTGTGGGATTAATCCTAAAAGAAAACCTTTAATGAACTCAATAATCCTTTTAAAATAAACTAGAAGAATATTTCATGGCATCACCTTCCTTCCAAGTATATATTTTTTATTTTATAATGATTCTAATTTTTGGTTAAGTGGGAACTACAAAATACCAAACTACAATACCAAATACCAACATAATGAACCATAATGTCTAAAATCATATCTAAAACCAAAAATAAAAAATAAAAATTTAAATTGCAATATAAGCACACAAAAATACCTCAGGACATGAAATGACTTGACCATGAAACCTAATACTAAATTAAACCTGTATTATCTCCTATAATATAGATGAGAACAACCCACCCAAATCTTAAACTGTTACCGCTATAACAAGCATAGTAGAGCCACTATGCATCACCCAAACCACCTCTAGAAAATATAAAATACCATTTACAAAAAACTCTTAAAACATAAAATATATATTTAAAACAATGACACCATCAATAAGAACATCGAGAAGAACTAGACACTGAAAGTGAAGCTCCATCGGGGATACCCATTGAATCCACTAAGGACTAAAATAAACAAGAATCAAGGAGAAGTGATAAAAAACCCAGAACTAGTATACTAGATTCTAGATATGATTTCTTCATTATACATAAATAACCACCAATATTACATGATGATAAAGAAACACCAATAAAATCATAATAAAAACATCTGAAAACAATTTCAATCAAAAAATCCTACACTGAAACCAATTACACCATGATAATCATAAAACATCATGAAAAAATAATTCACCCAACCAAGATGGGGTGAAATAATAAAATATAGAACCACTCTATAGATATGAAACAAAAAATATCAAAAGGGGAAATGTTGGTGATGAAGGGGATGAAGGGAATGCTACTTTAGGCTTCCACCAACACATCCTAAAATAGCCTTATTAACCACCACACCTGACCAAGAATGGGGCCAAGTGTGGTGGGATGGATCAAAAGATATGACGAGGAAGCCTATTTCCGGGAACACTATAGAAAAAAATATAGAAACAAAAAAAGGAAAAAAAGAAAAGAGAAAAAGAAAACACCGATCACAACCAGTAACACCTCCCAAATCACCATGAATCATGTCATGTAGGACCAAAATGAGGTATAGTCATAGTGTATCTAGTAGAAATGTTAACAATGAGATAAAAATGTATACTAGACACTATTATATATAAATAGTGATTAAAAAATAAAAATAGGAAGGAGGAGAGGTCTAGAGATTGAGAGAAGATCCATCACCACTGATGAGGTCATAAAAAACCTAAGAGAGAAAAAATGCCAATAATGAGAGGAAAAGTAGATATAATGAGGAAAAATATTAGGGTTTAGATATCAATCATCCAACTCAATAGTTTCATGCCAAAGTAGGGTTCCCCTATATTATATTGTGCAAGACAAGTAGGTAATGAGTCACTCTAGAATATCCAATTGGGTAGTTTTATTCCAAAGTAGGGTGCCCCCGTATTGTTTTGTGCTATCTCATTTTTGACATTTACTTTGGGTTAAAATTAGCTGGGAAAAACTAAGGGTTAGTATACTAGAGTAATATAGTTTAATATTATCCATATGATGGATAAGGATAAAGAGTTTTCCACTCAACTATCTAAGAGTCTCAACTATTGTGATTGGATTAATACCCTACCTAGGTAACTGAAATGACGAGTTTCACACCAAATTGGGTCATTTATTAGTGAAATATAGATATTTTATCACTGAATGGATATGATTTACATGGAAATTATTTTATTGGGACAACTTTTATTAAAATTCATTGATGAAAAGATGTAAAATATGATACTCATATGGTAAAATCTTGTATTATAAATAAATAACATCATCATCATCAAAATTAACATTTACCATTGAGAAGGAGTATCTTAATGTAAGTAACTACTAGGATTGGTAACTTAAGAAAATTTCTTAACTAATATTCTATGTGTTAGAACAATACTTTACTAAGTAATCAGACTATTATCGCTATCCAACAAGTGAATCTAAGATGATTATGTTAAGAATATAATATTTCTCTTAAAGTTTATTTATAGATTCTCATGGTTAAGGAATTTATCTTGTTTTATTTTATGGAAATTTCTCTAAAATGTGGATGAATTCAGAAAAGTTTACCCAATATTATCAAGTGTTGAGAATATATGAAATATGCATGTGATGTCTAGGTTCTAGTATTGTATAGACAATACAAGTGGTTGGAAGTTTAAACCAAAAGAAGAAAATTTAATTTAGAGAGTCCAATGATGTTTATTTTAATAACCAATGTTATTGAAAACTATAGTAATCATGAAATTGGAGTAATGATTTCATGATATGGAATTGTTCAAGATACCTGGAGGGATTTATGAAACACCATGGAGTGTCCATATCAGGTATCAGTGTTATGGAAACAAATTCTTTAGTTTTTAAGTGTATTGATACCAAATGTATATTTATAATTTTTTTAAATATATAGTATATCAAAAATAATGGAAATAATTGATTAATCTTGCCATTTACATTCTATCAATGAAAAAAATAATTTCTACTTCAATGATTTGAATGTAAAGGAGTTTAGCAAGCTTAAATGATTCTAATTAAAGGATTGGTATCTTTATATTATTTCTCATATATGATATGAGATGTTGTTTGTTAAATAATTGTTTTTATAAAAAATTTGAAATGATTAACTATATACACATGATTTATGATTTACTAGGTTCTATAACTTGTTTTTGAGAATAACGTAAGGACAAAAGTGTTTTTCCATACATTAGTTAAAATATGAGGGAAGTTATTCCAACCACCCTCCAGTGGTAAATTTTAAAGGATTATCTCATTTTAAATAAAATACTCCAAACACATAGATTCTGATATATTATATGGAAATAATAGTTTATTTGTTAAAAATTTCTACTAAAAGTAAATAAAAGTTATTTAATACATAAATTGGTTTGTGCATATTATCATGATATTATGTGAAGAATATAATTTTAAGAGGATAGTGAGAGTATGTATGAACTTATATAAGTTCAAAATTTTAAAAATAATAGATTATACGAGTTTAAAGTGAAAGTGTGATTCCTTATTTCTTAAATTATTATTCTTGTTAAAGTGAATGTCACTTTATCTTAAATAATTTTAGGATGTGATAGTAAATAATAATGTAAATAGTTAAATTGATTTCAAGAAAAAATATTTATGGAATAGGGATACAAAGATGATAATATTAAGATTAGAAAGAGTTCTAGGTTGACAATAAAAGTTAACATAATAACACTTGATGTTATAAATTTTAGGAGATGGAATGTTTTCAAAGAATTGAATGGTAGGAATTTTATTTCTAATCCTCAAAATTATTCAAACCAGTTTACTTCATAAATGTTTCTCAATAAAGTGTTTAGTGGGGTAATTTTATCAGATGATCACGTAGATATGTGGTAGTAATTACATATATATATATATATTGAGTTAACTAAATAGTTATCACCATAGAATCATGAGGTTCATGTAAAGTATCTTGGTATAAGATACTTATGATATTTTTTTAACATTTGTCACATCCTGACCTGGGAGCCACTGAAATAGAGCCCTGAACCAGTTGGAGATAAGACCTTAAGCCTAGCTCCCCATATTCTAGAGGCTTCTGACCATAAGTAAGGGTCTAATGGAGGTATAATAGGAAGACTATACCCTATGGGTCAATACTAAATAGTAGTGGAAGTAACAAATGAAATAAATAGTGGAAGAAAAATAAATCCTAGAAAGATAATAATAAAAGATAACCCATGAAGTTCCAAATAGATAACCACACATGAACACATTGATACATAAATACAAGCAGTCAACATACAATAAGTAATACATATAACAAGGACAGTTTGAAAAAAAAAACAATTAATAAAATAAAAGAATCCAAATATAGAAGGAAGCCTGAGAATATTCTCAACCGCTACTACCATGCCATGTCCTATCCTAGAAGATACAACAACAATGAAGCACGAACCTATTCCTAACCTAAAATCATAAAATCTATCAGGGTACTAAATAGAGGCCCGAACTAGGTGTGAGTAAAATTCATTAGGCCACCACCAATGATGTTTAATGCAAATCGAGTTTGTGAATATAAAATTAATCAGTGTGTAGGTATAATAATAAGGTAGTGTAAAAATAAACCACATTGGGCTTAGGACCCTCATAGGATCCCTGATCAACTATACCTGCTTCTGCCTAAGCTAGAAAATCTCTGAAAATTTACATTTTATATAGATAAACCCATGATCCATGGTATGTAACCAATTCATCCATGCACAATTATACCCTTAAGGGGTTTCACATTAAAATATGGGAATCAACCTAAGCATCTAAATCAAGGATATAGAACGTCATGTCTATAATTTCGAATAATAAATATGGAACATCATGTTCGTTAATTCTAGATAATCAATAAGGTATGTCATGTCCTATAATTTCAAATAAAACATATGGAACTTCATGCCCATTAATTCCAAATAATCAATAAGGAATGTAATGTCCTTTGATTTCAAATTAACAATGAGTAATTCCATGTACGATATTTCAATATAAATGAGGAATTTAATATCTAATTATTTCAATCAATAAAAATGGGAACGCCATGTACAATAATTATAAATAAATAACCATGAATTCTATGTCCAATACAAGTAATCAATCATGATGTAATCTCATCATTTCATACCAAAAAACATGAAGGGATGTTTCCATTTCCATTTAAAAAATCCATTCATTTAATAGAACATATAACCGATAAGTAAAAAATAGGGGTGATGGGATATATTCCATGCCATTTATTCAATTGAATTCATCATTTAGGATATATGACTAAAAATTAATAAAAAGGGTCCAAGTGTAATATACTTTCCACTATGTCATTTATCAAGTGCCAAGTGATATGGTCTTACTATTCATGTTTCATTTAATTTATTCCTAAGTGATCAAGTGGTCCATGGGTATTTCCATTCCAAAAAACAATTCATTTATTTAATTTATAACATTTCACTGGACAACACCAATCCAAACACACCTTAGTGGTGTTTTGGTCACAAGGGAAACATAATCCATCAATTGACATAATCAAATCCACCTAAGGGATGGTTTAGTCTTTAGGAAGACAATGATAATAATGATTATTTTACTCAAACCCACCCTAAAGGGGTGGTTTGGGTTGATTTCATCACATCCAATCATGTCAATGGGGTCCAAATAACATTAAATCTAGGGTCTAGGCATTTAATCCAAGTCACTTTACATTTTAGGAGCAATTTGCAGAATGCATGACATGTATCACAATGAATTTTTTTATAACTGATGAAGCATTGAGGGGAAATTGATGTATAAACCAAATCATGATTATAAATCACCACTCATCCAATATTGGGATTTTATTCGAGTGAGAATAAGAGAAATCAAAGAATCGGATAAACACCCTAAAAATTGGACATATTAGGTCACACGATGATGGATTTTCCAAGGGAAAAGGAAAAAGAGGAAAGATGGGTGTTAAAATTCTAGGATTCCAACAAATCCAACAATATTTTATTCAAACCAAGAATAGGGGAGAATCATCCCAAGGGAGAGGAGGAGGAGTGCATGCATGGGGGAACTCCTGGAGAAATATGGGAGGAAAGGAGGTTATAATTCTTTAAGTGGCATAAGGGAAAATAGTAATTTTACCCTTTTTAAGGGGCGCATATTTAGGCCACATGGTTTTGCAAACCATGCACCAACTGTGTAGTGCCACTATGCAAGCACCTCACAAGCCACATGGTTGCATCACATGGTTTTGCAAATGCACACCAACCATGTACGCTTCACTGCCCAAGAACCCCTACCCAACACAATTGTAGCACATGGTTAAATAGATTATGCACCAACCATGTGAGGTTATTTTCACCCCTTCACCAAACCACACAACTTTCTAGAGTCCCCACATAGTTTATAAATATCGTAAACTTTCCACATGGTTTGGGCCACATGGTTAACATTAACCGTGTGGCTAGGGATATCTCTCTTGAAATTGGTCTTTCAATGGTTAATGCTCTCAAAACTCATTAGGGTATCCAAGACACCACTAGAGCCTTAAAACCCATCTATAAACATCAATTTTATGTGTTCTAACTCTCATAATTCCATTACAAAGCTCGATTTAATATTTAACCCATCCACCAAATGAAAATCTCAAATTCCTTTGAAATATTCCAACTGGTTCAAAACATGGGATCTTACAACCTCCTCACATTTGAACTTATCATCCTTGATAAGTCTTGGGGAACAAAAAAACCATCACCCGACCTACCCAGGTCATGAATTCTCACTCAAATGGCCTCATTTCATTTTAGAAAACCCAATGCTCCTCCTAGTGTTAGTTTAATAATACAACACTTGAATCACTAAAAATCAATACAATGCTCATAACTATCAATGAAATACTAATATGATGCTTAACTGATAACATATAACCCAATAAACGATAAAATCATCATCTCTTTCATTAATTTTTATATAGTTCTCCCCACCTTTGGTTCTATCCCTCAATGAAAATTTTTTAACCATAACACTTCCACCACTGGAATTTATTATTGAATTAATTCCTTAATGTCATAATGACACTACTAGAACAATTATTATCTTGTCAAAACTATTCAAACATGAGGATACTGACTTCGGTCCTCTATTTTATCCTAATAGTTGAATTCCCAACTAACTAAGCTAGCTTGGTTATACTGTATTTTCCTTGAAAATCCATTGTCATCCTTTGTATTGAACCCATATCATCCCAATAATATGCTTGATGTGGCTCCTCAACAACTGCATTGGTTAAATAACTCAATTAAAACCACTCTTGATTGAATACTTATAAAAATTATCGAATTCAACAGTTAACACATCACCAAAACCAGATTCCGAAGCCTTTTATCCCAAGGTGTACCAAAAATGCTCCAAGAATACTCACCAAAGATCGTACCTAACTTTCGGTGATGTCTCTTGGCCAAAACATTACCTTTTCAAACTATTTTTGTGATATAACAAAATCACTTGCACATTTCTGATTTGATATCATTGGATTTTCACAATCCATCTTGGGTCTGACACCCACACTCAGACTCCACCAAGTTTGTATTCAAATACATACCTAGGATTTACAAAGTAAACTAGTAGTCCAATGTTCCATTTAACCAGTGGTATCTAGGAGCTGAAATAACCATCACACAAATAGTCTTAAGGTCTCAGGACTTGTCTCACATGAGGGTCACCCAATGTAAGATATCAGGTTTTCTTACAAGGTAAATATCTCTTTATTTTATATTTAAATGATTAATTACAGTCTAATGTAAATACCCTTTGAGGTCATGGGGGTATCAAGGGTGTTGAGGGATTATTTGGAGCCTGTAGCCCAACTTTTTTTAAAAGAAAACACAAACCTCATGGTTAGTAGAAACTGTGCAGGGTAGGCCGCACAATTACTCCTAACTGTGCGAGGCATAGAAGTGGGGTTATAAAATTTTCACAATTCAAGGAAACTATGTGGATGGAGGTATACTACCATGTGGATTACCTACAATTTTTATTAGAGACAAAATGCATGGTTTGAATACAATTAATCAAACTATTCATAGTGACCATGTGAGTTCCCACTTAGCATAGTATATGGAACACAGTTGGTGCACAGTTTGAACGACCATGAAGAAAAACCATTCATCCTAGTGTTTTGAGAAATAATGACCATTTTGAAATCAAATTATCTTATAACCTAAAATATATTTCATTTTTTCCTCTGAACAATAGGCTCACCCATTGGAGCCTTCCTTGAAGCTAAATTATAGTATTTTTCACTGATTCTCCATCTGAAATTGGAATTGAGCATCGTCGGTCTTATTGGATTCACATCGGTGAGCCCTATTTAGGTGCAGGATAATATGACCTATTTATAGGTTTTTCATCCATTCTTTAATTTTATCCTGATATGAGTTGAATTAGGAGCTGATTCTGGACGATCATTCTACTACATACCTAGAGTAGGTGGTCCATAATTTTCCTAAATGGTTTGGTTCTTACTAGAGATAGTTTTTCTTGTGTCGCTCGTTGGACTTTCCAGTGTGCCCCCAAAAATGAATTGAATAATTAAATTAAATGTAATGGAACCTATTTGGGATACCCACTAGTTCCTTGAGAATTGTTGGAGGTTGTATCCCCAACCAAGGCCACCCATGGGGTGTGCCTTTGATATTTACCTTGTTATAACATACATGGGATGTGTATTTGTGCTTTCCTAGTTAGAGAAATCCCTATTATAAATAAATTTAATTGATTTTATAAATTATTAGATAATTATTCCTCCTTTTCCATGTGTTGACATGCTACCTTACTTGAATTGATTGAATTTTTTATATGGATTTGTATATGAGTGGGTGTACTCATGGAACTTGAATGCTTGTGAATTAATGAATGGAATTAGAAGTGAATTGAAATGATAGTGGATTCTTTGGTTGGTATACCATGGATCTTGATTCCATTTATACACCATAAACATTTCACCCATGAGTATTGATTTATGGTAGAAGATACCTTAGACCTATATGCTCCTCAGATATTTATTCTATAAGATTCCAAAAAGATTTTTACCCCTTGGATTCAGCTTGTTGGATTCGCATTGGACATACTCTGTTGACATAATCCTTAGAACCCACCAGTTACATTACTGAGTTTCCATTAACATGCTCCAGGGACTCTTTGAGGATGCCTTAGTATTCCATACCTTGGATCCGGCCCTATGGGGTCTAACACTTCTGATTATATAGCATAGCCGTGGTAAATGTGACATGCTTGATTATATGACACGGTCATGGTATATTGTGACACTTATTATTATACGACATGGCCATGGTAAATGTGACATGCTTGATTATATGACTTGGTCATGGTAAATTGTAACACTTCTTGTTATATAGAATGGTCATGATGGATATGATATAAAGGATATACGATAAGGACATGGGTGATATCATATACCATGTATAAGGCATGGTTGTGGTGTTTAATTCCTTTTTCTTATTAGTTGCCTTGTGATTGGAGCTTGAAACTTGTTTTGTAGGGAGCCTTATATGTCCGTAAAAGATCACATGTTTTTTTACTTTTTTTGTGAGAACTTTTCTTTCAATATTACCATACCTATTATATTATGCAATCTACTTTATCTTTCATTGCACAACTAGAACTTGTTATATACACCTTGGGTGATGACCTAATAGGATTATATCTCACACCCAATTTGGGCTGCCATTGGGTACCCTAAAAGAATATTAATATGTAGATAGGTATTAGAAATAGCAGCCACATTATTATTCTTGACTTTTTACCATGCTTAGGAGTAGGGGATCATGGGACCGAGATGAGGCTCGTGATGATAGTTGGGATAGTTTTTGGTTTTTTTGGTATTTTGTTACATGTATTGTAACGATGTATATATACCTATTTTAGCCACTTTGTAGAGACATGAAATGTATCATCATAATTTTTTATATGATTCAGTTTATAGATTTTGAGTATTGATATTAGTTGCTCGAGTTGTTATATATTTCTATGCTTCATCCGCTACGACATGTTACTGGTCTAGTGGTCATAATATATATTCCTACTATTATTCATTGTTATATTGCTTCATTTATTTGACTTTTATTGTATATTTTCTGAACTACACTCTAGTAATGAGGGAATAATATCCCCATAGGAACACCTTAGGCCCTCACTTCTAGTTGAAAACCTCTGGTGTTTGGGGAGATTCACTTGAGGCCATGTGACTAATTGAGCTCGTGGAATCATTTAGTGGCATCAGGCTTGAGATATTACAAAGTGGTACCGGAGCAATTCTTTTTTATTTATTATAATATTTAGAGATAATAGAAATGGGAATAAGATGGAATTAGAATTTGGTAATGATCTATTTCTAGGAGTAGCTAACCCATGTATGGGAAAAATCCAAATCGCCTTGAATAGAAATTGATTTTTTATAGATTTTGTGATATTATAGTTGATTTGATTTAACCATTGGGGGGTGTACTTGATTTTTGATGTTATATTTGATATTATTGAGGGTTATCTATTGAAACCCAATGAGATGAGGGTATTTTATATCATGAATCATTTTAGGCACCTGCTAGAGTTTAAATTCCATGCATTATGCTATTCCATATAGGGTGCTTTGCTGGATTTCATGACTTTGTGATATGTAAATTGTGTGCTATAAATTTTTTTTCGATAGATATTTTATGTAGGGAATTAGAAAACATGATTGATACTTAGAGTTCCTACCATAACCTAAGAAGTTTTTTCCTGATTAGGCTACAAAAGGAACCCTAAGAAGCTAATTATGGAACATTGAGTCATGTATCAAGATTTACATGGACTAGAATGTGTTATGGTGTGGATTAGGTGAACAAAATATTTTGGTTCATGAGGATTATGGTCCCTTATGGATCAGAAGTGGTGAACCATTTTGTTCAACCATTTAAAATGAAATTTTGAATGAATATGAATTCAAATAGAAATTTATTATGTTGAAACAAAGAACTTGAACTTGACCCAAATTTTGAGTGGGCAATAGGCAGTGTATCTAATGACTTTTATGGCTGTTTATTTTTACCAGTCCTAGATTTAGGACAAGGCTATGTGGTAAGAGCTATTTATAGGAAGGTTTCGACCTATCCTATGCTTTTAGCTATGAAATTTTCTATCTAAATTTTTTGAGGAATGTGTTTGGTATTGTAGAGGCATTCCACCACAACAAATTCCAGTCATATGCCAAGAGGGTGGCGATGACCACATTCTGGAGGTGGTGGGCCATGGGATACTAGTGGATCCTCCTATAGTACCATCTGAGTCACTAGATATTCTTACATAAATAGGTGTTTAGGAATAGTTTCATGAGAGTTTTACATGATTTATGCATACTTTTCAGGGACCACTGTAGCCTGCCTCATTTATGGATGAGCTAATGCATGTGTTATAGCAGTAGAATCCTCCCATGTTTTTTGGGGATGGTAGTCCATAAGATACTGAGATGTAGCCTGAGACTACTTTATTTATATTCAATAATTTGGAGAAACCTCATAATAGGGATTGAAGCTTACGACATACATTCTTCAGGGAGTAGCAAAGTGCTAGTGGGATATTTTTAACTAGGCTGATACACTGCATGATATGGTTTGTTAGAATTTCCAAATAAGATTATATGAATAATTTTTCCCTAATACTATGATAGAAGAGTGGTCTAGTGAGTTCATGCCTCAAGTGTAGGGAACTATGACTGTTATGGAGTATTTGACTTACTTTACAACACTAAAGTGTTTTGCGTCGATATACCTTACTGATAAGGCATCAAGGGAGATATGATTTGAGAAAGGTATTTGAAATTATATTTGATATAAATTCAATGTGTTAAGGTTGAAGACTATTATTTATATGTTAAATCAGGTGCTAATTATATAGTGGAAACTGATGGAAGATGGGGGCATAGAGTAAAGTAGTGCAGTCTTTTGACCTAGTGGTTCATGATATTCAAGCAGGAAGAGCCATTTTAGAATTCTCACGAGATGAGTACCAACCAAGCTATGAGTACTGGTAGCTCATTTTTATATCATCCATGTGGAATATGGGGCCACATGAGAAATCATTACGATCATGACCCAGCTGAGTGTAGAACTTGTGACAGGATGAGCCACATGCAATGTTTTTATAGGACCTTCCCTCTAGCAGTGAGTGGTAGGGGGTCAGCTTTGACACTAGGTTTAAGAGCATGTTTCTTAGCTTCATGTCAGGTAGGGGGATAGAGCAGTACCAATCATTCTGTCCAAGTAGACGATGGTTGTGGCTGAGGCATCTAGGCACCAATTGTTTTGATACAGTAGAGTGAGCTTGCTCTGGGTAGTGAGGTTGTGTCATAGGGCTGTGGTTCAGGCTAGATTTATTATATGTAGCCTACCAATGAGGAGTAGGGTTACAAACTATCTATGGTTATAGGTACAATCTTAGTATCCTCTACTCTTGTATCTTCTCTTTTTAATACATGTGTGTCACATAACTTTATATCTATACCTGTTGTGGAGAGCCTTGAGATCTTGATTTAGTTTTATAAAGATGTTATGTTTCTAGAAACTCCTTTAGGATGTACGTTATTATATGGAGTTACCCATTGAGGTTGTGGGTGTCACTTTCTCTGAAATATTTTTTTCATTGAGATGAACGGGTTTGACTCCATATTTACGATGGAATGGCTAGTAGCTTATCAAGCCTATATTGACTGATATTGTTTGAGGGTGAATTTTACATCATTATAGGGAAGATATTTTATTAAAAAGGGTGAATGGGATGTATAGGTGATTCAAGATGGACCACAACATTGTGGGTTGGGTGGAATGACATCCCATATTTCTAGTTTGTATTAAGATGATCAGGGAGCACCTCAAGTAGATTTCACTCCAGTGTCTGATCATTTTAGGTATGTTTTCTCAGATTAATTTTATAGTTTACCTCATGAGTGATAGTTTTAGTTCTCTATTGAGCTAGTACCAGGAGCTACACTGATACCTATTCCTCCTTATAGTATGGCTATGATGATGTTGCAGGATCACAAGAGGAAGCCAGAGGATTTAGAGTCAAAGGAGTTTATATGACCCAATAATTCTTTGTGGGGTTCTCTAGTCCTTTTTGAAAAAAAGGAGGATGGTACCCTTAGGCTATGCGTGGATTACCAAAAATTGAACCAGATGATTATCAAGAACTAGTATCCCTTTACCCAAATATATGAATAGTTTGATTAGATTTAAGGAGTTTGAGTCTGCTTGAAAATTGATTTGTGGTTGGTATATCATCAGGTGTGTGTTTGACCTACAGACATTCCTTGTACAACTTTACATAGTAGGTATGTTCTATATGAGTCTCTAGTTATACTATTTTATCTCAAAAACATGCTAGAAGTTTTCATGGCACTGATTAACTGAGTTTTCCATCCTTATCTAGATTCGTTTGTGGTGGTTTTCATGGATGATATATTGGTGTATTCTCGCAATAGACACAACCAAGAAAAAAAAAATCTTGAGATCATTTTGGATACATTGAGAAAGAATCAGTTATATGCTAAGATTACAAAGTTTCATTCCTAGCTGGATATTATTCACTTACTAGGTCATATCATCTTAGATATGGGAGTATCCGTTGAACTAGAGAAGGTGAGAGCTGTATTCTCCTTGGAGTACCCCAAGAATGTATTTGACATACAAAATTTATTGGGGCTATCTGGACAATACATGCATTTCATAAAGGACTTATCATGCTTATCAGTTCTATTTATGGGATTGACTAAGAAGGGTATGAAGTTTGTATGGTCATATATTTGTGAGACAACTTTTCTGGATCTAAAAGGGATAATAACTTCAGTGTGAGTCCTCATTCTTCCAAAGCAGGGAAGAAGTCACATAGTGTATTGTGACACATCAAGTATTGGTTTAGGAGTAGTGCTGATATAGGGGGATAGAGTCATGGAATATGGGTCTTAGTAGATAAGTCCACATGATAGGAATTACCCAATGCATGATCTTGAGTTAACTGTAGTTGTTCATGATTTGTGCTGTTGGAGACATTATTTACTGGGAGAGAGTTTTGTGGTGTACACAGACCACAAAATCCTCAAGTATATATTTACTCAGTGTGATTTTAATATAATACATCAAAGGTGGGTTGAATACCTACAAAATTTTGAATTCAATCTTTCCTAAATTCCTGGGAATGGAAATACAGTTGCTGATACACTGAGCAGGAAGACTCATATACAAGTAGTTTAGAAGGATAGTAGAGAGTAAAAACTTATGGATTTGTTTTCTGAGATACACTTGGAGGTGTAGGATAGTTAGGGTTAGAACTTTATTTCTTCTCTAGATGTGACCTATACTCTTCTGGATAGAGTGGTAATGAGAAAACATTTGGTTTATAAGGACCTAGTCCTATAGGAGAGTGTGGCATGTGAGGACCCACCTTCTAGTTGGACTGTGGGTGAGAATGAGATCCTGTATGTCCATGGTCGTGTATGGGGTTTAGTGGACACACACGAGGAGATAATGAGGGATTTTCATGCCGATGTTTGGGCAGTACATCCCAAAGTTACCAAGATGTGTCATTATTTATGTCCCCTATATTGGTGACCGGGGAAGAAATGTGAGATAGCTAGTTTTGTTATGAGGTGTTCCACCTATCATCTAGTGAAGGTAGAAAATCAATGAACAACTAAACTTTTATAGTAGCTACCCATTCCTAAGTGGAAATGGGATGATTTCACTATGGATTTTGTGACTGGTTTGATGATGTCACTTCAAGGTAGTGATTCTATTTGGGTTGTTGTGGATAGGCTCAAGAAGTTTTTTCATTTCCTTCTGATCAATGAGAACTTTAGTGTAGATGAGATTGGGATTTTTTATATCCATGAGATAGTATGACTTCATAAGGTCCCACACAATATCATTTAAAATAGTGATACATGGTTTATATTTTTTTTCTGGAAGATTTTGTAGAGGTTCTTTGGTACATAGGTGATTCTGAGCATATCATACTACCATCAGACTAATGTCCAGTCAGAGCATGTGATACAGTTGCTTGAGGATATGATATGAGAGTATATTTAGGATTTTGGGGGCTCTTAAGAGAGTTATATATCCCTAGTTGAGTTTACTTACAATAATATTCATCAGGTGACTATACATATAGCACCTTATGAGGCTTTGTATGGTATTCCATACTAATAACCCCTGTACCGGTTAGAGGTAGGTGGAGCAAATTTACTGGGACCTTGTCTCATGTAGGAGACTTATGAGCAGATCCAATTGATCAGAAAGTAGATGGATATAACATATTCTATACAGAAATATTACACTGATCACTATCGATGAACTATAGAGTTTGAGTTTGGGGATTGGGTTTTTTACGTATCTCATCAAGTACGGTACACAACAGAACAAGAGACATGGAAATACTTTACTATAATACGTCAGACTGTTTGAGATTCTAAAGAGATTCGAGCCGATAGCCTATCAGTTACAATTACCTTAGAGGTATCAAACTATTCCCAACAACTTCTATTTATCTTAGTTATGACATTATCATTCATACCCATCTCACATTCTGTATCCTGAGGAGGTGGACTTATAGGTGTATGCATAATTTGAGGAGTATCCTATCCATATTGTGGAAAGGAGCATAGAGGTTATCTGAGTCTGGTCAGTCCCTCTAGTACGGGTGCTATATAATCACAACAATTTACAATATGGGACTTGGGAGTGATAGGATAACATACATGATCAATGGCCAAACATATTCTCTAATGATTCTTGACCACCCTTGAGAGGGAAATTCAGGGATGAATTGCTTTAAGGGGGGGGGGGGGGGACACTGTAAGATCATAGGTTTTCACATGAGGTAAATATCCATTTGTTTTTGGTTTAAATGATCAATTATAGCTTAATGTTAATAACCTTTGGGGTCATGGAGGTATCAAGGGTGTCTGGGGACTATTTGGAACCCAGAGCCCCTCCTTTTGAAAAGACATGACGTGCTTCATAGTTTGTAGAAAGTGTGTGGGGCAGGCCACATGGTTACTCCTAACCGTGTGAGGCTTGGAAGTGGGGTGCTATAAGTTTCAAGGTTTGAGGAAACTATGTGGATAGAGTCACACAATAGTGTGTGGAACCTGTAATTTTTATTAGACCCAAAATGAACAGTTTTCACATGGTTAGTAAAACCGTGTGCAGTGACCATGAGAGTAACCCCTTAGCATAATAGAGGGGTATTGGTGCATAGTTTGGATAACTATATGGACAAATTGTGTGGAAGAGTGTTTTATGAAAAAATTAACATTTTCCCTTAAATTATATTATAACCAACAATCTATTTCATTTTCTTCCTCTTCATAGTAGCCTCACCAATTAGATCCCACCTTGAAGCCAAATTATAGGATTTTCCACCGATTCTCCATCAGAACTCGGAATTGAGCGCCATTAGTCTCGTTGGATTTATGTAGGCGAGTACTCCATTCCTCTTGAACCATTATTCATTTGTCTTGGTTTTGGCTACACTATTTATTTTCAAGCTAATATTCCCTATTTTTAGGGTTTTCATTGGTTCTTCATTTTCTCATGATCTGGGTCGAATCAGGAGATGATACTGGATGATCACTCTACTAAGGACCTACAATAGGTGGTCTATAATTTTCCTAAATGGTTTAGTCATTTATTGAACTAGTTTCCATTGTTCTACCCACTGGATTTTATTGCATGGACCCAAAAATGAATTGAATAAATAAATTACATGTAATGGAAGTTATTAGGGATTCCCACTAGTTACTTGGGACTTTTTGGAGATTGTTTCCCCAACCAAGGTCACCCATGGGTCATGCCTTAGATATTTCCCTTATTATACCACCCATGGAGTGTGTATTTTTTCTTGCCTAGTTAGAGAAAACCCTATTATAAATTAATTTATGGGATTTGATTAATTAGAATACGGTGATGCATCCTTTTCCATGCATTGACATGCTATACATTGCTTGAATTGATTGAATGGTTTATATGGATTTTTATATGAGTGGGTATACTCATGGAACTTGAATGCTTGTGAATTAATGAATGGAATGAGATGTGAATTGAAATGGTAGTGTATTCCTTGGTTGGTATACCATGGATCTTGATCCCATTTAGATTCCATGGACATTTCACCCATGGGTTTTAATTTTCGTTAAAAGATACCTTAGACCAATATACTCTTTGGATCTTGATTCCGTAGGATGCCACAAGAATTTCTACCCCTTGTATCAAGCTTACCAAACTTTCATTTTGTTGACATGATCCTTGGACTCCACCAGTGCCATTAACGAGTTTCCATCAATATTATCCAGGGACTCGATGAGGATTCCTTGGTCTTATATACCTTGGATTTAGCCCCATGGGGCCTGACACTTCTAATTATATGACACAATCGTGGTAAATGTGGCATGCTTGATTATACGACTCAATCATGGTAAATTTTCACACTTTTTATTATAAGGAATGGCTGTGATGGATATGATATATAGGATATATGGTAAGGCCATGGGTGATATGATATACCATGTATACGACATGGATGTTATGTTTAATTCCTTTTTTGTATTAGAAAACTTATAATAGGATCTTGACACTTGTTTTAGAGGTATCCTTATATAGTCGTAAATGATCATATGTTTGTTTAATTTTTCTTTGGGAGAATTACTTTCAATACTTCCATAACTCTAATACTATTCAATCTTCTTTATCTTGTATTGCACAAACAAGACTTGTTATAGACACCTTGGGTTTTGAACTACTATGATTGTATATCAAACCATATTCAGGCCACCGTTGGGTACCCGGATAGACTATTTTGATGTAGTTAGGGATCAGGGAAAGTGACCATAGTTTAATGCTTGACTTTGTTCCATGCTTAGAAGTAAGGGAGCACTTGACCGAGTTGAGGATCATGATGCTAGCTGGGATAGTTTTTAGTTTTTTTGGTATTTTGTTACATGTATTATACTGATACATGTATAACTGTTTTGGATGATTTGTAGAGATATGACATGTATCATCATCATTTTTTATATGATTCAGTTTCCATATTTTGAGTATTGATATCGGTTACTTGAGTTGTTATATATTGCTATGCTGATTCCTCTATGAAAGGTTACTAGTCCAGTGGTCGTAGTGTCTATTACTACTATTATTCATTGTTATACTGATTCCATTATTTGACTATTATTGTATATCTGTTGTGCTATACTATGGTAAATAGATAATAGTCTCACCATAGACACACCCTAGGCCTTCGCTGCTAGTCGAAAACCTCTAGAATTTGGGGAGATGCGCTTGAGGCAATGCATCTAATCGGGATCAGGGAATTGTTTAGTGGAATCTAGGTCCGGGACGTTACACCCACCAGTGAGCGATGTCCCACTCCCCACCTTAGGATCATCCTTGTTACTACACCAATGAAATAAAAAACTTATAACCATAACCCATGCCCCCTCAATACTTGTACATAATGATTAGAATGGCTAAAAGCACACTCATCCCCAAGAAATGATGTAAATTTCACCCATCACTTGTTCTCACTTCTTGAGAATGGTTATCATGTCATTCACATAATTTCAAAACACAATGAGGGTCACCACCCTCAAATAGCCAATGGTCTACTATGCACCATCTAGATTACCTTTAACCACTCCTCAAGCACAACTCCTAAGGAGTCTCTTCATCAAACCATAAAAGGATAGTTAGGTAGCTCAACGTATATCCAAAACTCTCTCAATGTACTGATGAAAATGTCAAGATATTGGAAATGATCTTCTCTAAACTAGGAGTACACTAATATTCTATTTATAGGAGTTAATTGTTCTTCTTGATCTATGATCACATAAAACCAGGTTATACTTTCCTTAAAACCCCCCAGCACCACATTTTTGTAATATTGGGTTCCCTAAACCCAAATAAATAGTACCTTTTGATTACCTTATAATGTATAAAGTGAGTTATGCATGATGTAAACTTACCATTATAGTGTATAAATTTCCACACCCGCAATTTAAATGGTAATTTACATATATTAATTATCATATTAAAAGGTTATAGTAGATCCCAGGCTATAATGAGAACCTTGAGATACTATGACATTAATCTTAAATATACATCCTATGGTCAAGATACATCATACTAACTAGACATAGTTGACGTATAACTATCAGGTGCTGGGGTCTTATAAGCATTGGGACTTCTTCTCTTAAATTTCACACTTGGTGATCTCTAGTAGGCGAGATCATGAGGATATACCTGTCAATAAGAGAACCACATGTTTTAGGTGTCATTGGTTGCTCCTATCTATGAAAAGTGTATTGGTCTCCTAACTTGAGATTATTATTAGTGTGTGACATTTTATTGCATACATTGATGCAAGAAAAAAACCATTAAAATAAAGTCATGGTGAGGTAACTTGTGTTGGATGCATCATTGGTGGTATGGAATTAGTTCAATGACCAAGATAGATTTTTTTTCTTATGAGTTGAGGAATTCATACCTTGGACCTAGTTGATTAGGATGGCAGTACCATCATAAATCCTTGGATAAGGTAGTCAAAGGTAAGTATATCCAGTGAGATCAATAAACAATAAATCTAGAAGGGACTATGAAACAAGTGTGCATCCTACTTTATGATATATCTAAAGATAAAGAGATTATATTCCACAGTACATGTTTATAAGATGATTGTTATTGCTATGACTATTCCTTATCTCTTTAGGGGCTTTGATGGGTTGCTAGACGCCACTCTTGTCTGTGAATTATATGCACCACTATTGAAATAAGGACCTACAGGGTCACACACAATAACATATTCAGGAATATTCCATATTCTGGTGAATAGGTATATATGAAATGGTGGGCCCCACCACGGGGTTCAAGAATTCTCCAAGTAACCAGTCAACAACAAATAAATAAATTCATTATTATTTGAGTATAGAATAATTGTGTTGAGTTTATTTATTAAAAGTATTAATGAGGTATTTAGTGAATGCATGAAAAAATATTATACGAATGAATATTATTTTAATATTCAATGATCATTTAATATTAGTAGGAATTTTGAATTGAGTTAAATGACACTGTTTTATCACATAATATATTTAATATATATTATGACTATGTGATAAAATATAAATAATATTTATGATGTAGTTAGTTCATCATAAATATTTATTTATTACTTATTTAGTGTCCATTTTATTTCCAGGGGTTGGGGAACCCTTTTGGGTATTTTGATCCACACACTATATAAGTAGGAGGTGAGGTTCTTTCCATAGACTATTCATTCATTAGTAAAGAATTGATATATTCTCTATCCTCCTAATTATTAGAGATAGAAACACTCTAACTGAGTGAATGATCCAAGAACGACTTAACGGATCAAAGGAACGAGATCGTGGTGATTTTTGCAACATCAAAGTAATTTTCGGAGCTCCATAAAAGCACCCAAAATTTGATGAAAGATGTGTGTGAAAATCCTTGAAGCATGTGTGAATGATCTAGAGTGGTTCAACTTCGGATCCTTCGAGAAATGGTCACTAGTGATGAGTTTCATTCAAGAATGCTACATTTCGAATAAGGTATTTGTTTAGTTTTATTTTCCATGATCTATTTTATTCACGTGAGATCCACAAATCGTACCAAGGCTTGTATCACTGAAGATGAAAATTCCTGTCGCTTTAGTGATAAAAATTATAAAATCCTCAGCCCACTATCTTCTGTTACATTCCTTGGTACCTTTAATTGGTATCATAGGGATCATGTGAATTTTTTGAGCCAAGAAAATATTAATTTTTATTAAATTAATTAAATAGTATTAATTTGGTCCCAACATGACAGACAACACATTGATCTGATTTTAGAAAACCAAGTTACGACAATTCAAATTTTTTAATATGGATAGTTTGTGGTTTTTGGGTATTTAAAATATAAAGAACACATATTTTTATATTTTTTTTATCCCAACATGGTGGAAGAATGTTTTTTATGGTGATGATTCTGGTCACCCTAATACTCTGGTTACGATCTGGCCAGAATCTGGTGGACGAAGCAATTTCTAGCCAATGAGATTAATTCCACCAGAGAAAAAAATATATTAATTTTTAAAAAGGTTAATTAGCCTTTTGGAATTTGAATAAAGGATTAGGTCTACACTGTCCATCACAACCCATATTCTTCAAGATGAAGGAGAGATAATGACCCCTGAGTCCCGCCTCCAGTAGGCCCTATGGCGGTGACTAGCACCAAGGGTATAGAAATATCATGACATGGGATGCATTACCCTTTTTATAGTAACCATCATCAGGAGATAAGATGTATCAAACTCAAAAAACTACAAGACACACACACACACACACACATATAAAGAAACTAAAATCCATCCAACATACTTGTTTAAATTAAAACTATTGTAAGTACAAAGAAAACTCCAAAGTACCAAAATAAATATAAGGACCTGACCTTAAACATTGCATAATCTTGAATTAAGTTAATAATTCCCATTGAGGATCTTTTAAGGTTTATAGTTTTAGATAATTAGGCCATAACTATTACATTACATCTTAAAAATTACAAAGTAGACACTTTTACTCAGTTTCAATTTTTTTCAAAAAAATAAAAAAATCTAAAAAAAACATGTCTAGTTCCATGTTTTAGATAGTATAACTTTTCCTTGATCCCATCCTTGACCCTATTCATCTTTAGGTCCTATGAAAAACATTTCAAAACTTGGGATGAGCATAAAAAGATATGTAAGGGTTATAAAATAAGGAAAGAAATCATTATACCATCAATAAATACAAATCAATGAAACCATACTTTTCAATCACAACATACCTTATGAAATCATAAGATTTATGAATAACATATAGAAAAAATAAATCATAAAGGAAACTTGTGGCATCCATATCATACTTACATTGTAGCTATCACAACTACATAGGGATTTACGTTGGAATAACCATCACAATATATTCCCTAAATCTCTTAGGATAAACATTAACGTTTACCTCCTTCATGTTACCCAATGCATTGGAGATCTATCTCAGGCTCACCCGCCCTAGGTTTATCACAGAACCAACCATATACGTAAAAAATTCCCAATAACCATAACATATTTATAACATATAAAACAAGCATAAAATAAAGATAACATTTCCACCTTACAATCACAATATATCATTTCAAGACATTGACATAATCAATGCTTTATCAAACCATTTTCAAAACCATTTAAAACATTTAATAAAGAGATTTTTGAATCAAAGTGTCCCATACCACTTTGAATATTTTAAAGGAATTTAAATTTTAAAACATTAATGTCCATATAAATAAATCCTTAAAACAATTTTAAAAACATGTACACTGATGAGAAATATTTAGAAGAATAAATCATTAAATCTTTTAAAGTGATGTTTTAGTTAAAGAGTCTCGTAACACTTGAGAAACACTTGACTAAACATAATTAAAGAATAGAATAAAACAAAACTTATAATATAATGATAATAAGGATATTAATGATATAATATTTAAAAGGTTAGTATATACACCATACAAAAGTGAATTGGTGAATAACAACAAATAAGTCTCAATGGAATGTAAATTGAGACGAAATCCCTTACAAAGATCATACCATTAGATTAAGGATAAATCAATGAAATAATTATGTGTGAAAAATATAAATACACCCAATATAATTGGATATTAAGTGTAAAACAATCAGAGGTCATTCAAACATATTTATAACACGACATAATCAAGAAGTATAAGTTTAACCCAAATAATGGAAATTGGGTGAAGAAGTTCCCTTACTGAAATTCGACAGCCTAACAACATCACTTTAAAATTCATAAAATGAGTTGATGAGAGAAAAAAGGGTATCTCATAACTTGGACATAAAATTTACAGAAATAAGGATATATAAGAACATATCCCAACACAATAAGATGTAAATTAAAATACATAACAAAAAATAAGTCTTTTAAAAAGAGGATGGTGAAAGGTTCCCTTACCCATTTGGTAACTTACAAAACATACACCCCATGAAAGAAGGATAAAAAAATGAAGATGTAAATACCCATAAATTAAATTATATTACACAAATAATACAATCATGGGAATTACATACACCACAAAAAAGGAAATAGTGGCAAATATAGCATGAATCTCATGGGAATAAAAAGTGAGATGAAAACCCCTTACCACATTGTAATCAATCGATTCGTATGGTCAAAAGTTAATAACCACAAAATAAATCACATAATCCCATGAATATATATAGAATCATGATAATATATATCAAATGTAAGTACAAAATAAACCACATCAAGAAATAAGTAGAGAACAATGGAAATCTCACAGAATTAAAAGTGAGATAAGAAACCCCTTACCTCAAGTCCAACTTGTCTCGTATGTTCCTCGTTCTTCATGAATAATAAACTTACGTTAATTTATAATTGTTTAAGAACCATTTTTAAAGTTTATTATTACTTTTATATCACTTATTACCTTGAAATAACAACTAGTTAATTTCTTGAGTTCATATCAGACATTTTGTCAATGTTTGAAATTTGAGTTAAAAATGAACTTGTTATAATTACAATTTATCCATGTGGTCAAAATTACATTATCTCCAGAATGATATTAATGATTTAGATATCAAATATATCATATATATCCAGTATATATTTATTTATAATAGTCAATAACATTTTTAAATAAGAAATGAAATGCACTGTTCATGGAGACGATAAGCCGTACGTACGCATGAACGCTACTTTCATTTGTTTTTTTTCATTTTTAAAGAAATGAAAACCAAATTATACATAGGTATATTATAATTACTGTATAATATCATATTTTATATATGCTACATATGTAGATACCCGAATCTTTACGTACATGGACATTACATTACATTAGCGGAATACTTAGTACATAACAAAAACACACACACAAGGATCGTAATAGTTTAGTGTCATTGGAAACTCAGAACGTAATCTTCTAATCGTGGTGAAAGATCTTCAATATCTCCCATAAAGATCTTCCTTTTTTTTACCTAAAACCTTTCTTTATATCCTGGGGAAAAGAAAACATAAAAGGGTGAGCTCAAATGCTCAGTAAGGGTAAACAAAAGAAATATCAATCACATCATATACATAAGCACATAACTATTGGAAATCTTAACCTGCAAAAGAGATCATAATTTCATAACATGGAGTAAATCATGGCAGTGAAATGTAATCACAATAATCATAGCATAAAACATGAAACTTTGTGGCATTCACACATAATCATAGAGAATCATTTCTTGTTAGTCAAGACTCATTGCCAAGACTATCTTAGTGGACAAAGTCCCTTTCTGAATCGAGTAACCCTCGTTTCAGTCCTGTTTCACTGAACCGGTATAACCTACCATTCCAGACATGTCTATCTCATGAGATATAAAATCTTTACCCAATGCATTGGAGGGAGATATAGGTCCCACCCATCTTATAATGAATCCTTTCTTATGTGTGCCACATAATCATAAACCATACATCATAGCGTAACCCATGTAATAAAAATGGGATTCTTAATCAACATGACATCATAAAACAATTCATATAAGATAAAGGAATTCATAAAAATATTTCCATCACAGCATAATCAAATCCATGTAATAATAGGGATAAAAACAGAACCCTTTTATTATCTTAGATGGAAAATAATTTCGATAAAATACTTGAACTTCATTCTTGAGGAAAATATCCTTTCTACTTCAAAAACACTTTTCCTTTCTTAACATGTCATACAATTTTAAACTAAAAGAAATTGATTAAAAATAAACTTGAATACTTGTAAAGGAAGCTTCTTGGAAATAATTTTTTAGAAATCCATTCATGCCGTATAAGTTAAAAAAAACATTCTTCGTACTTTTGTCAGAAAAGTCAAAAAGTACCTCGTACGAAAAACGACAAAAGATTCCTTTCATATCTTTTACTAAAAACTCACCGAAGGGTAAAATTGGATTTAAACTAGTGTAAGTGTATGGAAACAATATTACATATTGAGGGAACATGGATGTGGATGATAAAATACACCCCAATAAATACTTACGAATAAACAATCTCGGATAAAAATGAGATTGTGATATTTCCCTTACCTTAGGTCCGATTTGCTTCGTATGTGTCCGAACCTCCTGTTTAATGATTTAAATAATGTCATTGACTTATTACAAAATCATATTCATTGTTATGATATCATATATGGTTCACTTGTGACATTATATTACCCGTTCTTTTGTAAATTCCATGTTAAAGAAGCGTTTTGGGTAAAATCGTTTCATTTATCGTAGGTGTTTTGACTTGTTGTTCTTGACATTATTATTACTTATATCATTAATTACTTTCAGAATATAAAATATGATTTATATATCATATATATTCAGTATATATATATATAATAGATAGATAAATGAAATGAAAAACACCGTTCATGGAGACGGTAGTCCGTACGTACGCATGAACACTGTTTTCCTTTCCTTATTGTCTTGAATGGAAGTAAGTAGATGACATACATACATATATATATACATAAATCCAGTAGCTTTTTAATGTCATATATTTCATTATTATTTCTTATATATACTTTATAATCATTCTTAAATGGTTAACATGGAGAATGAATCTCATCGCGTCGTGGAGACGGTAGTCCGTACGTACGCACAAGCGATGATATCATTTCCATAAATATTGAATTGAATTGGAGTGGATTATACAATATATCAGAATCAATATGATGTTGTAATAACTATGTATAGTTATTCTTTACACCATTATACCCATCCAATTAAGGTGGTGGCGGAAAATAGATTACACCACGGCGTGGAGACGGTATTCCGTACGTACGCACGCGCGGTGATTTCCTTTTTCCGTAGGATGGATAGAAGGTTAATTATAGTTGTTTCATATTTATAATAACATATCAGTATATAAGAAATACTGATGTTATTACTTTATCATAAAACAACTAAAGAAGAAGAAGTTGAAGAAGAAAGAAATTGAAAAGATCGGTAATGGATATTACCTCTTCTTTGAAACGCCTCTTTGAATCCTTCACTTAGGGAACTAAGATTGGTCTTTGAAGAATACCAGGACCTCTAGGATTATTCTAGGGAAGTGGAGAAGGGATTTTGTCAGGGTTTGGACGAGCTTGAGTGCTCAATTTGGTGTGAGGAGGAGGGGGAGGAGGTGCCCTTTTATAAGGGAGGAGAGGGGCACCTTAGGAATATCTCAAAATATTATTTTATATTAAAGTCAAAATCGGTTTATAATGGTTCCAAAGGGTCTTATTTCGAAGATAAAGTGGGGATGGGTCGCAATCCTATCAACCAATAGGATTTAGACAAGTTTATGGTATTATTTTAACCTTATCAATTAGATTTAACTCTAAGTTAAATAATTTAACTTTTACCCTGTCTTTTTGTTTTCTTTCACTATATGGTTAATACACTTACTATAACATGCCAAACGAACCCCAAATAGTTTATTATTAATATATATATCCTTATCTAAGTCATTTGGCCGAACCTTAAATTTTTAGGAATAAAATAACAATTAGTAATATAATATTTGGTTTAAAAACTATTTTGTGTCAATTTTGACACTATTTGATATATGATTTTTTTGAAAGTCATAACAGAATTATATGTTCGAACCAAGTTGATTAAAGCAACACTAATATATCATAGTAACCTAGAAAATTAGTGTAATTCATAAAAAGTCTCAAATTACATTTATTTTGGTGTTTATAACATCAATTATGTCAATATTTCATTAATAAGATAATTACTACATCATCTTTGTGTCATAATAAATGATAATTATTTAATCCCTAAAAATTCTAAATAAATTCTTATGATGTAGATAATTGAATTAGCTTTCTGGAGACTATTCATGTATGAAGTTTCATGAAGTGTATCACTAGATTAAAATTATTATACTTATATAATTTAAGAAAGTGACATGTTGTCACATTCTTTGGTTTTAATAATAATTAAATTATTTTCATTGACAAAATTTAATTAAATGAATCTAATCCGACCCTTAGGTGATATGGGTCTATTTTTAGTCATCCAATAGGATTTTGACATTTGTTAGGGTAATTTTAAAATATTATATTTACCCTTAATTACCCGATTTACCTTTAACTATGGTAAATAAAATTTACTGTAGTTACTATTCATAATTCCCAAAATTAAAAAGTAGCCTATTAACATAATTTGGACCCTCTGATTCCAAATATGGAATCCATTTTTTAAAATTCAATACACAGAAGTTTCAGAAATTAAATTAAAATTGACCCCGTTGTCGAATAAAAACGGGTTTTTGTTTAAAACATTGCAAAAGATTGAATTGATTTAACCTACGAATTCAAGGTAAAATCAATGCTAATGACATACATTATATTAAATGGTAAAAATATATTCTATTTATAATTTAAAACCATTAAATATTATAATTTAACCACATATGATATTACGATGAAAAAAGTTGTTTTTAATTAAAATATAGCGTGTTTTTACTATTCATTAAAATGTGAAAGTTACCAGAATAATATGAAAAATTTATCCAAAGTAATTTTTTATTTCTTGATTCCAAAGAATAATTTTATTTTGTCAAATTGAACTTATAAACATGTCAAAAACCAGATTTAAAGTGGGTGCGCCATCAAAAGGCGGCAAAACTGCATTTTTTGAAAAATATTTATTTTACCCGAAAATTTTTATTTTGTTCTTATACCATGTTATAGAAATGTGTAAGATGAATAATAATGTTATAAAATTCAAAATTTAGTTAATACTATTCATAACGGCTAGTTCATGACAATATTATAATAATATAACATTGTTTATTAAAACCCGGTATTGCGTACAACACACGCTATCGAGGAAGGTCGCGATTGCATGTAATGCAAGCCAAGTCAGGGTTGCGTGTTGTGAAAGAATCCTTCATTGTTTATTATAACAGAATCCAACCATATTTCATTTATACATTTAATATATATATATATATATACTCAATGTTGCGTATAATAACTATTATCAAAATTGTGTGTAACACGGTCCAAGAATAGTGTTGCGTATACTGCAAGCTAATACGGTGTTGCGTATAGCGCAAGGTAATCTTGGTGTAGAATAAAACATAAGACATTAATGAAATTAAAATAATATTTTTCATAAAATCTCGGGGTGTTACATTCTACCCCCCTTAAAATGAATTTCTCCCTCGAAATTCGTCGGGGTTATAAATGGTTTACTATTTGAAAGTTTCTTTGACAGAAACCCACATCGTAAAAAGGAATACCAAAACTTATCTTTAAAAACTAAAGTATAAAACGTAATGGTTACCCAAGTTAACTAATCAATGGGTATCCACATAGGTGAAAATATGGATATGGAAGAGAAATCTAACCATCATGTTCTGATGGAGAGTGATAGAGAACATGGCTATGGAAAAGCCAGCAATCACAAAGCCATAAATTTGTGACGATCTAGGGTACCATTTGATTCATCGGATATAAGGGCACTAGGACAACATTTTTGGTTTTCAATATCATTTCCCTAAAGTTGATGAAATTGGAATTAGAAGAAATACTTTCGTGATTTTGGTATAGTCTCACTATTTGTCGTTCTTTGGACAATTTCTACTTCATCTCTTAAAGAAATGAAGTTGAATTTGTCATTTGTGATGTGTTAGCAGATCATGTGATAGAATGATGGGTCATTCCATCTGTCTCAAACAAAAGGTTAGAAAAGTTATCAAAAAATACATAAGTCCATTTATAGTGATATTAATCATATATGGTTCCTAAAATGAACTTATACTTCACATATCATACTGCTTAATATAATAAAACTAGTTTCTACTAAACAGGGACTTCATGTAGGTCAGTGGTAGGCGATAAAGGTCAGTCGCACTTCGGTTGTGGGTTCGATTCCCACAGCCTTGTCCGAAGCGATGGGCTGTCGCCCGTCCTACAGGTTGTCCTTTTTCTAAAACTACATTACTATAACATCACATAAATAATATAAAAAAAAAGTTCTATACTTAAGCAATACTAACTTATGGTTAACATAATCCATTACAATCTTTAGTCTTATCTAAAATACTTCGGTCCAAGCTCATAGTATAAAGAAAATGATTAATTGAAATGTTGCCAACCAAGCATGTGAATACCATCATTTATCCCCCATATATCTTGTTGGTCACATTCCAATCATGTGAATACCTTAATGATGTATTCTCTTGAAAAAAATGAATACCCATTAAACCTTAGTGAAAACATGAATGCTGTCAAAAGTTAACTCTTTCCACATACCAAAATCCAAAAATTCTATATACCAAAACCATGATATAACCTTCTCCTTATATCGTTCATGAGCTCATGAATACTATCAAACATTTAATTTTCTCCTTATCCCTTCATTATGCGCATATCATCTACATTCCAAAAATATCTGAATAACCTTTCATGGATACTGGTAACATTAATCAGACAATAGTGTAACAATCCTTACATGTCTCTTTATTCCATAGTACCATGAGATTACTTATACAACATTACACATGATAAACATGTAATCATTCCACTACATTCTTAAACCATTGACCGAGCTTCAAAAATTCTTTCATCTCACATATCATTTGTAGTCTCTTCATCATCATCCACATAAATACTTCCCATATGACCATACTGATTATCTTCATGAGACTTTCCCTTAGGGCATTGGTTTGCATAATGCCCGTACATTCCACATTTAAAACATTTAACCATTGTTGATGTCGTAGCAATACCATTATCCTCATCCATGTTGTTAACTGAAACTTTTCCTTTGCATTTACTTGCTTTGTGTCCTTCTTTTCCACACCCAAAGCATCTTCCAGTTCCCTTGAAACATTCTCCTTGATGCCTCTTCCCACATGATTTACATAGGGGAAATTGAACTTTCTTTCCTCTATGGTCATCATGAAACTCCATCTTTCTCTTATTAGCCGAGTTAGGAAACTTACCAAATTTTATTTTATTGATCATATTATGAGATTGCTGATTCGGCATAATGATGATGTTTGGACTTCCAAATCCCATTTCATTTGGTTGCTCATGAAGAATATCAGTCCATTGTCCATCATATCCTCCATTATCGTGAATCACCTTGTTTCCAGCCATTTTCTAAAACCCAAAAAGAATAGTGTGAGAGGAAAAAATCATAATGAAGGGGGAGTAACTCAAATATCTAACATCTTTGGTTTAATCTAATATCGTTACCATAGTTCTAGGACTATATCCTATACATATACTTATCCTTAGGGACATCCCTAGACATACCTTAGAAATATCTCTAGGGATCTCACTAACGTTTTCGCATCCTAGTTTCCAAAGGTTGACTAAACCTCCCTCTGATACCAACTGTAGAGACCCGAAGCTTTACGTACATGGACATTACATTACATTAGTGGAATACTTAGTACATAACAAAAACACACACACAAGGATCGTAATAGTTTAGTGTCTTTGGAAACTTGGAACGTAATCTTCTAATCGTGGTGAAAGATATTCAATATCTCCCATAAAGATCTTCCTTTTTTTTTACCTAAAACCTTTCTTTATATCCTGGGGAAAGAAAACATAAAAGGGTGAGCTCAAATGCTCAGTAAGGGTAAACAAAAGAAATATCAATCACATCATATACATAAGCACATAACTATTGGAAATCTTAACCTGCAAAAGAGATCATAATTTCATAACATGGAGTAAATCATGGCAGTGAAATGTAATCACAATAATCATAACATAAAACATGAAACTTTGTGGCATTCACACATAATCATAGAGAATCATTTCTTGTTAGTCAAGACTCATTGCCAAGACTATCTTAGTGGACAAAGTCCCTTTCTGAATCGAGTAACCCTCGTTTCAGTCCTGTTTCACTGAACCGGTATAACCTACCATTCCAGCCATGTCTATCTCATGAGATATAAAATCTTTACCCAATTCATTGGAGGGAGATATAGGTCCCACCCATCTTATAATGAATCCTTTCTTATGTGTGCCACATAATCATAAACCATACATCATAGCGTAACCCATGTAATAAAAATGGGATTCTTAATCAACATGACATCATAAAACAATTCATATAAGATAAAGGAATTCATAAAAATATTTCCATCACAACATAATCAAATCCATGTAATAATAGGGATAAAAACAGAACCCTTTTATTATCTTAGATGGAAAATAATTTCGATAAAATACTTGAACTTCATTCTTGAGGAAAATATCCTTTCTACTTCAAAAACACTTTTCCTTTCTTAACATGTCATACAATTTTAAACTAAAAGAAGTTGATTAAAAATAAACTTGAATACTTGTAAAGGAAGCTTCTTGGAAATAATGTTTTAGAAATCCATTCATGCCGTATAAGTTAAAAAAAACATTCTTCGTACTTTTGTCGGAAAAGTCAAAAAGTACCTCGTACGAAAAACGACAAAAGATTCCTTTCATATCTTTTACTAAAAACTCACCGAAGGATAAAATTGGATTTAAACTAGTGTAAGTGGATGGAAACAATATTACATATTGAGGGAACATGGATGTGGATGATAAAATACAACCCAATAAATACTTACGAATAAACAATCTCGGATAAAAATGAGATTGTGATATTTCCCTTACCTTAGGTCCGATTTGCTTCGTATGTGTCCAAACCTCCTGTATAATGATTTAAATAATGTCATTGACTTATTACAAAATCATATTCATTGTTATGATATCATATATGGTTCACTTGTGACATTATATTACCCGTTCTTTTGTAAATTCCATGTTAAAGAAGCGTTTTGGGTAAAATCGTTTCATTTATCGTAGGTGTTTTGACTTGTTGTTCTTGACATTATTATTACTTATATCATTAATTACTTTCAGAATATAAAATATGATTTATATATCATATATATTCAGTATATATATATATATAACAGATAGATAAATGAAATGAAAAACACCGTTCATGGAGACGGTAGTCCGTACGTACGCATGAACACTGTTTTCCTTTCCTTATTGTCTTGAATGGAAGTAAGTAGATGACATACATATATATATATATACATAAATCCAGTAGCTTTTTAATGTCATATATTTCATTATTATTTCTTATATATACTTTATAATCATTCTTAAATGGTTAACATGGAGAATGAATCTCATCGCGTCGTGGAGACGGTAGTCCGTACGTACGCACAAGCGATGATATCATTTCCATAAATATTGAATTGAATTGGAGTGTATTATACAATATATCAGAATCAATATGATGTTGTAATAACTATGTATAGTTATTCTTTACACCATTATACCCATCCAATTAAGGTGGTGGCGGAAAATAGATTACACCACGGCGTGGAGACGGTATTCCGTACGTACGCACGCGCGGTGATTTCCTTTTTCCGTAGGATGGATAGAAGGTTAATTATAGTTGTTTCATATTTATAATAACATATCATTATATAAGAAATACTGATGTTATTACTTTATCATGAAACAACTAAAGAAGAAGAAGTTGAAGAAGAAAGAAATTGAAAAGATCGGTAATGAATATTACCTCTTCTTTGAAACGCCTCTTTGAATCCTTCACTTAGGGAACTAAGATTGGTCTTTGAAGAAGACCAGGACCTCTAGGATTATTCTAGGGAAGTGGAGAAGGGATTTTTTCAGGGGTTGGACGAGCTTGAGTGCTCAATTTGATGTGAGGAGGAGGGGGAGGAGGTGCCCTTTTATAAGGGAGGAGAGGGGCACCTTAGGAATATCTCAAAATATTATTTTATATTAAAGTCAAAATCGGTTTATAATGGTTCCAAAGGGTCTTATTTCGAAGCTAAAGTGGGGATGGGTCTAAATACTATCAACCAATAGGATTTAGACAAGTTTATGGTATTATTTTAACCTTATCAATTAGATTTAACTCTAAGTTAAATAATTTAACTTTTACCCTGTCTTTTTGTTTTCTTTCACTATATGGTTAATAAACTTACTATAACATGCCAAATGAACCCCAAATTGTTTATTATTAATATATATATCCTTATCTAAGTCATTTGGACGAACCTTAGATTTTTAGGAATAAAATAACAATTAGTAATATAATATTTGGTTTAAAAACTATTTTGTGTCAATTTTGACACTATTTGATATATGATTTTTGTGAAAGTCATAACAGAATTATATGTTCAAAACAAGTTGGTTAAAGCAACACTAATATATCATAGTAACCTAGAAAATTAGTGGAATTCATAAAAAGTCTCAAATTACATTTATTTTGGTGTTTATAACATCAATTATGTCAATATTTCATTAATAAGATAATTACTACATCATCTTTGTGTCATAATAAATGATAATTATTTAATCCCTAAAAATTCTAAATAAATTCTTATGATGTAGATAATTGAATTAGCTTTCTGGAGACTATTCATGTACGAAGTTTCATGAAGTGTATCACTAGATTAAAATTATTATACTTATATAATTTAAGAAAGTGACATGTTGTCACATTCTTTGGTTTTAATAATAATTAAATTATTTTCATTGACAAAATTTAATTAAATGAATCTAATCCGACCCTTAGGTGATATGGGTCGATTTTTAGTCGTCCAATAGGATTTTGACATTTGTTAGGGTAATTTTAAAATATTATATTTACCCTTAATTACCCGATTTACCTTTAACTATGGTAAATAAAATTTACTGTAGTTACTATTCGTAATTCCCAAAATTAAAAAGTAGCCTATTAACATAATTTGGACCCTCTGATTCCAAATATGGAATCCATTTTTTAAAATTCAATACACAGACGTTGCAGAAATTAAATTAAAATTAACCCCGTTGTCGAATAAAAACGGGTTTTTGTTTAAAACATTGCAAAAGATTGAATTGATTTAACCTACGAATTCAAGGTAAAATCAATGCTAATGACATACATTATATTAAATGGTAAAAATATATTCTATTTATAATTTAAAACCATTAAATATTATAATTTAACCACATAAGATATTATGATGAAAAAAGTTGTTTTTAATTAAAATATAGCGTGTTTTTACTATTCATTAAAATGTGAAAGTTACCAGAATAATATGAAAAATTTATCCAAAGTAATTTTTTATTTCTTGATTCCAAATAATAATTTTATTTTGTCAAATTGAACTTATAAACATGTCAAAAACCAGATTTAATGTGGGTGCGCCATCAAAAGGCAGCAAAACTGCATTTTTTGAAAAATACTTATTTTACCCGAAAAAATTTATTTTGTTCTTATACCATGTTCTAGAAATGTGTAAGATGAATAATAATGTTATAAAATTCAAAATTTAGTTAATACTATTCATAACGGCTAGTTCATGACAATATTATAATAATATAACATTGTTTATTAAAACCCGGTATTGCGTACAACACACGCTATCGAGGAAGGTCGTGATTGCGTGTAATGCAAGCCAAGTCAGGGTTGCGTGTTGTGAAAGAATCCTTCGTTTTTTCGTATAACAGAATCCAACCATATTTCATTTATACATTTAATATATATATATATATACTCAATGTTGCGTATAATAACTATTATCAAAATTGTGTGTAACACGGTCCAAGAATAGTGTTGCGTATACTGCAAGCTAATACGGTGTTGCGTATAGCGCAAGGTAATCTTGGTGTAGAATACAACATAAGACATTAATGAAATTAAAATAATATTTTTCATAAAATCTCGGGGTGTTACAACATAAGTTCATTAACACCATCCTTTATATGTTCCATGTATGATATGAACGAGTCATATCACTTTGAGGGGGCGGTAGTCCGCGTACTTCCTCAAATGAAATTATCGCATTTACTCATTATGGAAACCATAAAGGTGTGATATAAATGGAAAATACAAAAGAATAGAGAAAAAATAAACATAATATATATCATATATAAATACAGTTCCATCATAATGGCCACCATGATAGGCGGTTGGAGATATTTGAATAATCATCGTTTCGTAAGGAAGTAGTTCGCCGTCCATAGAAATAATATATTCTTTACCCATTAGATGGAAGTGTGTGTAAGTTTAGTTAGAATAATTCTCATAAAAAAACCTAGTATATTTAGGATACTGTTTTTTTTATAAAATAAAGAAATAAAAAGAGTTTAGTGGTTGTAGAAGTAAAATAAAAGAAAAGAACTTAAGAGGAGACATTACCTTTAAATCGGGTAACTCCCTTTGGTTTGAACCAAAAGGTTTACTTGAAGTGCCATATTCCTAAGGTAAGGCTTATAAGTGGAAGATAGGTATCTTGAGATATTATTTTGGAAGAGTTTTTATGATCCAAGGAGCTTGAGAAGTGTGAGTAATGGGTTAGACGTGATGGATTTTTATAAGGGGGAGGAGGGGCTCTTTAGGAAATCTTGCAAATATTATTTTATTATATAATGATTTTAGGTTTATAAAGATCCAAAACTCATTAAAGTAGATGATAAGGTGAATAATGTTCTAAATAAAATCATACAATAATAATTGGACAGGTTTTGGATATTGTTTTAATCTTTATAATCTTATTTATTTAAATCATTCATTAATGAGATAAACACTACATCATTATTTTGTCATATATAATTTTATTTATTTGATGTCTAAAAATTATAAAAAAATACCATGATGTATTAATAATTTTTAGATTTCAAATGAATATTTATATTCTAAGATATAACTTGTATAACCCCATGTAAAAATTGATTTACTAAAAGATATTTGTTTATGTCATTTTTTCCTTTACTTTAATTTAATTAAAATAAAGTGTCATTATCACACTTAAGTGGCTCCATGGGGTCCCAAAATTGACCCAAGAATAACCATGGTCAGAAATGTATCAACCAATAGGATTAGGACATATGTTAGGGTAATTTTATATTATTATAATATTATTTTTTACCCTTATTTACCAGATTTACCCTTTTAACCATGGTAAATAAAATATTTACAGAAGTAAATATTTAAAATGTCTAAAAATAAAAGTTAACTATTTAAAAAAAATTTACCTACTAATTCGAAATATAGAATCTATTTTTACAAATTCGAAACACAAAAGTGGCATAAATTAATTTAAAATTAATTCCCGCTGTCAAAACAAAAAGCGTGTTTTTAAGAAATAATAACTATCAAAATATTGACACTTGTTTATGTCAAATTTCAAAGTGAAATTACTTCCAATGACCAAAATTGGATTAAATGGTAAAAATACAATCTAATTAAACTTTAAAACCAAATAAAAATATAATATATCCATATAAATAAATTAGATTAAAAGACAATTTTGAATTAAAATATAGTATTTTTCACAATTCATTAAAAAAAATAAACATTATCAGAAAAATACCAAAATTTCATCCAAAGTAAATTTTGATGTGCCGATTCTAAATAATAGTATTACTTTGTCAAATAGAACATATAAAAGTGACAAAAAATATATTTAAAAAGGGTTCTCCATCAAAAGGCGATAAATCTACCTTTTAAAGAATATTAGATTATCTGTGCTTAAAATTTGATTCATTCACATTTTAAGCCGCTAAAATTTATTGGATGAATATAAAACAAATTAACAAACATGTATAATCATATTGTAGTTAGTTATTTTCATTCCTACTAATACAACGGCTAGGACTTAACTACCATTTAAAATAATATTATATATTTTTTTTATCAGTATGACTCAGCATTATGTGCAACATGAGATTTTCGGAGAAACCCAATGTTGCGTATTAGGTAATCCATTGAACATAGAACCCCCTTTAAAGTAAAATTAATATTTAATTCACAAATATTAATAAATACGAAAATGTCTTATTCTTTATTTACTTGTGATGTTACAATAAAACTAAGCAACGACAAAACAATCGTCCCCAATGTACGAGCTAGTAAGGTCTAGCATGGTCCGTGTAATATCCTTGGAAACCTGAAAACAATTTTATACATGTAGGGTGAGAATAAAAGTATAATCAGTAGGAAAATCCAAAGTCACTTGTGCAAAAGTGGGAGAAGCATACTAATTCCCCTATAAAAAAACAATAGAAATTCAAAATCACCTAACAAAGTATAATATCCACCCCAACCTCACCAAGGAACACTCCCCAAATAATGAAAGTAAAGTAAAGTAAATATTAAGTACATCGATATTTGGAAACCACACACCACTTCCCACTAGTTAACTGCTCATCCCTTACAGCGAATGTCCTGACACTACCATGATCTTCCACAAACCCCACTATCACAACGTTCTCGTACACACTTGGGCCACAAACCACATCACATCTCACCTGCAAACACCTAGGACTCAACCATACCACACCTTTTCTAAAAACACCTGGGCCACATCCCAAAGACACCTGGGATGCATACCTCTCCCGCAGACACCTGAGCCTCACAACCACACCACAAACTACCTGAAGAGTCTTGGGATACTAATGCCTAGAAGAGGGAGCAACGAAGACACAATAACCATCCATTCATCCTCCCACCGAGATGTTGGTAAAAAAACCCTCCTCTATAATGATGGGGGTGTTCGGTACGTATTTCTCATCACGGGTGGGGTGAATATAGAAAAAACAAGGTACTACATGTATATATATAGGTACCAAACACTCATCCCAACCTACGGGTTTTCCAAACAAAAACCACCCCACACCACAAATTCCCTTACTGCTATCTCTAAATGCATGTACCACCACAAACTATGGTTAATTATGTATGTCGATAAATAAACACCACTTCACTACTTGACACAACTCGAAACATACCACCAACCAAATTATTTAACCAGTTGTCATTCTACATTATCAATTCATTTATTTACTTATTCCATCCTAACCTGGGAAACTACCAAACACTACAAACGTTATAAGTTAAAGCAACCATACTAACCACTGCCAAAGCCAAACAAAGAAAGAAGGGCCAAGGTAAAAGAATCTACTATAACACCCATTCATAAAATATCAGTCTCTAGAAACTCTAGTAGAAAGGACCACATAAGGAAAAACCATCATTTTTAAAAATAATCCCTCCCAAACCATCCACAACAATCCTGCTGCACAAAAAGAACCTCATCCAGCAAAACAAAAAAAACTCAATAACTTACAGTCCCACTACACACTCCCCTTTCTTGAATACCCATTCAACCACTGCCCCCATCATTCTTCAAAGTCATGCCACCTTGTCCTTTCTCTCAACAAGTAAATACCAAACACACCTCATCAAAACCACATTGGGTAGCCCCACTTCACAAAATAACACCACACTAAGGATATAAATGCATCACAACCCCAAACTGCAGCCCCGCTGCTCAACCACTTCCAGATGTAGTCCCACTACATAAACAATTCATACATTCCACAATCAATAAATATCTTAACCTAAGATACCATCACACCACCCTTTCCACCCCATACTCATAACCAAACTCCCCGCTATATCACCACAAGACCATCACAAACACAAGGTCGAATTGAACCATACACAACACACAACCACACCATACAACAAGGTGTATTCAGATTTAGTAGTACTTGTTCTTTAATTCCACTTTCATTATTCAGGTGTGATCATAGAATAAGTTTGATCCTAGGGCGTCCATATATTTAATCGAATATAAATGATTAACCGATTTCATAAAAATAAGGTTGTTTACGGAGTATAAAAAAAGTATTTATAGACCAAGAAGGTGCAAAAATAGAGACCAGAAACAACCATGATTTTCAGAAGGCATACAACCCTTACAAAACTCGACATGGATCAAGGAAAATATATAAAAAAAATGAAACCATTATCATTATCTTCACAGCCCCTCATTTATTTCTTCGTTAAATTTGGGTTCAACTATTTTCAAAAGGGGACATGAGTACACCCACCACGCATGATACAAAGATAAAAGAGAGAAGAAGGAATACCTACTTGGAACAATAGATGATCAAAAATTCCTCATTACACCAAAATAGGGGGTTGTGGGAGAAGTAGGAAAGACTCCAGGGGAAAATCGAACAGACTACTACAACATAGGCACACGATTCCTCATGGAAGAAAGGTTCTCAATGCACCAGGAGAAAATGGAAGGGTTAAAAGAAAGAGAGGATCTCAGATTTAGAAAATCCAGATCCTATATCAATGAAAGGGAAACACTTTCAAGGGCCATTAAAGTCAGATCGTGTCCAAGACCACATGGTTTGACTATTTCAAAGTCCCCATAGCATTAGGATATTAAAGATAAAATAAATAACCATTGAAAAACCTTTATAAACACGTTTAGAAATTCTCAAAAAAAATATTTAAACTCGATTTACAACAAATAAAATGTAAGAGGGGTGAAAATGATTTTTTTTTGGAAAAAATGGAAATGACTCAATGATGGGTGAGTCACCGACACGAGTCACCGACAATGATTCAACAAATCCTGACTCACTGATGAATGATCCAGTGACGCTGAGCCACTGACGTGACTCACCGAAGCCCGACCTACTGACACCCTGACCTATCGATGCCTCGACCAACTGACGCCCTGACCTATCAATGCCTCAACCTACCAAGGCCCTGACCCACCGATGCCTCGACCTACCAATGCCTCAACCTACTGATTCCCAGATCTATCTACGCCTTGACCTACCGACACCCTAACCTACCAAAGCCTCGACCTACTAGCACCTCGACCTAGCCATTAGAAAAACCAGAATTTTGGAAAACTCTTGAAATGAGCTATCTGTGCCTCCTAGAACACCCCAAACACTAGATTTTGAAAAATTAATGGACTGGGAAGTTTCATGCCATTACATCAGATACCTATCAAACTATTATCACCCTCTAGAATTCAAAACCCAACCTAGAAGAAAAAGGGGTCCGAACAACCACCCCGTAAGATGCCTTTGAAGGATAAACCAGCCTGTGTTGTTTGAAAGATGGAGTAAAACCTCGACATCAAAGAAAACCTCCTCTAAAATATTCTAACTCAAACATCCACAAGATACCCCACACAAGAACAAAATATCTGGACACATGAATTAGGGAATTTCTTCCTCCATGTCAAGATACTATCTGCTCTGGGCATCACTAACTCACCCACACATGTTTAATCGCATCTCAATTAATGAATATATATTTGGAATCAGGTTTCCCACTTTTCACATGTTAGGACTTCATTACATACTATGGAATGAGGAAAAAACTCATATCATAATGAATGAGGTTCAAACACTACATCATAAAGAAAAACACACAAGAAAAACTCAAAACAACTCTAGGTACTGGGTACACATCTGCGTCTCCCTCTCCCAAGTACTCTCCTCTAGGACACCATGCCTCCATAACATGCGAACCAAAGGAATGATCCATACACACATCACCTCCTCCTGACGATCCTAGATCTACATTGGATTCTTCAAGAATTCTTCATCGTCCTCAATATCCAACTCTCCCCAGTAAATGACATGGGATTCATCGTGAAGATACCGATGAAGATGGAAGACATGAAAGACATCATGGATCTTACTCAACTGTGGTGGAAATTCCAGCTAGTATGCCACCTCACCAACTCACCCCAACACCTCAAAAGGTCCGATGAACTTGGGAGAAATATTTCTCCATCTACCAAACCTCCACTTCCCATGTCGAGGGGAAAAACTTAAAGAACACGTGGTCCCCAAAATCAAACTCCAAGGGACTTCTCCTACGACCAACATATGACTTCTGCAGGTCCTGTGCTGCCTTCATCCTCTCATGGAAAAGCAGAACCTTTTCTATTGTACTCTTAACCACATCTGGAATAAGAACAACCACCTTGCCAACTTCCATCCTACACAAAGGTGAATGACATGACCTCTCATACAAGGCCTCGAATGGATCCATACCAATGGAGTATTTCTAGATATTATTGTAAGAAAACTATACCAATGGAAAATGTCACACCCAAGACCCACCAAAGTCCAAGACGCATGCTCACAGCATGTCCTCCAATGTCTGGATGCCCCTCTATTTCTACCCATCCGTTTGAGGTTGAAAAGTAGTTCTGAGGTGTAACTAAGTCCCAAAAGCATGCTATAACCCCCTTTAGACTCATGAGATAAAACTTGTATCCTGATTTGAGTCAATGGATCTTAAAACCCCATGAAGCTGCACCACCTCATCCATATACCTCTATTCTAAGGAATCCATTATACTCAAATACTTGATCAATAAGATGTGATCTAATTTCATCAGCTAATCCACTACTACCCAGTTGCATTGAATCCTCCCTAATCCCTGAGTAATCCAGTGACAAAATCCATCGAGATGTCATCCCACTTCCACTTGAGGATATCTAATGGCTATAACAGACTACTGGGAACACAATGATCAACCTTCACCTGTTGGAACACTAAGAACCTTGCCACAAAATCCACCACTGCCTGCTTCATCCCGGGCCACCATAATTGTTCCCTCAATACACAATACATCTTGGAAACTCCTGGGTGTACCGCTAGGGGTGAGATAAGAAACTCACGGAAAACTACCGCTACAATAAAATGACTGTATAGAGGTGGTTTTTTTATCTAGTGGTGGTTTAAACAGCCACTATATGGTTCTATGACTATTTCAAAAAACCACCACTAAAATTGGTTTTGGAAATCGACATGCGACAATTTATTCTATTTTGCATAAGTTTCTGGAAAGTGTCATAGAAGACGTATTTTCAGAGGTTTTCTTTGTTTTAGTGGCAGTTTTAGATTAAAAAATAATTGGGATCTATCGGTGGTTGAAAACCACCACTAAATCCTTGCCTTTTTACTAAAAAAACCACCACTAATACGGATAAAACTGCCACTATGTAATTTTTTTTCATATTTAGTGGTGGTTTTAATCACCAACCCTAAAAAACTACCATAATATAGCGGTGAATTAAACTACCGTGAAAAAAAAAATCTATCTCTAGTGGTGGTTTAAACCTACGCTATATCACGAATTAGAAAAAAACAGGTTGTAGGTTCTTTATCCCCAGAATCTACAGCCAGAACAACAAAACAGTGACACTGAAAATTTTACCAGATCATCAAATATATCATCAATGTAAAAGGAAAATGACATGTTAAAACTAAATAATCAATGTACATTGATTCACACCAAAACATAAGTAATCTACATATTGACCAAGGAAAACAACACATTGAAAGAAATAATACATTTCTCAATACATTGAAATAATCAAACAAAACAAAACACATTATAAGAATCAATCTATATGTAAAAGAGATACAAGAAAATAAACATCATATATGATCATGTTGAAATTTAAATCTCTATATCCAGTTGAAACACATCATATAGACACATGGTTATAAAACACATACATAGGGCACCCGTTGTCCCGATCCCATCTAAAATATAAGAAAAAGATAAAAAAATAACCACATTGGACGTACTGATACATGAAAAAACACTCTCCACTAATCATTTCCCAATGATGAACTCTTCTTGTCACCCTATCCATATCTATCTCTACTTCCTACTATCGACACCTATAAGACAATTATATTGAAAATTAAACAATATTGTATATTTATATTTAAACTTAAAATAAATAATTTTTTTAAAACTAAATGATTTTGAAGTTGTGTGATTTACCTTATCACCACCAGCCATCACTTGAAATACCCATTTGTCAGCCAAAGACCTCATAAGGTAATAGTCTCAAACCCATCTGCACACTCGACTAGGATTCTCCTTCCCAAAAACTTTACTAACTGGGTCATCTTGGGATACTGAGTAGAACTGTGTGGGATTAACATCCCATAGTTCTTTAATTTTTACCTATAAATAAAATATTATTCATATTTGAAGAAATATATATTAATATAGTGAAAACTGATAATAATTTATTATAATGAAAAATGAATTCATACCCCAACTTCTTTGGCAATCTCATTAACAAAACTCCCATCATATTTTTTATGAACATTCAACCACACTTCTGTTTGGGATGCTCGGTGGCCTAAACTCGAAGAATACATTAAATGAAGATAAGTCAACAATTTAATATATGGAACATATAACATTGTATAATAAATATTTAAACTAATGAAAAGATTATTAGAGTCGATCAACTTCTAGAAAAACTCTTTGACCCCGTAGTGCGTGTATAACGCTTCCTCGGAATTGTTGTCATTTAATAAAATAAAACTAATTTCAAAATATATATTTTGAAAAATTCATGTAGAAAAATAATATAAATGATAACATATGCACAATACTAAAAAAAACTATACATAGTAATGATAATGAATGACTACACAAATGTCATAAGTGGTTGATAAATGAAGGGATAACTACACATACAATCATTTTATCCTTCAATCATATCAGTTTCCTGCTCCATCAATACTTAATATAATTCATCCACTCTTGAAAGACTAATATTTTCAATATCATGATATAAAACTAAATCTATTTCTTTCTATTTATGGGATTCAATGTTAGAGGTCAAATCTTTCACTTCATCCCCCATATCATACAAGTATCTTTGTTTTACATGAGAAACTATACTCTACCCTTCATCCACGAAATCTTTCACATAATATTCCATTTTCTCTTGAGATTATAAGATATATGGATCATGTAGTTCACGATCACCAACATCTATCAAACAAGAGAAGTTCACAGAAGTAAATTGCAAGGAATCTATTTTAACACCCATGGTAATATCCACCTAATTGCATTTGAATAAGACAACTGAAAAATCTATATGGTAGTTTAATTAGATAATATCAGTCAATTTTCCATATTATTCCACTTTATTAAATGTAAATATTCCACTATTATATGTTTTCAAACCCTCTTCCCAATCAACTGTATGGAATATAAATCCATTCATGTTATAAGTGTCAAACTTTCTAGCATGTTTTAGAGGGCCTCAAGAAAGAAACTTCAAATATTCTGACAACTCTACTCAACTATCGGTATTCATGATCTGAAAAAATTAATATACATTATTATATTTAAAAAATATATTTATCAACCTAATATCCATATTTATTTCAATATTTATGAACTTACACATCGTGCAAACCATTCTACAAGATCTTTATTAACAGTGTTTGTTATATCATTCTCATTTTGTGTTCGTCCTATTATTCATCTCTTTGTTTGTATCTTCAAATCTTCAATAAATGGATATGAAATTTCACTATTTATTAGAACATATCTATGTGCCTATAATAATTATATTTATGTTAGTGTAACATTTGAGCTCCTCCCAACTAATCAGCCAATAGTAGGATAGTTTTTTGATTTCCCCTATATTTCAAATTGAGTTGATGTGTCTTCAACACATAAAACTTGATTTAATCTTGTCTCAATATCATCATTTTTTTAGAAAAAAAGGTAATACATTCCTCTTCCAAATAACTTTTAGAAATAAAGCATTTAGGTTGAGCTTTATTTTTCACGTTTTATTTCAAAATCCCAAGATATTTGTGAAATAAAATAAAAAAACATAATTATGTATTTAATGAAGTTCCAAGAATTGTTTACTTAAATGAAAAACATATACATAAATTACCTCTCAATTGGATACATCCATCGATAATGTACGGGGCCTCATAGTTTAGCTTACTCAACCAAATGCACAGTTAAATGCATCATGACTATAAAAATCGACGGAGGAAAGATCATCTCCATTGCAAAAAGTGTCTATAAAAATCTCTCATGAAGTTTGTTAAGCTTAAATGGATGTAGATTTTTCTCACATAGCTGTCTAAAAAATGTTCAGAATTGGAGTATAATAGCAGTAAACTTTTAGGGTAATAATATACACAATGCCAATAGAAGTAACTACTATAACAAAATATGTGAATCGTGGATTTTCAATCCATGTAACCTACGATTATTTAAGTCAACACATCTTGAGATGTTACTTGAATACCCATAAGATACCTTTATATGTTTTAAAATTCAAAGGAATGTATCTTTATTCCTATTTTTCATTGAAAAAATTAAAGGAGCATACTTTCCATTCTCATCTGGCCATAGATCACGCTTTATGTTCATTTCTTATAAGTCTTTCTGAGTATTGAGATGATCCTTCAGCTTTCCATGATCATTAAGCAATGTTAAGATCAAATTTTCACAAACATTCTTATTAATATACATCACACAAAGATTATTCCATTACCAATTAAATTCCAAATATGGAAGTTTGAAGAATATTTTTTTTTCCATTGCTGTGTTCCGATTTCACTTGACGATGCACTTTGAACTTGTTTTCCACTATCATTCAAATGATGCACCTTCATCAATTCAGTTTCAACATTTACAAGTTGTATCAATATTTTAGAACCTGTTAACAACTTTTGAGGTGGTCTATGATCAATGAAACCTTTTACTTTTGACTTGTCCAGTCAAAATCTATGAGATGCATTGAGAAATACTCGATGACACAAGAAGAACCATTTTATACTATGAGGTAGCCGCTAGGGATCAAAATCAAACTTACAAACAGGACAAGCCAAACCCATGTAATTTTTCCAACTAGATAAATTCCCAAGTCTAGGGAAGTCACTAAAGGTCCACATTAGAGCAACTTTCATTTTGAACATTGTTCTAGAAGATGCATCATACGTCTCAACATAGGTGATCCATTAATCCTATAATTCTTCAATTAAAGGCTGAAAGTATACATCAATAACATTTCTAGGCATTTTTTTTCTAGGGATAATCATCAAAATTATAAAATATTTTTTTTGCATACACATCCACAGAGTCATACTGTAAGGGATCAAAAAAATCGTACAAATGCTATAACTGGTACCCAAAGTCCCAAATGGGTTGAATCTATTGACAACCAATCCCAATCAAACATTACTAGGATCAAATGAGAAATCTGTATGTAATGAATCAAATGTATTCTACGATTTTGAATCTCTTGGATTTCACATTAACCCATCATTGTTATTATCTAAAGAATGCCACTTCATGTGTTCAACAATTTTTGATGACATGAATAATCTTTGCAATCAAGTATTTAAAGGAAAGTAATGCAAAACCTTTGCAGGTGTGTTCATTTTTTTCTTCTTCATGGTAGTATGTTGATTCAGACTTCCAACATCACCCATAAACTACTGTCTAGAGGAATAACATTTCTTGAAATATTGTCTACTTGAATCCTCTCCCCAATAAAGCATACAATCATTGGGACACACATGAATTTTTATATACTTGAGAGCAAGCTTGTTAACAAATTTTTTCATATCATAAAAAGAATCAGGGATCTTTTCTTCAGGAAATGAATCACACTACAATTCCAATATTATAGACATCTACTCATTTATAATTCCACAAAGGAATTTGATATGGTACAACTTCAGCAAAAAAGAAAGTTTTGAATATTTCAAACATCTACTATACAACTCTTGATTTCCATCTTCAACTAAAACAAGAAATGAATCTTTCTGCTCAGTGAAGTTTTCTCTTACATTAGTCTCTATAGAATCAAGAAGAGGATCCAATGATATGTTACAATCTTGATCTGGTTGTCCTACAGTCTTAGAAACATCACTTGTCATGTTGATATTTGTAGCACCCTAAACTGGTTGTTCTGATATGTTTTTATGTTGATGTTGGTTTCTTGAAATGCTGAATGCATAATTTATAGGGTTTTTTTTATTTCATTTTACATTTTCAATGAAGTTGGGAGCTCATTCTATGGATTGAAATCAGTGCTAAACCTTTATGTAATGTTAGATTATCCATGCCAAATCCAACAAAAATAATGAGCAGGGAATTGCTTCAATATCAAGTGTTTATAAACTTTATCTCTATTCAACCATATTTTAAATTTACATTTCAGACATGTACATCTTATTCTACCATCAATAGATCAATTGGAAATTGAAAAATATAAAAACTCTTCCAAATTCTTAACATATTAAGGTGTGTTCCTCAGTAATGTGATCCAGATTTTATCCATATATATCACAATGTGCCTACATATTATGAAAAAAATTAAAACACATAACTATTACTAAATAGGAAAATAGATTCATATATACTAGTTGAAAAAATATGAATATTTTAAATAACCATACACCGCCTTTTAAATGTACATATAACCATCTATGAAATAAGAATTATAGAAACTTATAAAAAATAATAAAAATATTTGGACTATTAGAATATGTCGATGAAGAAACTGGTGTAGAGTAGTGAACTTAGACCCTTTAATTGATACAGAACAAGGAAATATAGGGTAAATAAATATTCCCCAACAAATCAGTATAATGAATCCATGAAGTTCTAAATTTCTTTCTTATTCTTTATCCACTTCTTTCCTTATCTTCTATTTATAGACAAAAAACAAATGGATAACATTATTTATAAATCCATTTAATCTTCTACACATGGGTGTTTCCTAATTCTTCATCATACATTTAAAACCCAAAAGTTAGAAATTAAAATAGAAACATATTACTGTTTAAAGTATCATGCTCAAATTCAAAAATACTCAATGTATTTCAGTCATGGTATCATTTTCTAGTGACACAGGATTTCTACCATTCAAACAGATGATATAAACTACTAATTAAATATAATAGGGAAATTTTATAACTATATATCCCATGTACGGGTAAAATATTTTTTTTCATAGGCTGCATAAGGGTACCTCATAATTTTTATAATTTTTGTAAAGGTAACCTTTAAAATATACAACATGCATAAAGATAATATGAATTTTACACATGTTGTATATAGGAAAAATTATAATACTATGTAAGGGTAAGAAAAAATTATAAGCATTGTATAAGGGTAACTAGTAAAGTTTTGTAATGGTAAGATTTTACTTAAACTGGTCATGTAAAGGTAACTAGAAAAGTAGTATAAAGGCAATCCAAATTTAAATCAGGTAATGAGCATTTTATAAAGCATGCGTAAAGGAAAAACATAAATTACATACACTATTTAAAGGTTTCTAGTTCACTACAAAATGGTAACTTACATTTTTTTCATGCCACTTAAGGGTAGATTAGCACTTTTATAGAGGTAAGAAACACTTGTTTAAAGGTAATAAACACTTGTGTAAAAGTAAGAATCACTTGTGTAAAGGTAAGAATATAATTGATTCCAATACTAGAAATTACACACATGTTTTTCCTATGATCCAATCACATTAAAATTTACAACCAATTTATTTTACCACATAATTTATATACATGATTCCTTGCATCATCCATAATTTTTTACTCTCTCAACATCGTTATTTTCATCAGCTGTATCATGTATAATCATCCCATTGTATTCTTTCTATGTTAAATTTTCTTTCTTGTGAGGATGAATAAATAGAAACTAGTCAAATATTGAATTATTCATTACAATCCTTTCATTTTAATCATGAATATAATGAGACTTATTTCTCTAAATTTTAAAACCAAACATAATTATTTATCTAGAAAACAAATTTTTTATATGGTTAAGCTTGTACTCACACCCTACATAGTAATTTTAGTGCACTTGTAGAATTCATGCTCAAGGATCTATTCAAGGGAAAGGTCCCTGTGGTGTATAGTTAAATAGGTAGGTAGGAGGATATAGATATTTTTGGATGGAGTTTGGATTGAATTAATACATGTGTTTCTTTTATTTTTTTGGCTTACAGTACTCTAGATCCTTTTTGTTAGTTTTCAGTTTTATATCTGGCATTCTATACCACTACTACATGAGATATATTTTTATAGGTTTATACTCTAATGGTAACTATTTTATTTTTGATTGATTTATTATTGTTATCAATTTTTTATATACACTAATTTTAATCTAGTACTGAGGGAATAATATCCCCATACCATTCTATAGGCCCTCATTTCTATTTGGAAACCTCTTTTGTATGGGGAGGAATGAATGAGGTTATGTGACACCCCTAGCTCAGACCTGATTGTTTGGGTTGAGGTATTAAAAAATTGTATCATAAGACTAGGTTCACTAACTTGTTTCTATTATCTATCTTTATTTTGGGCAGGGTAGACAATAGATAGGATGGTTGAGACTCAAGAATTGGGACTATGTTAGTGTTTGGCCAACACTATATAGTGCTCCTCTAAGTTACCATAAAATCGGGAATTATTTTTTATTTTTTTAGGTTAACATTGATTAAATTCAAAATGGGTGATGAATATGATTTCAATATATTGATTTATGTGAATTAGTGTGTGTTCATGCATCATACTATGCATTTAGGTTCACATGACATATATACATGTTTCTTGCATTAGATAGATCTCAAATAATTAAATACCTAATGAAATTATAATATGTTCTTTGGTATATTATTTCTTGAATTCCTAACTTGATATTGTTAGCTTCTATTATTGAGTGTATATATGTGTGTTTTTGACTAATGTGTAGGTACTGGAGGATTGAATTGTCTTTTGAGTAGTTTTTAGGGGTTATGACTTGTTATTATGGGTATAAAATTAGGTTGAACCTTATTGTGAACCATTTTGTGTTCCTATGTTTATTTATCAGTTTTATTGTTCAAGTTATTAGCCTTCTCTATGGTTTGTTCTAATATTTCAGAAAATTTCTCCCCATAGACGTATCATGTACCTAGTTTCTCCACCTATTGTGTAGGATGATGTGACTAATAATTTTCCCTTTATCACACTAGTGGTTCAAGAAATATAATTGTTCCAACTTGGAATCTTTAGGCCAGTACCTATTCAGGGTGGTGGATCCCATAAAGGTGGGCCGACAATGTTCAAATACACACATGACTTCCAGCTCCAACGGTCCCATATTTTTAGGGATCTAGAGTCCCTAAGGTTGCATAGTACTATATATTGGTCATTCAGAGGATATTCGACCTAGTAGAGACCCCATAAGACCATAAGGTTAATCTCATGACCTGTATGCTTTAAGGAACATCTAGATAATGGTGGGATGTCATGCTGCAATATCATATATGTTAAGGGATGACATGGGAGACCTTCATAGAACTCTTCTTTAAGGACTTCTTCCTGAATGCACTAAATTTGTACCATTCTCAGGAGTTCATGGAGCTCTAACAGGGGGCTACAATAGTGTCTTCCTATTCTGAATGCGTTATGAATTTGACCTAGTTATTACCACTTTTGATGGGAAACAAGGTGCAAATATCTAGAAAGTTTGAGATTTTCCTTCACCCAGAGCTGATGTGGAAGGTTATGAATTTCGATCTGATGAACTATGTTGCAGTTCTTTGTAAGGAATTGATTATTGAGAAGGGAATTGAGTAATACAAAGTTTTTGGCCTTCTTCTTGCTATTAGTAGACTAAAAAGTTCCTTCTCAAGTGAATTCCTAGTTTCTCATTCTAGGATTAAGAAATGTAATCCATAGTACATATTTTAGGGGGCGATCAACATTCAGAGTAGAGTTGATATTTTTTAACTCATTTTGTGGGGAACAGATCTATTGGATTCCATAATTGTGGGAAGAGGGACACATTCTCAAGTACTGTACCTTTTATCCCTAGACTTATCACAAATGTGGCAAGATAAGGAATATGAAGTGATTATGTGATAAGGCATTGAGGTTGTTCTCTTCTCAGTTAGGTACTGAACCTCAACATTAGGTGCAAAATCTACTAGGATCAGTGAACTAGGAGAATCATGAGCCTATAGGGTGTTATGGAGTGGTGGTTGGTAGGGAATATGTGACTAATCAAGATTTAGCTGATGGTGGATAGGTACCTTCCATAATTTTAGGTAATTCCAAGATCTATTGAACTCTATTTTTTTTCTTTTTTTTGACATAGGAGAATCTCATTCATTAATATCTTCTCAAGTGGTTGGTGGGTTATATTTACCTGTTAAATTCTTAACTAATCTTATGTTTATCGATACACTCCTAGGAAAGAAAGTGGATCATATTCATATCTTTTCAAACTATCAGATGATGGTTTCTTTCTTTGAGCATGTTTGGAGATTCACAATTCTAGAGATGACATATTTTGACATGAACCTTAGTATAGGCTAGTTGACTAATTTCCATTCACACGTCGATTATAAGAAAGTAAATATGGATCCTTGACACTTAATCACTTTATTAATAATTAACCAAGGTATTATAATGAAAATATAACAAGGGAAGTGTATAAGTCATCCATTTGAAGCATTATTAAATACAAAATTAAAAAAAGACTTAATTTGAAACTCAATGAAGATACAATTAGTATCATACAACCATATTCTCTCTATTCTTATAAAAAATATTTTTTAAAAAAATAAAAATTATATATTATAATAAAAAAATTCATGAAAAAAATTAATATTTTGAATAAATATTAGGATAAAAAATAATTCAAAAACCAAATACATATGTTTTGGTCATGGAAAACATTTATTAAAGAAGAAAATTATTCCACACTAAGTGAAAAATCCTATATTTTATAAAAAAAATGTATTAGGGAAATCATTTATAATATCAGCATAAAATAATCCAATATCACATATCTAAATAACAAGTCCAATAAGATAATATAAATAACTATTTTAATTTTAAATTCATCAAATCATGCCAGTACCTATCCAAATAAACCATAAGAGATGTAATATGATATAATTGATGCATACTACTAGTGACCCAAAAAAATTATAAGACATGGAATAAGAAACAACTAATATATACTAGTAACATGCCAATCAAAGAACATGTATTGGATTAAGTTACAATAAATACATTCTAAAAGAAAAAAATACATGTTCTTCATCCAAATAAGTTTTTAATGTTTTCAAACATAATTTTGGGTAAAACTATTTAGAAAAAAGGTAGTATCCAAGAAAAAAGGTTTTTACACATTAAAACCTTTCAATATAATAAGTGTTACATTTATACAAAATATGTTTACATCATAAGACATACCAAATGAATCAAGTATGGGTAAAAATTGATAAATGTGATTTAATTATAAAAAATAATAAAACCTCAAAAAGGATATTTTTTCAGTATAGAATATCTTATATAATTAAAGTGTGGTTCATGAAGTAACCCATAGATGAACACTTTTATAAATAGAGTGAAAAAATTGTTTATTCAATTTAATGTTTGGGTTCAAGAAAATCATACACAATAAATTTCCAAAAATAAATACAACTAGTGTTTACAAAATTTATTTTTTGTTCAAAACAAAATTTTATACTCAAAACTTTTTCAAAGTAAAGGAAACAAATATAAATACTGTTACTATTTTTAATAAAAACCCAATTCATGCTAACATAATTTATTAATGATGGCATACCATAAATGAAACATCTTAACTTCCTTTCCAAACCTAAAACCAAAATAAAAAAATGATTTATAATTTATCTAAGTAACAACATAGAATAAAAAATAAACCCCCTATTTATATAACATAACCATGTATACATTTCCTTAATAATCCCAAACATGTAATCATAAACATGAGTAACTTACATCTAGTTTAATATAACATAACAACTTGAATTTTTTTCAATTATTTCAAGCATGTATCCATGTAATTAGTATCTTATCAGTAAATTAAAAACCTACATGGAAATATTTCATGTTATGTAGAAAGAAATAGATAAAATAATTTCTCATGATTAATAACAATTACATAATTCTATAATGAGAAAATTAATAAATTATTTAGGTAAGGACAACATAGTCTTTAATAACAATTAAAAAACTCATGATAACAAATCAATTGGTATAAAAAAAGATAAATAATCAAAATAATAGAGAAAAAAGAAGTTACATTGGTTCATGGGCATATGTTTTTTGATGATCCAAGAGTTTAGAAGACACAAGATAAGGGTGGTGAGGCTCAAGACTAGCAGAGAGAAGTGGTGAGGGGTGGAATGACTCAAAACCGGCAGCGAGGCACAATGAGGGGCAGTGAGGTGTGGAAAGGGGTGGTGATTCTCAGGACCAATAGAGAGGTGTGACAAGGGGTGAAGATGATTGGGACTGGCGGAGAGGTGAGGCGGTGAGGTACAATGAGGGTAGGGCTAAGGGGGGTCAGGGGGTCACGGGGGTCGGGGGATTAGGGAGTTCGGGGGAGGATAAGTGTTGGGTTTTTGAAAAAAATGAAAGGTTTAACAGTGGTTTCTAATAAACTGCTGCTAAATTATTTAAAAAAAATTTCATGGTAGTTTAATAAACCACTATTAAAAACCGCCGCTAAACACTGATTTGGTGTAGTGTCCCTCACACATCGCTACTGGAACAAACAACTTCTTAGGTAAAAAAATCTGATTCTAACCATCCTCTGACCATCCCTCCAGAGCATCGCCCTGGTCAAAGTGATCATGCATCACCTCTTCCTCTGAGTTTCCCCACTGAGACTCCTCCACCTACTACCTTAGAGATGACCGCACCATCATCTGAAATAGACACCCTCTACCTCCACCCATTCCTGCATCTAAGTTCAAGGAAGCCAACTCCTCCATTGTTCTCCAAGAATCCATAGATTCTCAAACCACCACCTTCTTTGACTTCCTTCTCAAATCATCAATGACAAAATTCCACTTTCTTGAGGTGTAGGAGATGTCAAAATTGTATTCGTGAAGAAACTCCATCCACCTCCACTACCACAAGTTCATATATCGTTGCGAAAATATATACCTCATGATCTTGTGATATGTAAACACCATAAAACACTCTCTAATGAGGTAATTAATTTACAACTTAAGCATGAACGTGAACACTTTTAGCTCCAAATCATGGATGGAATATTTAAGTTTACGGGGACATAACTACCTAGACCCATAAGGGATCACTCCTCGCTACTGAAATGACATGGTCAGTAACTGCTGCTGAGGTGGGCGCTAAACTTGCCCACCTCCACCATACTGAGCCAAAACTAGGCACTGAATCTGAAGGTGACCATGTCCTCCACAAGTGAAACACCTTGGTCCCAAGACTATCGGGAAAGCATGATGACGAGAAGGCCGAAAATGAAACTGCTGGGGTCAGATCCCCATTGGCATAAATCTAGAAGGTCCTAACACTAGAGACCTGCTGCTGACAACCTTCCCCTTTAAAGAACTTAACTAGCTTCCCTCTCATGTTAATCCTCCTCACAAGTGCATACTTTACACTACCTTAGCCTTCTTACGAACCTCTAAGTATGTCAGCAAGGTGAAGGGATTAACTACGTACTAGAGAGAAGGAAAAAGTGCCTCCTCTAAGCATCTTGCCTGAGACTCATCATTTGGAAAGAGGTCAGAGACAAAGTGAAGGGGATACTTGAACTTGATACTCAACTACCATACTGACATACTCACCTACTGGAGGGATATTAACTACTATCTCTTCTCAGCCTTCATCATCGAAGAATGGAATTCTGCCCGAAACTCCTTCTCAAAGTTGACCCACAGAACATCGGTCTCCTTCCACTCCCCGAGGTAAAGCTTCCACCACGGAAGTGAAACACCCCATATCTAAATAACATCCAATGAAACCCAGTACTCCATATGATCCCACATCAAGTTGAAAGTGGTCCCCAGATCCTCAATCCAACTTTCTGTCTATGTATACGAGACACTGCCTTCGTACTTTCCCAAAGAATACTACTAGAAATCACGAAGGGTATTCTTCCACTGATCATCCTCCCCCAATGGGTCTACCCTCCGTTGGTTGACCGAGTCATCCTACTAAGCCTCTACTGCTCGAGCCACTTTTTGATGTCGATTGGGTGCCATATATGAAAGGTAAACAGGGGACTCATAATCCAGAGTAGTATGGAATCTATTTAGGATTAATTTTAACTCATTGTTTATTTAAATTTCCCTGAAACTCCTAAAACAAAAAATAACAGAAGTCATCATGATGCATATACCTTTCTTAGGGTATCTACCCCACAAATGGTTTAGCCTCACTTGGTCATTCGATAAGCTCTAAGTCCTTGAATCAGATCAAAGGGGGCCCTAAAATCTCGTGTCCTAGCCGGTCTTCCCTAGCATATGTCACACACTAACATCGCCTAAAATTAATGCCCTACCATCCAATGCAATCCTTACTATGCCGAACTCCAAGATCCATACTATCTTTCAACCATCACCTATGATACCATTCTATCACAACCCACCTTCTTTAAGATTAAGGAGATACAATGATCCCCAACTCCCACCTTCAGTAGGCCCTGAGGCGGCGACCAACACCAAGGGTATAGAAAAATCACAACATGGGAGGCATTACTCTTTTTATAGTAACCAAGATCGGGAGATAAGATGTATCAACCTCAAAAAACTCCAAGATAGACACATATATATAAAGAAACCAAAAAACATTCCATATGCATGTTTAAAGTAAAATAGCTGTAAGTTCAAATAAAACTCCAAAGTAAGTACCAAAATAAAACTAAGTAGTGACATAACAACCATCCCCAATGTCTGAGATAGTAAGTTATTTCATGGTTCACATAATCTCCCTAGAAACCTATAAACATTTTTATATTCATAGGGTGAGAATATTAGTATACTTAGTAGGAAAATCCAAAGTCACTCATGCACAAGTGGGAGAAGCATACTAATGCCCCTATGAGAAAACAATAGAAACTCAAAAGCACTGAACAAGGTGTACTATCCAGCCCAACCTCGCTAAGGCACACTCACCAAATAACTGAAGTAAAGTAAATTAAATAGTAAACACATCAATATTTGGGTACCCCGAACCATTTCCCACTGGTTAACTGCTCATACCGAATGGAGAACATCCTAACGCTACAATACTCTTCCACAAGCCCTGCTATCACAACCTACCCACACACACCTAGGCCACAAACCACATCACATCTCACCTGCAAACACCCAGGACTCAACCATACCACACCCCGCTCAAAAACACCTGAGCCTCATCCCGAAGACACCTAGAAAGCACACCCACAGACACGTGTGCCTCACAACCACACCATAACCTGCCTGAAGAGTATTGGGCTACCAATGCCTAGAAGAGGGAGTAGAGAAGAGTCAATAACTAGCCATCCATCCTCCCACCCGGATATTGGGAAATCACCCTCCCCCATAACAATGAGGGTGTTCAGCATGTAGTTCTCAACATGGGTGGGGTGCGTATAGAAAACACAAGGAACTACATGTATATATATAGGTACCAAACAATCAGCCCAACCTATGGGTTTTCAAAACAACAACCACCCCACACCAAAATTTCTCTTACTGCCAGCTCTAAATGCACATACCACCATAAAGGACGATCACTTCCATAAGTTAATAAATGAACACCACTTCACTGCAATCCACAACTCAAAAAATACCCCCAACCAAATTATTTAACCAGTTTTCATTCTATATTATCAATTCATTTATTTACTTATTCCATACCTACTTGGAAAACTACCAAACACTAAAAAACTTAAGGTTAAGCAACCATACCAACCAAATAAAAAAAAATAAAGAAGGGCCAAGGTAAAAGAATCCACTCTAATACCCATTCATAAAATAACGGTCTTTGGAAACTCTGAGAAAAAGGAAAATGCAATGTAACACCATCATTATTCAAAATAATCCCTCCCAAACCATCCTCAGCAGCCTCACTTCATGAAAAGCATCACATCCATCAAAATAAAAAAACTCAACAACTTGCAGTCCCACTACACACTCCCCTTTCTTGAACACCCATTCAACCACCGCCACCATCATTATTCAAAGTCTTATCACCTTCTACTTCCTATAAACAAGTAAACCCATAAAAAACCTCATAAAAACCACATTGGAAAACCCCACTGCACACAACATCACCAAACCCAGGACATAAACGTAGCACAACCCCAAATTACAGCCTTGCTGCCCAACCACTACCCATATGTAGTCCCACTGCATAACCAGTTCATCAATTCCACAATAAATAAATATCTCAACCTAAGATAACATCAAACCACCCTTTCCACCCCATACTCACAGCCACACTCCCATCCGTAGCACCACATGAACAACTTAAACATAAGGTTCAAAAAAACCATACACACAACACAACCACACCATACGATAATGTGTATTCAGATTTAGTAAAAATCACTATTTAATTCCACTTTCATTATTAAGGGGTGATTAGAATACAATTTTGATCCTGGGGAATCCATATATTTAACCGAATATACATGATTAATAAATTTCATAAACATATGTTCATTTACAGATTATCAACAAAAAGTATTCACAAACCAAGAAGGTGCGTAAACATAGACCACCAACAACCATGATTTTCAGAAGGCATACAACCCTTACAAAACATGACATGGATCAAGGATAACAGATGAAAAAAACACAACCATTATCATCATATTCCCATATCCTCATTTATTTCTTCATTAAATTTGGATTTAACTATTTTCAGAAGGGGACATGAGTACACCCACACCACATGATACACAAATAAAAGAGACAAAAAGGAATCCCTACTTGAAACAACAGATGATAAAAAATTCCTCCTTACGCAAAAATAGGGGGTCATGCGAGAAGCAGGAAAGAATTGATGGGAAAACTGATTAGACATCTACATCATAGGCGCACGATTACTCAGGAAAGAAAGGTTATCAGCACACCAAGAGAAAATGGAAGGGTTCAAAGAAAGAGAGGATCTCGGTTTAAAAAAAGACAAATTCCTTATCAATGGAAGGGAAATAGATTCAAGGGACATTAAAGTCCGATTGTGGAAAAGACCAAAAGGTTTGAATTTTTAAAAGTCCCCAAAGCATTAGGATATTAAAGATAAAATTAATACCCCTTGAAATGCCTTTATAAATGATCAAACAAGGATTTAAACTCGATTTACGTCAAATAGAACATAAGAGGGGAGAAACTGGAAAAAAATAGGAAAAAATGGAAATGACTCACTGATGGGTGAGTCACCGACACAATTCAATGATAGTGAGTCACAAATGCCTAACTCACCGATGGATGAGCCACTAACACTGATCCACTAACGTGACTCACCAACGTGACTCACTGACATGGATCATCAACGCCCGACCTACTGACACCCTGACCTACCGACACCTCGACCTACAGACACTCTGACCTACCGATGCCTCAACATACCATTGGAAAAATTGGAATTTTTGGAAAACTCTTGAAATGAGCTACCGATTCCTCCTAGAGAACCCCAAACACCGTATTTTGAAAAAGTAATGGATCAGGGAGGTCTATGAAATTACACTGTAATTTTGGAATTTACAAACAAAAAACCAAAAACTTTTTTTTGTGGGGGGAATCGGTGGAAATTGTTTAATGGAAATTATAAGAGAAAAAATTTTCTTTTGAAAGATATGGGTGGGTCACCCCCACCTATTGGATGCCTCCCTCCTCAATAGGCTGAAACGATAGCACTAACCATAGTCAATGTCTTTCACATCAATCTCCAGTGAGTTGACTACCATTTTCTTACCTAGTCAAATACACCAACAACCACCTCACCCTGGATTCTCTACATCACCGCTCTGTCAAGATCGGGCCCCATCACCATGGATGGTTCCTAACACCAGGACACCATATACAAGGAGCTTCCAACCATGGTCCATGTAACCTTTGTCTCTATATTCATACGGTCTCTACTCCACTCCAATCAGTATCATCTGCCTCTCGGGCCTCTGAGATGTTTCACCAACATCAGCCCCTACATCAGCCATCCGCCCTCAATACCTCATACTACGACAAACCCATGGATGCCACCCATACCATCCACCTAAACCTTGTGAATGAGCTGCTTTTATCTCGAATTCATCCCACATCCATCCTCCTCTAGTCACCCGCCTCGGTATTCTAACACCTCTTCCCGAACTGCCGCCTCACAACAGGATGTCGCAAGACCCCGTCCTGGTGGGTGGCGATGACCTTAGTGGCCCCCTTCCATCATTCAGGTGGTTTCTCTAGATATCCTCATCATTGATCAGATCCATTCCATGGTTGTTCTATCTAGTTTCATCTTTCTATTAAACCCCTACTCCTTTCTATTTTTCTAGTTTCGGCCTTCCAGATCCCCACTACATGTTAAATTGGGTTATGCCCACCCGACACGAGACTACATGGGCCTGATGGGTCTTCCCTACCCAGAATGGGTTATTGGGGGTCTTCCTATCCTAGAATACCCCTACATAGGGCCTGTCTAGCCCAAAATGGGCATACACAGGGTTGGTCTGACCCGCATTGGCCCTAAACAGGGGTATCGGGCCTGAGTAATTATTATTTTAATCAAAAATTATTTTAATTTATTTTAGTTAGAAAAATTATAATTTTCTTATTTAAAAAATTATTAATTTAATTTGGTATAAAATTAAATTAATTAAATTAATTGATTAATTTGTTTTTAGTATAAAAAATTAAATTAATCATTAGACCGAATGAGAATTAAATAAATTATTTTAATTTAAATAATTAATTTAATTAATTTAATTGCTATCGTTCGTTAAATTTGTTTCAATTTAATTTTATAATGCTTTAATTTTATCACACTGAATGGTCATCAAAAATCTACCAAACCTATGTATGTTTGGTTTATTAATTTATTTAATTATTTAATTGCGTGTGATGAATGAAATTAAATAAGATGGTCCATGCATCATCATTTTTTTATTGTTTAATATGTATAAGGGTCTTCATGCCTAGATAAAATTAAGTTATCTATATTTTGTATTGGGAATACCCCCTCATCTACATGCAAGTATTTTTTCACTATGACAAGGATGGTGTAAGTCATAGACTACCTGAAGAAAAGACAATATATTAGATGAGAAGTGGACACACTGGATGGTGGTGAGTTGTATCATGAGTCAAGACATGACTCATGTATGATACCCCTAGGTCATGGTTGATCCATCAAGTATAAATAGATCAACCAATATTAGATTCTCAAGACCAGTCAGGTATTTTTATTTCCTTTATGCATTGGTTTATTGTTTTATACATTTGCATGATAGTGTGAAACACATAAAATAATAAATAGTAAAATACATAAAGACGCGATGCATGTTTTTTTATTAATGTCCAGTTATAAGAATGAAAACATAGAATGAACTGATTAATAGAAATTGATTACATTCATTGTGAAAAATATTAGAACCCTCACATAAATATTAAGCAACAAATGCCTTCCATAATTTGAATTTGAATAAAACCTGGTGTATGGGGTGCTCTATCAGCCATACTTAAGGGTTCTTCCCACTACCGAGGCGTTCTTATGAGACTGATGGGTTAAATTAACTGAATTTTACAAGAAAGGAGTAGCCATATCTAACTTGTTATAACTTTAGAGGAAAGCATTGAGTAAATCATTTTTATGATTTTAGAAGCCACGACTTCACTCGACCGATCAAGGAGCCGTGAGTTAATGCATTTGGCTAGTAAAACACCTACCTTAAACCCTATGAGTTGTTCCATAGCCATAGATTATTGATTATGAGGGGAAGTTCAGAGAACCCTATCACTAGAATACTCAAGAGATAGAGTATTTTGATTCTAGTGTAGAGGTTTTCTAGAGTTTGATAAAATAGTGGGAGAAATTTAATGATTTAGTTAATTAATCAATAATTTATAAATAGATAATCAATATAAAATTAAAATATTCTAGATTTCATTTTTTAGAGAATTGGAAAGTAATACCATAAATACACTATGGTATTTTTTGGAAAAATAACATGTCCAAATGGGCACAAGTTTCTAATAGGTAGCACTGGTTCTTGCGCAATATACCAAGATATCATAAATTAAAGGTGATGGTATCTCAATACTTATCAATCCACCTCATGAAGAATGGGTGTAAAAAATGATTATAGGAGACTTATGTATAACACATATTATGGTTATGTCATAATGCTGTCATCAATGCCTGACGTGAGTTGTGGATACAACATCGGGACATGAATGATTTTACATGTTGTGTCATCTCTGAGAAGTTTGTGGGGAGAAAGTGGTGCGAGATATGAATTAGTGATAATTACACTGGTTACCTATTAATATGAAATACAGACCATGATCTTTCAATACATCCCATTCTAATATCATTTTCACCCATATACTCCAGTTTTATTTAAGATCACAAAACAAAAAGTTTGGAGAAAACTCTTTGTTACCTTCTAGGTAAGGTTCTCCAAGTGACAAGAACATTAAATAATGATTAATATTTAGTTATTATAGAGATCAAGTTGAAAGTCGAGGAAAAAAGACAATTTAAAGAGAAAATAAAAAGGCACATTCACAATTTCCTTAAAAGAAAAGAGGTCGGTTATCGCACAATATGTTATTTTCTTTACATAAATATATGGAAGATAAATACAATTAACTAAATCACAGAAGTAATTGGTCATTTATTATTTAGGTATATTCATAAATTCTAAGTAATGTTTATGTTATAATTATTGGGTATTACATACAATATGGTTATCACATATTTGTATTTAAAATGTAGTAACCAAGTATAGAAATATTACTAAAAGTCTCTGAAAAATGGTGGTTCCTAAGCCAGTGGTGAGAAGTAAAAAGCTTCTATATTTTCAAGTAAATGGTTCTAATATAACTTTTATTGAGTATAAACATAGAATTTATCTCATGTTTCTTTTAGAAACAAGGATACATTATCCCATTTTAGGAATGGATGTTGTTTGTGGTGTATAATACTTAAAGAATTTTTTAATAATGCTTGAATCATTGGAAAAAAATGGTGATTATAAAATATAAAACTTATATACCAAGTTGTGGCAAAATAATTCTTTTTTAAGTAAAACTAAAATTGGATGTCATGGATAATCATAGTATTGTATTTAGACTTAGTGTATATAAACACCATAGGTATTATCTATGTATATACTTATTTAGTTTTGAAAACCTTTATAAATAAAGGTATGCCACAAAGCCTTTGAAATTAGTTCAGATAGAGAGTGTGAACTATTAAAAGGGTAATATAGTGGTAAATATACTTCATAAGATTATTTTATGTGTTTAAGTAATGTGAAAGTGAAGTATGGTATATGCATGGTTAGAAGATATGTGTTTCTTTGAGCTGATGTGTTGAAGAATATATTGACCAAGATTTCATTGATCAATATAATGTAGCATGGAGTAATTTCTAAATGTATATTACCTTATCCATGTCATAACATTGATGCTAATAAGGATGATTTATTATAATTATTACATATTAACCTTTATTAATAGAATGTAGCATGCAATAATTCCTAAACAAACATTTCCTTATACACATCAGATCCTTGATGTATGTAAAAGAAGTATCAATGTTGCAACTTATATCTATTCACAAAACTTCTATTATTTTCAAAACATACATAAGAAATAAAGACATTATACCATAAAAACATGACAACTATAATGAAAAATGGATATCATATGAGTTATAGTATGATGGAAATCAATTAAGACATAAAAAAATGTGTTTAGATGCAAAGTGTTTCTTGAGGATATAAACAAACTTTAGTCAAGAAAAACAAAATGTGCATCTAAAGAAATTATCCTAAAATTTTCTTAGGATATTTCAAAAATCCCTATGATAGAAACGTTTTAGTTAAGTGATAGACTACATTTTTACAAAACGGTGCACATCTCTATTTGAGATAGTGGGAGAAAGAATGACTTGGATTTAGTCAATGCTAGAGATGCGCAAGTATTTGGAATAGGAATGAGTTCCCCAAGAACTTATAGAAAAAAAATGTTCCATAGAAACATAATAAATATGAATATTAAAACCATAGTGATGGTTTTATATTCATCGTGACTAATGATACATTATTCATTGAGAATAATAAATCATACAAGTAAGAAGTATATGGAAATTTTGTAAAATTGAAAAGATCAATTAAAATTCAATAATGTATTTCATGTATCCAAGTAAAAGGGGCTTATTATTTTGAATATTATGGTGGGTATTCAAGTGAGACTATACATGGATGGTATAAGGGTCATAACAATTAGGTTCGACTGGTAATTCCAAGTCATTATGCCTAAATCCATTAGAATTTTACTTTTCATAGATGATTTATATGATCATTTTATTGAGAATTGGATGTTAGGACCATAAATTATGGAAGGTGTCTATAAAATGTAACCTAAAAGGGATAGTGACACCATAGAATTCCAATAAGGGGTGAAAATTACTCAAAAACATTTTAAGATTAAAGTAAGCAACAAGATCATAAAATATTAATTTGGAATGAATCTTTTCCATGTGTTTACTAGAGGTTAGTGGGAGAACCATTGGTTTCCAAGTAAAATATGTTTGGTAACATATGGAAAATAGCTATTGGTCTTACAGTTAGTTAAGACCAGAATATATGTATCTATCCAGAGATTGAATTAAAGTAGAAACCTAAGTTCTAGTGAACATGATACACTATAGTATATTTAACAGTTTCATAGACGTAGTCAATCATACATATATTTACAAGGTACTGAAAAATACAAGTTGGGTCAGTTTGAGAGAGAATTGTTTCCAGAGTCACATGGAATAAATATCTCTAAGAAGACATGCATGTGCATAGGAGGAGATTAAAGTGGTGAGTTAAATTCCATATGCTTCTATGATGGATCAGTCACATATGACATGATATGGATAACATAAACTTTATGATAGGAAAACATCAGTTATATCCAGGATAACTACAAGGGAAACAATCAAAACTATCCAATTACACCCGAAGAAGTAAAAGGATATGTACCTAGTATACAGAGAGGATGGGATAATAGTTACAAGGAGACATGAACTAGTCTTCCTTTGGATCAAAGTGATCAAATATCACAATCAGGATAAGACGATGAATGATACAAGATCATTCAAGCTAGTTTTTTCCATATATATAATTACTGAGTACGTTCCAGATTCTAAGGTAGCTAAAGAAGCAGTGTAAAATATAAAATGGGTTATTCTAGTTCTTAGAATCACATCTAGTAAGTAAAGTTTTATCATAAAATCAATTATGATAATTTTATTACTAGTACTATCCAAGATTTCAAGTTTAGATAGTAGATTAAAGGATATATACTTGGGATTTACTTCTCTTGAGGAGTGTTATTCAAGAAGGTGAGGTCACACATAGCAGAATATCCATGCAGAAAAGATGTGGAAGAGACAAAAACTAATGAAACAACTCAGTAGAAACATGATCTTAATCATGTGAGAGATAACAAGGATAATTAGAAAGTTGGATTTATTGTAAGTGGGAGTGTTTTAATAGTGGGTTCCCTAGACCCTACTAAATAATACTTTTCAATTACCAAATCATGTATATAGTGAGTTATTCATGATGTACAATTACCATTATAATGAATAGGTTTTTGAATCCACTATTTAAATCCTAATGTCCACAAATTAATTATTGTATAAAAAGGTTATAATAGATCCCATTATACAATGAGAACCTCAAGATATTATGAAATTAATCTTAAATATATGTCATATGGTCTAGATACATCATATTGATTGGACATAGTTGATATATGACTATCTGGTGCTGGGGGATCATAAGTATTAATACTTATTCTCATAAAGTTCTCACTTGGTGATCTATAGTACATGAGATCATGAGGATAGACCCACTGATAGGAACAACACATGTTTTGGGTTTCATTGGTTGTTTCTATTTATAAAAAAGTTTATTGGTATCTTGAATTGAGATCATTATTAGTGTGTTCCATTTGATCGTGTACTTTGATACAAGGTAAAAACCATGACAATGAATTCATGGTGAGGTAACTTGTGTTGGTTACATCATTGGTGGTGTGGCATTGGTTGAATGATCAAGATACAATTTTTTGCTTCTAATTTAAGGAAGTCACATCTAGGGTTTAGTTGATTAGGATGATAATATCTTCATAAATATTTGGCCAAGGTAGTAGATTGTAAGTTCATCTAGTTAGATAAATAAACAATAAATCTATAAAGGATGATGACATAATTGTGTGTCCTGCTTTATGAGATATCTAAAGACAAAAAGATTATATTACACAGTGCATGTTCTTAGGATGGATGTTGTTGCTTTGAATATTCCTTGTATCTTTAGGGGACTTTATGGGTTTCTATACTCTTCTCTTGGTCTATGAATTATATTTTCAGCTATTTAGATAAGGTCCTGGAGGGATCTTCCATATTATGGTGAATATGTATATAGGATATAGTGGACCCCACCCCAGGGTCTGAGAATTGTCTAAGTAATCGAACACCAATGGATAAATAAATTCATTATTATTAAAGTATAGAATAATTGGGTTGAATTTATTTATTCAAAGTATTCGTGAGGTATTTAGTTAATACAGGAAAAAATATTATACAATGAATATTATTTTAATATTCAAGGTTTGTCTTATATTAGCGAGAATTATAATCTGAGTTAAATGACTTGATTTTATTATTTAATATATTTAATATATATTACAAGTATGTGATAAAATATAAATAATATCCATGACACAGTTAGTTCATCATAACTATTTATTTATTTCTTATTTAGTGGGAATTTTATTTTCGGGGGTTGGAGAAACATTCCAAGTATTTTGGGCCACCCACTATATAAGTAGGAAGAGAGGTTCATTACATAGAATATTCATTCATTAGTCAAGAATAAAGATCTTATCTATACTCCCAATTCTTATAGAGAAATACTCCAATCGAGTGAATAATACAAGAAAGCCTTTTAGGATCTAAGGCACAAGATCATGATGATCATAGAAATGTAGAAGTGATCATAAAAGATTCACGCTAGCACTCAGAATTCAATAAATGATGTGCACATAGATTATTGAAGCAAGTTTGGATGATCTATAGGGATTCAACTTCATATCATTCAAGAAATGATCGCCAACGATGAGATACGGTCTAGCTCACTTCATTTCGAATAAGTTATTTGTGTAGTTTTATTTTCCATACTCTATTTAATTCACACATGATCTTCAGACCATACCAGGGCTCAGATTACTAGAGATGATAAGTTCCATTACTCTAGTGATAATTTTTTTAAAATCCCCAGCCCACCATCTTCTATTGCATACTTTGGTACCTTCACACATCTATTGAGAATGAATTTCAAGGTCCACCCAAGGGTCAACAGTCCCCTGGTACTTGATTTATTTTCAAGTTATCCCTCATCACAGGGAAATTGTTTTAATTTACCAAAAGTTCTAGTTCTCTATGATTATAAACATCATATTTGAAACTATAGGTCCTCAGATCACACACAAATGTTCATTGATTAATGATTTTAAATGGTACCATGAACAAATAGCTTTTACCTTTCCTATATCACCCAACACAATGAGTGTACAATACCTTATGAACTGGTTCAAGACTTGACTCATGCTCCTGTGATTCATCCATCAACAAGGTCAATCTTGTTGTGATACATGGAACATTAATTTCTAATATTCTATGTGATACCTTGGAATTCCTCTTCAAAATTGATCACCTTCATGTGCCATGATTTATCAAATGACTGCCTACCTCACAATTTTATTTCTGGAATCTTAAACGTAAACCACATAACCATTGGTAAACTGGGCCAGGTACCTGAATATTCGTACCCATAGAAGCTATTCTAAATACACTAGAACCCTAGGTTCTTCATTGAAAACCACATGCATCACCATACCTATATCACAAAACCCAAGCAACTTTTGTTTACTGGTATCAAAATGATTATAAAACCAAGATCATTGCCTTTAAGTAAATCGTAAAACCCAAGAAAAACTTCCTCATAGGTTTCCCTCAATCAAACCAAAAGTCCCCAACCCACTAGGGTTTGAGTCAAATCTAAGGGATTCTAGGTCTCCCAGCTATCCCAACCAATCAGATCTCAAGTAGGGACACTAGGTTTTTCCACCTATCCCTAAGGTCTCTCACATAAGAACCATATCCCACTAAAGGGCCTATATTAAACAAAATCTAACTTTATTGTAAACTCTATATAAAGAGATGAAATTTAAAGCAGGTAAACAAATCATAAACCTATGAGGTTTAAAACCTATCAATATAGGCATAATGGCATCACCGACCAAGCATCGGCCTACCAGGACCTAATCCTATTTAAGCATACTCATAGGTAAGTTCACCATGGAGGGTCACAACATCAAAGTAAAAGGTCAAAGAGATGAAACTCACTGGGTATCCATATATGGTAATACCCCCTTGAGGTTCAACTCACCAAACAATTCCCTACCTACCAAACACTATAAAAACAAAAAGAAAATTAGTGGCAGTTTTTTAGAGGGGGTTTTGAAAACCCCCTCTAAATTCATTTTTTTGTATAAATTAGATGAGGTTATGCACAAGCCCCCAAAATAATCAAATTTAGTGGGGGTTCACAACCTCCTCTAAATTTTTTTATCCTTATTTTCTGAATATTTGGTTGGATTTTAAGGGAGATTATATAAAAATTATAGCTAATTTAATAATTAGTGGTTCTATATATTTAGTTGGATTTTAGAGGCACTATATACATATAATATTCATTTTGATTTTAAAGGCTATTTATATATATATAATGGACTTTATTTTTCAAGTAAATAGTGGAGGTCCACAACCTCCTCTAATTTAAGAAATTAGAGGGGGTTCATGAACCACTACTAATCGCTTGGATGATAGGGGTTTTAACCCCCTCTAATTTATTTTTTATTTTTTAAAAATAAATTCCATATAAATTCAATTTTTATAATATATATATATATGTGTGTGTGTGTGCATGTGTGTGTGTGTGTATGTATAATATTCATTTTTATTTTAGAGGGTATATATATAATGGAAGTTGATTTTTTAAAGTAAAAATGAATACATATATAAATATTGGTATACATAATATAAATTTAATTATAAATATATTTATTCAAATATCAAAAATTTATATGTGGTTTTATAAATACTATACATATTTTAAATACATTTATATTATGATTTATATTATACATATATTATATTAAATACATTTGTATTTTATATTTATGTATAAATACAATTATATTATATTATATATACAAATATATATAACATAGACAAAAATAAAAATAAAAATAAAAATATATATTATATAATTATATATCTAAAATATATAAATATAAATATATCTATAAATATATTTATATTTGTAAAATATAATTATATATAAATGTATATAAAATTTCTTATATATAAAAATATTATATTATATTATATTAATATATATAATGTAATATTATATATATAATAATTAAATTAAACATATATTATATTAATTGTATGCATATTAAATATAATATATTATAAATATACTAAATTGTATACATATATAAATATATGATATATATATATATGTATAAATGTATTTATAAAATATATAATTTATATTTGTATGTATATAAATATGTAATATATGTATTATCATTTTAACCGCATATGTACACATATAATGTTTTTGAAGAAAATGACTTGTCCTAATGGACAAGTAGATAAAATTAAATAAACATAACTACAACAGTTCGAAGTAAAGGATTTTACAACAATATCTTTGAGATAGAGGTACTAAATCATCAGGAAGGACATCAGACAATATAAGGCCTTCACTATTTACCCCTTTTTTTAGACCATCCATGAGATAATTTTCCTCTCAAAAAACACATGTGATGAAGTAATTCATGTTTGATAGGGTGTATAGACATTTTATCCATTGTACCCTCACCTTACAAGATAAATGCAACTCACCAGCTATAACTAATTTCACAATAATTGTAGAATCACACTCAGTCCATAAATTATTCTAGCCTATTTGCCTTGAGATCCCCAATACCTTTATCCATCTCAAAATTTTATCCTCTAAATGTGATGTAATTCTACAAGGTTCATAGAGAAAATTCATGAAAATTCCATTGTGGTCTCTAAAACCACACCAAAACTGGTAGGAACTGGGTTCCCTCTGGAAGCACCATCAGAGTTACATTTGATCCATGAAAGAGGTGGTGAGATAAAAAAGAAATCTAGAGTACCTCTAGGAGGGAAAAAATTACATGAAATATAAAATATTTTTAAGATTGAAAAATCATGAATGGAGTTTCCACAATACCCAGTTTGAATTTCGTTTCTATCTTTCCTTGCCACTATAATTCGAGTGATGGATAACTGAATATTGAGTTGTTCCTGATCATGCGTGATTCTATTTTAACTATACTAAATAGTGTAAATCAGTTCCAAACATACTACCATAAATATGATCTTCATCTACCATGAGAGTTCAAGGTTGAAGCAAGCATTTAATAAATCCAAAATAGAGTCAACAAACATAAAGGGAATTTAAAACATGTCAAACACTACATTCCAAAGGGACAATGATGGGTTATATCTTAAGAATAAGTGGTTGGAATCATCCTTATGCCAATTGCATAAGTTTTATTTTGAGCACAAAGAAATTCTAACTGATTGAAGGTAAGCATCGACAGAGTGTTTCGAGTGATCCAATCTCCAGCACAATGTGAATATAGAAGGATGAATCCACTTTTTGTTCCAATTACTTATTTGGATGCACTCTTATACTTTAATACAATTTTTTTTAGAATAATATGGAGGTAATAATACTATTCATAGAAGGATCCCATATTACCATGTTCTCCTGATTTGTAAAATTTTAATTCACAAAAACATTTATAATTACCTCAGGGAGACTATCCAGGTTGTTCATATAATCTTTTATATCAACATTACTATCAAAATTGTTTTCAGGAAAAGATAAAACATCAATGAGAGTCCTACCTATCTAATTATCAATCCAGAGTTTTAAAGATGAATCCTTGTTAATATTCCAATGAGCATTCAAGGGTATGTTGGAATTTTTTTAGGCTATCTAGACTGAAGATCCCACATAATTTGTGATTCTAGATTTTAATTTTCAAAGAAATATCGATATAATATAGGAAATAGGGACATATTTTTCATTTATCAGTCTCTATATAAAAATATCTTCTGGTTATTGATTAAAGTTTCTTAGATTTTTGATTATATTAATACCAAGTGTATAAGTATTGTAGCATTATTTCCAAGACACACTAATGATTTTCCTTTGAAGAATATAACCACTCCATACAAAATTTCTAATAATAGTGTTGATATTTTTAATCAGAGAAGAATTCCATTTATACATAATAAAATAATAAATTAATTTATCCACAATGATTTGATTAATAAGACAAATTATCCCAACCATTGATAGAGAATTGCCTTTTCAAGATGTAATAAGTCTTATAACCTAAACCAAAATATGATTGAAGTTATACACACTTTTTTTTCCAGAATTAAGGAACTCCAAGATAATTGAAAGGTAAGTCCCCCTCTATGATTCCTAGTTTATTTATGCCTTAATGACCCAAAGGACTTATTTTTTTTTTAGTTTTGATAATTCCCATTTTAAGGGTTTAAGGGTAACCCGTACATGTCCCATAGTCTTTGTGACATTACATGACCTAGAGGTCTTAGAGGATCCATAATATAACTATTTTAAACTACCCTCCCCAGTGTCTGCATCATGATGTTAGATATGTACCTTCACATGACTATTTAGCAAGGCTTCCCATGCATGAAAAGTCTAGTCCTGATGGTAATTTCCATACCCTCTCATTCTTCCCAATCCATTATCTCTGCTATAGTGAATGCACTTGCTCTGAATCCTCATCTTAATTATGTTCCCTGTAGAGTTTATCTGGTCCATTTAAGCACAATTTTCATGTAGCTCAAAAATTAGGAAGCATTAACTTGAATCCAGGATTATTTCAAATCTTTGAATGGGACATGAACTTAAACCATTTCACTTAGATCCAGTCTATGGCACATGTTTGGGTAAACTTCATGGGCTTCATTGAGTTTTATGGCATAAAACAATTCTCAATTACTTGACTTCATGCACGGAACTCCATTGAAAATGGATCCTCACACTCTAAATGGATACATTGGTATGTATACAATAATTATTATTGATTTTAACTTAGATTACAAACCTCCTAATGCGATCAATATAATTGTCAATGATAAGAAAATTGAGTTTCAGGTTAAACCTAAATTTGTTCCACTGTTCTGTGAGGTTTTTAAAATTTTTGGGAATAAATTTTCTAAATGTCGAGTAGTAAAGAAGAAAATAAATCATGATCATGATTTAAGAGGAGTATAGGATAACAAGAACAAGAAGAACAAAGAGCCTATTATAGAAACGATTGAGCCTATGAGGAAAAAATGAGCACAAAAAATGGGTGAAAGTTCAAGTCACAAACATGCATTAGGTAAAAAAACATTATAGTGCATAAATAAGGGTTCCTGAGGTTTGGTGTAGACTGTTTTGGCACACATGCATGGATTTGGGTGTGAGGAGTTAGAAACGAAAAGTTCACCTAGGTAAAAAATGATTGAAATTTGGAAAAATATTTGCTAAATTCAAACAACCAAAAATTTTGATTTAAAATCCTATTTTGGTTCCATTAATAGTCAAGTAAAATTGTAAAAAACAAACCATTACCTTGGTTAAAAGTTACCCCCATATGAAGTGTTTTCAAGGTTAAAAAGTTCATAGAAGAAATTCAAAGATGGATTTTATAGTTTTGGTACCATTCTCATTAGTAATAGATGAAATACATGGCCTGATCATAGTGAGAGGTTTTCACAACCAAATAATCATACCAAGAAACATTTGTAAAGAATCTTCACCCCCTAATAGTGAGAAATCTCATGGAACATGGATATCACATTTACATCTTATTCATGCACATGGAGACTTTTCTACCCACACTTGAATTGTGATATCTAAGCGAGGACTATATCATGAACATCATGGAAAAGTGCATGGTTTATAATTTTTTAGTGCTAAAAATTACCCCCTTAGAATTGGGTTCATTTGAGATGAAAAGAATTTTATTATAAGGTAATATAAGTTACTTTCCCATATTCCTTGGACATCAAGTAGGTTCCTAGAATAGGCTCATCAAAAGGATTCTAATCAAGAGGTGGTTATCAACCCAAGGATTTTTTGGAACAAATATGGGAACCTTGAATCAAAGTGATAGTGTTTCTAGGAGGAATAACTAAATAAAGGATTTTAGTTTCAGTAAGAGGAATAATTAACTCAAGGATCTTAATATCATTATATAGGGTTAATAAAGGAAAACCCAACCTAAATTGGTAGGACCAAAGACAAGGATGGTAGGGTGAATAGAACAAGAGTGGAATAGTTATATAGATAAAAGATAACATGTTTGTATATGACTATGCTTCCCATGAGATCATTAATCAATCCAAATGTAGTTATTGAAAGAGTCTATACATTGAACATGTTTGTGCATAAGAGATAATAAAATGATTTCATATTAGTAAGGAGCTATTATTAAAAACTTGATATGAACTGGTAAACCCATATAGTAGGACCACTTATATAGATTTGGATCATACATAAGTGAATCAGGTCATATAGAATAGACCACTCTATGTAGTTTAATAAATTACAAGATAAACCATTGTGTTATATTGTTTAGGGTCGAAAAATAAAGACTATGTACCCTCAGATAAATCATTTGAATCATCATAAGTGAGGAACATAAGAGTACTCTAACTTTTCCTAGTTTGATGGATTTCGAGATCATAGATTGATTTTTTCTAGGGCCGAATGGTGATCCCCACAAACTTTTAGTGTTTTAATTTTTCCCTAAATTTTCCCAAAGCCATTGATGGAGGGTCTTAGCTAGTAAGAACTTATCTTTTTCTTAGGCCTCCCTTTTTGGGTTTTTAACCTGATAATATTTTCCCATCTTGAATATTTTAAATGTTAATATTTTTTTACAAGAAATTTAAGGTTTATTCCTAGTGGGATGAATTTTTCCTAGGGTTACTATAGCGACTTGAATCCAAAAACCACAAAGCTGATGTCCACTACCATTACATTGGAATTATTACAAGGAATAAAATTCTAAAGGGCCAGAGAGTTTAATAGTCTTAGTAAACCAGATATATACATGAGTCTTGTATTACAAATTAATATACTAATTACAACATATTTTTTTTCTTTCGAGGACAAATTTATTCCGTATAAAATATCCTTGTATATCTTTCTTATCACGCTTCATGAAATCCATGGGAAAGAAACAAAATAAGGGTGAGATAAAATTCTTAGTAAGGGTAAGTAAAAAAGAAGAAATAATAAATTAGTGAGAATAGTCAATATGGAAAGGAAATAAATGGAAACACATTCCATTTAAATAACTAGATAAGGAAAAATAAATATGGCAAGGAAAGAAATTAAAAACACATGCCATTTAATCAATAAACTGAGAAGGAAGTGCATAAATAATATGGAAAGGTAAATAACTGGAAACACATTCCATTCAAATAATTAGATTAGGAAAAATAAATATGGAAACGTAATAAACTAAAAACACATGCCATTTAATAAATAAATTGATAATTAAATGCATACATAAACTTTTTCATACAGAAAATATCAGGGATAATAAATAAGAAATCAAATTTAAGGCAATTATTAATTATTGGATGTCATGCCTTAGGCACATGAAAAACTATATCATCAGGACCTTTCACAAGATGGTTTAAAACTATAGATAGAAACCCATTTAATTTGCATAAATTATTTGTCTCATGAGAACTTGTCGATACATCAGGGGGAAATATAAAGTCTGGGGCCCACCCATCATTTCTCGTCCAAATCATTCCTCATATCAAATAATATAAATAAATAATATACCTTATAAAATATATGTATTGAATAAAGAATTCAGATTTATCAATATTTCTCTAAATAATCTAATAACTTTCATAGTAAATACCATATATATAATTGGTATATGGGTTAATAAATAAAAATATCCATGATAAATGATATGGATAATTAAGGGAAATTCAATATTCAATGATCATAAGTAATTAAATATTTCAAGGGGACTAATAAAGGAATCAAAGAAGTGAATTTCAATATTATCCTTAGAAAAATCAATCATAAAATATCCAGAGGATTAATAAGGATGGTATCAATACAAATTATCTCATGTGTAGTAAAAATATAGGGTTGTTCTTTTTGATCAATATAAATACTATAAAAATATCTTTTAAAAACATTCTTGAGGAAAATATCATTTTTATTTGAAAAAATATTCTGAAAATAATTTTATTTGAAAATATCTTTTGAAAACATTTTCCTTAAAAATCAACCTTTTAAACTTTCAAATTAAACTTCAAAGGGAGGATGTTGGGTAAATCTATACATGCCGTACAAGTTTAAAATAACATTCCTTTTTTCACGGTAAAAAGTTTAGAAAAGTGACTTATTCTGAAAGTGATAAGAAGATTACTTTGAAAAAATTTGTAAAAGATAAAAGGGTCAAAATTTATTTAATAAATAATTTTGTAAATGATAAAAACATTTTTTATTTTTTATAAAATAGAGTTTTTAGAAGAAAATAGGTTCTCCGACTAAAGAGAGAAATGAAGTCGGGTTTTTTTAAAAAAACTTTCTAAAAACTTTTTGAGTAAAAAATAATGGAAAAATGGTAATATTACTTGTAAAATTTCACTAATAAACATATGATAATAAAATTAAAAGGTTTATTATACCATTATCAAATAATTTCCTCTAATGGAAATTCAAGTGTAAATAATCCTAAAAAAATGATACTGTGAAGTAAACTATTGAAAATACCATAACATTGATGTGGGAATCAATAAATGAATAGATTATGTGTGTAAATTTTAAATCCATATAAAACAATTTGAAATAAAACATTATATAGTGGAAAGTTAATACACACATAATCATATAATATTAATGACAACGAGGAAGTAATATAACCTAATGAAAAGGAATCGAGTTATGAAATTATTTACCACTTGGTAATTTCAAATAAATACCATTAGTATAAATAATTAAAATCTAAACTCAAAATACGATGAATATAAAACAATTAATGATATAATATATCAAAACAGGTAGTAGATACACCACACAAAGTAATTAAGTGGTGAATATTACTTTTATCTCACGAATGTAAAAAGTGAGATGAAAATCCCTTACCTTGTATTTAATTTTGGGTGTATTTCCTTTAAATTAATGTATAATGATTTTAAATATGTTTATAACTTATTACATAATCTTATTAATATTTATTATATCATATATGATCTTCTTATAATATCTTATTTCTCGTTTGTTCGTAATCTTTCATTATTTTCACTATTTCAGGTGTTAATTACCTCAAGTACACTTTGAATTGTTACTTATTATTAATATCATGGTTTCATCATTACAAAATTTAAAACATGATTAAAATATAATATATATTCAGTATATATGTATTTATAATAATCCATAATATTTGGATATAATAAATGGAATGCATCATTCATGGAGATGGAAAACCGTACGTACATATGAATGTTACTTTCATTTTATTTTTCAAATTAAAATAATGAAAAGTAAATTATATATATATATATATATTATAATTATATTATCATATTTATTTCAAATATTTCATATCATTTTATTAAAAAAATCCTTTATAAATTCCATGTATAGCGTGAATGAATCACATCGCTTTGAGGAGGCGGTAGTCTACACTTCCACAAACGATGTAATCGTAATTATATAAAATAGAAAGAATAAGGGTATGTGTTATATAAAAATAAAATAATCATAAATACATTATAAATATCATATATATTATATATGAATAGTTTTTACATCATTATTATCAACCATGAGAGGTGGTAAAGTAAAAACAAATGACACAATTTTGTGAGGAGGTAGTACTTCGTAAACATGGATGGTAAGTTCATTAACCATTAGATGGAAGTGTGTGTAAGTTTAGGTATAAAACTTATAATAAAAAAATATAAGTATATTTATGATAATGGTTTTATTATATAAGCATGTAATAAAAAGATTTTAGGGGGTGGATAATTAAAATAAAACAAAAGAGCTTGAGGAAGGATGTTACCTCTTATTCGAGTAACTCCTTTTTGTTTTCACAAAAGGGATTACTTGGATGAATTAATGAAAAAAGGGAGGATTATAATATTAGGTGATGAATTTTTATGAGATATTTGTGTATATATTTTTTGATAAAAAGTGTATTTAGAGGTGTGAATAACTGGGAGGGTGGAGTGCCTTTTTTTAGTGGAGGAGTGACATTCTTGTAAATTTTTATAAAGGGGATTCCAACAACGTTTTTCCGATGAAAAGTGGATATAATAATGAAAAAAATTATATAAAATTGATTATATGTTTTAAATATGTCCATAAAATGTATTTTGGACAAGTTTATAGGTCATTTGTTCCCTTATGTTTAAGGTTTAGTCCCTTGTTAAGCTATTTTTCTCATAATCGTTGTAAATAATTTTAATCACTTTCACTAATATTTTTTTATCAAATACTAATTTGAACCTTTTATAAATTAAAATTATTATGATTAAAAATATTAAATCCATGTTTTTAAATTCAAATCACATAAGTGATAGAAATTAATTTAAATTTAATTTCGCAGACGGGACAACAAAATGAGTTCTTAAAGTAAGATGTTCAAAAGTTTTCTATGTTTTTATATTTAATTTCAAAGAAAAATTGTTTCAAATAACCTAAATTGGATAAATTGATATAAAATTTATATAATTAAACTTTTAAACCAATAAAAAATTTAATTTATCCTTATAAATAAATTAGATGAAAACGCAGTTTTGAATAAAAATTCAGTATTTTCACTATTCATTCAAAAATGAAATTTCGCAAAAAAATATAAACAATTCACCCTAAGAAAGTTTTAACATCATTATTTCAAATATTAAGTTTAGTTTTACTTAAAGAAATTATAAAAGTTTCAAAAAATTGATTTAAAATAGTTTAACAATTAAAAGATGGTAAAACTATCTTTAGAAAAATATAGGGTTTTATATGTAAAATTGGGTTTGTTCTTAACTTGTACCAATAAAATCTATTTTTTTATTTAAAAAATATTTTATTGAATATATAACACATATATTTCATTAATATTATTTTTTAATTGTGATTAATTTAATTTATTAAGACAACATTCCTTTAGGAGCATAAAAATATTTCCTTTATATTCAATTAGTTTATATTTTTATTTCTAATTAATTAGTAAACAATAAATTCATCTTATATTTTTATAGAAAATATATTTTCATAAGTTAGTTAATTATATTCAAAACTACTAATTTAATGGATATGTTATGTTTTACTATATTAAATAATAATATTTTAGTAATATATATTTGTTCTATAAAACTCGGTCTTTCGTGTAACGTAAACTATCAAAGAAAGTCATTGTTTTGTGCGATACAAGCTAACTTAGTACCACATGCCTTTAAATATATATCATAGATTTAATTTAATTGAAATAATAAATATATTTTATATTATCAGGATATTATATTCCATTATGCGCTTAGTGTTGCGTGTCATATACACTATCAAATACAATGTTCTTACTTTAGAATTTCAGGGCATCACATTTTCCTCACCTTGAATAAATTGTATCCTCATAATTTAAACTCTATCTTGGTAATATATTTTTTGATAATTCCTCTGTTTAAATCCCATATCATGAGAAGGATTGGTAAAACATACTCTAGATATTAGAGAGTGGGAATTACAAAGGGTGCATGGACTAACATGTAACTAGGTATCTAAGTAGGAGAGAATTATTACAAAGTGGAGATAAATACATGGATGAAAAGAATAAATATTTATAGGGAGGGATTAAGGTCATAAATAAAAAACAGGTGAATGATCAATGGAAATTTTAGGTTCTCAAATCCATAAATTCGTGATGATTCAAAAGACCATCGACTCAACAAAAATAAAGGTATCAGGACAACATTTTTTTGATCATTTTCCTAATGTTGAGTAATTATTTTAATACCTATGCATATAAGGAAATACCATATTTATATATAAAAAATTTCATCCTTTTTTTCATTTGATAAATTTATAATTCATCCATTACTTCAGAAAATGGATAGAAAAAAATTAACTTTGATTCTTTAATAACAAAATAAACTTTTACCAGATTGTAAAGACCATAAAAGAGTGAAAAGTTTAACTATTTTCTCTAACTATTCTCCAAAACCAAAAATAGTTAATACATTAATCATTAAACTTAAAAAATGATACTACTATTTAATCATTAATATTTATTCTTTAAATTGTTAAACTAGAAATAATGACATATTAATAAGGACATTCCATAGATCAGTGGTTGGTGTTAAAAACTTATTGTCCTTCGGCCATGGGTTCAATTCCTGTGTCCTTTCCAGATTTTATGGTTTTTCACTTGGCATATAGGTTTTACTTTCTAAAAACCATATTAATAAATATGACGGACATCCTTGAAATTTTGTCATTAAATAACCTTTTAACTGAGGTTTTCAATTCAAACTCAATACATATATTCTCTATCAATTTATTTTCATATAGGTCACACATTGGTATAACTTTTATCCTTTTGAAGAGATAATTGAATCAGATAGTGACCATGTTTCTTATATTTAAGGCAACGAACCATAAATGGCTCCTTAGGATGATATTTATTTCCTTCCACCATAATCTTTATTTTTCCTTAGTAATTCTTTGCTTTATGTCTTTATTTCCCACACATAAATCATTTATATATTCTATTGAGACACTTTATTGAGTGCCTCATTCCAAATTTCTTACATGATAGAAATCAAACCTTCTTCTCTCCATGGTATCTACCACTTGATCTCTTAGAAAAATCTACCTTTCCCTTCTTCACTGAGTAATAAAGTTAGTTAAGGTATATGTTATTAATCATATTTTTGGGAAAACTAATTAGGCATAAACATGATATCTTTCAATCCTATCAATAACTCATTTGGTTGCTCATTGTAACCACATTATCCTTCATGTTCAATGTTAACATGATTCATTCAAGTTACAGACATTGACTAAAACTATAATTCATAGTGTGAATAACAATAGTTATAGTGAGAAAAGTGTACGATCATTTATAGGATATATAAATCATGACACCTTATTTTTAATCTAAAACACCATAGGTTCAATCTATATTATTCATTTTCATTACATATTCAAATCCTTCATAATGGGTTGTGAAGAAAATTTGAATTATCCAAAGAATATACAGTAGGATTGTCAAACCAGGTGCATAGTAAGACCCATTTTCGTGTAATCGGTTACACTCGAGTCAGGCCCGACACACCTTTTCATATTTGTTACCCCTAGGTAAATATGTACTATAACCATATCCACTTGGAGTATCTAGACAATGATTTATTTCTAGGAAAACCACATAATCTCTATGTAACCAAAAACTTTAGGATTTTATTATATACTTATCCTCAACGTCTACCTCAGGGTTATGTTATATAATCTATGTCTTCCTAAATCTAATTTCAAAGGTTGATACTAAATCTCCTTTGATACTAACTGTAGTGACCAGACTCCAGAAATTCTGGAGTCAATTTCCACTACCATTACATTGGAATGATTACAAGTAATAAAATCCTAAAGTATTAAAGAGTTTAGTAGTCTTGATAAAATATATACACACATGAGTCTTTTATTTCAAATGAATACACTAATTACAACATAATTTTTTTCCTTTCAAGGATAAATTTATTACATCTGTGGTATCCTTTTATATATTTCTTAGTAAACTTCATAAAATCATGTGGAAAGAAACAAAATAAGGGTGAGCTAAAATAATCAGCATGGGCAAGTAAAGTGAAATAAATAATGAATCAATGAGAATAATCAATATGAAAAGGTAATAAATGGAAACACATTCCATTCAAATAAATAGATAGGGAAAAATTAATATGGTAAGGTAAGAAACTGAAAACACAATCCATTTAATCAATAAATTGAGAAATAAGTACGTAAAAAGTATAGATAGTTAAATAACTAGAAATACATTCCATTCAAATAACTAGATAAGTAAAAATCTTTATAGAAAGGTATTAAATTAAAAATACAAGACATTTAATAAATAAAATGAGAATGAAATGAATCCATAAACTTTTTCATAGTTAAAATATCATGGATAAAAAATACTAAATCAAAATGAAGGTAATTCTTAATTATTGTATGTCATGTCTCATGGACATGAAAACCTATACCGTCAATACCTTTCCCAAGATGGTTTAAAACTACAGTTACAAACCCATTTAATTTTCACACCTTATTTATCTCATGAGAATCTTTCGATGCATTTAGGGGCTATATAAAGTCTAGGACCTACCCATCATTTTCAATCCAAAGTATTCCTCATATTGAATAATCAAAATAACAAATATTCCTCATTAAGTATCTGTATTGAATAAAGAATATGGATTTATAAATATTTCCATAGATAATAACATAACTATCAAAGTAAATACCATATATAGAAATGGTATATGGTTTTGGAAATAATCATATCCATGATAAATGATATGAATAATTAGGTAAATTCAATGTTCAATGATCATATGTAGTTAAATATTTCAAGGGGATTAAAAAAGGGACCAAGGAAGTGAATATCAATACTATCCTTCACTAAATCAATCATAAACCATCCAGAGGAAGAATAAGTATTGTATCAATACAACCTATCCCATGCGGAGTAAAAATAAAGTGTTTTTATCATTGATGAATAGAAATAATATAAAAATATCTTTTAAAAAATCATTGAGGAAAATATCCTTTTTATTTTGATTTTTTTGGAAAATAAATTTCTTTGAAAACCAATTTTGAAAAAAATTTCATTAAAAATTATCATTTTAAACTTTTAAAGGAATATTTAAAGAGATTATGGTGGGTAAATCCACAAATTCTATACAAGGTAAAAAGAATATTACTTTTGTATGGTTAATAGGTTAGAAAAGTGACTTGTTTGGAAAGTGACAAGAAGATTACTTTGAAAACATTTTTAAATGACAAAAATGGTAAAAATTTCTTTAATAAATGATTTTTTAAAGGTTAAAAACATTTTTTATAATATTTTTAGAAAACATTATTTTTAGAAGAAAATAGGTTCTCCAACTAAATAGACAAATGAATTCAGGTTTTCTTAAAAAAACTTTCCAAAAATATTTGAGTACCAAAGAGTGAAAAAAGGTAATTTTACTTGGAAAATTTCATGAATAACTAGATGATAATAAAATTAAAGGATTTATTATAAAATTATCAAATAATTTCTTCTAATGTAAATTCAAGTGTAAACAATCCTAAACAAAATGAGATTTTGAAGTAAACCCTTGGAAAAGACCATAATGTTGATATAAGAATCAATCAATGAATAGATTATGTGTGAAAAATGTAAATACACATAAAACAAGTGTAAATATAAAATTATATTGTAAATTTTTTTATATGAATAATATTATAATATTAATGACAATGTTGAAGTAATATAACCCAATGAAAAGGAATCGGGTTATAAAATTCTTTACCACTTGGTAACTTTTAACTTAAATCACCTTAGAAGAAATAATTAAAATTGAAACTCAAGTTACCATGAAGATAAAACAGTTTATGATATAATATATCAAAATGGGTAGTAGGTACACCATAAAAAGGAATTAAGTGGTAAATATGATATTTATCTCATGAATGTAAAAAGTGAGATGAAAACCCCTTACCTTTCAATTAATTTTGGGTGAATGTACTTTAAATTAATGTATAATAGTTTTAAACATATTAATAACTTATTATAGAACCATATTAATATTTATGATATCATATATTATCTTTTTATAATATCTTATTACTCGTTTGTTAGTAATCTTTCATTATTTTCACTATTTCGGGTGTTAATTGCCCAATTTCTCAAGTATGTTTTGACTTGTTACTTATTGTTAATATCATGGTTTCATAATCTAAATAATTTTAAACATAATTTAAATATCATATATATTCATCATATATATATTTAGACTAATCCATAATATTTAGAGTTAAAAAATGGAATGCACCGTTCATGGAGATGGTAGGCCGTACGTACGCATGAATGTTACCCTCATTTGTTTTTTTATTAAAATAAAGAAAAGTAAATTATATATATTTATATTATAATTAAAATATCATATTTATGTCATATATTTTATATAGGTTTATTAAAACAATCCTTTATACATTCCATGTATAGCATGAAAGAATCATATCGATTTCAAATTGGTTTTAGGTTTTTTATCTTATTATCAATTGGTTAATTATAAATATATGAAAGACAAAAAATAAAGGTATTTTGATAAGGAGAGATGAAAAAGGATGAATACGTTTTACATATCCTTAAAAGTGAAGTTAAATCCCATTAATAATCCCTCTTGGAAGTATATGATAATATGGAAGTTGATATTACTTAGAATATCCTCCTACCTTAAAAAGGAATGATTTGAAAATGATGATGTTCCCTTTAATAAGGGTAAGAAAGAAGAAATAATTATCTCTATAGATAAAGGGGGAAAATTGGAAAGACCCTTTGTAGTGGAATTACCATTTTTATTTCATTAACAATAAGGGGGATAAGATACCTTAAGGGAAATATTTGATGGGATTGAATTATGTATTATCAATAAAATCCAAAGGGGGATATTTCTATAAATCCCATAGGATTAAGTTGTATTTATTAAAAATAATACAACATGGTTATTGGAATATCAATTAAGTAATTTGGATTTTATGAAAATAACATTATTCACAGCACATGATTTAATATAACCAAATTGATGAAATGATGATGGACAAGGTATGTTGGGTTGGTTAAAAAAGAGGTGTTGTTGGGAGGATTGTTGACAATGGATTTTATTACTTTATTTTTTGAGTTGTTAAAAAAAATATCAAAGGCTTTTTTGTGTTGGAATAATTTTTTACACAAAGTGAATGAATTATGGTGGTAATACAGAGGTGAGGAGCATTTTAATAAGGAGACTACATGCTAAAGACAAGTACTAAAGAAGGTTGAAGGCGTATTGGAGAAGTTAAGTGAGGACCATGAATTAGATCAAGTCATGTTATGTTGAAGGTTACCAAAATAAGAAATAACACACCCATAACCTTGGTTATATTGATATTACGATTCCTAAAATAGGAAAAAGAATAGGGAACACACCTGTGGTTGTCCCCGTGGTAGAATTTTGGATCTCCTATCCAAAATGGGTAGTGGGAGGAGACTATGCTCGTAGTGGTGGTGGTTGTGGTTGATAGGTGGAGGTGTAAGCCAATATGTATAGACTTACCATGGTTCATGTCACGGTTCTTATCATCTTATAAGAAAAAACTCTATGTTAATCCATTGGATGTAGTGAATAATCCATGGTCAAGACCTACAGTAAAAAAAGGGTAACACATGCAGGACCATGCTCATGGTGAGGGTGTCCATGGTCAATAGGTAGAGTGATAAGTATAAATAGTAAATAGGAGGATACCAAAAACATGGTGTTGGGTTTGTTGAGGAAAAGTGGACATAAGTTTTACATCAGGGTGTGATATTGGGCATGTGAGGCTCTGATGTGACAAATCAGGTGAAATATTTATAGCGATGTATGAGTTGGATGTTTAATGATTCAAAAATAATTTCATTTTTTTGAACCATTATTAAAGAGTTATTATAATTTAAATTGTATCGATATTTTGTTAAATTAAATGTTTTACAATTCACACTTCAAAGGATTTTTTATAGGTGTCCATAAAGTAGTTATGAATATGGTTATGAGGGAAATCATGGAGGTGATTTATAAGAAATATAATGGGAAATTTTAAAGGCCTAATGGTTATGAAATAGGTATCTTATGATTGTAAAATTATCTCTTATTTAGAAAATGATAACCATGAAATTAAAATAGAGAAGAATCTATAGAATCTATGTGCACATATTTTAAAATACAGAAAATAAAGAAAAGTGAGAGGTGAAAAGAAGTACATTGAATATCTGAATCTCTGACTAGAAGAGAAGAAGAAGTTTATTTTATAGGTGAGGGTATATAATTTTTTAAATAAGGAGTTGAAATCCATTTAAGAATTTTCAATTTAATATTTTAATTGTTATTACTATAGGAAAGTGAATGGTATTATAGTCTTGTTATAGAAAGTGAAGAATAAGGTGTTTTAATGTGGAATTCACAAGAAGTAATGTAGAAATATAGCTAGAAATAGAGAATCTATACTTGTTTGAAGATACATTACATGATGTTGTTAAGGGACCAGAATGTCCATAAACCGTGTGTGGATACTTCCCAAAGTATCAAAAAAAGGAGGAGGATGAAGAGGCAGTGAGTCGACAGTGAGCCATGGGTGATAGTGAGTCGAATCTAAACTTTGTAAGGCCATGAGACTAGAAAAGAAGTGACCTATCCGAAGACATTATAAGATAAGTGACACCTATGAAGAGTAGTGAGATAAAAAGTGGATTTTAGTGTGTGACATATTGTTGATGAAAGCTCCTTGGATGTATCCTAGGGAGGGTGACCCAAGTAAATTCGCATATACTTATTTACTTTAAGCATGCACACTAAAAAGATTAAGAAACCTAAAATATATTTGGTAAAATAGAAATCCAAGTGACCCTAAAAGTTGATAGGTCAAGATACTTTTAGGGAAAGTGAGATATTTAAGGTCAAAGTGTTTAAATATAATAAGTCATGTACACCATGATTCACCCCCATATTTGGGTGATCTCAATCTAAGTCCCTATTGAGGTATCAATATAAAACATAATAATTCCCACACATTAAGATGTGAAAAAGACCAATCATGTTAAATCTTAACATCATTATCTCATGAGACATAAAAATTTAACTAAATGCACTTGAGGGCTATATAGGAACCCTCCAATCACATAATGATAAAACATACAATTCTATGCCACATGAAATCATTTATACATAATATCATGAAAAATAAATAGAAATAAAATGGGTTTCATATCATTTACAAATGGTATCACATAACATGTCATCAAGGTAGATCATTCGATAAAAAAAATTCAATATCTAAAAAGGATTATAAAATAATTTAGAGGATGGTAATGAGAATTACTATATAATAGGTAGTTACATTATAAGTATATAGGAAAATTAATTCTTACAAAGTGATTTTAAGAAACATTTTATCATTGATGTATAAAGTAGAATTTACATGCCACTTTCAAGAAATAATTTTCTAGGAGGAAGAATTTTTTTAAAACATCACATTAAAATATTACCAAATAATATAAATTTAAAAATTTTAAGTAATTAAACATGGAGTGGAAGATAAGAATTTACAAATGAGAAAAGAAATTAATTTTTAAGTTATTTATGTAGTTTTAATATAAAACCCACATTAGAGAATGAGTTTATTTTTTTATTTTATAAAAATAATGTTATATATAAATATTAACTAATATTGTATATAATTATATTTAAAAATAGGAAAAAAGTATCATTTATGGTAAGAATAATATATACATGGAATAAAAATAGTCATTATAGAGGATAAAAATTATACTCAATGACATCATATTTTTGTGAAGAAAGAATCCATTAAAGAAGATTATTTTTATGTGAAAATGTAAATTTATGAAATAGAAAGGAAAAATACCATATGAAGTAAATAAATGGATGAATATAAGAAAATTATAAGTTTATAGACAAGGATTAAAGTTTTTAACCTAATAAAAATGAAATTGAGTCGACAACAGCCTTACGGATTTGAGAATGCTTGAATTAATAAAACATGAAAGAGTGATCATGAGGTTGACATTAAAATATCATGAAATATTTTTTTCATTACAGGAAAATAACATGGTAATAATTACACCATATAAAATAAAATTTGGTGCAAAATTTGAAACATATCTTAAGGAATTTAAACTGAGACAAAGAAACCCTTACCTTAAGTCCCATTTTATTTCATCTCAGTTGTGTCTCCTCTATGATAAAATTATTTTTATTAAAAAATAAATCAAAAATTGAATTATATATATTTTTCATTATTTATTAGTTATAATCATTGTATTTTATTTATTACTATTTTTTAAGAGAGAATGACTAGAATACATGTTTCCTTTTAAATTATCCAGTTTTTTTTTGATTTCATGATTTTGATTATTTATAATTTATCCTTTTGTAAAATTATTTTCATAAGATTATAATAAATTAAAATTAATTTATATTACATAATATAAACTAAAAATTCATGTAGGTGTCAATAAATAAATAATTGACAACATCCACACACGTAGATGAAATCAGTCGTTACCGAGATATACAAAAGAGAGGGAGAGAGAGTATATACTATGAATAGATTAAAATAGTTATACCAGTATAATAATAAAATTATTGTGTTATATACTTATATATTATATATTTTAGAAAAGTATAAAAAGGGAAATAAATTGGGAGAGTAGAAATAAGAAGATAGAAAAATAATGAAAAGAGAATCGAGGTTACATTTTCATTGAAGATTTAATCCCTTGCTAAAACCTTGAAGGCATATAGATGAGTATATTTAGAACATCCATAAGAGTAAGAAGACAATTAAGAGAGGGGAATAGGGAAGATCATGGGAATTAAGAAGTGAATAGGAAGTGATTTACTAATAGAAATGAGATGAGGTATTTATACTTAAGTAGAAGAGTATTTTTGGTTAAAATATTAATTATTTTACCATTTAGGCATACTAATTTTGATTAGAATTTATTACCACATATTTTTTGGTTTTTTATTAAACAAAGTATAGTTATTTGAAATTTATACCAAGAAACAGCTGAATGGAACCTTCCAACCACTCAATTAAATGTAAAGAATAAAAAATAGCGTTTACTAGGATAAAATATAATTTCGGTTCCAAAATATAGAATATGAGTTTCTAAATTCAAATTAATATTTTTATGTTCATTATTTTACTACTTAAATAATTTTTTGGTATATAAAAAGCTTTCATAAATTTTTAACTCATTATTACATCATAATGATTTCATTAAAGTTACAGCATTCATAAAAACTATATTTTTTATTATTCACTAAAAAAATAACTTCTTCTAAAAAATACAAAAAATTAACCTTAATATTTATGATATTAATTCAAAAATAATGTTATTTTTATAAATTAAAAATTAAAAATTTAAAAATTTAATTTTTAAATGAAAATATAAATTACAATGAACAACAACTTTTATTTAATTTTTTTTAAAGCTTTATGTGTTCTTAACCTTATTTCATATAAATCACTAGTTAAATGAGTGTTAATATATTTATTTATATAATTAAAAATTTCATTATAGTCATCCTTTAAAATTAATATAGTTATTTTATTTAAATAAATACTACACTTCGAAAAATATCATTTTTTTAAAAAATAGGACCTTTTAACATTAAATTATTTTATTCCTAATTGGTTGTTTATTTAAAAAATATTAGTTGAATTTTATTTATATATTTGTATTAAATACAAAATTTCTTATTTAATTAAATTTTGACTAAAAATTCATTTTTTCAAAAACAATTTCTGGTTAAGTTAGAACCCACCAAGAAAAATCCATTTCAAAGAATAATGGAGAACCCGAACCAAAAAACAAGATGAAATGGGCTGGTCAAGGATCCCTACCCAGGACTAGACCCTCCGAGCTGCCAAGGATGATGTAACCAACCAAAAGAGAACTTGAATAGTTCAACCTTCATCAAAGCCACATGCATAGTCCAAAACATCATGGAATCTGTCAAACTCAACCAAATTGGGGTCATGTGTGAAGGAGCCTGATGCAATGACATATGGTTTAATTAAATTAATTCTTTAAAATTAAATTTTACAAGATTAATAATGTATAAAAATACATGTAAATTTATTATATTAATAGTTACATGTTTATACCATCATAATTTCTACTTAAAAAATCCCTTAAGACCTGCACACAAGACCTAAGAGTAAGATAAGAAATGGTGGTATTCATAGGCATAGATTCAGCTAGCATGGATCACTTACTGATTTCTATGAGTATGAAATTATCCTAAAGAAAATTTCACTAATCTGTACTTATTAATGTTCAACTTTATATTGGTATAGAGAAAACCCTAGTAATGCTAATTTATATTGTTAAAATCTGACCATACCAAGATTTAAGGGGGGGGGGGGGGGTAATTATGTTCTTTTAATTTTTATTTACATAGAAAAAACACCCTCTTTAATTTATAACTAACTTCTGATCTTTTCTTTAACAAGGCATGTAGTATAAATAAAATCATACATAATAGAAACAAACAAAAATATTTATAGTGGTTTAGGGAATACAATTCTCCTAGTACACTCCACCCCCACTCTTCTTCATATGTGTGATGATTTTAACTAGACTAGTCTTTTTTCTGGGGACTTCTAATCCTTTTTCCAGGGATTGTATGCCTAAGTGCAAGCAATCAAAACTTGTCAAAATCACACGATATTTAGACTAGGCTCTATAAAGGATTTACAATTAATAGCCTTCAAAATTCCTTTTACTATGAACCTTTATAATTAAAGATAATAAAATGATTTTTTTATATATTTCAACTTACAAATGTAAGATAAAACTGACTGAAAAGGGATATCTCTAAGGGAAATGATCTGAATTATAATAAGCTTAAGGATAATATTCTTAAATCAATAAGGAACTTCAATAAGAAGAGACGACGTGACTATAATTATTATTCCTTATTTTAATAGAAAATAAAGATTCTTTTTAGATATTTTTAGAGAAATAACTCTCTATCTTTCTTGTGCACTTCAGTTCTTCTTTTTAAGTCTTAATTAACACTTGAGAAAAATTATCATGCAAAATTACAGACTTGGAAATGTATGCACGAACTTATTCTTATTTAAATTCACAACACACGATCAATAGAATCAGGGATTAGTGACATTTCCTTTTCCTATAAATACATCGACAATGGAAAAGACAAATAAATTATCCTTTTAATTGTATTTTGTCTCAGTACTTGGCTCTTATTATAATTAATTTACATTAAATTGGTAAAAAAAATTAAAGATAATATAACAACATTAAAATCTTACTCAAGTGAGTACAAAATTTCAACTCGACGTAGCCGACTATATATTTAAATCCACATAGTTGGTTGCAGATTTGAATCTATGTAGACAATTTCATAATTGAATCCATGTATCCAAATTGAATTACATAATATTTTTACTCACATGGAAGAAACTAATGTAACTGATTAAAATTACATAGCCTATTTCACCATCTAGGTGATTCATGTGACTGATTACTCCATGTAACCATTTTATGCAGCTGAATGATCTATGTAGCTGATTGCTCACATAAGTGATTATTTCGATGTAGGAGATTTACACATAGGTGAATCTATGACGTAATAGATTAACATAGCCAATTCCATTATGTAGGTGATTGACATACCGATTTCTCGACGTATCTGTTTTCACCTTGTAACCAAAAACATCACATAGTTAATTTTTTAAACTTAGGAAAATTTCAGCTAAAAATACCCAGAATGCATATTTAATGAAATTAACCCTCAAACACATAAGAATATGGTAAAACCTAATGAACACACTTAAAAAACAAGGTCATTAGAAAAATATGAAGGTTATTTGATATTATCAAATCCTAAAGTACATGGGATATATTGGATCAACATTAGTTGTCCAATAATATATCCCTTTTAAATGATCACAAAACCCATTAGATATTCTAGTAGATATCAAACACAAAATTTTAAAAGGGTTAATATAAGTAGATATATATCATTTAAAATATACTGTTTATCCCCCTTAGTTAGTTACTTCTCACCTTTTTGAAAGGTAAAAACTTCTCCCCCGTTTTGTGTCATTAAAAAGGAAGGGAAAGAGTCATAAAACACAATTTAATTTAGTACTTTAGAGTTATGAACTATTTAAATGTAGTGTGAAAAATGAATATAGAATTATATAAAGACTGAATTTAATTAAATAAAATAAAGAGATAGATATAAAATAAAAAAGAAATTACTAAGAAACACATCAAAAACAAAGAAACAATAAAGTATTTCATTAATTATTTTCAAGTAAAAATATATATAAACTCAAAAAAATAAAAAATATCTGCCAGAGAACCAAGGTGTTAGAATGAGGTCGAACTAATATTTTGGTTTGTGTAGAGGTACTTTGAAGTTTGGATCAATTATGGATGTATATGGAGTTGGAATTAATGGCACTTAAGGATCACAAACACCTTCTATTCTCTACTTGATTTACTGAGAAGTAATATCAAGGTCATGACCAAGAGGTATTATTATTCTCATTTAAAATAGGACTTCAACACATATGTTGATCCCCAGAACAACATCAGACTTAAAAAATTAAATAAGAAAAAAATATTATTTCTTATAAATTTAAGCTAATGATGCTAATACATTACTGATAAATGTCTTAATATGTTATAATTTCCTAGAAGAGAAACTTTTAGACTCATTGACGAAAGGAGGGAGAAGTAGAGGGGTAATTTCTGCAGTAGATGAACCATAAGGAATATTTATGAGAATTGTTTTCATAATTTTATTCATATAAAAATGCATTTCAATCATCCTACAATTCTCTGAATGTACCTTCTAATCCATGATTTCCACTTACTCTAGAAAACTATAAATAACTTTCTTAACTCTATTGAGAGAAGATTTAGAAACTTAATCACTAAAAGTATTCTTGGGTTCAACTTGACCAGAAACTATAGGAAATGAAATAACTGATTCCACATAAGGAACTATCCTTATAGGTTTGTAAACAAATAACTACCTTATTGTAACCGGAACTATAACTTATGAAGATTCTTATGATTCTGAATATGATTATTGCTCATAATATAGATCTATAATATCTGAAAATATTTCCTCTAGACCCTTGAAAGTAATTGGAGTGTTTTCATTGACATATTCAATAAGGAATGAAATTTTATCGCTTGATTTCTATAAAGCACCCAAATTATATTCTAATATATCTCTAAGATATTTATCAATATGATCAATATGGGCATTCATGTACATATCTAACCCAATACTAAACTTCTTAATAGCTTCCATGGTATCATGAAATTGACTAAAAAGATCTTTTTTCAACTTATCTTACATCATTAGAGAAATGAGATCATCTTGGAGACACTAGATCTAGTAAGAAATATAATTCAACTATAAAATCATCTAACTAACTAAATTCTATAAATTTTGAAGAATTGTAGATTCTAAGGGAGAGTTAGCAGAGGGTTGGAGTTTCTTTATAAATTTGAACTGAATCAACACAAAATTTTTCAATTTATAGAGAGTCTCTTTTTCTTAATCTCTAAAATCTTTGATCTCATCAAACACTTCTTGAGATAAATCTAATTTTATTGATGGAGGATTCTTAAATATATCCCTTTGAGATGAAACCAAAGTAAAATATAATTAAAGTCATCCTTTTTAGGGAAAACATATTTCAAACTTCTAACCAAGTATATCATTTTCTTAAGTTCCTTAGAAATTATATTAAAACTAGCTTGTTGAAAAGGTGGATATGTCCAAAGACTACTGATCAGCACTTCTTGGGAATATACCATTATAACTAAATTATTAAAGTTAGACATAGAGATAAAGGACTCTTCATGTTTTGTAATCTTATATTTACATTCAACTAGATCCACTTTTAATTCTAAACAATCTACACTCATATTGTTAAGCTCTATAATTACTTCATTAGTAACCACTTATTTTTCTAAGATTTCTAAAATTTTTCTTACTGAAATATATACTCCATATGCAGTGGAAGGTGATGATGATACTGATGGTGTACATGAATAATTTTCAGATTCCATAATCACATAATCATCTCCTCCTTTATCAATTAGTGATATAGGAAAAATTTGATCTTCTTATTTATGAAATTATTCTGACTCTGGTCTTTTTTGAAATTCAATACTTATAGACCTGGTCTCAATTTTACTATATTCAAAAAAAGAAACAGTTGTCTTGAAAACTTTCTCCACATGCCGATCTTACCTTGTAGACATAACAAATCCACCAGTAACTTAGATCTAAGTATCCACATCCACCTAAATCTGGGTAGGTTCACCAACTATAGAAATGATGACCAAATCTAAAGACTCAGTTCTTATATACATTGTTTTATATACTCTCCTAGAAGTCACTGTCTCGATAGGTGTTGCATCACTAGGTTGTGAGGTATGAGCTGATCCCCCTTAGTCACACTTTCCTAACCAATTTCCTTCATAGAACTTGAAGAAGAATCCTAGAAATATCTAACCATATTCAAGATGACTAAGGATATATTATTAATTTTATGAAATTTAACCATATTAATTTCATTCAAATTATAATTATTTATTCTTCAAAACTAAATAAATTAATCTACCATATGGATAATAGTTTAATTTTCCCTTTCCTTCAAAATCATGATGCATACCTCATAATGTATCTAGGAAAACTCAACTCAGTAGTACTAATCATGATGTACATTAAATACATATCCTAAAAAATAAATTTCTCTATATCTCCCTCCCATTATTCTATACCCATCTACACAAACATACAAAAAACATTTCATTTAGTAGGTAGCTACTTCACAAGTTTTTTTTAAATAGTGGCTCCAAAAAAAACTTGAACACTTATGTTAGACCCACCAATATTTTCCCAACAAGCTTATGACTAAAATAAAACTCCCCCTAATGGGGAAAATGAAGGATATCATCCATTTAAACAGAAGAAACTACTGTCGCCTTTCCTTTAACATTTGATGATATTACGTCCTCTATTTGATTAAATTGAAACTCATAATTCATCAAGAACTCATTAATTTATTCCTCAAAAAGAAAACATGATTTCTTCCCATAAAAAAACTTCCATCCTTTAAACTCAAGTTCTTTCTTCAACAATAATTTAGTTGTCTTCATCCATTCCATATTTATGGGAATTCCCGCAATAAGTTTTCATCTTCTTCCTTTGGATTTCTTAAATGAACCTAAGATTCCATTATCTACATGATTTGACATTCCCATTTTGAAAAGGTTAGTTGAAGGTAGAACATGGATCAGGAGGTTAGAGATGATGGTTTGAATTCAAAGGGATGTGATGTATGTGAATTTAAAAAGGGATAAGAATTGATTTTCTATTAGGTCTTATACCCAAGTCCTAATTTGATCACCTAACCATTTTCAGTTTATAGTTACTTATGACTAATAAATAAATAATAGTAAAAAATAAAGGGAAAGAAATAATTTATATTTTATAAATTTACATTATTTAGTTAAAAAAACATAGAAAAGTGTAATTTTCACATAACATTAAACGAAATATTATAATAGAATTCCCAATCTTAAATTTGAACAACAAAAAAAGAATAAATTCATTTAAATAAAAATAAATAAAACACATTAAATTTATTTAAAAATGAATAAAACCAATTCTATTTTAATAAAATCAAAATGATCATAGGTAAAAGGTTTAGGGAAAATATCTGATAACTAATTCTCTATATAGATAAAGTAAAGATAAATATCACCTTTTTGAGTGTGATATCTTAATAAATTATGCCTTAAGTTTATATGTTTTTTATTTAAAGAATTGTTGGATTCATAGAAATTTTGACAACACCAGTGTTATCACATTTAATTTAGAATTGATTATAAATGAATTTAAAGTCCATTTAGGTGTGTTTAATCCATAGAACTTATGCACATTAGATATTAGAAAAAATATATTATGATTTGACAGTAGATAATACAATATAGTGTTTATTATTACTAGACTAGGATACCAGAGATATGCCTAAGAAATGGTAGGTTCCTGAAGTACCCTTCCTATCTAGTCTAAAAATACCAAAGTTTACATTTAAATATGATATTAAATTAAAATCATAAGTTTTTGAAAAAATAAAGTAAAGAGAAATTTCTACTTTTAAATATCTAAAAAACTTTATGGTAGCTTTTTAATATGATTTTTAGGATTAGCTTGAAATCGAGCACAAATACATACTTCAAAGATAATATCTAGTCTACTAGGAGTCAAATACAATAAACTCCCAATTATTCCTCTATAAATATTTTTTTCAACTAATTTCCCCGATTCATTCAAGTCATTTTTTTTTCATTAGAAATCATAGTTTTAGTATATACTTTACAAATTTCAAGAATAAACCTTTTAAGTAATTATAGTATGTATTTTCCTTGATTTATCACATTTCCAAAGACTTTTTGATAAATTTTAGAACCTATAAAATAATTTAACTCACCCATCATGCTCATTTCAAATTCTTTTTTCATGTGTCCTGAAAATTCATTACATAATATTTTATTTGTAGAACCAATAATTATATCATCAACATATATTTCAAAACTAAATTTGGAAAATGGGGATTTTCAAAACTTATAGGATGTTTAACATAAACTTCACCTATTATAAATCGATTTATAAAAGTATATTTTAATCCATTTTATATAAGTTGAAATTCACACATGATGCACAGTCTAAAATAATTCTAATGGATTATAATCTAGCTACTAGGGAAAAGGACTCCTCATAATCTATACCTTCTTCTTGATTATACCCTTTATATACAAATCTATCCTTATTCTTATTCATCACACCATGATCATCCTGTATATTCATAAAAACCCATTTTATTCATATAACAGGATAGGTCAGAGGGTATATCAACTATTTACCATACTTTTTCCCACCTGAACTGGTTTAATTCCACTGGCATATCTACAACCCAACTTTCATCAAATATGGATTCTTTTATATACTTAGGTTATAACTAAGATAAAAATACATAAAAATCTATAAGGTTTCTTTCTCACCTTAAATTTCTAATACTTTTATATAAAATTCCAATAATAGTTTCTAAAGGATGGTTCTTAAAGGTTTTACACTTTCTAGGTATCACACTTTTAGGTTCTATGGAATTTAACCTTTAAAGATTTGGTTTTTAAAAATCAAGTTCAAAATCTTTGTCATTGTTTCCATCAAAAATATGTTTAGGTCTCATTTTTCAAAATATTCACTTAATTTATTAATTTGAATCATTTTGTGATCAACATGATCTCTTTCGTCAAATTTTAGATGAGTTGATTCTACAAAAATATTTCAACATTTATTGAAAAGTCTGTATGTTTTTGAAGTAGTAGAATAGACTAGGAAGCTTACCTCATCATCTTTTGGATCAAACCTACCAAGATAATCCTTGGTTTTTATAATATAGACCTTGAATAAAAAAACCTTAATATATCCAACTTTTATATTTCTGTTATTCCATAGCTCATTTGGTGTTTTCTTTAAAATAGGTCGATTTAGAAATATTTTTATGAAATAACATGATATATTCATTTCTTCAACCCAAAAATGTATAGGCAGGATATATTCACATAACCTAGTTTTAGAAATTTTTTACAAAGTCCTATTCCTCCTTTCAGTAACACCATTCTGTTAAGGTGTCTCAAGAATAGAAAATTCATTATTGATACCATGTTTTGAACAATAATAATTGAACTCATATTTTTCAAATTCTCCTCCATGGTCACATATTAAAGAAATAATTTTGGAATCTTTATCTTTTTGAACCAGTTTTCAAAAACTTATAGAAACAGAACAAGAATCAATAATAACACTAAAAAATAAAACCTAGGTAAATCTAGAGAAATCATAAACTAAAACATAAAAAAGATTTTACTCTTAGGACTGAAACTTTATATGGCCCAGAAAAATCCATATGAATTAGTTCTAGGGACCTAGAAGTAGAAACCTCTTTAGTTGATTTAAAAGATAACTTGTTTTTCTTTCCCATTTTGCATACATCACAAAATTTCTTTTTATTAACTTTTAGTTTAGTTAAATATAAAACTAAATTCCTTTTGGATATTTTTCTAAAATAATAAACAATATAATGTCCCAATATTATATGCCATATCCATGACTCATTTTTTTCATCATTTAAATAGTTCACCTTTTTTCTACTCAAAGAATTAAGATCTAGAGTATAGTCATTCTTTTTTCATGGTGCTTAAAATTTCAGAATTTTATCTTTAAAAATAGTACAATATTTACTTGAAAAATCAAAAAAATAACCTTAATCACAAAGTTGAGAGAGACTTATCATATTATGTGTTAAACCTTCCACATATATAACTTTATTAATAAGGACAAAGTTTAAATTTCTAACTGATCCAAATACCTTAATTTTTCCTTTAGCATTGTCACTAAAAGTGACATGACCTCCATCTGTCTTTGATAAGGATTGAAAATTAAAGAAATATATACTCATATTCCTTGACCATCCACTATTCATATACCATCTCTTATTAGTCCTCTTGGACCTTTTTATATACAAAGAAAAATTAAACATGAAATTTTTTTGGTACCCATATTTTCTTGGGTCTATTAAGTTTAGTAACTAAGGATTTATGAAACCAAATATGTTTATATTGTACAAAAAATTTTGTTTGTGAAAAAAGAATTTTTAAATCCATAAAAATATGGGTTTAAAAATATTAATTTATTTAGTATCCTATCTCACCATAGTTAAAACAAGTAATTTCTGAAATATTTTTATTCCTGGAATTAGGTGAAAATAGTTTTTGTAAAACTTTGGTTTTTTACCTTGAATTAATATTCCAAATTTATTTTTATGATTTTATTATTTCCAAAAATTTTATTTAAATAATTTTCACCTTTTGTAAATACACTAGTATACTAGTTAAAGTATTGAAATTACTTTTTTAAATTTTTAATTTTATTTCCATGTTCAATACATGATGCATCAAAATTTTCCAATTTTGTTTTTAAAATTAAACAATTTCTAGTTATGTCCTCTTTTTCATTAACAACCACTTCATAAGATTTTTTGAGATATTTATTCTTCTTTTTTAAATATTTTTATTTAATTTATAATGTGGAAAAATATTCATTTAGTTCCTCAAATGAGAAATTTCTATTTTCTAATTCATTTTCATGATTAGAATAATAAAAATAATATACCTCATCTGTATATTCCATAGAACACATATTGGATTTCTAATTAGAATGACCAACTTATGATTATAAAGATAAAACATCATTATAAACATATGAATAACACTATGTTTTCTTCATTTCCTCTTTATCCTTCTTCTTGTGGCCAAATTTATTGAAGTATTTATTTTATGACATTTTTTACCTTGAAGTTGCAGATAATCAGACTTGATGTGTCCAAGATTATTGCATTCATAACATTTTACATGCTTAGAATCTCTATCCAAATTATTATAATTGTTTAAAGGTTTTATAAAACCTCTTCTCTATCTATATAACTTCTTTAATTTTATAGCAATGTGATAAAGATCACTTTCTGAAGAAAAAATACTTAAATATTTTTCATCGGATTACTTAGGTATTTGAATTTCTTTACACTTCTTGTCATATTTTGAAGTTGAGAATTTAAAAGTAATGTTCTAATTATTAATTAACTTATGTTCTCTAACCTCATCTTCTATATCTACCTCATACATCAATAGTGTATCGATAAGATATTTTATTTTGATGTTTTGAGCTCTATTTATTGTCTGATAGTAGTAGAAATACCACTCCACCTTGGGGGTAAAATTATGAGAACTTTCAGAGCTTGATCTGGTTCAACAATAGGTTCCCCTAAAGTAGAATCATAATTTACAATTTCTATAATCATTCTATTAAATTTAGTGATAATTTCTCCATCCATAATTCTAAAGGTGTGAAAATTTAGTTTTTAAGTATTATATATGAGAGACTATACATTATATATTCCATTATAAGTAACTAAAATTATAGTCCACATTTCATAGGCTGTTTGACATTGAGACACTTTTTTGAACTCATCTGGACATAGTCCATAGATTATAACATTCATATATTTTTAATTCATATCATATCTTTCTTTAGTATTCACATCCCAATTATATGGTTGAGTTTATGGAATTTTATAAGGCATCATGACTTTGAGATAAAGATCAAGACTTAGGTTCTTTAGATAATTGACTCTCCATTCCTTTCAACATACATAATTCTCCCCATTAAAATAGGGTCCTATGAATATAGACATCGCTTCGCTATTGTTAGTCACAGAAACCGTTATTGAAGAGATATTTAGATTTAAACCTTTTATAGATGAGAACTCAATAATTGATTCCTTTTATTCCAATTATTGTTAGAGACTCACCGTACTGAGGTTCAAGGGGGGGGGGGGTGAATTGAGTTCTTTGAATTTTTATTTACTTAGAAAAACTACCCTATTTAATTTATGACTAAATTCTAATATTTTATTTAACAAGGAATGAAATGGAAATAAAATAATAAATAAGAGAAAAAAACATATATTTATAGTGGTTTGGGGTATATAAGTCCCCTAATTTACCCCACCACCACTCTTCTCTATCAATGCGATGATGTTCACTTGACCAGTCCCTTTTCTAAGGAATTCTAGTCCTTTTTCCAAGGACTGCACAACTAAGAGAAAGTAATTGACACTTGGTACAATTATAGGAGATTTTTACTAGACTCCATAAAGTCTTTACAATCAATATCATTCAAAGGTTCTTTAACCAGGAAGCTTTACAATGAAATATAATAAATAGAGAATTTTTTTTATAGATTTCAGCTTACAAGTATAAGATAAAACTAATATAAAAGAGAGATATAAAAGAGATATGATTTTAAGGATAATAATCTATAAGAGAATATTCTAAACTAATAAAGTATCATCAATAATCATAGATAATGAGTTGAGACTTCTTCCTCCTTATTTGTGTCTAAAACAGATCATTTTCAAATATTTTTAGATAAAGAGTTCTCTATCTTTCTTATGCACTTCATTTCTTCTTTTTAAATATTTCTTCATGATTTAAAAAAATTTATCATTCAAAATTCAACTATTGGAAATAAATTCGTTACTTCTTATTTAAATTCACAACATATAATCTGTAGAATTAGGGATCAGTGACACACCCTTTTCCTAAAAATACCTCAGAAATAGTAGAGACAAATAAACTATCCTTACACCTATCTTCTATCTTAGTAATCATATCTTATTATAATTTATTTTACCTTAAATAGTTAATAAAGCATTTAAAGATTGTACATCATCATTAAAATCTCACTCAAGTGCTTCAATGATAATAAATACTAACTTGTAGCACAAAATAGGTGATTGAAAATTTGAATCCATGTAACTGATTATAGATTTGAATCCATATAACCAATTACAGATTTGAATCCATTTAGAAAAATTGAATCATGTAATATTTTTACTAATGTAGCTAAAATTAATGTATCCGACTGAAATGATGTAACATATTTCACCATGTAAGAAATTCACATAACCAATTACTCTATATAACTATTTTACATATCCAAATGATCTACGTATCTGATTTCTCACATAGGCGATATTATCGATATTATAGATTTCTATATAGGCGATTCTGTGACATAGCTGATTGATGTATCTAATTCCTTTACATAGTAAATTGACATAGCTTATTTCTTGACAGATCCATTATCACCACACAACCTAAAATGTCACATAAACGGTTTTCCGAACTTAAGAAGATTTTAGTTAAAAACTTCCAGAAAAATATCTAATGAAATTAACCATTGAACACATAAGAAAAAGTTAAAACCTGATGAAAACACTTAAAAAACAAGATCATCAAAAAATTATGAAGGGTATTTGAGATCATCAAAGATAAAGTACATGAGATATGTTGGATTAACATTAGTAGTCCAACAACTACCTCCTTTGTGATCTCAAAAAAACAAGACTTATAAGGAAGACTCCCATAGATTGATTCCATCTCTTCTCTTATATATTTATATATATATATATATATATATATATTTCTTTCATAAATAAATTACTTCTATTTACACCGACCAATTTAATTTATATGTTATAAAATTCATATTTAATTATTTTATCTCATTAATATATCATAGATCATTGTAGTTTGGTGTTGCGTGTGAATAAGTCTATTCAATCACAATATTTATTTAAAGAGAAAATACATATTATAATTGTGGGGTATTACAATTATTGTAATAAACCCATCAACGAGGTCATTAATCCAATAAAATTTGAGATCTTTTATGGTATACAAAAAACATAAGATCTTGGTTGCCACTTATTGTTCTGAGGTTTCAAACACTAGGCCACACCATGAAGATAAATGGGAATGATCCTACTCATGATATCCCATTTCATTGAATATTAATATATTTATATACCTGAAGTTTTGTGGGGGAGTTTAATCCACCAACTAAGGATACATATTCCCCTACAATTATATTGGTGCACATTTTCTTTCCCTAGAATCTATTTGAGCAGTAAGATTATCTAGTAATTCCTGGGATACCACTTCCTGAGTTATCTTTAGGTGATTTTCCTAAACTAGAAATTGATGTCACCCTAGTGGTGGTAACTATTGATAATAAATCAATGCTGTAGTAAAATGGTCTGATTGATGTGATATTAAGTTGATGGGGGTGGACAGATCTTTCCTTTTTGGGTTGATCAATCTCCTCCCATTGAAGAGGTTTAGCTGAAGGAGGGATAAAAAATTCATCCTGAAGATCACACTCAGTGGTTATGTTTCCCATAAGAAAATTAGTGTTGATTTTATCAAGATCTTATATTATAGCCTTTAACTAGAAAAATTTATCTTATATAGATATGGTTTCACTGTTATTAGGTGGTGGGTGGGCTATAAATATATCCATATTTTTTCCTTTTTCATTAAAACTATCCCACTGAGTGGGAGTCCCTATATATGCATCCTATTTATCATTATATTTGATAATATCATATTCCATAAAATTATTTGGGTCAATAATGATGAGGTTTATTGATGAGAAACCTACGACATGATACATATTTTTCCTTAAAGAAGGTACATTTGTAATATGAGTATGTTCCTATCTAATGAATGATACTTGAGATAACTGTGGGGGTAAAAATACCCCTATATCTATGGGTTGGGGTCTCCCAAGGGATGTTACTACTAAAACTACAACTCTTCTTACTTCCCTAGATGATATTTTACAGTGTGCCTAATACAGTGGGAAACTACCATGTGAACCTCCATGTGGGTCAATACTCCCCCTTATTAGTGAGGGGTCTGTTGATATAGCTACTAAGGCTATCTTTGATGAACTCTAAATATTTTTGATAGTTGTGATTTGTAATTTCCATTGATCCACTATCAAGATATTCCAATGGGACCCAGTGATGTTGGAAGCAGTAGAGACATATGCCTAATTTCAAATTATAGTGGTCAGTTGTCCCTAGTGGGATAATTTTTCGAATTCCCTTATCTAGATAACTTGGGTAGGAAACAATCCCTCTGAATATCTCTATATATTTGGGGTTAAATAATGGTTATGATGACCATGGTGAATAGGATACCTCCTGGGTATCTATTGGGTGGCTTCCCAAATGAGGTGGATGCCTATCTCCAACTCCCAGAGACAAGGAAGGTAATCTTTTCTTTTCTATAGGAAGCGACTCCCCAAGTCATTCTATATTGAGATGGGGGATACCCGTCACCTATTGATTTGTTTATATAGTGTCTAAATTCATGGATTAAATCCCTCTAAATTAGTTTGGTATATTTCCAAGGTTGGAATTATCCCTTCACAATGGTATTCGTATACTATTGTATTCACTATCTTACATTGCACGCACTGGGTGGGTGAAAGTGTATGTCAGTGTCTCAAATTTGAGATAGTTGTAATGATGAAAATGATATTTTATCAAGGTTCCATTGGTCAATAGTTCATGCAAACCCTCACTATTGTGTAATTTTACAAATACTAGTTGGAAATCGTAAATCCTTGCAGTACATTCACCAAAGATTCCATTTGAATTATGAGGGAAAATAGGAAACCCATTAGTGCAGTGTATCTAATATGAATTCATGGTCAATTTTTTTTTTCTGAATTAAGGATTCATGTTTGGTTCACTATTATATTTATAAAACACATCCTCACTATTTAGAGTTGGTGTGAACCTTCTTTTCAAAGGTAGGAGGTCGCTCGGACTTTTCCAATGACACTTTGGTTGCACATTGGTTGAGAAGATATGATGTTGTCTCATAACATTATGATTTTTATTTTTAGTTCAAGGATCCTATAAATTTAAGACATGTTCATGAATCCTTCCTCACAATTGTACCAGTTACCATTAACAAATTGATTAACTAAAAACATGAATTTAAGTGGAAACTGCATGCAGAGATTATACTATCTCTTATTCGACCTAAATATGTGGTCACTATATATTTTAGAGCCATATAGGTTGGAACATTAGAGTTTATTTCAATATAGGGAGAAATTAGGATCTATTTAAAGGAGACAAAAGGTTTTGTGGAGTTGGGATATGTACCATGAAAGGGGATTATAACATATTATAGTGTAGGTAAACAGAACATATATAGTTCAATTCTAGTTAATATGACACATAACACCTTTTAATTTCATTTGATAAGGACCATAGTTGTTCCTTTTAAAGTTGTTAATTCATGAATACTTCTAAGTATTTTAAATCATATCGAGTGGAGTATTAGGTGAAAGGTACATAAAAATAGTTTTTGTTGGATTTTCACATAAGTATCCCTTTTTAGTTAATCCTATATTTTGGTAATTAGACAGAAGAATATATGGTTGGGGAATACATCTAGATGGTTTCCCTTTTATAACCCTCATTTTAGGGCATGCGGGTATCATATACTTGTCATATAAGGAATGATATGCCATCACATTCTTGTCACATAGAGCATCCTATGGTCGTCATATAAGGTGGATGGTTTATTATGATCATCATATAAAAAGGCTATCTAAGTTTAGGAGATAATGAATCTCAAGGGGATATGGGATAATATTGTTGCTGTGATTGGAACTTAGGGAGGCATCATACAAATCCTATTGGAATAAGAATCAAAACCCATATAGTTCAAATTTCACAACTTAATGTCATGTAACAGGACTAGTCTATGTATTTTATCATTATGTGATAAGGAGTTTGTTCTATATAGTTTAAAGTCATAAAACTAGGACCACAATGTGAAATGTACTTATAAACAAGTTTGTGTGGAACTTATTCATGAGTGGTCATTATTAGTTCACTATGGAAGTTAAGCCATATGGTGGTATTTTTGGGAAACTATGAGGAGGATATAAACTCAATGTATCTATGGAAACCCATATAAGTATCTCAACTCAAGGAATATGATGAAAAAAGGGTAGTATCTCAACTTAAGGAATATGAGGAAACCAAAAGGATTATCTCATCTAATGGAATATATGGTATGGTTGGGTGACTAGGTAGGATAATTTATCGCGTGGATCCCTAGTTATTAGACTAAGGTGAAATGTCACCTAGGTAAGAGTATTGGGTGAGTGGATACCTAGTTATGGGATTAGTTCAAAGTGTCTCCCAAGTATGAGACTTGGGAGAGTGTTACACTAGTTATAGGAATAGGGTGAATTGTCACCCATGTATGAGGCATGGGTGAAGTGTCTCCAAAGTATGAGGGTTTGGGAAAAGTGCTTCCCAAGTATCTTGGTGCTTAGGTATAAGTGATCAAGTGGTTTGGAACTAATATTTTGGTTCTTAGGTGGTATGGAACCCATGTTTTGGAACTTAGGTGGTTGGTTCCTAGGTTAGTGGGTTATCAGGAAGTTCAATGACCATAGTGAATATCTAATTAGTAGGGTCCATATGTGAGATATTATGTCCTTCCTACATAGGATTGGATTCAAAAATAACTTAATAGAGGATTATATACACTCAATTGCTTCAACATATAGGTACTTTGGGTATTCACTTGGATAGAGGTATCAAAAAATATGAGATAGGGGTCCTTTATATGAAACCAAAACCTAAAAACCCATGTATGGTGATGATTTAATGAAGCAAATAGGTATGTACCTAGGAACATGAGTGGTGTGAACATTAAAACATCTAGGTGTGTGCATTAGGTCACATAAAGTAAGGCACTCGAGGCATAAATTGAGTTGTTTGTGTATGAATGTGTGGATCAAGGAACAATGATATGGCCATGTGAGGTTAGGTGTGTGGAGTTTACCCAGGTTCATACTACCTAAAATTTAGAAAAACTCTTTCCAACCTCAAAAAACTATAACTTTTGATCCACAAGTCCATTTTGGCTTCACAAGCAGTCAAATAAAATCCTTCAAAATGAATTATTCTTTTAGTTGGAAGGTTCTATTATAACATGTGTTTTCAAGTCCAAAAAGTTTCCATTAAACCCTAAAAAACAGTTTTTATACCATTTTCATCAAAAATAGATAAAATACATAGTGTACCTTTAATGGAAGGTTCTCACCACCACATCACTAAAAAACCGTTTTTATGGTTTTTATACCATTTTCATCAAAAAAAGATAAAATACATAGTGTACCCTTATTGGAAGGTTCTCACCACCATGTCACTAGTCTGGGAAATGTTTTTGAGAAATATCCATTCCTTAGCGAGTGAAAAATCACATGGAACATAGAAATATCATTTTCCTCTTATTCATGCACATATATAATTTTATACCCACACTTTAATTTTGATATCTGAGTGATGAACATATCATGTCTATTAAGGAAGAGTATATGGTGCAAAATTTTTAGGTTCTAACAAGCATCTAAGGAGAGTGCAATTGATGATGATTTGATCTAAAGTAAATATGTACATAATGTTTGATTACACATGGAGCAATATCAATTGATCTAGAGAATATTTCTTTAGTATTTGTATGATTAAAATAAATAAAGGAGGATTTTTATGAGTGAGAGTATCCAAATCTTGAAAAGTTTAGATATAGAAGTATTATATGCGTAGAAGAAGTGTGAAAAAAAGTCACTTATTAGTTTGAATATGAATTAATATATACTTTGTAGTTGAATCTATAAAGAGAATATATTATAATTCTCCTATATCATTATTCCATTATATGTTTTTACTTAATTTCACACTATTATGAATTGGAGGTTTCATACCTCACTTTTCTTTCTTTCTCCTGATAAAGATCATGAAGATAAGATAATATGGAGCAAGAATACATGTTTTTTGAACCTTATAGTGATCACTAGTCATGGATGACAATATGAGGCATTGGAAATCAAATTAACCATCCAAATTTTTCCATAATACATGTTGTTGCTCCTCACTTTACTCCCTATAAGGATTAGTAGGAACAAAAGATTCTAGTGTATAAAACTTCTTCTCTTGGCATAGTACAATGCGTAAGTTCCTGTACCACTTCATGATGTTATCACTTATAAGGAGATTATCTTTATCTCTGATGGATTATAGGTAAAGTTACTTGGTAAAATTTATTTCAATTTTATATAAAAAATGAAATTATATTTTATAAATTTATCATCATTATCGATTATAATGTAATTAATTAATTAAAATAATATTCTACCATGTATCAAATGACAATATCCCTCACCATTTGATTCAAAATATCCAATTTATTAGGTATTCTAATAGTAAGGATCTATATTTCACTTTATATAACCCATAATATGGCCAATAAAATTACTCAAAGATATTTAGGTAAACTTTACTTTCAAACTATATTTACTCAGAGCTCCTTAATCTATTGAGTGGATTCCCCAATCCTTAAATACTAAACTCATATTTCATCAACACATACCCTAAAATTTTATTAATAAACTATGATCTTTATACTTAATTCCAATTTGGTTAATTTAACCCATAATATTTATTAAGACACCCTAATAATTTAAAGTGCCTCTAACTATTTTCAAACCAACAATTTAACTATGGTCACTTCCTAACTTAGAAAATGGAAGATGTTTTCCCACATAATATTTTAATCAATAATTTTTTCTTAATATGTTCATAAATATTCTTTATTATTTATTTCTATGTTAATATTATGTTTATAGTGATATTTATGACGATTCATGTAGATATTCCATTATCCATTTGTGGATATGCATTATAGATTTCAAAATAGTTACTAAACCGAGTGACAACTAAATAAGTGAGTAGAATTCCATATGAGTTATCATATAGAAATAAATCTTATTTTCAATATATTCATGTATTGTTATGTGAAGATTTTTTAATGTAAATCCTAGTAAATCTAGTTAATTGATATATGGATTGAATTTTTATAGGGTATCTTAAGGAAACTAAAGGATACTATCTATAAAATACCTTAGATAAAAGGGTTATAGTTGACAGACATGCCACCTTTATTGAAAGGGAACATATCTCTAAAATAGATGGTGGGAGCATAGTAGACTTCAATGAAGTTAAATATTTGGATGTATAATAGTTGGAATATGAAACAATTCCATAAGACCCAATAAGAGATATTTTTATAGAGACACAAGTATTATATAAGAGTAATATGGAGGATAAAAAACTATATAGATATGGTTTTATTATCATTGAGGATGGTGAAACATTATTAGTTGAAAAATACTAAACCTATATCCTTCAAGGAAGAAGGAAGTATCTTATAATATTCAAAATTGAAAGAATACATAAATTATAAAATGAATCTGATATACCTAAAACAATTTTGTGTTTTGGTAGATCCTCTACTGAATGAACACCCTTTTGTCTGTAAATGGGTATTTGAGAATAAACTAGACCTGTATGGAAAATTTATTACCAATAAGGTTCGATTATTTTCTAAAGGTTTCAAGAAATTTCATGGAATGGTCTATAAAAAAAAACCTTTTTACCAGTCTCCTTGCTAAAATCCAATAGAATTATACTTTCCATTACATTATTCCATGATTATGATATTTAAAAAATTGATTTCAAGACCACTTTAATTAATGAAAATATTGTGAAATATGTGTATATGAAACATCCATAAGGGTTCATGAAATAAAATGATGCTAATAAGGCACAAAAGTTATAGAGATCTATTTATTTTTTGAGGCAAGTATCAAGGTCATGGAACATTTGTTTTGATGAATCCTTACAAGAATTTTATTTTCTTAATAAATAATGTGATCCATATATATATAAGAGGTTTATTAGGAGTTCAATGGGTTTTCTAGTGATATATGTAGATGATATATTACTAATGGGATAAAATATACCAGTCTTGCAGTTAGTTAAGACTTGGTTGAATAAATTATTCTCCATGAAAGACTTAGGTGAATAATCTTACATTCTATAGATAAATATCTTATGGGATTGGTGTAAGAGGATTATAGGACTAAGTTAAGGTATACACAATTAAAAGGTATTTAAAATATAAAATATAGAAAAATCTAATAGGGGATTTCTTTTTGTGTCACATGGTATAGATCTTTATAAGATACATTGTCCTTATACACAAATAGATAGATAAAGGATAAGTATAATCCATTTCATATCTATGATTGGATTTATCATGTATTCCATGCTATAAAATAGTCTTGAAGTTTATTTTACCTTGATCATGGTGGATGAATATCAAGTAGACCCAATATTGACACATTTTTAGCTGTAAAGACTATCCTAAAGTACCTGAGCCATATAAAGGATATGTTCCTTATTTATAGATTAGATTAGGAACTAGTTGTGACTGGAACACAAATTCAAATTTCTAAATAGATCAAAATGATTTAAAATATAAATCAAGATATGTGTTTTTTTGTAATAGAGGAGATATGGTCTAGAAGTGTTCTAATGATTCAGTGATCACTGATTCTATAATAGAGTTTTAGTATATTGTGTCTTTTGATGTATCTAAATAAGTAGCATGGATATGGAACTTGTTCTAGGATCTTGGTGTTTCACCTAATAGTATAGATCCCATTAATGTGTATTGTGATAATACTGTATTAGTGTTTCTTACCATGGAACCCAAGTCACATCAACAAACAAAGAATATACTTTGTAAGTATCCCCTCTTGAGGTGTTTTTCTCAAAGGGATAAAGTAACAATTAGAAAAGTTTCCATAGAAGAAAACATGGAAGACCCATTGACTAATAAATTATATAAAAAATCATGAATATCATATTAGAGATAATAGGTTGAAAGTTGTTATCAAATAGCTCAAGTTCATATGGGAGTCTGTCAGAGTTAGTTCGATAGAACCAACTGACTTTTTTAGATTAGATTATCAATACATTAATAAATATATTATCACATTAGGATTTTTCTTATATGTAATATTAATGTGATAATGTCCTTACAATAGTTATTAGTTATAATGAGAACATAGAGAATAATGAATCACATACTTTGATGTGTGGATGAAAATCGTGTTGTTATATGGTCATGGTTAGGAAACATACATTGGGTATATCATAAGTGATATGAAATTAATTGAATAATTCAAGAAAGGATTTTTACTTTATGAGTTAACGAAAGAAGATATATCTATCTATTTCATTAAAATAGGCTAGTATTATGAAATCATGTCCATCATAGTTTATAGAAGTGTTCATTTTGGAAATTTAAAGAAATATAAATTGAGTATATAGGTTGATGACACATGTATGCATCATTTTTGATGACATATCAAGGAAAATATATTATATTAAAAAATATAATTCATAGGAAGGTTGTTATTATTGAAAACTTTATAGAGACCCGACCCTAGAATCCTATAGCCAATGCCTACTACCACTACATTGTCATAGATACAAGAATCATATCCTAAAGGACTGAAGATTTTACCAGTTTTTGAAAACCAAATTACATACATGTTACCCATTTACATTGGGAAATAAAAAATAAAACATAATATATAACAAAATAAAATTATCATCATCCTTGAAAAATCATTCGAAGATCACTTATTCATAACCTGGTGAAAAGAAACAAAATAAGAGTGAACTCAAATTCTTAGTACGAGTTAAGTATAATAGAAGAAATAATGAATCAATGAGTATAATAAATATGTAAATGTAATAACTTAAAATAAATTCCATATAATCAATAAACCATGAAGTAATTTCATACATAATATGGAAAGGTAAATAAATATAAACACATTCCATTTAAATGACTAGATAAGGAAAACTCTATATGGAAATGTAGATAACTAAAAAAACATTCCATTTTATCAATAGACTGAAATGAAATTTATCCATAGATTTTTTCATAGTGAAAATACTATAGATAGTAATAACTAAATACTAAATGAATGAAATTATTAAATATTTTATGTCACGTATCTATCACATAAACCACTATACTGCTAATATCTTTTCTCAAGGTAGTTTAAACTACTCTGATTTGGCCTACTAATTCATCTCATGAGATTACCAATGCATCGAGGGGAATCACTTAACTAGTCCCCAACCCATTTAATGCATGTATAAATCATTCCTCAAATATAGAATAATTTATTTAATTAATAAACAATATGCCTTATCAAATATCCATATTGAGTAAAAGATATGGATTTATCAACATTTCCCCAATTAATCAAATAATATTCAAAGTAAACATCGTTTGTAAAAATGATATACAGTTTAGGAAATAAAAATATCCATTTTACAATAATATGAATATTTAAGATAAATTTTATGCAAAAAATGATCATAAGGAAGTGATTGTTTCAAGATAAAGTTAATAATCACAAAAGAAAGTGAGATTGCAAAGATAACTTTTACTACTTGGTAATTTTCAAGTCAAAACCCATTGTATAGTATAATTAAAAATGAAACCTAAAATACCATGAATTATGAGTGAATCATGATATTAAATTAGAAATGGAAAGTATATACACCACATCTAAGTGAATTGGTTCATAATAACAAATAAGTCTCAATGGAGTGTAAATTGAGATGAAATCCCTTAACTTACACTCATTTTTAGTTGGATACTCTTTAACCTCATGTATAATGGTTTTAATATTGTTATTAACTTATAGAGTAACAATATTAATATTTATAATATCATATATTTTCTTATTATAATATATTATTTCCCATTTGTTAATAATATTTCATTATTTCCACTCTTTTGAGTGTTAATTGCCTTGTTTTTTGAGTATGTTTTGACTTGTTATTTTTTTGTTACTATTAATTATATCATGATTTAATCAACTAAATAATGTAAAAAATTATTTTTGTATCATATATATTCATTATATATGTATTTATAGTAATCCATAAAATTTTGAAATATGAAATGAAATACACAGTTCATGGAGATGGTAGGCCATACGTACGCATGAACGTTGTTTCCATTTTCTTGTCATATTAATAGAATGAAAAGTAAATTATATATATGTATATTATTGTTAAAATATCATTTTTATTTCATATAAATAAAATATTTTTATTAAAACCATCCTTAATACATTCTATGTAAAGTGTGAACGAATCACATTGCTTTGAAGAGGCGGTTGCCCACACCACCAAAAACAATGTTATCATATTCCCACAAAATGGAAAGCATGAAGGTATGTGTTATAAAATTATTTAAGAAATATAAATACATTATAAATATCATATATATCATATATAAACTATAAATTAATTATTATTTAAAATCTTTAAAGGTGGTAATGTAAGAATGAAATACATCTGTTCGCGAGGCGGTAGTTCACCGTACACACGAACGACGCTTGTGTATCTCATTTAATACAAGTGTGTAAATTTTTAGTCTATAATATCAGAATAAAAAATATTAGTATATTTAATATAATTATTTTATTATATAATAAATATATAAGAATAATTGAAGGAGTATAGAAAGAAATAAAACAAAAGTGCTCATTGGAGAACATTACCTCTTCTCCGGGTAACTCTATTTGGTTTATACCAAACGACTTCCTTTTTTTGATTTATTACTAAAGTTAGTATTATAGGATTATGGTATGGATTTTGGGAGATTATTTTTTAATTTTATGAATGATCCAAATGTCTTGATATGTTTGAATAAGAGAGGGGAATGAATTCCTTTTTATAGTGGAGGAGGATTGACATTCTTGTAAATATAAAAAGGAAAACACTATTGGGAGGTCTTCCTTACATAAAGTGCCTTATAAATTGAAAAATAATGGAGTTTATAAAAATTATAGATTATAAAAACCTCCAACAAACAAAAATAAGTGCATTTTTATAATTTTTTTCCTTACCTTCTATGTTTCCCCACTTTTACTATTTTGGTTTTTATTAAGGTAACTAGTTTTTTAACCTAAGTATTTCATCCATTGAGACAAAAATAAAATGATACTTGTTATATAATTTTGATCCAATTATTCTAAATAATATATATAATTTATAAAATAAAAATTCTAGATTTTTTTGAAATTAAGTTTAACTCAAAAGAAAGTGACGTGAAACAACACTACTTAAACCATAACCATGCTAACAATGTTTTTTTTAATATTTAACAGTCAATATATTCATTATAATAGAATAATTGTACCATTAATGGAAAATATTTTGTATTTAATAAAATTTAAAAATCACTTTACAAAATATAAGATCTTTAGTAATTTTAAACCAATTAATAAAATATCATTTATTATAAAATACAATCAATGTCGATTTTTACATTATTAATTTAATTTGAATTTATAAATATCAAGAATATGATGGAATTAATATATATTAAGTTCATAAATATGTAACATGATATATTCATCTAAAAAATCATGGTATAACAACAATTCACTCAATTACATTCACTTTTAATATTTTTAGTATCACTTATCTTAGTTAATTATTAACTAAATAATTATTACGTTGGCATTTCTAAAGCATTGAAAATATTTATATCATTTCAAAAAATTAAAGATGAATTATTATGATAAAAATAATTAATTTATGTTTAAAAATAATATATATATCCCAAAATATGATGTTTTTTACATATATCAAGTCTTTATATATGTTAAAGGCAAGGAAGGTTCCTTTTTTGTCCTTTTCCTTACTTAACTTATTATATGGAATAATTTCATGGAATAATATCCCAATAACTCATAAAATTATATAAAATAGGATATATAGTAAAATATGGACACCCAATGCATTTTGGACATGTTTCTAGGTCATTTCATTCCTTAATATTAATGTTTAACAACTAAGTAAACTCATTTTAACCTTAATCGCTATAATTAATTTTAATTTATTTCACTAATATTGTTGGTAAAACAATAAGTTAAATCTATTATAAATTATAAATTATATTTAATCCAAATATTAAATCATTTTCCCCAAATTCTAGTTATATAAGTGGAAAAAATTAATTTACAATTAATCCCGCAGACGGGACGGGACAATGAGTTTTTAAAGTAAAAATGTTCAAAGGTTTGCTAAGTTTTTATATACTATTTCAACATTAAATTTATTCTAATGACATAAATTGGATTAATATTTGTATAATTTATCTAATTTTACTTTAAAATAAATTAAAATAATAATTTAACATTATAAATTATTTATATAAAAAATTAGTTTTCAATTAAAAATCAGTATTTTTCATTATTTTTTAAAAAATGAAACTTCATAAAAAATACTGAAAATTCAACCAAAGTTAATTTTTATGTTTTGATTTAAAAAAATAAGTCTATTTTTTAAAATAAAATCTATAAATTTTCAAAATTTTTATTTAAAACAAGCATGTTATTAAAAGGCATTAAAAATTCATTTAGAAAAATACAGCTTTTTAAGCATAAAATTTGATTTGTTCTTATCTTATGACTATAAAATATATTGGATGAATGTAAAAAAAATCTTGATTTAATATATAATATTTATATATTTTTTAATATAATTCACTAGTAGTAATGAATTTAATATATTCTAAAATAAATATACTGTAAAGTCTTGGGGTGTTACAACATTAACTTATTTCTTTATAAGTGTCTTTACATGTTGTCAAACATTGATCATGGAATTTAGGAAAGATCACATAATTACACTAAGAATGAGGCCTAGAGGGTTATACATTAAGTGTATCCTGAATCTCATTAAATTATAGTAAATTTAATATCAATAATAAACATTATTCTTAGTTTTTGGAATAATAATTATTCAAGTAAAGTTGATCCCATAAATTTAATTATGAGATATTTGAGTATAGAATAAGTGTGTTGAATTTTATCTATTATTTTTTTATTCACAAGGTAATAAATAAAAAATATATTTATTTCTTAGTTTATAAAATATATTAATATCATTATTTATTTTGTTATGTGAATATTAAAATAAATATTCATTCATAAGTTTAGAGCATATAATATTTATTTATTTATTAAATGGAAAATATTTATTTGAATAGAGATTTTATTATTTAAGTTTTAAAAAATTATTTGTATTATTTTTAGGTAGAGTTAATGGTCTGATGAAAATGATATAATTTTATTTAATACCATTTAAATAAATATTAATTATTTCATTTAATAAATTATATTTAAATAAACACATGTCATGTAACTAACAATAAAAATAACAACAACAACAAAAACAATAATAATAATAATAATAATATTTGATGTGAGGATTACATAGAATAAATGTATTAATAAAGGTAAGTTATGAAATTATCAATTGTTTTAACCCAAATTATAAATTCCAAGTTATATCATTTTTTAGAGTGGGTGTAAGTCTTATTTTGTAAAAAAAATAATCTTTAGAATAATCTCAATCCTATAAAGAATAATCCTCCCACACTCTCTCTTAGGTATATAGATAGAATAAGAGACACTTCTTTTTGTGATCAAACAATGAACAACCAAAATAACTTATCTCTATCATGCTAGTGCCCAGAGATTCAATAATGATGTTCAAAGATTCATAGGGAACATGTAGATAAACCAAGAGGAATCCTATCTTGGATTCTCCCCTATAATGAAAATGCATTAAGAGTGTAAATGGAAATTATCCAATAGGATTATCACATTCAAGGTAATTTATTTTTTATAATTAATTATAAATTAAATGAGAAATATCCTCACAAGAAGAGTTTAGGGTGTTTTCCTTAAGTTCTTTTGCTTTTATCCATTGATATCCATGAAAAATATAAAATTTTCACCTACCTAACGCTTTTTCTATGCCCCAAAATATTCACCTATTTTGGGAAAGATTTTTTTCAATTTCTTTTATATTAATTGTTTTTAATTTTTTTATATTAATGGAAATTATTTTACCAAACATACTTGAATAGACATGATTAGATTGTAAAAATGTAAAAAAGTATAAGAATTGAGATATTTTTTTAAATATTAAAATAAAAAATAAAAACTAAATTTATCATTTTAATTAATATTTATATAAAATTATAAAAATATTTGATTTTTACAATATATATATTTTAATTAAAATAAAATAAGAAATACCAGTAATTAAAATAATTACTTACCTAATACATTCCAAATAGCTCAATAACCATTAATATATCAATCATTTTCATAATACTCATATAATGAAAATTTAAAAATAGAAACAATTTTTTTATATAAATTAAATGTTAAACTTCTAATTTGAAATTATTTAATATTAGACGCAAACATGCTAATTTTAGATCATAAATCCATAATTTTATAATTTTTGATGTTTCATATGTCTTTATGAATAATACTAAGTGATACTGCCCATTCATAAGACCAGTTGCAAAAATGGTAAATTCAAATGTAGTAGTTGAAACAAAAATAATAAATACATTTTTGAATGATTTATGGATGTATGAGTTAAAGAGAATATGATTTATGAATAAATTGTTGGGGGATGGTATATATTATTAAATACATCTTTTAAAATTTTATAATCTCATTTAAACAACCTTTATTGCTGGAAAAGATAATACAATCCAAAATTAAGAATGACGATTACTTTTTTATTTCTTAGTTATATGTGTAAAATGAAATGAAAAAAGTGATATATATTTTTTAGTTTTAATACTAATATGAGTGAATAATCCTTGGTATAAATGGATCAGTTACATGTTCACTCTTTTAAGTAAGTGAATACAAATTAGGTAAGAAATAAAATTTGAACTCTTTTACAAAAATGTTCCACCTGACAATAAATTTTACACTCTTATATAATTGAAATGAGATTGAGAAATAAAATGGATGATGATACTCAATTCCAAAAATATTATAAAAAATAAACAAGGTTAACCTTCTCCATTTAGATAATGATAATCTAGCACATATAAATAAAACAAATCTTGAATAATATATCATTAACATATCTCTTTTTGTGTTTGATTTTACTTGAATATAAGATTTAATAATGATTTGTGAGCCCAATAGCATAAAAAAATAACCATGAGTCCCAATTTCTATAAATTCTTATTAAATTAAAGACCAATAAAATATTTATCACTATAACTTTATAGAAAATACACACCAACTCCATATATTTTTTAACACTTTCAATAAACATCCAAAAAAGTTAAGAGTATATTATTTTTCTTCATCATTCATTTACCAAAATTAAATTTGAAGTGTGATAAAATAATTATCATAATTCTAAAATATTTATTCAAAAATATTGTAAATTATAGGTTGAAGAGCCCTTAAGGGGATATTGAATAACCCTTTATGTTTCAAGAGTTAATGAGTTATAGAAAATCTAAAATCCCTCATGAAGTGAATTAATAATGGCTATTTTTCAGTTTTCATCAATAATATCATGGTAAATATAGTATTTTTCTTTACACTAAGAGGTTAGAAAACTCTTAAAAAACCATTTTATCCTATGGTGTGGTGCTTAGATAACCTTCAAATTAGAGGTATGTTATGACTTGTTTTTCGAGGTGATTCATTAATGAAATAATTTTCATGTTATATTTAATGAAAACATGATCATGAATTATTTAGAGAATATTTATACCTAATTCAATTGTTAATGAAAGAATAAATTTTAAAGGAGTACTGATTATGACATGGTGACTATAAAAAATGAATTTTCTGATGCCCAAAATGAATTATGATTAATTCAATGTGTAGATGATATTTTAGTGGCTATATTATTTCTATATATCTTACACCATGACTTCAATAGGTTGAACATTACCATTTAAGAATAAATTATCTCATGGATTTCTATTATTAGGAAACAAGGAGGCCCAAAAATGGGTTCTTCAAACATCTTATTTTTTTGTGGCCATAAGGTGAAATGGTAGGAGTAGTCTTGGTGTGGTTTGTGGGTTTTCTTATCAAATACACGAGGGATGATATTAGTTGTGACCATAGGAACTAAATTTACTAATAGGAATTTCCCATATTCTTTTTTGTTACAAAAATTACTGTTTACCACATTTTGGAGAAAAATGAAGAGCCATACATTTAAAGATAATATTTAGGCCAAATATGTAGTGGCCCAACCATGAAAATGACATTATGAATCTAGGAAATAAAGGTAAGTTCCTGAGGTAGAATATAGGAATGTGAGAATTTCTTAGGCTTTTTAGAAGGTGTTTTAGGTTATCTATGATTTATCCATTTGGATTATGCCATGAAACATGTTTCTAAAGTTAGATATGAGGTTCAAAAAATGAATGATAAAATTAGGGATATTATAGAATAGATAGAAAATATTTTTAGATCTATTGATTTTAGTAATAATCCATGCATTATTTGTTGGACTATCCCATGATGGTTCCCCATCTATAAAAATTTATGGGTTTTATGTTTCAATGTGTAGTAAAACTTTGTGATTACTAACTTCCCATTCCAATGAGAATTATAAGAAGATTTTGGTTGGGAATATGGAGAAGAAAAATGGAACACACATGATCTAAATTTGAAGGAAATTAGGATATGAAAAATAAATATTGATAAAATTGTTTATGTTTTTCTTTCTCTCTTGTACTTACAGTTTATGACTATCTCCCAAATCCATTAATTTTTTATTGATAATAAAATAGGAAATAACACAATGAGAGCACAACTATTGTTCATAAGGGACTATCCAATTGATAAAAAAGTATGTGAACTATTTATTCTATCTTGTTCCACATGTGGTCTATCTTAATATAAATTTTATGATCACATCATTTTATCCAATACCTAATCACACTAACTAGAGAAGGGAAAATGTGTTAAGATTTAAGGTTTTAACAACCATTTATTCATTAACTCTTAGTGGTGGTCCACACTCACCTGGGTCTATCATGTGGCATCATAGAATTCTTGTGGAAGTTATAGGTATGTTTCCCTCGGATTTGTATTATTTTTTATTGTTAAAATATTTTAATTGAATAGATATATGGAGTCTATTAACATATTCAATAATAAAGGAGTTACCTTGCTCTATAGAAAGGTATTCCAATGATGGAAGGATAGCATGTTCTATATTTTCTATCTCTTGGATTATATGTTATTGATATCACTAAGAAAGGTGTATATATTCCTAAAATATGGTTGAATTATACTTTTCTATAAAATAATAATATTTAGTTCTATGTTAGAGTGTGTAATGTGTTACTCTCATACCTTTTAGATAAGGAGTTAACAAAAGTTATGGGTACAAAAACAATGAATAAAATTTGGAGGAAACTCCATGATATCAACAAGGGAGACAAGAAGGTGAGGGAGTCATATTTATAAACATGTAGGTCTCAGTTTGTGGATATTAATATAGGGGAATATTAATTGTCTTATGAATTTTTTATTCACATGAAAAAAATTGTGAGATCGATTCAGAGCAATAGAGAGGTTCTTATGGATTCTACGATGGTAATTAAGTTGATGAAAATAATCCTATATAAATTCCATTCTAATATTTTGATCATTGAGGATCAATACATGGATGAGTGGTCAATTGATAATCTCAATAATTCCTTGAAGAATTGTTAGATTAGGAGATGTATATCCTTAAATAGAAAAGGACAATCTAATTATTTCATGAATTTTAAAGATAGAAATAGTTCTAAACACATTGAGATTAAAAATAATCTTAAAGAGGAAACCAATTCCAATAATGATTCTATGAACTTCAATATATTTCTATATTTCTTTTCAAAAACAGAAAAACATGGAATAGGTAAATACAAGGGTACACTTCCATTCTAGTGTTTTAAATTTGGAAAGATTTAACACTTTTTTTTCAATTTCCCTAATAAGGAATAAGAATATATGGAAAATTATCAACCAAAAAGATTATATAGGATAAAAAATTTGGATAGTGTTTATAGGGAAGTAAAGTATTTTAGAGAAAAATAATATCCATTGAAATGAAGAAAACAAAATTTCTACCAAAACACGATTCCAAATATTTTAAGGAGAAGAGTGAAAGTGAGGATGAGGGGTTATAGGAGGGAGGTATTATAACCATCATGGACAAATCAATGAGGAATAATGATCCATCTAATAAATAAGATGAAAGTAGTGAAAAGTAAATACATGTTTAGGAATTAACAAATGATTTTCAACTATAAATAGATATCATAGTGTGTGAAGTATGCTTGGAGTTGTTAATGGTTTAAATTTTCTTTCAATATCTATTGAGAATGATTATATATTGCTGAGGTATTATTTAAAGTTATGAAGAATGTTTTTTATATGTGTTAAGAATACCTTAGTTTAATTGAATAGGTTCTATAAATAGGTATTGAAGTATGTAATTTTGATATTTGGAAAATTTTTAAGTTTTCAAAAGACTTGTTTTGTTTCACAAGACTTTGAGTAGAAGCATTTAAGACTTCATTAATCACACATGATTTTGAAATATATTTCTGAAGACATCAAATTAATTTTGTATGAATTCAAATATTTTGTACGTCTCCTAAGTTTGAATGTATAAATTCATTTTTTATGACTTATAAAATTTCACTAGTCTTATGAGTTTGAGTGTATTACTTTGATGGTGCTTACATATGACTTCTTGTATTTTCATCTCATCATGCATATAATTTCCTAATTCTCACAGGATTTACAAAATACTAGTTTTACATTGAAATAATTGCATATCACTATGATTTCCATACATACTCTGAGTTGAAAAGGTTCTTTATCTTATCACCATATATATACAAGTGTTGAATTTCTAACTCCTTCTTAAAGTAGATCAATAAATCTAATCAGGATCCTTCAACACCAGTAAGTCTAATATCCATCCTCTTAGCCCAAGGTTATCATCTACCCCATGTTCTTCAATAATACCTTCTTATAGATTAATACATAGTTAGGATTAGATTCATAGATATTAAATAGATAAAACTCACTTGTATTCTCACTCATTCAAGATCTTGTGATCTTTTCAAATCCAAAACCCCTCATTATCTGAAAGGTTTGACACCAAGAACAAAATTAGGCACAACATTCCAGTCATTCCTTAACTGATCAACCTTATTCTTTTCAAGATTCCATAAAAATGGATATCATAGGATCACATTCTTTGTTTAAGATTTGATAACCATATTTAAAAACAATATTAGAATTCTCTTTTCATCATACTCCTCCTACTTTGAGAGTTCTCTAGTTCTTCTTGGATCATACCTTTTAGAATACACTACTCAAACTCACACACTATAAATTCTCTCTTCTTATTTTTCTTTTTATATATTTTTCAACCAAAATATTATTATATATATTTAAAATATAGAAAATACAATTAAAAATTAAGTTCCAACAATAATAATTCATTTCCCCTCTTTTTTCATATGATGAAGTACTCTCAAAATATAATATTCTTTTTGACTCCTCAACAGTTGTCTATTTTCATTTTATAGGGGTTCCCTTTATTTTTATATTCTTTCTCTTTTATCTTGTCCAAAAAATATTCCATATTCTTCTACTAGTAGGATCAATTGTTTCTTCGTCTTCATCTAAAAACACTTACCCAAAAATCGTTAGCATAAAACATTCACTATTGTTGTATTTAAATTCATATAATAAATTAATTTTTGAAACAAATAATCTTCTTGTTATGTGAGAGTTTTTCAAATTATAGTTGAAACATCATATTCAATTTTGAACATTTGATAAATCCATAACTTAAAATCATATAACTCAGTATAAAAAATAATCACAATGTTATTTTTGATATTTAGAACATTGAAGTACAAATCATGAATCTTTGGATTTTTTTCTATCTCTAAATTTAATAAATAGGAAGTATATTATTTCAAGATTCATTAGTTCTATAAAAATCATCACAGATTTGAGTTTCTATTTATTCGGGAACAAATAAAATAAAACCATTTTGTTATTTATTAAATGAATTAGGTTCTTCTCTAGTATTAATTGATTTCATTTTCATTAAAACAATAAATTCTAGAAAACTGAGATTTATTCCTCAGAAATTACACTTTCTTTTATCTTGATTTGATGTGGTTATTATTAGCTATAGACAATCCTATCCAAAATTCATATCTTATGTAATATTTAATTTGTTATTTTATTATCCATGGAAATCAGTCTAAGCATCATCCTAATCAATTTTATCCTTCAGATATAAAATATATAATTCTTCTTTTAATATGCAACATTCTCAATTTTTCACTAATTATGGAAGTCATAAAGTTTTCATAACCTCCATTCATAATTATTTTTAAGTCTTATGAAGTATCCAAACTCATTTTTTGAGACTTTTAAAGTTTTATGAGACTCCTGAAGTCATATTACATTCCAGTCAAAGTCATATGAAATTTTCTGAAAAGGCCTATATAATTCTTAAAGTTATATGGGATGATACACAAATTATTATTAAATACTATAGAGTCTTATAAAATACTCTAAATTCATAAGAAACCATTTAATTATTATATAAAATGTATGACTTATCTAGTTTTCAATACTCCAACCATTAAATTCATACATGTAAGAGTTAACCAAAGTCACATGCCATGGATTTAATAAATTTTATTAATCTATTAAATATTTTTAGACTTCATAAAACATGAAATAAAGTCTCGTATGATCATATATTGCCATATCAAATTATCTGAGAACACTTTAAATTTTTTAGGAAATTGTAAAACCTTCCTAACCACTTTATTTTTATTACTAAGAACTATTACAACATATTAATACTTAAGTTAGAGTATTTTCATGATCACCACTTCACTTATTTTACAACTTTAACTAAAGTCATTCTATCCTTATCAAAGTGACATTTCTTATCTAAATCTAGTAGTCAATAGATGTAGTACACAAGGATGATATCTTCCTACTTAAACACTTAAATTTCACATTTAAGACACATTTCAACATTATTAATAGTAACTTATTCAAGTTGTTCACCCAACTAGAATTCTAACTGATGTAGAAAGAACTCAAAACTGTTAGTAATATTCTTAACCATGAGGATCAAATCTATCAATTGTATGATTTCTGGGTCTACTTATATAATAGTTAACCCCTTGCTTTGTATTTAAATATATTCACCATAAAAACCAATTCCAATTTTATTTATCCAAGACATGTGAAACCTTTCTGTATTTCTATGGTTGGGTGGATACTTTATCACCAAATTTTCTATGATCATAAAAGCATATATATTGACTTTCCCTATTGATAAAAAACACAACCACACATTAAAGGAAACTTTTTTGTGTTTTAAGAAAAATAAGATTCTTGAGATATAAAATAAAACATTGAAATATGAGATTGATTCATTAAAAAAAATATCTTGATCAATCAAAGTCAAGGACATTGTTTATATGGAAGTTGAGTTTTCATAAAATATGGGTGATTTTAATGAAATCATTGAAACAATAGATAAGATACTTAATATTTATATAATAAACATTATTTATAAGAATGAGGAGGTAATATATCTTGAGGTGAAGTTGGTTGATAATGAGAATTATTTTCAAAACACCCACTTTGAGTTCAAATATTTGATCAAAGATATTAGGGAAAGATCAAAATTAGCTAAGAAGGTTATTGATGAGTACAAGAATATTATATATTTCCAAATTATTCCATAAATCATTATATTAGACACTAAAGCTTCATTAAAAAATTGTGTTAGTGGTGGAAATAGAGGGAATAAGTTGACCACATCACCTAATAAGGAGAAAAAACCTATTGTAAGTTCATGTGATGGTGATAATTTTTTAAAAAACAACGAGTCCTGGAAGAAGAATAATGATTAAAAGGATATTATTAAGAGTAAGGGAAAGGTAAATAATAATAATTCTAAGCTTGATGATTCAAAAATAAGTAGAATATTTCAAATTAAAAGGATGGAAAATGATCATATTTAAATGAACCACATTTCTAACAAAAAATATTTATCTTTAAAGTAATATGTTTGTGCTGAAAAGTCTATAGAAACAAAACTTATGTGTGCTAATATAATTTCTCACCCCCTTAATAAAAAAGAGTACATGAGTCAAGGTTGGATTCAACCTAAAGTTACTAGATTCCTTCTAAGACAACATCCAAAGGAGAAGGTACCATTTCATATTACTTTTGGTTCTATTGAGAAAACTTATTGGAGTTGTGATCAACTTAGACACACCACCAAAAAGTATCTCACTATTCTATCAAATCAATTAAAATTAATGATAAAACCAAATATTTTAAGAGGATAGAATTGGTATTTGAGGTTTCTTATAATTATAACTTGAGACACCTTGATATGGGTGGTGAATCAAGGTGTTAGAAGATCTAATTTTTTCTTTCTCTTATACTCTTTCCCTAATATATTATTCCATTGTTAGAAGGATTAATATTAAACCTTTATTTTCATTTATATTTATCAAATTAATCCACATTAGATATCATGAACATGTTTGGAATGAAATTGATTTTATAAAAAACAAATTTTACTTGGTTCACCCATAGTAGGATATATCCAAGGAGCATACACTCATCATTGTTATGGTGTATCAAAATACACTATAACTCACTGTTTGGTGGATAAGATGTTTAGGTGAAATCACTCCTAACCAAGGATTAATACCTATACAATTTAGGTAAGTTAATTCCATACCAAGGTTAACTTCCTATTGAATGTTTTAGGTATAGTCTCATTGCACCCCAAGAGTTACTCCTTTTATCCTCATATGAATAATGATCTAAAATATATTAGTTTATGAACTTATAGATGTTATTATTTACATGAAGTTTACTCCAAGATCACCATAGATGTATACTACATCATGAAACCAGATATTAATACTCTAATGAATTAAAAGGTTGTTTCTCTTCAAAAACCACCACCAGATATAAGAAACTCTTTAATAGGGGATTTGAGTCTTTGATTTTAATCAACCTTCACACAGTGGGAAATAATCCACATAGAATATTTCCATTGTGGGAATTACCTTCAATATAATATTTCCCCCATACTTTAGTTATCTAAATGTAAATATAATATATCAAAAATATGATCTTCATATATATACACATCAACTTTCCATTCAAATGACTGGTATTTAATGTAATTAAAACTAGTAAAAACTCATTACTCTTTTAATTTATATATACAATGAATCCCATGTTTCTATCTTCCTTCTTACCTCTAGGAATAGAAAGATTCTCTTCTTATTCTATTATTTATTATATACACTCTTTATTAAATCTACATAGTAGATTCCTCTATATCTATCAAAATTTTAATTTCAAATTCAAAATTAAAACTATAACAAATGTATAACTTCTTCTAACTCAAGTCCATCCTTTATATATTCCTCAAGTAAATCTATACCATTGAAATTTTAATAAAAAGCTATTGCATTTCTAAAAAACCATAAAAAATTCTTGTGTTTTTGAAATCCTCAAGTATTCTTAAATTTCTATAAATTGTGTAAATCATGGTGTGACACCTCACTTAGCGGTGTAAATGATAAATTTATTCTTCAAAATTTTCAACTGTCAAATTAGTTATTACATCATATGAATATTCATGGTGAGAACCAAATATGTGTTACTAAACAAAAAAAACATTAAGAATCATGGTCTAGTAGTATTTCATTGACCATAAAATTTAGTAAAACATGTTAGGATTTATTCAATCCTAAGTTACGACATGGTTTAATGCTTCACAGTGTGACCTAATTTAATTATCTACAATAATGAAAGTTTTAACATTAATGGAACATCCATTAATATATGTGGTGAGAACTAATATTCTTCCTAAAATATTATAAAATTCAAGGTAGGTGAATCCTTTAATAGGGAATACCACTAAAAAATGTCTAAAATCCTTCATGGTGTGACCACCTTATCATAACATAGATGACTCTTAAAATTCATTTTACAATTTATTATACTACTAATATAGTCACGGTTTAAATTTTTCTCTCTTGGTGGGACATGTTCCCACTACTCCATAATTAAAATATAATTGGTTCTAACTATCTCAACTCCACTATAAAATAGCATCAAGTCACATTAGAATTTTTCTAAGCCATTACATGTACCCAATGAATCCATATACTCAATGAAACCATTATTTATCAACAAATACATCTTATAACCACTTTGAAACACATAACATATAATTTTATTTATCTTCACTAGTGATTTTCAATCCAGTTATTGATGTATAGAATATACAATTCTAGAACACACATATTTCATATCAACTTCCTTTAATACTGTCTTTATTTAGTGTTTTTAACTAGTGATTCTAGAATTTATTGATAATTTAATTCCAGAACATAAAAATATTATTATGTACAACATTCTTCAAAAAACATTTACCATTAACATTTTTATTTTTTTGTCAAAAAATCCAACATAAAATTGACTGGTTGTAACAATATCTCCCAATGGATCTTATCGACAAAACTTATATAAAATCTACAAACCATCAGGATAGTGATAATATCCCTATTTATTTTTCAATCCAAGATCCTATATAAGATCCTATAAACTAATGTATTCTATTACAGACTTCTATCTCTCCCTTTTTTTCAATAAAATTCAAAGGGTACATCTTTGTAATATGCTTCATTATTTTCATGAACCCTTTTTTCCATAAAAGGTATTGGGGTATCTTTATCATCATTACTTAATTTTTAATATAATTTACAACTTTCATCCACTTTACTTAACATATAAATTAATATTTTTATTTCATCCAATTTTTTAATATCATAAAAACCTTGAGAATATTTTAACCACTACTTATTGTAATCAGTTTCAACTCACTTTCACTGATAGCTACATTATTATCAAGGAAGTACATTGAGTGAATTTATCACTTGGAAATGATCCATAAAAAAATAATATAATCCTATTGATTTAGATCTGAGTGTAAATAACAGGAGTCTAAGTTAATAGCTATAATGTTATCCATGTCACTCACTTTCCAAAAACACTTACTTCTTAAGAAGTCACTTTCTTTTTTTTCATTAAAATTACTAGGATCTTAATCACACTGACATAATAAAATTAATGTATAAGTAATAATTCACAAAGTATGTGAGGCACACTACAAGTTAAACCAATTTTTATTTCGTTTTTATGATAAACTAATGACACCACTTGATATCCATAATATTTATTCCTTTATAGGATTTATCCATTCTCTAATAAGACTAGTAAAAAGTTTAATATTTACCACCAACTCCCAAACAATTTTTAATAATAATAAATTTCTTCTCAGTATCTTTAAGTATCCTAGAAAGAAACTAGTTGATACCACAATGTTAGTTCTTAATAAAATAGAATAAATATTCTTCCATGAATGTAATATATACTTCAAAAAACTTTCTTTCTTCTTCTTCTAATAACTACATAGCTTGATAAAGGTATGATATCATAAGTTAAATTTAAAAATTGTCTTCATACTATTTAGAAGAACTAAAGTATTGTTATTTTACTTTTTATTCCAAATTAGGATTTGTACCATATGTAATTCATTATATTAGCATGTTAAATAGATTTGACTTTGATTATTTATGGTAGTTCCTTGATATCACTTGATAATATAGTTGGTTTTGACACAAATTGATTTCCTTTATCATTTTATGTATCTCCATATTTAAAAAAATTATTCTTTTAAACTATCATCCCTTTTATTGTCTGAAACTTTGTATATTTTACCACTAGTGATACTTCTTGTTAGAATAAATTTATATTTTCTACTTACAGCACTGCTTGTTGAATTTTATCCAATATCAATTCATTTAGATACTTTTAATACATTAATTTTTTTGTTTTCACACAAAAAATACACATTCCCCATGGATTGTATCTACCCCTTGATCCTACATCATTCAAATCATTAAATATAGAGATTAAATTGATGGGGAGAGGGGTACCTTAAACATCCTCAAGTACAATAATATGGTTTTCTATTCTAAACCCACCCTTGACATCTAGCCCACTTCAAATATTTTATCTAGATAACACTATTAGTTAAATCTTCCTTTTAGGTATTTAAATCCAAATCTTCTAATTTTTTTTATCCAGGTAACCTTTTAAAAAATGTTACTAATACCACTTATCCGTTATTTTTCCTTTTTTATGCCACTATTTATACTTATATATTTGTCAAAATTTTTAGTGGTATTTATTTTAGTGATACGACTAATTAATTTTACATTAATAGTTTATTCTTTATCACTCTTATTTTCCTTTTAATTCATGCACATTCCCTATGTGTAAATATTTTCATTTATTTTACTAGTAAAAGTTTCCTTCATTCTCATAACAAGACATACTATGATAGTAATATAAGTCTCTTCATGTTCCTTTATTTTTACATTTTTAATATATGTATTTTTATTTAAATCTTCTATACTTACCATAAGGAAAGATTACTATTTTTATAAACACATGAATCTATTATTTAATGTAATAGATTCTATTTCCAAACTAGCTTGATTTCTATTGGTCACAAGAGTAGTGGTATTCCTCATCATTCCTTATATTATTGTCACATTAAAATATATTATAATATATATTTTGTTATTCATTCACAACATCTTTTATTATAACCATAATTATATATTATTATTATCCGTGGATCCTATCCCACAACTACTATTCTACACTCATTCATCGAATGACTTTACCATCCAAAACAAAATTGAACACTTCCAAAGGTGTAGTTTGAATTCCTTTTTCTGGGTATAAGATTTATTATGGATTTTCATATATTATTCAAGTCACTAACACCTCAATAAAAATAAAAATAATAAAAAATATAATCATTATACCCCCTCTCTTTTGGTTTCATTAAATCTCATATTCCTTTCCTTTCATAATATTAAATCAATCCAATATAATCTTAACATAAACTTACCATATAACCGAGAATCCCATAATTGAAAAAAATATTGTCAAAATTATCTCTTAAAATCCACTTTTTTAATTCAAAAACTTCCTTCACTTTATGAATTTCCTCCTAGATTTATCTATGTGAACTCTATTTATTACTATTTATAACTAATTATAGGTTTATGGATTTCTTTGGATGATGATGTCTAAATACTCAAGCATTATTTTCCCATATTAGTAGGTATTTTGGATTTAATATAGTCCTTAGAATTTCTTGATAAATCATAAAATCATCATTAATTTATCTTATTTTTTATATCCGTGTCTTCTATATTTCTCATCTCAGCTACTATAACCAATAAATTCAAGTTAATTTGATCTCTTTCATCTAAAAATAATTTTAATTTTCTTTATATTCTATTTTGATTAGATTCACTTGATCTCTATGTTCCTATTCTAATGATACTAAAGTACTTTGATGTTATTTAATCATTTTCCCTACTACCACCTACTGTGAATTCTTTATAGCTATTACTAATTTTAAAACTCATTCCTCAGATTCAATTTTTATTCAAGAGTACTTATTATTCATTTATCTATAACTCAATTATTATCATCCATTAAATGATCCTGGAAACACATTCCTTAAAAATATTTCTCAATTAGATCCTCATAAATATATGCTATAATACCCTTAGATTATCTCAAAATTTTCTCTATAGATTCAATCTTATTTAGAATATATTCTAAAATTACCTTCATTTAAACTCTTACAACTATGAGGTTTTAAGTTTAATTTTATTTGAAAATAACCAAGTATAGGTTATATTAAGATGATGACCAAGAGGAGGTATGATTAGTTGATGTTTATTTTTGAAGTTCGAGGAAGTTGGGGTGTTATTGAAAATATTGGATCATTTGAAAATAGTTGACAATGTTAGATATTAAAGGATTGATGTGAAAGTATTCATGAAATATTTCAATTAGAGGTTCCTATAAAAGGAAAATTATTTAGAAGAGGTTTAAACATGATTAAATTAAACTATATGATTAAGGAATACTTCAACGAATTTTTTTGAAAATAATATTATGTTTTGAGTAATGAAGGTATATCTAATTTGAGAGATTATAAATAAAGTAGAATAGTTTCCTAGTGTGTTTCAAATTTTAGGGTGTAAAATTTTATAAGATTTATCATTATCCTTCCATGGTGAAGTCTAGTAATGATATGAAGAATTTTTATTTTGTTCTATAAATGGTATGTAGAATTTGAAGTTCTAGGAGAAGCAAGTTAAAATCATGGTGCAAGGTAATGGACCACACCATGACTAGTGCTGATGCTTGAACATTTTTTAAAGGCATGGAAAGTGCATAAGGTTCATATACCTTATCATATCTAGAGTTTTAAGGAGATTCATGCCATAATACCACTAGCTATGCCGTGGAAATATTTAGAGTTTGATAAAAATTAGGGTCTAACCCCTATAGCACCGTAGGAACAAGGAACCGTTGTGTTGCAGCACCCAGCTCAACCAAAACACTAAGCAAGGTGAAAAAAACTGAGTAGAGATCCAATTATGGATTAGATCTAGGTTATAAGAAGGACCATGATAAAGGGAAACACCATTTAAAAGAGAACCATTTTGGTAATAATAGTGACCTACTGACCAGGGTAGGGGCCAAGTATTTTTTTGAACTAGAAGAAGAATGAATTGTATTTTAAATAAGAGCTAACTAGAAGCCATTTCTGATGTGATATTTAACCAAAATTATCTATACCACAAGCTAGGTGACCACCCTGTAGTGTATAAAGATTAAATTCAAAATAAGGGGAATATAAAGACCATAATTAAATGTATCCTATATTATGTAATGGTTGTGTATTTTTAAGTGAAAAAGATTGAGTTTTTTTGGATTTTATAGGTCTCTATATCGTGGATGAAAGATCAAACCATAAATAAATTGTAGCATAGGTCATCCATGCTGTAGAAGAAGAATGCATCATGGATGGTCTATATTTATAAGTGAAATGATCGGGGTTTTCACAAAGAATACAAGGAGTTACACCATGAAAGGGTATCAAAATCTATAACCTTCATTGTAGTTAAAAATTAGTTAAGTAGAAACTATCTCATCCCGTAATAGAGGGGTATGTTGTGACATGATATTTGGTTTATATAGAATCATAATAGTAATGATGATGCGGATTACCTTGGAGGTTTTGTGTTTAGTTAAATAACTTAAACCAATAAATTCACATTCATTGGTGGAGACATATCTAGGTACCAATTCAATAGATACAATTAAAGAAAGATAAATTAGAAGTTTATTTGATATTTGAATTTAAAATTTAAAATTCAAATTATTCTTGGATATATGAAAATATATAGTTCATAATTGATAGAGAAAGAAGATATAAAGGAAGAAGAGAATATATAGAAGAAGAACTATGTGTTCCATGAAGGAAATTGATAGTAACATGATATTATATTGAATATATAAATTTAAAATATACAGTTTATAATTTGTGGAAGTCTATTGAAGACAAATAATGGAATAAGAAGTTGTTGTGAAAATCTAGTATGATTAATTTTTTTGATTTCTATAGATACACCTGGATCATGAATTGAAGTGGAAAAAGTACATTCAAGGATAATTATATTTCTAGAATTATTATATATAGAGTATTACTGCCAAGTAGAGTTCAATTATAGATCAAAGTTATAATAATTATTATAAGGATTTGAAAAAAATCTATTAGTGGATTTGGAAACAATACTTGAAACTTATTAAAGAATCTATTTAGAAATGAAGATTCCAGGCATGTTCATTCCGTATATTGATATGTAAGTAAACTTCATATAAATGAACTGATAATTGACTTACTAGTCTATAAACTGTTATTTAAACCCCTATTAGAAGTAGTGAGTGAAATAGAGTAAGAGTACATATACCTTGGTGGAGTAGTGAGATCTTCCTAAAGTTTAAACTTGATACTATTAAAGTAGTGTTCAATCAGAAATATAAACACATTATTGATATATTATCCTTGGAGAAAACCTTTATAGGTGAATAAAGTAAAATCATATTGTTCTAGTATTCTTTAATTTCATCACTTGTGTTTAATATGTGATATGGATTTTCTTAATGAAAATATAGATTGAATAATGTTCCTTAAATCAAGGGAACAAGATCCTGAAGAATACTACAAAAAATAGAAAAGTATAATTCTACCTACACTATGATTCACCCCCATATGAGGGTGTCTTGGGTTCCTATAAGTGGTATCCCATCCAATAGGTTCTCTTATATATTCATCCTTAAAGATTTGTTACCAGATTAGTATGGATCCTATTTCTCAAAATTAATGAATGAATGTTCAAGATTATAATGAAAAAGAATGAATTACTGATCTTGATATAGAGAATAATGGTTCTCTAGAGTAAATGGATATACAAAAGAATAAGAGTTATAATATTTGAGGAATGTTAAAATATTCCTATGAATATGTTTAGTAACTTGAGACTTAATTGATTTGTCTTGAATATGTTTTTAAAGATCACGATTCAACTAAAAAATAATCAAAATAAAGTAGTGTTTTTAATCAAAAGTATAATAAAAAATACATGGATATTAAAATTATGAATACTAATTAGCTTTAATAGAAATATAATTTATCTATAAGTAATAAATAATAAGAAGAATAAGAATAAGGTAGTCAAGAAATTGAGTATTCTTAAGGAGGTGAATAAATTAGATTCTTTCTATATAACTGAATCTAACTCTACTGTAAAAGTTACTTATAAAAATAAAAATATAGGTCAGATATCAATTAAATTATTAGAGTATTATTATAGAAAAAAAATAAACCACATAATATGGTTCATCTAAAAATTGTTTGAGTGTATAACATGAGTATTTTCAAGATTTAAGAACTAGGGCACAATCCTTTAAACAAAAAGGGGTGGTCCTTTTATAAAATTTCTAAAAAATCAAATGTTAGGATATATAGAAGATTTTGAAGAAGTAAATAGGAATTTTATAGGGGAAAATAAGGATTAAAATTATTTCATTGATTAAATAAATAGGAAAATGAATGAATAGAGTGATGTTATTGAAGAACATTTTCATGACTTGGAGTTAAGCATTGAAAAAAAAAAGATTATGATGCTTCAATATCTATTGTGGGATAGTAATATAAATAGAAATTAAAGGTTATAAATTATGAAAATAATTATCACCTTGATAATTTAAAAGTAAAATTGAAGAAGAAGGATTTAAAAATTAATAAGGTTAAAGGAGAGCTTCATGATATGAGGAATGAGTAAGAAACTAAACATTATCACATGGATAATTTAGTCAGTAGAAAGAAAAAAAAATATTTTTTTTTTGAAAATAATAATTTACATATTATATTTGGATAGAATAAATTTAGAATAATATTATTTAAGAAGTGATATCTCTATGGGTTCATGGGATAAATAATGGATGTGTTCAGGAAGAAATTAATGATGTGAAACCAGAGGAGAATTTCTTATACATCATATCCCAAGAAATCTATTTAATGGTAAGATTATTTCTTCATAAGAAGTTATATTTATACTAAACTTGGACATATGGCATGATACTGCATTATTAATGGTAATTATGGTGTTAGGATGGGTTTCTCTACTCATTTGACAAGAAGGATTCATAAAAAGAAGAAAGAGAAATTTATTCTATTAAAAACAATTACACAATTAGATGGTATTGATGTGTAATGGAAAAGGGAAATTACACATGTGTAATTTATGGAATACTCATAGCTTATATCATGGGAAGGAAATAATAACATGGAAAGAGAATAAAAATATCTCATTATATAATAATTACTTATGAATCTATATTTAAAGAACATATTGCAAGGGATTATAATATAAGAAGAAGGGAAGTATTAACGAGGAAGACTACTGCTCCTATATTCTATAAAATTAAATATGGTTTGGAAGGAAAATATATTAAATTAAATAATAGATTCTTATGTTGTTAGGAAGATTAAATTGATTATAAAAGGGGTGTTTATGATAAATCAAAGGCTGTTATGGTAAAATAGTATTCATATATGGAAAAAAATAAAATGTAGAGAGCTAAGTAAAAAGAAAAATTTGTTCTCATGGAAATTAGAGAAAATAATAAAGAAGTATGATTATGTGGTTTCATCCACACCACTATAAATAAAGAGAATAATGCCTATGGGGCTTCCCTTTCTTAGAGAAAGAAGTATGGAAATAAATGAAAATATGATGAAAAGAGGAAAGAAACAAACACTAGTGTGATGATTTCTACAACTGAGATATGTATGAAGAAGAAGACTGAATCAAATGTTTAGTGAGAAGTTTGTATAAGTGCTTTTGTTCAAATAAATCCTATGAATCAAACTAAGAATAAATTATTGTCTTATCATTCTGAATCAAATTCCTCAAATTTAGGGTGAAAAAGTTTATCCCTCTTCCTATGGTGTATACATATTTTTTATTGATATAGGATTATGGGGGAGATTTAATCCATGAGGTTTATGAATTAAAATGAAATGGATGTGTAAATAAATTTATTGAATAATAATATATATTTTGTGTGCATTAAGAGAATATAATTGGGAAGAAATAAAAATATTACAAGTGGGTTTAGATATAAAAATCATGAATATATTCCTATGAATTGTATCACCAGTGGGAAAATACTCAAAATATTAAAATACATGTTGGTTGAGATATTGAAATAAGATTGATGTTAAATATAGATATAATAGAAGTGATAGAGAATCTCATGTGTTTTTAAGGAATAAAATGATATTTAAGTTATTTCAAGAATAAATACCTATCAGTAAACATGAATAACCATATATGAATCTCATTATATATTCCTAAATGATGAAATAAAAATGGCACTAATTTTGATTCGAAATATGATAGATATAAAATACACATCTGGATGGTATCAAGCCTCACCAAGTGGTGTCATTCCTGGAATAAGTAGATAGATAACCTAATGAAGTATCAAATATTTTAATTGAAGAATATTTTCTCTATTTTTTATAAACTAATAATGTAGTATCATCTAAGTTTATTTTAGGACACTTAACTATGTTGTGATAAATTAATTATCATCTACAATTGGTTCCTATGTATAAAATTTCACATTATATCTGGTGTAAAAAAAGAAAAAAGGGTATTTTGATAAAAATTAAAAGGATTTTTATCCTTATTTGAGAATGAAGAACTTCCAGGAAGAAATGCTGATCATATATATCATGTGGAATCACTAGTTTATTATTTACATGTGGTATTAATTGATTTAACATGTGACATGTCTCAAACTCATTTTATTAACTATTTATGAATTAATTTTTTTATGTAAATGTGATTTAGATCATAGGTACTTTGTTGTTAAAGGAATTGTAATTGATTAAGTTACAAGTATGTCATTTATTTTAGTGAGTAACATGGAAAAAATTTATATCATTGAAAAATAACCTTGTTTCTTACACCTAGTTCTGACTTAATAGGTTTATATGATTTATCTATAACTCATTTATAAGGGGTAAGACACTAGTTCACATTTCATTGAGATGAATGAAAATATTAGTGAGAGTGGTTTAGAAGTTGAATAAAAGATGTTTGAGATTATTTCATTGGTTTTTATAATGTTCATACAAGTGGTATGAAAATATATTTGAAGGTTAACATAAAGGGTGTGTATAATATCTCTTAATATGGAATTCTTGTAGGTATGTAAGGATGATGTTTTCTCTAGTAAATATGGTGAAAAAATATCATTTACAAAGAAGGTGTGAAAATAGAATGATCCATTTGCATTTTATTAAAAAAGGGGAAGAGATAATAGGTCTATAAAATCTATATGTATATAGGATATTAGGTTATAAAGGAAATGGGGATAGACTATCTATATCCCTTATGGTAATTGGACTTTACGAAAGTATTGCTAACAAAATTAATAGGTAATATTATTACAACCAAGAGGTTTTATACTGGATTTTTTAATAATAACAAAACTTTTTTATATGATTATTGTAACCAAAAGGAGGTATGATTTTTTTGATAATATCTATTAAAGTTTGATGAAGTTTGGGTATTACCAAGGAGTTTGGATCAGTTGAAAATAATTGATATTGTTGGATATTAAAGGAATAATGTGGAGGTATTCATGGAATATTTTAAGTAGAGGTTCCCATAGAAATAAAATTATTTGTAAGAGGTTTGAGTAGGCTTAAATGAAGCTAAATAATGAATAAATACTTAATGAGGAATGGTTGGAAAAAGAGATCATATTTTGGGGAATAAAGGTATATCTAGATTTGAGAAATTATAAATAAGGTGGAAAGGTTTACAATTGTTTTCCAAATTTTAGGGTGCATAATTTTAAATTATTTTTCATCATTATGGAATGGTGAATGTTAGTAATAATTTATTTAATTTGAAGTCTATTATGTAAATTATAGGAATAATATAGAATTCTGGAAGAATTAGGTCGAAAATACAGTGAAAGGAAATGAAGCATTCCATTGTTGGAGTTGGTGGCCTAGAACCAACTACTTTGTACTTTATTCATTAATAAATGCCTTATAACATCTTGATTATTCATCTGCGTGACAATGCATGTGATAATGTCCTAAGGATAGTTGTTGCACTAAAAGGTCGTAGTGGATCCCTGCTATAATGAGAACCCGAAAGTGCTATAACACTATTCTTGAATATATGTTCTATGGCCGGATTATATTATTTAAGGGACACAAATAATACAGGCCATTAGGGGCGAGGACTCAAAAAACTTTGAGACAACTTATCATGGTGTGTGCCCTTGGTAATATCTAGGAAGATATTATGAGAATGAGACCCACCAGTAGGAAATCCTCATTTCATAGTGTCATTGGATGTTCCTATCTGCGAACGTGTGTATTGGTCCTTAGATTTTAAGATTATTATTAATTGGTATTGTAACTCAAACACTTAGATGTATTGATGAAAACTGTGATGAAACACTATTCACAACGAGGTAGGATATGTTGGGTGTGTCGCGAGTAATACTGCATTAATAGATAATGCGAGAAAGGATTTGTCCATTCTATTCCATAACGGAAGTAGATATCTTAGGCCCTTTGATGGAATTGATATAGCCTAAATAAATCCATGGCCATGCTGAGGAATGGGAAAGTTCAATTCTAGGAAGTCAAAGAAATAATAATCGAGCACATGGTTTGATGGCACTAGCATGCAACCCGCTTGATTCGAGATATCAAGACAAAGGGATTACATTACACGGTAAGAATTATTATGAGGTGACACGTCATTACGACGTTAAATTATTTCTCTATGGGTGCCTTGGTGTTTTTCTAGACACTAACCTCATACTTTATACAGGATCCACCTAATGCCACCAAGAAAGAGGCCTAGAGTGTTACACACTAAGTGTGTCCAAGTATCTCAGTTAAATATTAATTTAACAAGTTGAATAAAATTATTCCCAATCGTGGTTTAATAATTGTTCAAGGATGACTAATCACATTTATTTCAACACTAGTTATTCGAGAGAATATATATTGTGGGTGAAATGATATATATTTATTAGAGAATAATGCAGTGATATCTATTTGAGAAATAAATAGCCATTATTCAAGGTCTAATAATTGTGGTTGAGGAAATAAAGAAAAATGGAAAAAATAAAAGTACACACCGTGTATATTAAATATACACGCCGTGTATTTTTTCTGGGAATTTATGAGAAATAATATTATTTATTTAATTAAATAATATTAAGTGTAATTCATTAGGTGCATGTCAAGTAATAATAATAGTCAACAATTATCATTATACATGGGGTATTATTAAGAATTGAATAAAACGAATAAATGATTTTTAGTAATTAATTCATTTTAGTATTATTCTATGTAATTAAAAATCCCAATTATATATTTCTCATTAGCCTAGCCATTGTTTTGGGTGTTGTGCACAACAGATTTGGAAAAGCTCTCAAGCCAAGAGAGAATTCCTTTTCCCCCAAGAACACTCTCAAGCTACAAGAGAGAGACCCACCTCCACCGGATCAAGGCGATTGAAGGAAGACATCACAAGTGAAGGCTCTTCCAAGCTAGCACCCAAATATCCCTTCAGCAACATCCAGAGATACGTGGAGCACATGTGGATCACCGCTAGAGGAATTCAACACTTGTATTCTACAATGCAACGATGGATCACATGTTATCGTGATCGAAAACATCAACAGAGAAAGAATTCCATCAAGGTAATTATTTTCAATTAATTAAATTAATTATAACCAACATATGATGATCCTATATATATGGTTCTGGGAATCCCATCTTCCTTTTTCATTCTTCGTTCTATTTCGAAGATCCGATGTTTTATTATCGTGATGGATATCAGATTGATCGTTGTTAACGCTAAAATTAAAGTTAGGTACACCCACCAACGTGCTTCCGCTGCACCTGGAACCAACTAGTGGTATCAGAGTGGTCATATCGTTGATTATAATTATTTAGTTTTTTCATTGGTGATTTACACATTTAATAATTTTGTTGTTTCAATTCAAGATAGTCATTCTTTAAATATGAATCTCAAGATCTATTCCTCCTCTCTCATTTCTCGTTCACCTTACAGAAATGTTTTTTTATTTAATTTTGATTAAAATAAAATAGAGGATCTCATCTGGAGGTGACAAATATTCCTGGATGTACAACATAAGAATACACAGTGTGTATTTGGAAGTACATTCCATGTAGTCTAGGTTCAATGCATCAGAATGATCCGCCAAATCAGGCCGTGTATTGGAGTATTCCTAAGTCATAAATGACATCGTGTGTTGACTAGTAACAAGTGGCACATGGTTTTTGGATTACACACTGTGTGGTCCACTGAACACAACGTGTTGTCCCTTCAGGTTAGGGTTGGACCGTGTACCCTGTACACAACTTGCCTAGCTAGAAACCGTGTAAAGTGGATACTACACGGTGTGTGTTCCATTGAACACGCTATGTACTCTAAAGATATCTGAAGTACATTTACAGGCCATGTCCCCAGGCAAGTACTTCAGATGGATGGTTAACAAAAGTAAACACCATGTAGTCGGAACTACACGCCGTGTACTCAACCAAATTACACAGATTTATTAAAATTTATTATTATATTATACAAACCCTTGAGACATGTGCCATAGTGTAGGCGTAAAGCTAAGATACAACACGTGATAGGTGTTTTATATATATATGTGTTTAATTTAATATCAGCATAAATGGGAATTCACTAGGTTGCCTCCAAGGTACAAGTTATGTACAAAGATAATTTTAATTGAATTTATTTGTTTAAAATTATGATGGATGAGAATCTCAAGGAAATTCAGAAAAGGGTTTAAGATAAAAGAATTGATTAATTAAAGATAATTAATTGATTCGAGCGTGATTTATCTGAAACAAGAACGATTAAATAATTGAATTATAGTTTTATTTATGCGTGAATATCATTGCATGTATGGATGATAATGAGCTTGAACAAGACCTTTTTATTTGAATGGTTTCTTTTAATTAATTTATTTAAATTAAATTTGGTGGCCTGTGAGCCTTCTCCTCATTGATATGTAGGGCCTGTGTGCCTAAGGTTTCTTTTCTATAAAACCCCTTTTACCCCTGACCTGCATGGGAGATAAATGCATATATAATGGATTGATCTCCCAAGCTAGTGGAGGTGGCTGAAGTCAGGAGCCAAGGTGAAACCAATCCAAGAAGATACACAGGTGGATAAGTGGAAAGCTGTAAACAAAAACCCGAAAGGTTCAAGGTGTTTCTCCCCTAGGTCTTGGGTTATTTTATCAACCACTAGAAAAACTAACCAATAGAACAAGATAATGATCATACCATTTATTTTATTTTTGTCAGTTGCATGGTTTATTTATTGTGGGTGTGTTGTCACGATCACACAATTAATGAATTAAACAAGCATGAAAGATAGAACTAAAATAAGACTGGCTTATGAGTAAATATTATCTTAGACATGGTTAATCACTTAAGTATATTCCACTTAATATTAAAAAGCATGTAACTAAAGATAATAAAATGGAAATTTACATATACGGATAAAATCCCTCAGAGAAATATTAAGTTGGTATAGCCTTATATAATCTTGGTTAGAATCTAACCATAGTTCAAAGTGCTTGACCAACCCTATTTGGGGTGCTTTCAATTATCGGGGAATTCTAATTCAAGGTTTTGTGTTGACTTGACTTGGTTCACATCAAGGGTTGACTGCCATAGTAGGACTTGGTGTGACCAAGAGGCAAAGGTTGAGGAAATCAAAAATAAAAGGATTTCAGGATTGGGGAGTCCACTCAGCAGATCAAGGAGCTACGAGTTAATGCAGTTGGCATTTGAAATGCGTACCTAAAACCCTTCATGTTTCTAGGCCAACCCTAGTTGGAGTAATGTAAAGGGAAATATGGATCCTTTCCACTAGAATATTCAGGCAACAGAATATTCTGAAGTCAATGGTGAGGGATATTGGATTTCGATAAAATAGTGGGAGACTAATAAGTATTAATTTATTTATTTGTCTCAGTTTTATCATAATAAATTACTAAACCTTTTCTCATCATAATTTGTAGAAATGACAAGAAAATGACTTCAAACATATCATTGCGAACCATAATCGATAAGAAAAACCTTCTCACCGACACCAATTTCCAGGAATGGCAGAGGTGTTTACGCACCATCCTTCACAACGAGAGGAAATTTTATGTGCTGGAAGAGCCTATTATAGTTGTGCATGGAAAAGAGGATAGTGATGATGAACTATCTCTATATATGAAACATATGGATGATGGCACAAATGTTCAATGTTTCATGCTATCAACTATATCTAATGTGCTCTTGAAGCAACATGAAAACATGGACATGTATAACATGATGTCTCACCTTAAGGATCTTTATCAAGAGAAGGAGAGACATGAGAGATATGAGATCTCCAATGCATTGTTTACAACTAAGCTTGGAGAGTCTGTGCCAGCTGGGCCTCATGTAGTCATGCTTATTGGCTATATTGAATGCCTAGACATCTTAGGGATTAAGTTCCCGGATGAGTTGCATACAGATCTCATCCTATCATCACTGCCTAAGAACTTGTCTAGCTTTATTGTGAACTACAACAAGACCAACAATGAGAAGAGTCTATCAGAACTTTTAACCTTAATTATCTAGGTAGATAAGGACATGGGGTGTGACAAACCCGCAGTCCTTATGGTGAATAAGAAAAGGAAGGACAAGGCAAAGGGGCCAAAGACATATAAATGGTCTGAAGCCCCCGAGCACCATTCCTCCAAGAAGGGGAAGATCTAGAGGTAGGGAAAGGAATGAGAGGTGGTGTGTTTTTCATGTGGAAAGCAAGGCCACTAGAAGAGGAACTGAACCCAGAATCATGGGTATGCTAAATATACGGTCGTTATTAAGTGTAATCTTTCCATTTCTACACATTGGGTATTAGATATAGCTTGTGGGGCTCACATATGTATTAAAATGTAGGAACCAAGTATATTTAGAAAGATTTCCAGAGGAGAGGTGGATCTTTGAGCTGCCAATGGCGCAAGGCTGGCTGCATTGTCCATTGGTGATTACCACCTCTCATTGCCAACATGGATGATTTTGGTTTTACATAACTGTTATTATGTTCCTAGTGTTACCAAAAACATAATTTCTGTATCATCTTTGGATATGGATGGAGTTATTTTCAAGTTTTGAAATAAGGGTTGCTTCTTTTATAATAACAACATATGTTATGGTATGGCGCATTTAAATAATGGTTTGAATGTATTAAATTATGAAAACCAAGTATTGGTAATCGATAACGAAACAAACTCACATGACTCATACATCACCCAATTGTGGCATCACCGTCTCAGTCATGTAAATGAGAAGCGCTTGACAAAGCTCTGCCAAAATGGCTATTTAGACTCTACTGAGTGAAAACCACTTGATATATGTCATGCTTGTCTACAAGTTAAAATGACCAAGCCGCCTTTCGGTGGAAAGGGTGAAAGGGCCATGAAACTTCTAGGATTGGTGCACACAGATGTGTGTGGACCATTTCCAGTAGAAGAAAGAGGTGGATATTCTTACTTCATTAATTTTACTGATGATTTGAGTAGATATGGCTATGTCTACTTAATGAGGTATAAGTCAGAGTCCTTAGAGAAATTTAAGGAATTCAAGAATGAAGTAGAGAATCATCTTGGTAAGAAGATAAAGGAGCTTCGATTGGATCGATGTGGAGAATATTTGAACCAAGCATTCATCGATCTTCTACAGGAGTCTAGGATTTTATCTCAGATCACTCCTCCTTATACACCGTAGTGGGATGGTGTTAGTGAAAGGAGGAACCACACCTTATTGGACATGGTGAGGTTGATGATGAGTCATGCAGATATTCCATTATCCTTTTGAGGATATTCATTACAAACTGCAGCATACACATTAAACTGAGTACCAACTAAGGAAGAAAATGGAATTCCCTCCGAGTTATGGAATGGAAAGAAACCCATTTAGTCACACACACATGTATGGGGATGAAAGGTGTTTGTTAAGGCCTTCTTAGGTAACAAACTAGAACCCCAAGGCACGAGGTGTATCTTTATAAGATATCCCAACAAAATGAAAGGATATTACCTATATAACCCTTCAGACAAGAAAGTGACTATTGCAAGATAAGGCGTATTTCTTGAGAGGGAGTACATCCTTAAAAAGGATAGTGGGAGCAAGATTGAATTTGATGAAGTTAATGCTCAAGATACACAGGAGTTGGTATATGAAAAATTTCCATAGGTCCCTGTGGAAGAAGTTACAGAAACACAAGTACTGCGTAGGAGATCAAGAGAGGTAAGGGAACCAAATAGATTTAGTTTCCTAGTCACCGAGGATGGTGACTCATTATTGTTGGACAATGATGAACCTTTCTCCTACACGGAAGCAGTAGAATTCTCAGAATCTATAAGATACCTAGAAGCTATGAATTCTGAGATGTATTTCATATATCATAACCAAGTATGGGTTCTAGTCAATGAGCCAGTTGATGTAAATCCTGTTGGATGCAAATGGGTATTCAAGAGAAAACTAGACATGGAAGGTCAAGTTAGCACCTATAAAGCAAGGCTAGTGTCTAAGAGATTCAGACAGCATCAAGAAATTAACTATGATGAAACCTTCTTGCCAATTTCCATGTTTAAATCAATTAGAATCATACTTTCCATAGAAGCTTACCATGACTATGAGATTTGGAAAATGGATGTCAAAACAATGTTCCTTAATAGGAACATTCAGGAAGATGTCTATATGACACAACCAGAAGGGTTTGTGACACAAAGAGAATCCAAATGGGTTTGAAAGTTGTATAAATCCATTTATGGATTAAATAAAGAATCCAAGACAAGGAAAATTCGATTTGATGAAGCCATAAATGAATTTGTTTTCATTAAGAACTAATTTGAGCCATGTTTTTATAAGTAGTTTAATGGGAATGCGGTTGTTATCCTAGTAGTATATATTGAAGAAATATTGCTTATTGGAAATGATGTACCGGTATTACAGTCAGTTAAGAACTGGTTAAACAAGTGTTTCTCCATTAAATACTTGGGGTGAAGCATCCTACATTTTAGTGATCAAGATCATTCGTGATAGATACAAGAGGTTTCTTAGACTAAGTCAAGGTACAAAAATTGATCAGATACTAAAGAGATTCAGTATGGAACAATCCAAGAGGGGATTGGTTTCGGTGTCACATGGCCTACATCTTTCTAAGAAAATGTGTCCACAGACACAATAGGATAAAGATAGAATGAGTAAGATCCCATATTCTTAGGCTATAGTATCCATCATGTATGCCATGTTATGTACCAGGTTTGATGTTTCCTATGCACTGAGCATGATAGGAAGATATCAAGCAGATCCAGGAGAACAACATTAGACTACCGTTAAGACTATCCTTAAGTATTTGAGAAGAACTAAAGATATGTTCCTAGTGTATGGACGAGATGAGGAGCTTGTCATTAGAGGGTATGTTGATGCTGGTTTAAGACAGATTAGAACAATATGAAGTTGCAATCTGGATATGTTTTCTGTCTCAATGGATGATCTGTTAGCTGGAATAGTTAAAAGCAGCCAGTTGTCGCAGACTCTACAGTGGAGTATGAATATATAGTGGCTTCTGATGCAACCAAGGAATCCATCTGTATTCAGAAATTTTTCCAAGAGATTGATGTGGTGCCTAGCAGTAAAGATACTATCATGATGTATTGTGATAATACTGCAATGGTGCCTCTTGAAAAAGAACCAAGGTCACATCAACAGACAAAGAACTGACTCTGAAAGTATCACCTCTTAAGGGATTTCTATCAAAGGGGTTAATTTGCAGTGATCAGAGTGTCCACGGAAGAGAACTTGGAAGACCCCATGACTAAAGGCCTATCTCAGTAGAAGCATGAATATCATATGAGGGCTAGCGGGTTAAAGGTTTTTAGTAGTTGGCTATAGTCCAAGTGGGAGTCTGTTGGAGTTGGTGGCCTAGAACCAAATACTTTTTACTTTATTCATTAATAAATACCTTATCACATCTTGATTGTTCTTCTGCATGACAATGCATGTGATAATGTCCTAAAGATATCTGTTTCACTAAAAGGTCGTAGCGGATCCCTACTATGATGAGAACCCGAAATCACTATAACATTGTTATTGAATATATGTTCTATGGCCGGATGATGTTATTTGAGGGGCACAAATAATACATACCATTAGGGGTGAGGACTCATAAAACTTTGAGGCACCTTCTCATGTTGTTTGCCCTTGGTAATATTCATGAGGATATTATGAGAATGAGGCCCGCCAGTAGGAAATCCACATTTCATAGTGTCATTGGATGTTCCTATCTACGGATGTGTGTATTGGTCCTTAGAATTTAAGATTATTATTAATGGGTATTAAAACTCGTGCACTTATATGTATTGACAAAAACTGTGATGAAACACTGTTTGCAGTGAGGTAGGATATGTTGGGTGCGTCATAAGTAATACTGCATTAATAAGTGGATAATGCTGCTGAGATTCATCTTTTCTGACCTATTTCTCTCATCAACACCCTCTATAAAATTATCACAAAACTTCTTTCTAATAAACTCAACTACATCACTAGTAAAATTGTTTCTTGGAACCAATTTGGCTTCATCAAAGGAAGAACCATTCAAGATTGTATCTGCCTTGCCTCGGAATGTACTAATATGATGAATAAAGTCACTAGAGGAGGCAGTGTGGCCATTAAGTTAGACATCAGGAAATCTTTTGACATTATGGACTGGAATTTTATTTTCAAGGTTCTTAAAAACTTTGGGTTTAATGACTCTTTTATTATTATGATTTGCACCTTATTCAATTTGGCTTCCATGTCTGTGCTGTTCAATGGGTCCCCTAATGGTTTTTTCAAATGTACCAAGGGTGTTAGGCAAGGTGATCCCCTTTCAGCCATTATTTTCACTATTACTGAGGATTACTTAAGTAGACTTCTTACGAGCCTTGTGAATCAAAAGAAAATCAATCCCATTCAGGCTGCTAGAAACTTAAATGTTCCTACACATCTTTTATATGCTGATGATATAATTTTATTCTTAAGGGGTGATAAAAGGAACATTAAAAACCTCAAAAGTGCCCTGGCACATTATGAAGATATTTCGGGAAAAGCGATAAGTTGGAACAAATCCTTTGTTTTCTTTGGGAAAAACTTTTCCCCCAACAGAAAAAGTCACATCATTGATTACCTATGAATTAAAGAAGGCTCTTTCCCTTTCAATTATTTGGGTGTTCCTATCTTTTGGGGAAGACCAAAATCGAGCTATTTCCATAGCACAATGGACCAAATTATCAATAAAATATCTTCTTGGAAGGGTAAATCTCTTTCTATAGCTGGAAGGGTCTGTCTTGTTAAGTCTACAATTGTTTCCAAGATGGTTTACTTGATAATGGTCTACAGCTGGCCCGCCAGTCTTCTCAAAAGAATCAATACTTGCATTTTTTTTTTCTGGACTGGTAGTACGATTGAAAGAAAAATTTTCACCATACCATGGGTCACCTGTTGTAAAACCCTAGATAGGGGTGGTCTTGGCATCAAGAATCTTAAGATTTTTAATGAATCTCTTCAAGCTAGAATGACTTGGAATCTGATTCATAACAATTATGATTCATTAGTCTTTCTTAAGAAAGGGTTTGTTACTAAGCTTTGGATTGGAAACTTGGGTTACATCACTTCTTCCATCTAGCCTTCCATTAGACAGTATTTCCTTAAAATCATGAACAACGCTAGATGGGTGGTTAGAAATGAATCCTCTATGAATTTCTGGTTGGACAACTGGACTGGTGTCCCCTTAATCTCTATGATAACGCCTGCCACTAGTCCTGAGAACACCACCTCCACGATTTGTGATTTTGTTAACTCTCATGACATCACCCTTCCAAACCACATCAGTCACATCATTGATAATTATCATTTTTATGACACTGATGATTTCCTTATCTAGGAACCTACCTTCAATGGTATCATTGATTCTAAAAGTTTCTACAAAAACAATTTTAGTAGTTCTATTTCTAACTTTTTCTGGTTGAAAGCTTTTAACAAACCTTGGATCAAACCCTCGCGTCTTACTCTCATTTGGCGTGTTGCTCATAATAGGTTCCCTACTGATGTGTGTCTCAAATCCTTTGGGATATCTCTTTTCTCTAGATGTCATCTGTGCAATCAACACCGGGAGGATGCAAATCATTTGTTCTTGTCTTGTGTTACAACTGTAGCTCTTTCGAATTACTTTTCTGACATTTTTTGTTGCAGATGGTCACTTCTTGCTTCTATCATATCTCAACTTCAACACTGTGTGATTTGGGAGTCTTCTAAGCAAATCAGAAATCTTTTTCTAGATGTGGTGGCTAAGCTTCTATATGTGATCTGGTATGATAGAAATAATTGTATTCATAATAATTGTTTGCTCAACCTCAATGCAGGTAAAATGCGTATTCTCATTGCCATTAAGGAAGCTGCCTCTTTTCAGAAGGATCATTGTGACAACTCTGTTGGTGATTTTGAGATCCTCCACCATCTTCGAATTTCGGGCTCTTATAGGCTACCCCGACGTACCTTTGAGGTCTTCTGGCAAGCCCCATTGTCAGGATGGATCAAAGTGAATGTTGACGATGCTTCTAGAGGTAACCCAGGTCCGGTAGGCTGTGGTGCTATCTTTATAGACTTTTCTGGCAGATACCTTGGCTTCTTCTTCAGTGGATGTGGCACGACCTCGGTGTTGGAAGCGGAAATGTTGGGAGTCATTCATGCGGTGGAATTTTCCAAGCAGAAGGGTTAAAACAACCTAGGGTTCGAATGTGATTCAACCATTTTTGTCCATGTTATCTGGAAGGGAGTGGTGCACCTTTCTTGGCCGCTTACCTCTCGATGGATGAAATGTCTTACTTCGCTCGGGAATCTCAGCTACATTGCCACTCATGTGTTCTGCAAAGCAAACATGGTTGCCAATAGTCTTTCCAACAAGGGGGTCAATCATGTCATTACCTGGTTGGATGATCTGCCTAATGTTTCGCTCTCTTTCTTCAATAAGGATTGTAATAAGATTCCATCTTTCAGACTTTTGTAACTCTTTTTCTTTTATGCAATAAATTGTGCCTTGTTCTTTGACTGAGGAACCACCTCTTTAAAAAAAATACTGCATTAATAGATAATGCAAGAAAGGATTTGTCCTTTTTGTTCTATAATGAAAGTAGATATCTCAGGCCCTTTGATGGAATTTATATAGACTAAACAATCCATGGAGATGGCGAGGAATGGGGAAGTTCAATTATGGTAAGTCAAAGAAAGAATAATCGAGCACATGGGTTGATGGCACTAGCATGCAAACCACTTTATTCGAGATATCGAGACAAAGGGATTACATTACACGGTAAGTGTTCGTAAGATGTGACACGTCATTGAGACATTAAATTCTTTCTCTATGGGTTCCTTGGAATATTGTTAGATGCTAACCTCGAACATTAGGCAGGCTTTGCCTAATGCCACTGAGAAAGAGGCCTAGAGGGTCACACACTAAGTGTGTCCAAGTATCTCAGTTAAATATTAATTTAACAATTTGAAAAAAGATTATTCTTGATTGGGGTTTAATAATTATTCAAGGATTCCTGATCATATTTATTTCAACACTAGTTATTTGAGAGAATATATACTGTGGGTGAAATAATATATATTTATTAGCAAATAATGCAGTGATATTTATTTGAGAAATAAATAACCATTATTCAAGGTCTAATAAATGTGGTGGAGGAAATAAAGAAAAATGGAAAAAATAAAATCACACGCCGTGTATATTAAATATATATGTCGTGTATTTTTTCTGGGAATTTATGAGAAATAATATTATTTATTTAATTAAATAATATTAGGTGTAATTTGTTGGGTGCATGTCAAGTAATAATAATAGTCAACTATTATTATTAAACATGGGGTATTACTAAGAATTAAAATAAATGAATAAATTATTTTGAGTAATTAATTCATTTTATTATTATTCTATGTAATTAAAAATCCCAATTATATATTTTTCATTAGCCTAGACATTGTTTTGGTTGTTGTGCACAACGGATTTGGAAAAGTTCTCAAGCCAAGAGAGAATTCCTTTTCCACCAAGAACACACTGAAGCTATGAGAGAGAGACCCACCTCCACCGGATCAAGACGATCTAAGGAGGACATCGCAAGCGAATGCTCTTCCATTTTAGCACCCGGATATCCCTTCGGCGACATCCAGAGATACGTGGAGCACATGTGGGTCACCACTAGAGGAATCCTACACTTGGATTCTATGACGCAATGACGGATCACATCTGATTGTGACCGTAAACATCAACGGAGAAAGAATTCCATCAAGGTAATTCTTGTCAATTAATTAAATTAACTATAACCAACATATAATGATACTATCTCTATGGTTATGGGGCTCCCTTTTTCCTTTTTCGTTGTTTGTTATATTATAAAGATTCGATGTTTTATTATTGTGATGGATCTCAGATTGATCTTTGTTAACACTAAAATTAAAGTTGGGTATACCCACCAACGCGCTTCCGCGGTGCCCGGTATAAGGACCCGACCTTAAAAATTACATAATATTGAATTAAATGAATAATTCACATTGAGGATCTTTTCAGGTTTAGAGTTTTAGATAATTAGGCCATAACTATTACCTAACAACTTGAATATTACTAGTAGACACTTCTACCCAGTATCCATTTTTTTTCACAAAATAAAAAACTCTTAAAAAGACACATGTCTAGTTCCATGTTTTAGACAACATGACTTTTCCTTAATCCCATATTTGAGCCTATTCATATTTAAGTCCTGTGGAAAACATTTCAAAAACTTGGGATGAGCATAAAAATCTCAGTAAGGGTTATAAAATAAGGAAGGAAAACATTATCCCAACAATAAATAGAAATCCATGAAACCATACTTTTCTATCATAACATACCTTATTAAATCATAAGATTTGTGAATAACACACACAAATCATAAATCATAAAGGTTACTTATGTCATCCATATAAAACTTACATTGTAGCTATCACAACTACGTAGGGAGTTACACTTGGAATACCCATCACAGTATATTCCCTAAATCTCTTAGGAGAAACATCACGTTTACCTCTGTCATGTTACCCAATGCATTGGAGAGCTATCTCGGGCTCACCCACCCTAGGTTTATCATGGAACCACCCGTATATGTAAACAATGCCCAATAACCATAACATAATCATAACATATAACACATTTATAAAGGAAAGATAACATTTCCACATTCCAATATATCAAATCAAGATATTGAAATAAACAATGTTTTATCAAATCATTTTCAAAACCTTTTTAAAAAGATATTTTTGAATCAAAGTGTCTCATACAACTTTGAAGATTTTAAATGAATTATCATTTGAAAAAATTAATTTCCATATAAATAAATCCTAAAACCCAATTTGAAAAAATGGACATTAATGAGAAATATTTAGAAGAAAAAATCTTTAAAACATTTAAAATGATATTTTAGTTAAAGAGTTTTTTTAACAAAAAGAGAGACACTTGAATACAAATAATTGAGGAATAAAATTTAATCCGAACTTTATAATATCATGATAATAAAGGTATTCATGATATAATATATCAAAGTACAGTATATACACCATATTAGAGTTAATTGGTGCATAACAACAATTAAGTCTCAATGGAAATGTAAATTGAGATGAAATCCCTTATAAAGATGGTATCCTTAAATTAAGGATAAATCAATCACATAATTATGTGTGAAAAATATAAATACACCAAATATAAGTGGATATTAAGTGTAAAACAATCAGAGGTCATTAACACATATTCATTGGCTGACATATTCAATAAGTACAAGTTTAACCCAAAGAATTGAAATTGGGTTAAGAGGTTCCCTTGTAAAAATTCAACAGCCTAACAGCGTCACTTTAAAATTGAGAAAATGAGTTGATGAGATAAAAAAGGGAATATCATCACTTGGATATAAATTTTACATCAATAAGGATATATAAGAACATATCCCAACATAATAAGATGTAAATTAAATGACATTACAAAAAGAAGTCTTTTATAAAGAGGAGGGTGAATAGTTCCCTTACCGATTTGGTAACTTACAAAACATACGGCACATGAAATAAGGATCATAAAATGAAGATGTAAATACTCATAAATGAAATTATATTATATAAAGAGTAAAATCATGGGCAGTACATACACCACACAAAAGTAAATAGTGGCAAATATACCATGAATCTCATGTGAATAAAAAGTGAGATGAAACCCTTTACCACGTTGTAATCAACTGAGTCGTATGACCAAAAGTTAATAACCACCAAATTAATCATATAATACCATGAATATAATGATAATAATGATAATATATATCAAATGGAAGTACAAAATACACCACATGAAATGAATAAGTGGCGAACAATAAAAATTTCATAGAATTAAAAGTGAGATAAGAAAATCCCTTACAAAAATTCAGCAGCCTAACGACGCCACTTAAAAATTATTAAACTTAATTGATGAGAGTAAGAGAGGGTATCTCATCATAAGAAAATAAAAATTACAGTATGGTGAATATAAAATAACATCCTCCAACATAAGAACATGGAGCATAAATGAAATGACATAAAAGAGAGTACTTGAAAAGAAAGAGAGAGGTCGGATCCCTTACCTCGTGTCCGACTTGACTCGATCATTCTTTAATATCCAGAATAATAAACTAAAGTTAATTTATACTTGATTAAGAACCCTTTTAAAGTTTATTATTCCTTTTATATCACTTATTACCATGTTATAAACATTATGTAATCATTTAAGTTAATAATGTTCGTTTTGTCGATATTTTGTACTTGAGTCAAAAATGGACTTCTTATAATTACATGTTGTCCATGTGGTCAATAGTTCATTATATATAGAATTATATTAATTATTTGGATATCATATATATCATATATATCCAGTATATACATGTATTTATAATAGTACATAACATTTAGAGGTAAGAAATGAAATGCACCATTCATGGAAATGGTAAGTCGTACGTATGCATGAACGCTACTTTCCTTTCTATTTCTTATTTTAATGGAAATAAAACATAATGATACATAGGTATATTATAATTCCAGTATAATATCATATATAATATTGTTAACTCCATCCTTTATACATCCCACATAAGGCATTAACGAATCAAATCACTTTGATGGGGTGGTAGTCCGCACTTCCTCAAATGAGATTATCGTATTTACCCACTATGGAAACCATAAAGGCGTGCTATAAATGGGAATTAAATAAGAATAATAAAATCATAAACATAATATATATAATATATAAATACAATTCCATCATAATGTCCACCATGAGAGGCGGTAAGATGTAATTGAACAATCATCATTTCGTGAGGCCTTAGTTTTCCATCCACAGAAACATTATGTTCTTCATCCATTAGATGGAGGTGTGTGTAAGTGTAGTTAGAATAATTCTCATAAAAAAATCTTAGTATATTTAATATACTGGTGTTGTTACAAAATAAAGTAATAAAAAGATTTTAGGGGTTGGATAAGTAAAATAAAATAAAACAATTTAAAAGAAACAGTACCTTTAATTTGGGTAACTCCCTTTGGTTTGAACCAAATGAATTATTGAAGTGCCTTCTGCCTAAGGTAAGGCTTCTAGGAGTAGGGGAGGGATGTAGGGAGATTAATTGGGCAGATTTTGGATGATACACATGGCTTGATAGGTGTAAGGAATTGGTTAGAAGTGGTATCCTTTTATAAGGGAGAGGAGGGGCTCTTTAGGAAAGTGTGAAAATATTATTTTATAATATAATGATATTCGGTTTATAATTGTCCAAAAATCATTATAGTAAAAGATAAGATGATCCATGGTCGAAATAAAATCATCCAATCAAAATTGGACATGTTTTGGATAATATGTTAATCATTATAATCATATTTATTTAAATCATTTATTAATGAGGTAAATACTGCATCATTATTGTGTCATAAATAATTTAATTTATTCGATGTCTAAAAATTATAAAAAAACTACTATCATATAGGAAATAATTTTATCTTTTCAATGAATATTTATAGGTGAAAATAGGACTTATATAACACCATATAAAAATTAATTACTAAAATATTTTTGTTAGTGTCAATTTTGTCTTCACATTAAATTAATTAATCTAAATTGTCATTATCACTCCCAATTGGCTCAATGGGGTCCCAAAATTGACCCAAATATGACCATGGTCGTAAATGACTCAACCAAAAAGGTTAGGACAAGTGTTAAGGTAATTTTTAATTATTATAATATTCTTTTTTACCTTGAATTACCCTATTTACCTTTAATCGCTGTAAATAAAAGTCAAAAGTTACTATTCACCAAAAATTATTTTCATCTTATTGAACCACATTTTACTTTTTGACAACAAACATGTATGTCGGATTTTCGAAATTCAATTCATAGAAGTGGTAAGATTTCATTTAAATGAAAAAGTCAGTTTTTTTAACTACTACTAAGTGGTTTCACTATTTATCAAAAATTGAAGTTTTTCAGAAAAATACAAAAAATTCAGCCTAAGCTATATTTGATATTCCAAATTAAAAAATGATGTCTGTTTTTTCAAATTCAAAACAAATAAGCGGAATTAATTAATTACCGTTATCAAAACAAATAGCGTGTTTTTAAGAAACAATAATTATCAAAAGATTGATACTTGTTTTTGTCCCATTTCAAAGTGAAATTAATTCCAATGACCAACATTAAATTAAATGGTAAAAATATATTTCAATTTCACTTTAAAACCAATTAAAAATATAATATAACCATATAAATAAATTATATTAAAAGGCACTTTTGAATTAAAATACAATATTTTTGACTATTCATTAAAAATGAACTTTATCATAAAAATATCAAAACATTACCCTAAGTAAAATTTGATGTCCCCATTATAAAGAAGGATTTTATTTGGTCAATTAAAATGTATTAAAGTGACCAAAACTAAATTTAAATAGGGTTCTCCATTAAAAGGTGATAAATTGGCCTTTTAATGTAAATTATGCTTAAAATTAGATTCATTCACAATTTATTCCTCTAACTTTTATTGGATAAATGTAAATACATTTAACAAACATGTATAATCATATTGTATTTAGTTTTGTTCATTACTTCCAATAAAATGGATAGTATTTGACTACCATTTAAAATAATAATATTATTTTATTAGTGTGTAACGTAAGATTCCAAAGAAACCCATTGTTGCGTATCGGGTACGCTATCGAACATAGCAACCGTTTTAAAGTAAAATTAATATTTTATTCAAAAATATTAATAAATATGAAATATGTCTTATTATTTATTTACCTGGGATGTTACATCCTTCCCCCCTTTTGGGAATTACGTCCTCTCAATTTAAAAAAAAAGGGCTCGGAAACTTCATTGAAAGTCCCACATCAGAAAAAGAGTCAGTAAAACTATCACTTTAAAAGAAAGAAAGAGAAGTACAAAGGTCACCCGAGCTAACCCATATTAAGATTCCATGAAAACATGGATATGGAGAAGAAACCAAAGGGTCAATTTCTGATGGAGAGTGTTAGGAAACATGTTTAGGAGAAAGTTAACCACAAGAAAATCACAAACTTGTGATGGGTTAAACAGTCTTTGATTCCCCAGTAGGAAAAGTTAACAGACAAGGTTTTTGTTTAAAGTTAATTTTCGTTGAGGAATTTATTTATGAGCTTAACCAAAAACATAAGGAAATATACTAACTTTTCATATAGACATTAATCTTTTACTATATTTCTAACACAAACTCATATTTCCTCCAAATGACGAATATTCAGGATAACTTTTTTTCACATTAAGAGCTCTATAATCAACTTCGAGAGAATCACATAATCCACAAAAGATGAACTATATATTTCCCATGTATTTAGATATTAACTAAAACCAAAAATTTTAGTATAATATCAGATAATCACTAAAAGGATAATCCTTTATAAAAATAAATACTACTCTTAATCTCCAAAATTAAACAAAAAGAACCTAAGGTTCAAAAAAGACCATTAAATAAACAGTTTTCCTTAAAATTCTTCAAAGTAATCCAAACTAAGATTGAAACCCAAATCTCTGAAGGATTTAATCACATAGTCTTCCAAGGTAAATCTTAACATTTATCTCCAAATAACATCAGTTACTCTTAAAGTCTCATTCTGAAAAGTAATTAACCTAATCACATATCCTCCATGATAGGTTAATCATTTCCATAGATGACCCAAAATCAAATTATTCCCGATTCATAAGATCATCTAACTAAAGAGAATTAGTCATACTAACCAGGGAATTCACGTAGTCCAGTGGTAGGCGATAAATACCAATCACACTTCGGTTGTTGGTTCGATTCCCACAGCTTTGTCTGATGTGATGGGTTGTCACACAGTTTCTGTGTTGTCCCTTTTCAAAAACTACATAATTTTATAACATTCCCAAAAGAGATAAATTTATCAAAAATAACCATAACATATTTTAACCACAAAGGTTATCTAATGACTTTGGTTTTGCATCCCAAAATGTATTAACCGGTAATTGCCTCAAATTCAAGGATCATATAAACCCAAATGGTTCTTTATAAATATATCCAAAAAAGAGAAGATAATTATTCCTTGAATAAAATTTTCATATATCAAACATCAGGGTTACACATTATATAAAAAGTCTTCTAATGTAATCCCATCATCAAAATAGCCTTAATACTTTTAAGCATTTCACCATCCTGAAATCTACCATAACTCTTGAATCCCTTATATATTCACCTCTTACTCATTCAACGTTCTTCATGATCCATTAACCATTATTTACCAACTTATTCCGAAATAATTATTTCCTACAAATAAAATCATGAATCATATACTAAGATTTCAACAATAGGAAAAGATATGTTAAGAAATAATCCATACCTTTCATTGTTCATTGTCAGTTTGTTCATCCTCAATCAGAACGGCATTAGGTATTGGTAAACAAATATTTTTATGATCCTGGTGATCCCATTCCCGAAACTTCTTCATAGGACATGTGTTTGTGTAATGACCATGATGACCACATTTGAAACATTCAATTGATCCTTCAGAAAGAACTTCTTTCCCTTTCCTAGAGTCAGTTAGATGCTTCCTTTTTCCATGGAAGGTTCTTCCTTTATGACCTTTATTTCTACATCTAAAGCATCTTTCTGTCCCTTTGAAACATTTTCCTTTGTGTTTCTATCCACATCTTTAACACATAGGTTTTTGAACATACTTACCTTTATGATTATTACCCGAACAACCGTAGGGATCTATTTCTCTCATATACGATGTCTTATAAAAATCACTAAGGTTCAGGTGGTCAATCATGACTCTAGATAGTTGGTTGAGAATAACCACAAGAGTTATCATTGCAACTCTCATATCATTCAGCTACTCGTTCAGAAAACTGTCATAGTTTTCTTCACAACCCCTGTTACTTTAGTGCCTGCTAGATCCAACCATTTACTATAACCAAAAAGGTCAGTGTGATTATATCAGTAAAATCATTATATAATATCTTATGAGGAGGGTAAACACTAAGATATACTTATTCATGTTATTTTAAACTCATTAAATTTATAAAAATAACTATGAATCTTTCTAAAATCCTAACCATTATGGTAATTTCACTTATGCTTAAATTTTATCCTAACCACTAAAGTTATCTAAACCGACCTGTGATACCAACTATAAGGACCTGACATTAAACATTACATAATATTGAATTAAATGAATAATTAACATTGAGGATATTTTCCGGTTTAGAGTTTTAGATAATTAGGCCATAACTATTACATAACAACTTGAATATTACAAGTAGACACTTTTACTCAGTATCCATTTTTTTCATATAATAAAAAACTCTTAAAAAGACACATGTATAGTTCCATGTTTTAGACAACATGAATTTTCCTTGATCCCTCCTTAAACCTATTCATCTTTAAGTCCTGTGGAAAACATTTCAAAAACTTGGGAGGAGCATAAAAAGCTCATTAAGGGTTATAAAACAAGGAAGGAAAACATTAGCCCAACAATAAATACAAATCCATGAAACCATACTTTTCTATGATAACATACCTTATGAAATCATAAGATTTATGAATAACACACACAAATCATAAATCAGTAAGGTTACTTATGGCATCCATATCAAACTTACATTGTAGTTATCACAGCTACGTAGGGATTTACACTTGGAATACCCATCACATTATATTCCCAAAATCTCTTAGGAGAAACATCATGTTTACCTCCGTCATGTTACCCAATGCATTGGAGAGCTATCTCGGGCTCACCCACCCTTGGTTTATCACAGAACCACCCGTATACATAAACAATACCCAATAACCATAACATAATAATAACATATAACACATGTATAAAGGAAAGATAAAATTTCCACATTCCAATATATCAAATCAAGATATTGAAATAAACAATTTTTTATCAAATCATTTTCAAAACCGTTTTAAAAAGATATTTTTGAATCAAAGTGTCCCATACCACTTTGAAGCTTTTAAGTAAATAATCATTTGAAAAAATTAATGTCCATATACATAAATCCTAAAACCCATATTGAAAACATGGACATTAATGAGAAATATTTAGAAGATTAAATCTTTAAAACATTTAAAACAATATTTTAGTTAAAGAGTTTTTTAACAAAAAGAGAGAAACTTGAATACAAATAATTGAGGAATAACACTTAATCAGAACTTTATAATATCATGATAATAAAGGGATTAATGATATAATTTGTCAAAGTACATTATATACACCATATTAGAGTGAATTGGTGCATAACAACAATGAAGTCTCAATGGAAATATAAATTGAGATAAAATCCCTTATAAAGATGGTATCCTTAAATTAAGGATAAATCAATCAAATAATTATGTGTGAAAAATATAAATAAACCCAATATAAGTAGATATTAATTTTAAAATAATAATAGGTCATTCAGACATATTCATTGGATGAGATATTCAATAAGTACAAGTTGAACACAAATAATTGAAATTGGGTTAAGATTCCCTTGTAAAAATTCGATAGCCTAACAGTGTCACTTTAAAATTCAGAAAAAGAGTTCATGTGATAAAAAAGGGAATATCATCACTTGGATATAAATTTTAAATCAATAAGGATATATAATAACATATCCCAACATAATAATATGTAAATTAAAAGACATAACAAAAAGAAGTCTTTTATAAATAGGAGGGTGAATAGTTCCCTTAACAGTTTGGTAACTTACAAAACATACGCCACATGAAATAATGATCATAAAATGAAGATGAAAATACTCATAAATGAAAGTATATTACATAAATAGTACAGTCATGGGCATTACATACACCACACAAAATTAAATAGTGGATAGTATAGCATGAATCTCATGGGAATAAAAAATGAGACGAAACCCTTTACCACGTTGTAATCAACTGAGTCGTATGAAAAAAAGTTAATAACCACAAAATGAATCACAGAATAACATAAATATAATGAGAATCATGATAATATATATCAAATTACAGTACAAAATAGACCACATGCAATGAATTAGTGGAAAACAATAGAAATATCACGGAATTAAAAGTGAGATAAGAAAATCCCTTACAAAAATTTGACAGCCTAACGACGCCACTTAAAAATTATTAAAATGAATTGATGAGAGTAAGAGAGGGTTTCTCATAATATCAAAAATACAAATTACAGTATGGTTAATATAAAAGAACATCCTCTAACATAAGAACATGGAGCATAAATGAAATGACATAAAAGAGAGTGCTTGAAAAGAAAGAGAGAGGTCAGATCCATTACCTCATGTCCGACTTGACTCGATCATTATTTAATCTCCTGAATAATAAAATAAAGTTAATTTATACTTTATTAAGAACCTTTTTCAAGTTTATTATTCCTTTTATATCAATTATTACCATGTTATAAACATTATGTAATCATTTAAGTTAATAATGTTCGTTTTGTCGATATTTGGTACTTGAGTCAAAAATGGACTTCTTATAATTACATGTTGTCCATGTGGTCAATATTTCATTATATCCAGAATTATATTCATGATTTTTATATCATATATATCATATATATCCAGTATATACATGTATTTATAATAGTACATAACATTTATAGGTAAGAAATGAAATGCACCGTTAATGGAGACGGTAAGCCGTACGTACGCATGAACGCTACTTTCATTTCTATTTCTTATTTTAATGGAAATAAAACATAATTATACATAGTTATATTATAATTACAGTATAATATCATATATAATATCATTAACTCCATCCTTTATACATCCCACATAAGGCATTAATGAATCAAATCACTTTGAGGGGGCGGTAGTCCATACTTCCTCAAATGAGATTATCGTATTTACCCACTATGGAAACCATAAAGGCATGCTATAAATGGGAGGTACAGAAGAATAATGAAATTATAAAAATAATATATATCATATATAAATATAGTTCCATCATAATGGCCACCATGAGAGGCGGTAAAATGTAATTGAACAATCATCGTTTCGTGAGGCCTTAGTTTTCCATCCACATAAACATTATGTTCTTCATCTATTAGATGAAGGCGTGTGTAAGTGTAGTTCTAATAATTATCATAAAAACATCCTATTATATTGAATATACTTGTGTTTTTAGAAAATAAAGTAATAAAAAGAGTTTAGGGGTTGGATAAGTAAAATAAAAGAAAACAAGTTAAGAGAAACTGTTACCTTTAATTTGGGTAACTCCCTTTGGTTTGAACCAAAGGACTTCTTGAAGTGACTTATGCCTAAGGTAAGGCTTCTAGGAGGAGGGTAGGGATTTTGGAAGCTTAATTTGGCAGAGTTTGGACAATACAAATGTCTTGAGATGTGTGAGGAATTTGTTATAAGTGGTCTCCTTTTATAAGGGAGATGAGGGGATCTTTAGGAAAGTGTGAAAATATTATTTTATAATATAATGAAATTCGGTTTCTAATGGTCCACAAATAATTATAGTCGAAGATAAGACGAGTCATGGTCGAAATAAAATCATCCAATCGTAATTTTACATGTTTTGGATAATATTTTAATCATTATAATCTTATTTATTTAAATCATTTATTAATGAGGTAAATACTACATCATTATTGTGTCATAAATAATATAATTTATTCGATGTATAAAAATTATCAAAAAATACTATCATATAGGAAATATTTTTATATTTCCAATGAATATTTTTAGTCTAAAATAGGGCTTATATAACACCATATAGAAATTAATTACTAAAAGATTTTTGTTAGTGTCAATTTTGTCTTCACATTAAATTAATTTATCTAAATTGTCATTATCACTCCCAAGTGGCTCAATGGGGTCCCAAAATAGACCCAAATATGACCATGGTCGTAAATGAATTAAAAAATAAGGTTATGACAAGTGTTAAGGTAATTTTGGATTATTATAATATTATTTTTACCTTGAATTACCCTATTTACCTTTAACCGTGGTAAATAAAAGTCAAAAGTTACTATTCACCAAAAATTATTTTCATCTTGTTGAACCACATTTTACTTCTTGAAAACAACCATGTATGTAATATTTTCAAAATTAAATTCATAGAAGTGGTAAAATTTCATTGAAATGAAAAGGTCAGTTTTTTTAACTACTACTAAGTGGTTTCACTATTCATCAAAAATTGAAGTTTTTCATAAAAATACCAAAAATTCAGCCTAAGCTATATTTGATATTCCAAATTAAAAAATGATGTCTATTTTTCCAAATTCAAAAAATATAAGTGAGATTAATTAATTTTAAAATTAATTCCCGTTATCAAAACAAATAGTGTGTTTTTAAGAAACAATAACTATCAAAAGATTGATACTCGTTTATGTCCCATTTTAAAGTGAAATTAATTACAATGAACAAAATTGGATTAAATGGTAAAAATATATTTCAATTTAACTTTAAAACCATTTAAAAATATAATCTAACCATATAAATAAATTATATTAAAGACACTTTTGAATTAAAATACAATATTTTTGACTATTCATTAAAAATGAACTTTATTAGAAAAATACCAAAAAATTACCCAAAGTAAAATTTGATGTCCCCATTCTAAAGAAGGATTTTATTTGGTCAATTAGAATGTATTAAATTGACCAAAACTATATTTAAAAAGGGTTCTCCATTAAAAGGTGATAAATGGGCCTTTTAATGTAAATTATGCTTAAAATTAGATTCATTCAAAATTTATGCCTCTAAATTTTATTGGATAAATGTAAATACATTTAAAAAACATGTATAATCATATTATATTTAGTTTTGTTCATTCCTGTAAATAAAATGTCTAGGAGTTGACTACCATTTAAAATAATAATATTATATTATTAGTGTGTAATGTAAGATTTCAAAGAAACCCGTTGTTGCGTATCAGGTATGCTATCGAACATAGAAACCCTTTTAAAGTAAAATTAATATTTTATTCAAAAATGTTAATAAATATGAAATATTTTCTATTCTTTATTTACCTGGGATGTTACACTCGGAACCAACACCCATGACTGAAGTTGATGTTTTAATATTATAAAAGGCAAGGAAAATGCATAAGGTTTATATACTTTGACATATCTAGCTTTTTGAGGAGATTCATGCTCCAATACCAATAGTTATTCTATAATATTGTTTTAATATTGAAAAAAGTGAGGTTTAACAATTTAACTACCATAGTATCAAGGGACCTCCATAAGGTAGCAACAAGGTTAACCTCAGGGATAAGAAGGGTGGCATTGAAGGAGGATAGAGACCAACATGGGCCAATGTGAGGAAGTAATACAAACAACAACATAGGGTGTCACCATAGACAAGAGTTCCATGTAGGGTTGCATGGTGACCCACTAAAAAGGGTAGGAGTTAAGGGATTTTTTTTAAAGTGGATAAGTCACAGATTATATTATAAAGAAGAGAAAAACCGAATCCATTTTTTAAGTGGGATTCAAACAAAGTGAACTATTCCCCAATCGATATGACCATGTCATAGAGTACATAGGTTTAATTTTAAAAAGTAATTGATATAGAAAATTCCACAACATATTCTATATGATGTGAATTGTTTGTATTTGGAAGTATGAAATATTGAGTTTTATAGAGTCTACAGGTATCCAAAAAATGGAGGAAATTTCATTCCCTAGATATACTAGAGCAGAAGTCATCCACACTACTAGAGAAGATTGTATTGTGGAGGGTTTTTATTTGGAAGTACAATGTTTAGGGTTCTAACCAAGACCATTGAGATTTCTAACATTAATGTTTATCACACACAACATCCTTGATTGTATTTGAAAAATAGTTAAGTCAAAACCGTCTCATCCCACTATAATGGGGTATGTTGTGTCATGATATGTGGTTTCCACAAAAACCAAAAAGGAATGATGATGTAGATTTAACTTGGAGGTTTTATGGTTAGTTAAATAACATAAACCACCAAATTTGAATGCATTGGTGGATATATATCTAGTTATTAATCCAAGGTATAAAATTAAAGTGGGAGAAATTAAAAGTTTATTTGAGATTTTAATTTTAAATTTGAAATTCAAATAATTCAAAGATATATCAAAACTTACTGTAATGGATTAATATATAGAAGATAAAAATGAATAAAATAATATAAAGAATATGAAATCTGTATTCCTAGGATAAAGTTGATAGAAACATGTGATTAAATTGAACATCCATTTTTAGAAGATAGAGCTAATTCTAGATGGAAGAAAATTAATGGTCGATCTTGGAATAAGAAGTTATTGTGTAAATATGGTAGGATCATCTGTGTTTATTTATATAGATACATATGGATCATGAAGTAAGGTGGACATAATACATTTATGTATAATTACATTTATGGAATTATTATATCCAAAGTATTGCTGTTGTGTGGTGTTTGATTAAAGATTAAAGTTATACCTATTCTTACCATGAGTTAAACATATCTGAAAGTGGATTAAGAAATAATATGTTGAAATTATTAGAACATGCATTTAGATACAAATATTTAAGTAATATTAGCTCCTTATACTAATATTATAGTGAAATTTATGACAATAGATTGATAAGATAACTACAAGTGTATAAAAAGATATTTATATCGCTCTTGGAAGTAGTGATTGAAATAGATAAACAGTCTATGGACCTTGGTGGAGAAATGAACCCCTCATAATGTTATATCCTCAAAATATAAAAGTAATAATTAATTAGTCTTATCAATATATTATTGATATGTTCTCATTGAAATAAAATTCTATAGTTGATCCAATTAAAATACTAGTGTTCTTTCATGCTTTAGTTTCAAAACTTGTCTTCAATGTGTGATGTATATTCACCTAAAGTAAAGATATACTAAATAGTATTCCTTAAAAAAAGGGAAAAAGATAATGAAGTGAATAAAATATAAAAGTTTAATTCTTCCTACACATTGATTCACCCCCTCACAACATTTCTTGAGTTTCTATAAGTGGTATCACATTCAATGAGAGTTATTATAGACTCAACCTTATCGATTTTTTATCAGATTAGTATGGATTATATTTCAAAAAAGTATAGAATTATTGTTTAAAATGATAATGTACAAGAAGAAGTTATTGATATTAAATTAGATATAGAAGGTTATTTAGAGGAATTATATATTCAATGGAAGAAGAACTGAAAGATTGGAACACCATTAAAAGAGTCTTATGAATATGTTGAAAAAATTGAGGTTGAATTGACCCATATTAAATACATTTTTAAAGGTGATAATACAACTCATAAAGAATCAAAATCAAGTATTATTTTCAAAATAAAGTATAATGAAAAATCCAAGGCCATTAAAATTTTGGATATGAATTATGTTAAATAAGAATGTCATTTTTATAGAAGAAAAAAAAATAAAAACATGAAGAAGGTTGTCAATAAATTTATTCCAAAGGAGGTGAAAAAAATATTATTTATATATATATATATATAAAGCTAACTCTATAGTATAATATTCTTGTAAAAATGAAAATATAGGTTTTATATCACTTAAATGATTATATTATGATGATAGAAAATAAAAAACCACATCATGTGTTTTATCTAGAAATTGTATGTGTAAAAAACAATAGGAGTTTTAGGCTTTGAGCACTAAAGAAAAATTCCTGAAAGATTAAGGTGAATGTTTTTTTATGTAGAAGTATTTTAAGAAGTAAACAATAAGTTGATAAAGGAATATAAGGCTTCAAAAAATTCATTGTAAAAATGTTTAGTAAAATAAAGGAACAAAGTGATGTTTTTGAAGATATTGTTCGTGAGATATGGTTAATTATAGAAAAAGAAAAATTTCATGCCCTAAGAACACAATTTAAAGATGGAGTGAAGGTTGTACGTGATGAAAATAATTATCACCTAGATAATTTAATTGTAATACCATGGAAGAAATATTTAAAGATTAGGAATATTTAGGGAGATCTTCATGAAATGGAGATAGAGTCAAACGATAAAAACTCTCACATGGATACTTCAATCAGTAGAAAGAGAAACTCAAATATATAATTAGTAGAGAATAATATTTTTTATGTTATATTTGAAAAGAATAAATTGAGAAGAATTGTTTTGAGTAAGTGTTATTTATATTAGATTTTGGGATACAAAATATATGTGTTCAAGAAGAAATTGAAGATGTGCATCCATAAGAAGATATATTTTACATCATATCCTAGGAAATATATTGAAATGTATGATTATTTCATCAGTAGATTTTATATTTTTTCTAAACTTGTACATATGAAAATATACTCTAGTAAAAAAGGCAATAAAGGTTCCAAGTTGAGTTCCTTTACTCCTATGATAATAATGTGTTATGGAAACAAAAAATATAAATCTATTAATATTTATGGAATTGGATGGTAATAAAGTGGAAATGAAAAGGGAAATTCCTTAGGTTTCATTGATGTCACATTCACATATGTTATCATGGAATTAAAATAAAAATATGGAAAAGAGAATAAAAAATGAATATTCTAAAAAATATGCTATGAATGTATCTTGAAAGGAAATATTTAAAGGTATTGTAATAGGAGGATATGGGAATAATTGATTAGGAATGCTACTTCTACTATATTTAGTAAAAGAAAAACTGATTTTCATAGAAAACTTGTTACATTAAAGAATAGATTCATGTGTTTAGAGAAAGATGGAATAAACTATCAAGGTTATGTATATCAGAAATAAATGGTTAATATGGTAACATAGTCTTCATGGAAGGAAAGGAATCAATTATAAAGAGTTAAGAATAAAGAATATGTTTTGCTCATGGAAATTATAGATGATAAAATAAAGGTATGTTTAAGTGGTTTCTTCCATACCACTATAAAGTAATAGGATAATTTCATTATAGTTGATATTTATTAGAGAAATAATTCATTTAATGAAGGAAAATATGATGTAAATAAGAATTAAACCTACACTATTAAGATGATTATTAAAAATGGAATGAATAATAAGAAATTTAAGAAGAATAAGATGTCTAAATCAAATGTTCATAGGGAAGTGTGTGTAAGTGGTGTTGTTTTAAGAAAGCCTTTGAGGTATATCCAAACTAAAGGGTTAGACTGTCTTGGTCAATTTCATTCCTCAAGTTGAGGATTTATGAGGTCATACCTCATCTTGAGGTATATATATTGTTTATTGATGAATTAGTAATGGAGAGATATGATCTATGGGGTATATGCATTCAAAAGAAATGGATTCATAGAGAATGTTTTTATAAATTGATGGAATAAGAGTACTCACCATGTGTTCATTAAAATAAAATGATTGAAAAGAAATAAAAAACTATAAGTGGAGTTGGATGAAAAAGTAGTAATCTATTCCTAAAAATGGCATCAACAATGGTACATGACTCAGAATATTAGATTGCATGTTAGTTAAGAGATTGGAAGAATAAATTTTTTAAATATTGGAATACTTATTGTGATAAATAATCTCATGTGGTTTTAAGGCCTACAATTTTATACAAGTGGTTATAGGAAGCAGCATCTAATATTCAACATGAATAATCACAATTTAATTTGATTATTCATGCTGGAATATCGAAATACAAATGTCATCAAGCCTGATTTTAAGAATGATATGTGTTTCCGACGCTTTTACATCAGGGCACGCGCGTGCATCCATCACGTAGGGGAGGACGCGTGTCTTGTTGCCCCACATTCCCACTTTCCAAAGGCGGGCGACATTCATTCCTTGTTCAGGGACGCCTGATCCTTGATCGAAACCGGGATGATGGGATGTCGGTTCTTCCTTCCGTGGATTCCTCCTCGGAGCTCATCACCTAGTCAGGGTCTCCCTTATAGATTTAAGACAGGTTCGTGAAGCTCGTTCCCGTTGCCATATCTGCATGGATTCCAGTTAATTACGCTGCTTCCATCGAGACACTCCAAGGGGTCTAGTCGGGGAAGCAACCTTCGGTGAGGAGAATGGTCACGTTGGGGTGTCGTTGGCATGTCTTGACACCGGGGGATTGGCATGTCTATCTTCTGTCCTTTATTATAGGGATTCTCGAGGGCGCGGAAGCTCGAGGCATCCCACATCGAATGCAGGGAATTGTGTGCCATCTGAGTTTTCCTCAGCTTCCCATGTTTAACACGAGGTATGCCGTGAGTTTAACGTCTTGCGGAGATGGATCAGACTGATTAGAACACTGAGAGTGGATCAGATTGAAGGACCCCCTATGGGGAACACCAATATTGGGGCCAACACACGGGCAGCTTCCCGGATACTATGGAGTGGAATGAGGTGGCATGATCCCACTGGGATGTGGCTGCCCGGGTAAGGATCAGGATGGGTAATGGAGTGTGGAGAGACTTGAACCTCATGGAGGCTTCCTATATATCCCCATGGCAGGGAATCAAAGTCTGTGTAGTTCGGTGATACGGTGGGACACCTGAAGAGGTGACCCATGAGAATGAATGCATGGATTGGAGCCTGGAGGGAGTAGGACCTCCGGGCTAGGGAATGAGCTTCTCGAGGCGCATGGGCTCGAGGGATAGGTCAGGGTGAGACGTGGGTGTTGGATATGGGGCTTACGCTCTGAGGTAGGCCATGATGGAGAATATGGGGCTTACGCTCTGAGGCGGCCCATAATGGTGCTGGTGAACCGACGTGGAGGGGTCGGAATAACAGAGTGTTGGGCTTGAACCTCGTAGAGGCTTCCTACGTACCATGCGTTAGCACGGATAAAAGTCCCAGTAGTTCGGGGCATACAGTTTAACATCATGCAGGATGAACATACAGTTTAACATCATGCGGGATGAGGGAAAACTGTTTAACATTCTGCAGGAAAAGATATTTGGGGCTTACGCTTTGAGGAATCCCAATGTGTTTGGTGAACCGACGTGAAGAAGTCGGAACAACCGGGTGGTGGGCTTGAACCTCGTGGAGGCTTCCTACGTACCGTGCGTTAGCACGGATTAAAGTCCCCATAGTTCGCTGGGATGGTGCTTATGCTCTGAGGTGTCCCATGGGAGGATTTAATGGTCTATGCTCACTCTAAGACCACGTGAGTCATGCTCGGTGTGAGAAACAAGAGGCAGCAGGGACCTGACGATCACTTCACGAAGGGTGCGTCCGTGAGAAGCGGAGAGGGGATTACGCATTGAGTGGCCCAAAGAGGAAACAGGGGCTTACGCGTGGTTTTCAGCCCTTAGTTCTGGGGCTTACTCCAGGATGGAGGCCCGTGGTGCGACAAGGCATAATGGGAGAGGGACTCCACTGGCCTTGGCAGTGGGGAAGTACGTAGGTGCATGGGTGCAACCTTCCACAAAAGAGGTTAGGGGCTTACGCTCTAAGGAATCCATTCCCCCGTGGACAAATTCCACTCCAAAAGGAGGATCCCATTCCATGCGAGGATGATTCCATTCCCATGGAGACGAACAATGTAAAGAATGTCCGAGCCGGGGGGACCCTACGTGTGAGGCATGAGGTCGGACCACAGTTTAACGTCATGTGTTGAGGACGAGGTTCTTGGAAGTTTAACGTCCAGCAGCTCGGATGAGGTGGGTTCGCTCCACACCCCTAGGGCTTACATGCCCAATGACCTCTATCCCTTGTGGGAGGGAAGGCATCAGCAAGGTCGTAATGAAGGGGGGCCGCAGGGCAAACCATCGAGGGGTCCACGTTAGCATGGCTATAGTGGATGGGACTTACACATGGAAGCTGTCCACAATGTCTTACTCATGTCTGGCCATGAGGGCATCCCAACTCACTGGTGGGTTGAGGTATGCACCTATGTGCTAGTGCAAAAGCGGGATAATGCCAAGGGAGTTGGAATCGGCCCGAACAAAGGGATATGAAAAAGTGTGAATCACATGCTCGACATTCGGAATGCAACGAGAGTGGCGTGATGATAGAGGATAACTACTGACCATATTCGCAACACAGCATCCTGTCACATTAGCCTTAGGGACAAACAAATGAGGGTCGACTGCTGACCGTGTTCGAAACACAGGACCCGACTCAAAGTGTTGTCCAAAGTCTTCCGGGGCGTTGTCCCAGGACGGCAGGCGGACCATGGGTCAATCATCTGTACTATTACAACAGGTGGACTATAGGTCTATCATCCGTATTGTTACAGCAGGCGGACCACCGGTGAAGCATCCATACCGTTAGGGGATCCCTTCAGACATGGAAGTGGATGCAGATCCGAATGAAGGACACACAAAGCGTGAGGTGGAGTGATGGAATGTTTGAATGGATTCCAACGCTGTTGAAACTATGACACTGTAATCATGGCATTAGGAATCCATTGCTTGTCACACAAGGCATCACTTGTTTGGAACAAGAGGCATCCTATTATTGAATGACATGGTATTCTACTCAGGGGAATTGATGATGAGAATCTCAACTCAAGACATAGGAAATGAACCAAGAGGAATATGTCAACTCAAGGTGTTTCATGGTGTACGGAGAAGCATCTCAAATCACGTTATTCCCCAAGTGGAAGGTGGTTGTGCATAAGGGTGCAATGTAAAATCCCGGCATCCCGGCCCGAAAAGTTCGCGGTTCGACTCTCCATTTTTCATGGGGGTCTGTGGCGGTAGCGAAGGGACCAGCCCAAAGGGCCGGGACCACAGCCCAGCACTGACCCCGAGCAAGGGTGCGGGGGGCACATCCCCCATGGTATGGACCAGAAGGTGCGAGCCTGTATACTGTTGCGCGTAATAAGAGCAACATGCAGGATAGGCTGCGCGTAATAAGGGAGGCCTACGCGCTATAGGGGAGGCCTATGCGCAATAGGGAAGGTATGCACACAATACGGGACATGCGTGTAGAAGACACCGGGTCGGCGTGCAATTCAGGGATGCACGCGAAAAAGCCCGGGTCAGCGCGGAAAGAAAGGGATTGTGTGCAAAAGAAGGAATTGCAGTCAATGGAAGGGATTGCGCGTAACGGAAGGGGTGTGCGCGCAAAGGAAGGATTACGCGCAACTTGAATGGCCTCTGCACAAAAGAAGGCATTGCGCGCAAGGGGCAGACCCCGAAGGGATTGGAGTTCAGCCTAAGCCAAAGGGGATCTCGCACAAAGGTGGACCCCGGGGCGACTGGGCGCAAAAAGAATCGGGCCCGAAGGCCATACTGCGCGCATGAAAATCCTATTTCGTGCACGGGAACTGGTCCAAATTCCTCAACCTCAAAATGGTTGGGGTCACCTTATATTTATAAGCATTCTCTTGGGTGGAATCTAGGTGGTGTGCGAAATCTTCTGCGCCAAGACCTATTGGCGTGTAAAGCCTCACTGCGTGGAACCGGGCGCGCAAATTTTCGCGCCACGCCAGTTCTTTTTCGCGAAACCCGGCGGTCCTTCATGAAAACATCATTTTTTTGCGCAAGTCCTCCTTAATTTCGTGCAACACTTCTGGGCCCTCCAGACCAGACCTCTGAGTTCGAATATGACTTCGCTTCGTCAGTTCGAAACTTCCTCCAGGAGTTACATACCTTTTTTCAGTGTCTACAATATATGTAAAAGACACATATAGGTTTTCGAATTAGTATTAATACAATTTTAGAACACTCTTGATTTTTTATCAGGCCTCACCAAGTGGTGGGAGTCCCTAAAAAGGTTGATAGAAAAAATGATGGAGTAATATTTACTTTCATAGAAGAATATTTATTCTATTTGTTTATAAAATAATAATGTGGTATCATATGAGTGTATTTTAGGATACTTAAAGTTTTTGAGAAGAATGAGTTATAATATATAAGTGGTACCTATGTGTTAAAATTTTACATAATATATGGTGTTCAAAACTAAATAAACAAATATGATTTTTGTTGAACATTCAATGGTTTTTAGCCTTATTTTATGATAAATAAGTTTTGTGAATAAAGGATGATAATTAATTTAATATGGTATCACTAGTTTCCCATTTAAAAGAGGTATCAGTTGATTCAACATGTGTTATGTATCACACTCTTATGCTTAAATTCTTACTTACTAATAGTTTTTGTGTGAATGTGATTGAAATACTAGATAATTTATTGTTTAAGGAGTTTTAATTTATCAAGTTAAAAGTATCTCATGGAATTTAGTGAGTAAAATGTACAAAAAATGACACCATTGATAAATACTTTTGTTTCTGATACCAAGTTCTAACTCACTAGGATTATATGGATTATCGACAACTCGTTTATAAGGGGTAAAAACTCCTTAGAATTCTTATAAAAAGAATGAAGATATTAGAGAGAGTGGTTTGGAAGTTGAATGAAGGACAATTGAGAATATTTAAAAGGTTCTAAAGTGATATGAAAATATATTTAAAGGTGAATTTTAAAGGTAATCATAGTATCTCTTAAATCTTAATTCTTATAGGTATAAAAAGATAATGTTTTATCTTGTAAATATGGTATATTTTTAAAAAAAAGGAGGTGTGAAAATGGCATGATCCCTCTACATTTTTTTGAAAAAAAGGGAGAGATAAGATGTATATAAAATATAGTCATATGGAGGATCTTGAATTATGAAATAAATGAGGATAGATTATATCTATCCATTATAGTTATTATATTTTATGGAATTTTTTAAACAAAATATAAAGGGGGAGATTATTACAACCAAGAGGTTATATGTTGGATTTTTTTTGAAAATAACCGAGAAGAGGTTGTATGATGACTATATACAAGATGAGGTATTATGAGTTGATAATCAATATTGATTTTGGATGAAGTTTGGGTGTTACATGAGGTTTTTAGTGGTTGAAAATCATTGATGATGTTGGATATTGGAGGACTAATATGGAGAAATTCAAGTAAATAAAGTTACATGATAAATAAAGTTACATGATAAATAAAGTTACATGATAAATAAATCCTTGGATGAATAATGGTTCTAAAATGATATCATGTTTTAGATAATGAAGGTATATCTAACATTGATAGATTATAAATAATGTGACAAATTTTCCTAGTGTTTTCCAAATTCAAGGTAGATTAATTTTAGAGGATTTATCATATTTTGACCATTATGAATCTTATTAATGATGTGTTAAATATGTATTTTAGTATATAAATAATTGTAATAATATGTAATTATAGAATAAGAAGTTTAAAATCATGATTCAAGGAAATTGACTATGCCATGATCGAAGTTGGTATATAAAAATTTTCAAAATTCATAGAAAGCATGTAAGGTTTATACAAAATTCCATATTTGGAGTTTTGAGGATATTCAATCCACAATACCATTGGCTAAACCATAGTGATGTTTAGAGTGTAAGAAAAAAATTAGGACTAACCCTTGTATCACTACAGGAGAAAGTCACTTCCAAGAGGCAGAACCAATATCATCCACACCACCAAGCAGGGCATCAATGAAGGATGATAGAGCCCAATTTGGGTCAATGATAGGTGGTAAGAAAGACCAAAATATAGGGAAACACCATAGATAAGAGAATTGTGTGGGGTGGTACTATGACCCACCATACAATATAGGGCCTAAGGTAAATATTCAAAGTGTATGATGCATAGATTGTATTATAAAGATGAGCCAACCCATAGCCATTTCCATTGTAGGACTCAACTGAAGTGAGTTATATTGAAATCTTGGTGACCATGCCATAAATTATAGAGATTCAATTCGAAAAATTAATATATGAAGACCATACCACAAAATATTCCCTAGGACATAAAGGGTACATATTTGGTGGTGCGATAGATTGCATTTTTTAAAATATAAAAGTCTATGTACTATAGAGAGGAGACCATTCCGTAGATAATGTAGTGTTGATGTAACCCACAATTCACATGAATATTCCATCATGGAGGGTCTTTATTTTGTAGTAAAATTGCTAGGTTTATCACTAAGACCATGGGAAGATTCATTTTTAAGGGTTGTTACACACAAAAACCTTCATTACAGTTGAAAAATATTTAAGTAAAAAATTTCTCATCAAGATACAAATGTGTATGTAGCACCATGATATATGGTTTCTATAGAATCTAAACAATAATTATGGTGTGGCTTTACTTTAGAGGTTTAATGGTTAGTTAAATAACTTAAACTACTAAATTTTATTCCATTAGTGGAAATATATATGGGCAATAATCCAAGATATGGAATTGATGATGGTGAAATTAAAATTTGATTTTATCTTTGGATTTAAAATTTAAAATTTAAATCATTCCAAGATATATGATAATCTACTATGTAGAATCGATAGAGAGAGATAAGATACAAAACAAGAAGATAATATATATAAGTGGAATAATTTGTTCTTATGAGGAAGGTGATAACAACATAGTATTATATTGAATATATGATTTTAGTAGATATATTTTATACTGGATGGAAGTGTAATGAAGATCAGTCTTGAAATAGACAGTTTTTATGAAAATTTAAGTGAATCATATTAGTTGATTTCCATAGACACATATGGATCATGAAGTGTAGTGGATAGAGTACCTTGAAGGATAATTGTATTTTTGGAACTATTATATCTAGATTATTTCTATTGTGTAGACTTTGATTAAAGATCAATCATACAATTATTCTTATAAGTATTTGAACATATCTAGTAGTGGATTTAGAAGAAGCACTTAGAACTTATCAAAGTATCTATTTTTAGCTATGTATAAAAGGCAGGTGAGTTCCTTATACTGATATTAAAGCAACCTTCATGTTAATAAACTGTGAAGTGACCTAAAAGTCTATAAAATGATATTTTTATCCCTTATATAAATAGTGAGTGAAAGAGAGAAAGTTTCCATGGACCTTGGTGGATTAGTAGGATTTTACTAAATTGATAATGCAATACTAGTAAAGTAGTGGTTAATCACCCATATCAACACATTGTTTATATGTTCTACTTGGAGTAGCATTTTATAAATAAACCATTTAAAATAATGGTGTTCTTTTATTACTCACTTTAAGAATTTGTGTTTAATGTACAATGTGTATTTAATAAAGGAAAATACAAGTTGGATACTATTCTTTATAACAAGGGAAAAATATCTCTAAGAATAGTGTATAAAAGAGAAATAATTAATTCTATCTGCACCCTAATTCAAACCCCTCTATGGGTGTAATGATTTCCTATAAAAAGTAACATTTATCTTGAAGTAGATCTTGAAGGTTTTATTTTTGAATTATATGTTAAAAGGAATAATAACTAGAAGATTAGATGATTTTATAAAGTTTCCAATGAAGATGTTGAATAACATGAAGCTGAATTGACACATCTTGAAGAAGTTGTCTAAGATCACGATTCAACTCATAAAGAATCAAAATTAGGTTGTGTCTTGAACAAACATGCTAATGAACAACCCAATTTTATTAAAAGTATTTATATATACTTTTTTGGATAGGATTTTTATTTTTTTATAAGTAATAAGAATAATAATAATATGAAGAAGGTAGTTAAGAAATTGAGTATTCCAAAGAGTTGAATAAAGTGGATCCTTTGTATATATTCGAATCTAAATATGAGGTATAGTTTTCTTCTAAAATTGAAAATATAGGTTTCATATAACATAAATACTTGGAGGATGATTATATAAAATAATAAAATACATCATGTGGTTCATTTGGAATTTTTTGTGTGAAAAAAATAAGATGTTTTTCAAGATTTAAGGACTTAAGCACAATTATTGAAAGATGAAGGTTAAAATAAAACTTCTTAAGTAGTGGTTTTGGAAAAGGTAAATGAGGATTTTATGGAGTAATATTGGGATTCAAATTAGTTCATTGTAAAAATGAACATTAAAATGGAGGAACAAAGTGATTTTATTAAATAACTTGTCCATGAGTTGGGGTAGAGAATTAAAAAAATAAAAATTTCATAAATATTCAATATCATCCATGAGATAGTAATGTAAAGAGGAAGTGAAGGTTGTACATGATGAAAGGAATTATCACCTTACAAATTTAAAAGGAAAACTAAATAATAAGTATTTAAATATTAATAAGATTTAGGGAGAACATCATGATATACGGAAGGAGTCAAACACTTAATATTACCACATGGAGACTTCATTAAATGGAAATAATAACAAAAATATTCAATCAGTACACAGGGAGAATTTAGATTTTTGATTTTTTAATAATAAATTTAGAAGAACAATGTTTAATAAGTGTTTTTTATTATATCATGGAACACCAAATGGATGTGTGGAGGGAGAAATTAAAGATTTGAAACCAAATGATAATTTCTTATAAAACATATTCTAGGAAGTATATTCAAAGGTATGATTATTTCATCAATAGAAGTCATATTTTTGTTATCCTAGAATATATATAAAGATACTACAGTAACAAAGTTAATGAAAGTTATAAGATGAGCTCCTCTACTACTGTGAAAATAAGGAGTTATTAAAATAATAGAGTGAAATTTATTCCTTTTAAAAGTAGATATATGGAATTATATAGTTATGAAGTTGAAAAGAAAAAGGAAATGACTTTGGTTCCATTAATATCCTATTCATTGTTGTTGTTATGGAAGGAAAATAATAATATGGAAAAGGGATAAAAAATTGATCACTCTATAACAATATGTGATAAATATTTATTTAAACAAAATAATTTAAGGGATTGTGATATGCGAAGAATGAAATAATTGAAATGGAAGAATACTTATCTTGTATTTAGTAGAAGTCAGTCTGGTTTGGAAAGAAAATTTATTGCATTAAATAAAAAATTCATGTGTTTAGAGGAAGATGAAATGGATTATCAAATGGATTTATATCATAAATCAAAGGATATTAGGGTATAGTAGTCTTTATGGAAGGAAAATAATCATGTTTAGAGAGTTAATAAGAAATAGAAGGTTGTTCTTATGGAAATTATGTAAGATAAGAAAGAGGCATGCCTAAGTGATTTTGTCCATAACAATATAAATAATGAGAGGAAGACTAGCGAAGATTATCTTTATTAGATAAAGATGACTTATAAATAATTCAAAGATGATGCAAATAATAAAGAAACCTACACTAGTGAAATTATAAAGGAAATGAATACTGATATATATAAGAAGAATAAGTCTGAATCAAATGTTCAGAGAGAAGTGTTCATAAGTGGTGTTATTCATAGGAAGTCTATAAAGTAGATCAAAACTAAAGTGTTGGCTTGTCTTGGTTAACTAAATTCCTCAACTTGAGGATTTATGAGGTTACAACTCTCCCTAGGGTGTATATATATGTTGTTTATTGATGCATTATTAAAGGGGAGATATGATCCTCGGGGTATATGCATTCAACATAAATTGATGCATAGTGAAAGATTGTATTAAATGGTGGACGAATAATATACAATGCATGTGTATTAGGAGAATATGATTTAGAATAAATAAAAATACAATGATTGGTGTTCGATTCATAAAGTATAAATATGTTCTTAGAAATGGTATCACTAGTGGTAAAATATTCATAAGATCAAACTACAATTTGGTTGGGATATTGAATGAAGAACTTTGTTAAAACTAGGGATACTTATAGTGATGGAGAATATCAAGTTGTTTCAAGGCCAAAAATGGTCTACAAGTGGTTTTTGGAAGTTATATCTAGTAGTCAACATGAAGAATCAAAACTAAATAAAAATATGCATGCCAAGATAATAAAATACAAATGGTATAAAGCCTGATGTGAGGTGTGAAAATTTTCAAAGACACATATGGGTTTACCAATTGGTACTAAGAAAATTTTGGAACTATATTGATTGGTATCAGGCCTCACCATGTGAAGGAAGCCCCTAAAAGAGTATATAGATTTCCTAATAAAGTAAAATATATTTTTAGGTAAGAATATTTCTTCTATTTGTTTTATTAACTAAAATGTGGTATCATCTGTTTGTATCTTGATATATTTAAAGATTTTGATATGAATGCATTATTACATGTTGTTGGTTCTTACATGTTAAATTTTCACATAATATCCGGTGTTTAGAACTAAAGAAACACAAGGGATTTGTGATGAACATTTGAAGGCTGTTTAGCCTTATCTAAGAATGATAAAGTACTGTGAAGAAAATAAGATCATGAATAACATATGGTATCACTAGTTTACTATTTACAAGTGGTATAACTTTATTTAACATGTGGTATGAATCACACTATTATTTTTAACTACTTATGGACTAATAGTTTTTGTGTGAATGTGAATAATATCACAAAGAACTTATTATTAAAAGAATTTTAATTGATCAAGTTGGTAATTAACATGAAAAATATTTATATAATTGAAAACAATTTTGTTTCCTAGACCAAGTTAATACTTAATTGGATTAGAGGAATTAATAACACTCACTGAAATTCTATTGAGAAGAATGCAACTATTAGTGAGATTAGTTTCGAAGCTAAATTATGGAAGGTCCATAATACTTCCATGGTTTTAAAAATGTTCGTATAAGTGATATAACTAGATATTTTATGGTTAATATGATGGGGGATTATATCCTCTCTGAATTTGGAATTCCTGGAGGTATAGAATGTTGTTTTTTTCTCTTATAAATATGGTGAAAAAATATTATTGAAAAAGAAGGTGTGAAAATGGTATGATCCCTTAGAATTATATTAAAAAAGGGGGGAGAGATAAGTGGCCCATAAAATCTATTTGTTTTAAGGATCTTGGATTATTAAATAAATTGGGAGATATTATATTTATACCTTATGGTCATTTAATTTTATAAAAGTATGGTAAAAAAATACAAAGGGGGAGATTGTTAGAACCAAGAGTTTGTATATTGAGTTTATTGAAAATAAAAAAGAAGATGTTTTATGATGAATAGAACCAAGAATTGGTATTATGATTCTATAATTACTATTGAATTATAATGAAATTTGGGTTTTACCAAGAAGAATTAATTGGTATAAAATAAATGATTATGTCGTATATTGAAGGACTTATGTGTAGGTATTCATAAAATATTTTAAGTAGAGGTTCATGTGGAAAGAGAGTGATTTGAAAGTGGGTTGAATAAAATTAAATGAGGCTACTTGAAGAACAAACCTTAGATGTATAATGGTTCAAAAATGATATAATGTTTTAGAGAATGAAGGTATATTTGTCTTTGAGATATTATAAATAATGTGAAATTTGTTCCCAGTTTTTTCCAAATTTTAGGGTATAAAATTTTGGAAGATCTATTATCATTCTTCTATGGTGAAGTTTGGTAACAATGTAGTGAATTTTCATTTTGTTATGGAAATGGTAGGAATAATTTTTAATTTTATAATAAGTAGTTTTAAACCATGATTCAAGGCAATGGAGCATGATGTGACTAGAATAGATGTTAAAACATTTTTAAAGGGCATGAAAAGTACATAAGGTTTATATATATTATCATATCCTGAGTTTTTAGAAACATCACACCCTAATTCCATTAGCTTCTCTATAGTGGTGTTTGGATTTTTAGAAACAAATGGGGTTTAAACCATGAATCACCACATGATCATGGAAAAAATTTGAAGAAACACCATGGTTAAACACATTTCCAAGTAGGGAGATAATAAAGGATGAGAGATCCTAATGTGGGTTAACTCTAGGTGGTAAGGAGGACCAAGATATAGTATAAAACCATGGACAAGAGCACCCTGCGGGGTGGGATGGTGACATGATGACTAGGGTAGGGACTAAGGTATTTGTTTTAAGTGGTCAAGGAATATATTGTATTATAAATAATATCCAACCTAATGCCATTTAGTTTAGTGGGATTTAACTAAAGCGAGCTACACTGCAATCAGGGTAACCATGCCACAAAGTATAGATATTTAATTCTAAATAGGAATAGATGGAGACTACCCTAAAACATATTCAATAAGATGATAAAGTTGTGTATTTTATTGTACAAATGATTTAGTTTTTCTAATTCTAAAGGTATCCACACCATGGAGGAAATAATACATCATATATTTATTACAGTAGTACTCATCTATGCTGAAGAAGAATATTGCATCATGATTGGTATAAATTTGGTATTTAAATGGTTGGGGTTCTCCACAAGACCACATGAAGTTTAATCATGAAGGGTTATTACACAATTAAACCTTTATTTTAGTTGAAAAAAAAGTTAATTTAAAACAATCCCATCATGACATAAATGTGTATGTTACACTGTTATATGTGGCATCTGTAGCGTATGAATCAGAATGATGATGTACCTTTACCTTTTAGGTTTGGTGGGTAGTTAAAAACTTAAACCACCAAATTCAAATTAATTGGTGGGGATATATCTGATTATTAATCCAAGGTCTATAATTGAAGTAGGATAAATTAAAAGTTTATTTGATAATTTAATTTCATATTTGAAATTAAAATCATTCCAATATATATTATAATATACCATTAAAACTTGAGCTAGAGAGATGATACAAAGGAAGAAGAGATTATATAGAAGAGGAACTATGTATTCCTAGGGTGAAGGTGACAAAATCATGGGATTATATTGACTATATAATTTTAGAAGATAGAGTTTCTACTAGAAGGAAGTGTATTGAAGATCACTCTTAGAAGATGAAATTGTTTTGAAAGTCTAGAAAGATAATATTAGTTGACTTTTATTGATAAATCAAGATCATGAATTTAATTAGATAGAGTAAATTGAAGGACAATTAATTTTATGTAATTATTATTTTTATATTTTGATTGAATATCAAATTTGTAACTCTTCTTACAAGAGTTGAAAATAATATGAGTTTATTTGGATATAGCAGTTGTATTTTATCATAACTTCTATTTTGAAATAAAGATGCAAGGTATAGGTCCCTTATAAGGATTATACCCTTGTGGGGGGGGGGGATCATGATATGTCAGTTTTAAAACATTAATTTTCCTTTCACAATATGTTGTTCTATTAATCAGAGGATCAATTATTTAAATATCTCACTAACTATCTAGAGAAATCAAAGAAATAATAGGACACATGATATTTTATATAGCTAACCTAAATGGGATAATCCAATTTTAATTCATGGACATGTTCTTATGATACTAAAGTAGTAGAGTATACTACTTCTGTTATTTTATATAATAGATCATTTTCACTGACCCTATAAACTCACTGTCCTCATAAGATTTGAAAATATCACCACCTCTCCTCATATATAAGTTCTAAATTCTCTTTCCATCACAATATTCTTATTAAAAATAGATGTGAAAAAAATACACATGGAATGGTGCATATCTTCTCCACAACATGTTGAGTTTCTAGTGAGAAAATAGCTACTAGAATATCCTCCTTTTTATTTCTAGAAAATTCATTGAATTCCCTTCTCTCATTATTATACCCAAACCAATATTATTTATTTTAATAGTTTTTTTTATTTAAATATCTCAAACTATTGTGTACATTTTTATAGAATTACAATAACTACTTTTGATCCAAGGGTTGGGATAAAATGTTCTTCTTGTCTCATTTAGAGACCAAATATTATTTCATCCACACTTAAATGTGGTTATTAATATCCATTTAAGTTTCTTTAAGTTCATCCTATTATAGAGAAGGATCCAGATAAGTTGAAGAATAATAAAAAGAAGAATGGAATCAGGAAAACATAAAATAGAGTCCCTCATATTCAATCCATGGATGTTTGTAGATTTTATCTTTCCAAGTAAATTATCTTGTTAGTATCTGGAAATATATTAAATTTGTTTAAAAAATTATAAATATAAACTGAATATTTTTTTTAATAAACACACATTTTTTATGAAAATATCATTATGTACATTTCTTTAAAATCATGAAAAAGTGATTTATTAGTAGATAAAAAAATCTCTTTAAGTCTATAAATGTTCGATCTATTACACCTTTTTTTTGAAATTTCTAGGTTGTTTGTAACTATATGATTGAAACATGTTTTTTATTTTATGATATAGTCCTCTTCTTCCTTGAATTTAATACCATATAACAACTTATATGTAATAAAATGTGTTATCAATAAAAAAATGTGATATAGAATTATTCCATATGGTTTTGCCTCCTATAGTTGACTAGATCCACAAAACTCACATGAATAACTCCTTTTAATTGACCATTCCATGATTTTCTAAACATATATGATCCACAAAATTGGATATAGTGCAACCTACCCTCTATGTTGTTACTTCATACAAGTTTTTAAATCATTAAAAAATTAATCTATGTCTAAATCACACCTTTCACGCTATAAGACATTTTTATAGTGTAAATTTATTATCTATAATCATGACTGTGGAATAACCTATAACATGATGTCAAAAGGTTGGCCATTTTTCTTCACATTACCCTTATAAAGTCTAATATTTACCTTTAAATATCTTTGTTTTTACCTTTATATAACTTTCTTGGTCTTTAGAGTCATCTTCATGTAACAACTTTGTAGCATGATGCTTTGCGCTACAATGAGTGCCACAGGCTAGGTGAAGTCATCTTTATGTGAGATTTACTATAACATTAATACCCTCACATAATTTGGATAACCCTTACATATATCAGGATTAACCCTATAAATCCTTTCTTCATAGTGTATCCCACTTTACTAGAGTGTAGGCTTGAATCTTACATAAACATAACCCTGAAATACATATAATATTTATTTATCACCTATTATTCAAAAGGTAACAAATAATTATTTATTCATTAATAAATAATATATTTAATTATGTGAATATTTAATAAACATTTATTCACCAGACTATGAATAGATTATTTATTTTATTTCATTGAATGAACACATATTTTATTAAAAAGTTATTCAGGTATTTGATAAATGCTAAGTAGGATGAGAAGACCAAGATTTTGTATGATGATAAATATTAATTTGCAAGTTGGTAAAATATTATCTATCATTATTCCAGTTTTCACATGCCATAAAAGATAATAATAATAATAATATTATTATTATTACATGAAATGAGGTTAGATAAGGTTTAATATATTATTTAAGGGTCGTTGTGTAATTAAATAATTTTTTAATCCTAAACCAAACTCTATAAATAGACGACTACATCTGTTGTGTAGTGATTGATTGAGATTGATTGAAATTGAGAAATATTGTGTATAAAGAAATATAGATCTATCTATCAAGACTATTGAGCACTATAGTGATTATTTTTACAACTTTATTATCTTAAGAATGATAGTATAATGATGATTCTTCAAGACTGAAGGAATCATCACAATGATCAAGAAAAATACAAAAAAGTCAATCAATCTGCCATGATAGCACATGAAAATTGATTAGAATTGTTCATAGATCATTAGTGAATGTGTGGATCACCACCAGAGGGATTATGCTCTTAGACCCTACAAGATAAATGATAGTTGACTAAAAAGGTTTTTAGATGATCAATATATTCATTGAAGAATGATCTTAATACTAAGTTATTCTTTCTTCCAATCTATTATTATTAATTATAAATTTTACTTGTAAAGATCTTCTCTTTGTTCTGGTAACATTTTTCGTAAATATCATTTATAAAAATTTAATTAGTGATGATGTTTATCTATTGTACAATATGAGAATGATTCATCACATCTGACAATTTCCAAGTCAAGATTGGCCTTAATAAGAACTTCTGCTGTGATCAGAACCATAAAGATGTATCTGAGAGAGGCCATATTCAAATTTATCATTAATTATTTAATTATTTATTTTTATTCATTTGTTGCGAAATTTCATTTCATTTCTTAATTCATTCTTGATATTTCATAAAAATATATTATTCAACCTTTTTATTTATCACCCTTATAATCATGATCAGTAAAAAATTAATGAATAATACATATGAAGAATCTATCTTTAGTTTCTAAGAATTTTGGATGAATAATATAAGGTTACATAATGTTTACTCATTTTTCTCACGTCATGTATCCTTTTCCATTTCACCATGGCACCTGTGCTATCTCTAGGTCATCGTGTAATAAATACTCACTGTGTGTATTAATTTCACCATGTGTTGACTAGGAAGGGTGGCACATTGATTTTATGGACTACACAACATGTAAATATACTATACCCCATGTAGTCCACCTGTGTTCACGGTGGAAATCATGGGGTCAAACCACATCATGTAATTAATAAACCATGTATATTTAATACATGATGTGTATAAGATGGAATCCATGTAACTTGATGTAAACATTGTTTATCCTTTATACATGCCATATACTTCATAAACTCATACAAGAAATACACACGGAGTCCCTGGGTGTGTACTGTAGATATATGGATAAGAGAATTACACGTTGTGTGGACATATTTCACACACAATATACTTTACCTATTTACATTGAAATATTAATTTTAATTTATTAATCCCTTAAACCTCATTAAAATAATTTCTATGGGTCGTTAAATTAATATTAAACACTGATAATTAGGATTTATATTATATTAAATTAATAATTAATTTCATTCAAAATTAAAAACTCCAATTGATGTAGAATTATTTCATACTAAATAATCAACATATTAAATTGTATAGGAAAGATAACATTCATGTATTTGATGTGGAATTAATTTGTAAATACACATAATGAAATTATGAAATATACCATGTACACAATATATTGTACTAGTTCATTATAGACAATCATAACTATATTGTGTAATTCAGATATGTACTCACCGAGTTGCTTCCAAGTATAAATTTATTCACTATTTTATTAATTTTTAAATGAAATTAAACAATTCATTTTGTTTAAAATCACTATAGATGATAATTTTTTGATGATTAGAAAGAATAATATAAAATTAATTAATTGATTAATAAGACCACTAATCAGATTAATTTAGTGTGTTTTATCTAATCGAATAACTGTAGGTTTAGGGAGCAGTGGAAGTGTGCGTTGGGCAGTGACCAACTTTTCTCTTTTTTTGTGTTTGATGGTAATTCTGAGATCTACATGATGGTAAAAACCCTATTCAATGGAATTTAATCAATGAAGATAGACAATGTGAATCATGCTAGAACCAACGATATGATCATTATATATTATTTATAATTAATTTAATGAAATAGGAATTACATTAGTGGAATTATTTATTCATTCATGGATATGGAAATAGATCTGTGATGAACCATCATTTTGTTGTAGGAATCAAGTGAATATTTCCTCTATCGGTGATCCACACGTGTTCCACAAATCTCCAGGCATTGCTGAAGGAATATTCTGGTTCTAGTATGATAGATCCTTCTACTTGTGTTTTATGACTTTCCTCATTATGAGAATTTCTTCCAAAATTTTCTCCTTGATCTGGTGGATGAATATTGCTCTCCATTATTGGGAGTGATCTTGGAGAAGAGAGATCTCAAGGGCTTGAGATAATTCTCCAATTATATTGTACACAACCTGAAAAAATGAATTGTTCTATTGAGAAAATAAAATATATGGGTATATATATCGCTAAGGTTAAAATAAAATAATTTCACAAGTGACCTTAATTATTTATTTAATCCTAGAAAAAACCCCATGTCAAATAATAATAATATTATTATTATTATTTATCGACATGCGCTTAACTTATGAATTAAAATTAAAAATTATTTAATCAAATAATAATCAATATTTATTATTTTCTTACTGGACCTAAAATCATGGTCCATAATTCCTCTAAAATATTTATCGGACCTTGACTAATGTCTATTTATTTATTAAATAAATATCACTTTATTATTCACCAATAAATAAATAAAATCATATTAACTAAATAGAAAATAATTATTTATTAAATATTCTTCTCACATTATATTCTCTCGAATAACTGGTTATGGAATAAATGAAATCAAGAAAACATGAATAATTATTAAACCACATGTGGGAATAATATTTATTCAACCTGTTAAATAATAAATAATAATATATTATTTAACTACGATTCTTGATACACTTAGTGTGTAGCCCTCTAGGCCTCTTTCTCAGTGGAATTAGGTGAAGCACCTTTAAGTCCAAGGTTAGCATCTATAATGTAATACCCCAAGCTTCCACGGTATGCTTCACTTTGAATAATGTAATAAGCTTGTGTTGTACGCAACTTCATGTTCTAACACACTACGACTAATCAAACTAACTGTTATGAATAGTAATACCCACTTTTTGAAATTTTATAAATTTTATTTTTCAAAATGGACTTCATTTTTGAATTCGGAATATCAAAATTATCTTAGGGTGAATTTTTGGTATTTTTCTAAAAACTTTCAATTTTTGACGAATAGTGAAAAACACTACGTTATTGTTAAAAACCAACTTTTTATTTAAATAATAATAATTTTTTTTAAAAAAATAGATACATAATACCTATATAAGTTCAATGTAATTAATTGGAGTCATTTTATAATATCTTTAGATATATAAAATTTTATTGAACTTTTTACCGTCTTTTACCCACCTCTTAGGAGCATTTGCAAATTTGCATAAAACCTAATTTTACTGCTTTTGTGATATGAATTTCAAAAATCTGAGAGACACAGTTTATATTAGTTAGTAAAATATGGTTCAACAAGATGAAAACAATTTTTGGTGAATAGTAACTTTTGACTTTTATTTACCACGGTTAAAAGTAAATAGGGTAATTAAAGGTAAAAATGATATTATAATTATCGTAACACATGTCCTAATTCTATTGGAAAAGTTTAATTCGACCAAAAAAAACTTTAGGAATAAAATATGATCATCTTTGGTCCACTTGGATTAGATTAGGACATTTATTATTATTTAATTTAAACAAGAGTTAAAAGTGTTAAATTCAAGTTTTCCTAACTAATTTTTTTTAATATAGTGTTATACATATGATAAATTCGACTATAAATAATCATTGGAAATCTAAAAATATTAAATAAATAATAGTATTTTATGTATATTTTTTATACAATAAATAATTAAATTTATTTGTGACACAATGCTGATGGAGTAATTACCTTATTAATGAAAAATTCAAATAATTTATATTATAAACATCCAAATAAATGTAGTTTTAGACTTTTTATGAATTAAACCAATTTTATTGGTAAATATGACATGTTAGGGTTTATTAAATGAATTTTTATCTAAGAAATAATACTTTTATGACTTCCATAAAAATCATTTACTAAATAGCGACAAAATTGACATAAATGAGTTTTTTAAAACAAATATTATATTATTAAATGATATAATAGTCCTAAAATTCTAAGGTTCAGCGAAAGGAATTACATAATAATATATATTTCATTAATGAACCACTTTAGGTTCACTTTTATTTTTGTAGTAAGTTTATTAATGAATTATTATTATTATAATACAAGGAGACATGGTAAAATGTTAAACTATTTAACCAAGAGTTATATCTAAAAGATAAGGTTACTATGGTAACCTAAACTTGTATAAAACCTATTTGTTGAGAGGATTTCGACCCATACCAACCTTAACCTCGAAATAAATCATTTTTTAGCCTTTATAAACCTAATATGATTTTATATTAAAATAATATTTCATGTTTTTCAGAGGTACCCCTCACCTCTCTTATAAAAGGGAACTTCCTCTTCTCTCCAATTAACTTCTCCAAATCCATTTGGATCATCCAAACCCTGCCCAAATATCTTCTCAACTTCCCTCAATTAAACCTATAGGCATCAGTTTAACCAAAAATCCAACCTAAAGATCCCTTTTGATCAACTCAAAAGGAATCACCCGAAGAAGAGGTAAATATTTCATCACCTCTTTCAAGTTCTTTTCTTCTTCCACTTCCTCTTTATTTGTTGTTTCCATTCTAAAATAATAACTCCTGTATCTTATATATAGTGTGATGTTATTATAAAAATTTTACAACCATATTCATTATTCTATCCATCCTATTAATGACATGTCACTATACGTGCATACATACGGCTTACTGTCTCCACATCGTGGTGTAATTGTTATTCAATACATTATTTTATATAAGGGTATAATAATGATGTATAATTGATGTAAATGATAAATATAACATGTTATGGATTCTTTATATATTACATACCATCCATTTACATACTATTTTAATGTCAAATGATTGATATTATCACTCGTGCGTACATATGGATTACCGTCTCTACGAACGCGATGAGATTCATTCCCCGTCGTAATCATTCAAGAATAATTTTCATTTGATGATTAAAAATAATTTTTGAAGAACTTAATATCATTATGTATATGTATCAAATACATCCTATCCATAACAAAAATGACTTATGTAACCAAGTATATAAAGGAGAATGAATCAGTTAACACCTGGAATAAAGATAATTCTTAAATATTATTAACAAATCAATATTAGAAGATCATATATGATATCATATTTATGTATATGGTTCTTGTATAATTTAATAACAATGATTTAAATATTATAAATAAGTTTAAAATACCCTCTAACAAGTAAATGGATAAGGTAAGGGTTAATTTCACAATCTCTTTATTATCCGAGGTTATTTTTATGTAAGTATTTACTGAGACCTCTTTATCATCCAAATCCGTGTTTTCTTAAAAATGAATTTCAATTTTTTTAATATTTACTATAATATGGGTTAAAGTCATTTACACCCTTATTTGACGATATATGTTTTGAAAGGAATGTTTCTGTCGTTTTCCAAACAAGTTACTTTATGACCTTTTCGACAAAATTAAGGTAACAATGTTTTTTAACTTATACGGAGGGTGTGGCTTTATTCTTCCATTATAACATCGTTAAATCTTCCCTTAAAATATTTTAAGAATATTTTCAAAATAAATGTTTTATATTATAATTAAATGACTTTTAAATGATTTCAAAATACAAAGAGATATTTCTCTTAAACAGTTTAGATTTCATCTATGTCAACATCCTTTAATGGATTTTAAACATATTTGAACTTGATTTATTATGATACAAATATTCAATATTTTATTGAAGGTTTTGTGATATTATTGAATGTGGATGTGTTATTTTTATACCATTCATGGTTTATGGATAAAGTATTGAAATTTTTATGCTAGTTTTAATATGAATTTTTATGTCATGTTTAAACTTTTTCATACGAGGAGTGCATTGGACTTAGTAAGTGACAAGTGGAGCCCGATATAGCTCCTCGATGCATCAATAGGTCTTAGGAGACAAACTAGTGTCTTGGAACAAGGCCTTGACAAAATCTTATTTTTATTCTTGGCACAAGTCCTTGACAATGTGGTTATGAAGTCTGGCATTATGCATTCCATCATTATGAATTTGGATATTGATATTGCATGTGATTATTAGACTAGTAGAATATCCATGTGAATAAGTAAATGAAATTATTTTGATTTATATTTTCCATAATATGATGATGTTTAAGTTTAAAAGGCTTTTGTTTTAGTCTTATACATTGCCTTAAATGTTTATGCTTATTAATGAAAGTTTCCTCTATATTGTTATCCTTACTGAGCATCTGAGTTAACCCCTCTCTATGATTTATTTTTACCAGGATGTGAAGAAGTATATTATGACTGAACTACAGGGATAGTCTAAGGGATATGAATGTATCCAATGGATACAATGTTGTTTTTATTTTTTATTTTATAATGTAATGTAAAACTTATAAATTCATCTAGTACTTCCAAGGATACTAAAATAATCGGTCTTTTGAGACTTGATATTTTGTGATCATGCCAATGTTAACTAATAATGCACCGACTCTGGGTAACCAGGGTAGGGGCATTACAGTTGGTATCAGAGGAAGTTTAGTACAAACCTTGGAAACTATATTTAAAAAAACTCGGATTAGAGAACTTTACCATAAGATAGACTTTGAGGATTAGTATAGAGTAACTTCCTAGAATTTTGGGAATGTAGAGATTTTGTTTATTTTTCGAGAAATAAATCCCTGTATGGATATGAGTAGGTAGAGGTAGCTCTGGCATAGATGTAACTAGGAGTGAAAACTCCTACAAGGAGTTTCGGGCTTGACTCGGGGTATCCTGGTACATGACACGGTCCTTGCTGCACTCTTGGTTACGACACTACTTAGGGATATGCTTAGGATAATCCACATTTTATTTACAAACCATTATGAAGGATTTATGAGTATATAACTCCTTAGAGTTTTTTTATGATTATGGATTATATCCATAAGCTGTTCAATATATGTTAAGTGTTTTAAAATTTTGGAATTACGTATTGTGATTCATACACTAATATAGTTCCATTGTTTAGAAATGGCACCTAGTGGGAGGAATGGAAACCATATCAACACACGTACTCCATGTAGGGATTTCCCTCCTACTCAATATATTGATAGTGGAGCTGGTGATACAACTGGTGCTGATCAGCTTATCACCAAACTGGGACAACTCACTCAGGTTATGAATAATAAACTTACCCATATGGAGCACCCTAATCCACAACACAGAGGATCAATGTTAGACTACTTCATAAGGAAACAACCACCAACATTAAATGGGAGTACAAATCCATTTGTAGCTGATAAATGGATAAATTCATTTGAGAAAATATTTCTTGCTCTGGGGAGTAGTGAAAGGGAAAAATTTATCATAGTAGTTTATCGCCTCACGGGAGATGCAGATCAATAGTGGTCATTGATTCAAAACACAAAGGAAGATGAAGATGTATCAAATATGGAATGGAGGTAGTTTAAAGATCTCTTATTAGAAAAATACTTTCCTCGTGACCATCAAGCAGATATGGAAAGACAATTCCTGAGTATGAGGGAGAAGGAGGATGAGAATGTCACAAAGTATGAGGCTAACTTTACAAGGTTATCAAGGCATGCAGCAGATTATATACATAACCCAAGGAGTAAGTTTGATAAATTCTTTGATGGGTTAAAACTATTTCTCCATCGAGCATTAGTCTCAAAATACTTCCCATCATATGAAGATATTGTCTCATGTTATATAAATATAGAAATGGAATTCTCTAAGTCTTACAACTTTAACGAAAAGTAGGAGAAGAAGAGATCTACTGAATACTCTGGAAATGGAAATAAGTGGAATAATGGAAAAGTAGAATATTCATCATGCAGTAAATGTGGGAAGAAACACCCTGGTACTTTCCTGAAGGGAATGAGAGTCTATTACAAGTGTGGTGAAAAAGGACACCAAGCTCGTGATTGAAAAGGGAATAAAGGGGATATCAATGTTGAATTCTACAATTGTAGAGAAAGGGGGAATTATACAAATGAATGTTTGAAGCGCCAATGAAATGTACCTCAGAAAAGGACAAGGGAGAAAGGCCAAGCTTATGCGACCACTACTGTTGAGGTTGAAGCTCCGAAAGGCATGGTGGAAGGTAATTTAATGGTTTCCTCAAGTTTAGCCAATGATTTATTTGATTCTAGATCATCCCATTTTTTCATATCTTCCTAGTTTTCTGGGAAAATTAGATATTTTCAATTTCATTTAACAAGGGAGTTGTCAGTAAAAACTCCTAAGGTAAGTATCATTGCCATAGAGTTTTTCCAATTAGTTCCCATTAAGGCATATAAATGTTATTTATCTGCTGATCTCATAATCATACCCATGATTGAATTTGATATAATACTCGATATGGATTGGATTTTAGACCATGATGCGAAAATTTATTTTTAGAAGAAGGAGGTTACAATTTTAGATGATGTTAAGGAGTGACTTATTTTTAGAGAAGAAACGTCACCATCTGATTCTTATCTAGATCCACCCCCTATATCTCTACTAAGTTCAATTATTGGGGATGAAGAGAATGAAATAACTATGGCTGAGGAAAGTAATGTACAATAGAGTATGTACCTATTGTGCAAGAATATTTTGATGTGTTTTTAGAGGATTTACCTAGATACCCTATAGAACGAGAAATTGAGTTTTCCATTAACTTAATTCCTGGTTCAAGGCCCATATCAAAGACCCCTTATAGAATTTCCATTGTAGAATTAATGGAGCTAAAGAAACAACTAGATGAGTTGAGTAATATTTGATTTTTTAACCCTAGTGTTTCTCCATGGGGAGACCCTATTATTTTTGTTAAGGAGAAAGATGGATCTATGAGGTTGTGCATTGACTACAAGGAGATCAATGCTATAAAATTAAAGAACAAGTATCCCCTACCTCACATTGATGATTTATTTGGCCAACTTCATGGAGATCAATATTTTTAAAAGATTGACCTACGATCTAGATATCATCAGTTGTGTGTGAGGAAGGAAGACATTCCGAAAACAACATTTCGAACCTAGTACAGGCATTACGAGTTTATAGTAATGCCTTTTGGGCTTAATAATGCACCCTCTGTCTTCATGGATCTAATGAATACAGTTTTCAAGGAATATATTGATGAATTTGTAGTGGTATTTATTGATGATATTTTGGTATACTCCAAAAGCTACGAAGATCATGAAAATTACTTGCGCATTATTCTAAAGACTCTTAGAAGAAATGAATTATATAGGAAGTTTAGCAAGTGTGAATTATGGATTTAAGAGATTTATTTTCTTGGCCATATTTTCTCTAGGGATGGAATCTTTGTTGATCCTTCTAAGACAAAGGCAATCCAAGATTGACCAGCACTGACAAGTATAACCGAGGTAAGCAGTTTTATTGGTTTAGCAGGTTATTATCAGCACTTCATCCAGAATTTTTCTCGATTGGCTAACCCATTAACCAAGATCACACATGAAGGGGTAAAATTTGTTTGGAAAAAAGAGTGTGAAGAATGTTTTGAATAACTAAAGAGAATATTTGTCAATGCTCCTATCTTTAATTTACCATCGGGGAATGATGGGTTTGTTATATATAGTGATGGTTCAAAGAAAGGACTTGGTTGTGTCCTTGTAGAATGATAGAGTCATTGCCTATGCATCACGATAGCTAAAAATTCAGGAACAAAACTATCCCAGTCATGATCTTGAGTTAGCAGCTATAATCTTTTCTCTGAAGATATGTAGACATTATCTCTATGGTGAAAAATGTGAGATTTATACTGATCACAAGAGTTTGAAGTATATTTTCTCACAAAAAGAACTCAACATGATGCAAAGGAGATGGCTTGAACTACTCAAGGATTATGATTTCACCATACACTACTAACTAGGGAAGGAAAATAAGGTGGGAGATGCTTTGAGAAGAAAGGATCATGGAGTTTTGAACAAGATGAGAGTTGAAAGGGAAACTATTTTCATGGATCTGGTAAAGATGGACATGGGAATAACCATATAAGGTGAAACATCAAAGATTTTTCAAATGGTTTCCAAACCATATTTATTAGAAAGGATAAAAAGTTATCAGACTGATGCTGAGGAGCTTCAAAAGAAAATAGAAGTTGTAAATGATGGGAGATTGATCGACTTCGTATATGAAGATGGGATTTTGAAATTTGGGAAGAGACTTTGTGTTCCTGACATACCTGATCTAAAAATGGAATTGTTGGATGATGCTTATATCTCCAATTTCTCTATACACCATGGTAGCACTAAGATGTATACAGATTTGAAGGAACATTTTTGGTGGGATAACATGAAGAGGGAGATTTCTGATTTTGTGTCAAGATGTATGGTTTTTCAACAGGTGAAAGCAAGAAGACAACATCCAAGAGGATTCATGCTAACTCTTCCCATACCTGAGTTGAAATGGGATGATATTACGATGAAATAATGCAATATGGGTCATTGTTTATCGTCTTACGAAGTCAACACATTTTCATGATATAAGAGAAGATTTACCACTTGAATGTTTAACAAGACTATATATTAATTATGTTGTAAGGATTCATTGAGTACCCCTATCAAATTTTTTCTAATCGTGATCACTATTTTACATCAATATTCTGGAAAAGTCTTTAGAAGTCCTTGGATACTGAACTTCGTTTGTGTACTGCCTACCACCCTCAAAATGATGGACAATCAGAACGAACTATTCAAACCTTAGAAGACATGTTGAGATCTTTCTCACTTGACTTTCAAGGTATGTGGGATCAATATTTAGCTCTGGTAGAATTTTCCTATAACTATAGCTTCAATTCAAGTATTCAGATGGCACCATATGAGGTGATATATGGAAAGAGATGTTGAACACCAACTTGTTGGGATGATGTTGGTGAAAGAAAACTTTTAGGCCCATAACTTGTCGAGGAAACGATGGAAAAGGTGAAGGTTATCCCAACCCACATCAAAGAAGCTCAATGTAGGAAAAAGAGTTAAGCCGATAACCGAAGGAAGGATTTGGAATTTTAGGTTGGAGATCATGCTTTCTTGAAGTTATCTATAGGGAAGGGAGTTATACGTTTCGGTAAGAAGGGTAAATTAAGTCCCAGGTACATCAGACCTTTTGAAATTCTAGAACGAATTGGGGTTGTAGCTTAACATTTGGAAATGCCGCCAAGTCTCTCTAAAGTCCATGATGTGTCCACGTATTACTGTTAAGAAAATAAATACCTAACCCAACGCATGTACTCACCTATGGAGAAAAATAACTGGAACCCGATCCATTTTATTGAGAATAGCCTATCAGAATTCTGGATACTAGAGAACAAGTGTTGAGAAAATGGACGACTCCTCTGGTAAAAGTTCTATGGAGAAACCATAAGATGGAAGAGGAGACATGGGAACCCGATGAACTTATGATAAAGAACCACCCGAGTCTTTTTATGCAATGATATTCTAGAAATTTTGAGGATGAAATTTTTTGAAGGAGGGGAGAATGTAACACCCCAATCTTCCACGGTATGCTTCCCTTTGAATAATGCAATAAGCTTGCGTTGTACGCAACTTCAAGTTCTAACACACTACGACCAATCAAAATAGTCGTTATAAATAATAATACACACTTTTTTGAAATTTTATAAATTTTATTTTTCAAAATGGACTTCATTTTTGTATTCAGTATATCAAAATTAGCTTAGGGTGAATTTTTGGTATTTTTCTGAAAACATTCAATTTTTGATGAATAGTGAAAAACACTGCGTTATTATTAAAAAACAACTTTTTATTTAAGTAATTATTTATTTTATTTAAATTTATTTTAGGTCAAAATATATACATAATACCTATAAAAGTTCAATGTAATTAATTGGAGTCATTTTATAATAATTTTATATATATAAAATTTTATTAAACTTTTTTCCGTCTTTTACCCACCTCCTAGGAGAATTTTCAAATTTGCATAAAACTTAATTTTACCACTTCTGTGATTTGAATTTTGAAAATCCGAGAGACACGGTTGATATCAGTAAGTAAAATGTGATTCAATAGGATGAAAATATTTTTTGGTGAATAGTAACTTTTGACTTTTATTTACCGCGGTTAAAAGTAAAAAGGGTAATTAAAGGTAAAAATGATATTATAATTACCCTAACACATGTCCTAATTATATTGGATTATTGTAATCATACCAAAAACAACCTTAGGAATAAAATATGATCCTCTTTGTTGCACTTGGATTAGATTAGGAAATTTATTATTATTTAATTTAAAGAAGAGTTAAAAGTGTTAAATTCAAGTTTTCCTAACTAAAACATTTTTACTATAGTGTTATAAATAAGAAAAATTAGACTATAAATATTCATTAGAAATCTGAAATGATTTCCTACATAATTGTATTTTATTTATTTATTTTAGACAATAAATAATTAAATTTATTTATGACACAATACTGATGCAGTAATTACCTTATTAATGAACATTAAAATAATTGATATTATAAATATACAAATAAAAGTATTCTGAGACTTTTGATGAATTAAACTAATTTTATAGGTTAGTATGACATGTAAGGGTTGATTAAATGAATTTTTTTCTAAGTAATAATGCTGTTATGATTTCCAAAAAAATCAATTACTAAATAGTGACAAAATTGACATAAATGAGTTTTTTTTAAAACAAATATTATATTATTAAATGATATAATAGTCCTAAAAATATATTGTTCGGCCAAATGACTTAAATAATAATATATATTTCATTACTGAACCACTTGAGGTTATCTTGGCTTTTTTTAGTAAGTTTATTAACCAATTATTATAATAATACAAGGAGATATGGTAAAATGTTAAACTATTTAACCAAGAGTTATATCTAAAAGATAAGGTTAATATGGTAACTTAAACTTGTCTAAAACCTATTGTTTGAGAGTATTGAGACCCATACCCACCTTATCCTAGAAATAAATCCTTTTGGAGCCTTTATAAAATGAATATGATTGTATATTAAAATAATATTTCATGTTTTTCCTAAGGTGCCCCTCACCTCTCTTATAAAATGGCACTTCCTCTTCTCTCCAATCCAATTCTCCAAATACATTTGGCTCATCCAAACCCTGCCCAAATATCCTCTCAACTTACTTCAATTTAACCTAGATACCTTAGTTTGATCATAAATCCATCTTAAGGATCCCTTTTGATCAACTCAAAAAAAATCACCCGAAGAAGAGGTAAATATTACATCTCCACTTTCAAGTTCTTTTCTTCTTCCACTTCCTCTTTATTTTTTGTTTCCATTATAAAATAATAACTCCACTATATTATATATACTTTTATGTTATTATAAAAACTTTACAACCATATTCATTATTCTATCCATCCTATGAATGACATGTCACCATACATGCGTACGTACGACTTACCATCTCCACGTCATGGTGTAATTGTTATTCAATACATTATTATTTTGATGAGTATAATAATGATGTATAATTGATGTAAATAATAAATATAACATGTTAATGATTATGTATTTATGATGTACCATACACTTACATATGATTTTAATATCAAAATAATGATATTATCGCTTGTGCGTACGTACGGATTACCGTCTCCACGAATGCGATGAGATTCATTCCCCATCGTAATCATTCATGATAAATTTTCATTTGATGATTAAAAATAATGTATAAAGAACTTAATATCATTATTTATATGGATAAAATAAATCCTATCCATAACAAACATGACTTATGTAACCAATTATATAAAGGAGAACGAATCAGGTAACACCCAAAACGAAGATAATACTAAAATATTATTACCATAGAAATATTAGAATATCATATATGATATCATATTTATGTATGTGGTTATTTTATAATTTAATAACAATGATTTAACTATTATACATGAGGTTAATGTGCCCTTGACCAAGGAAAAGTACAAGGTAAGGGTTAATTTCACAATTTCTTTATTATGTGAGGTTGTTTTTACCTAAGTATCTAATGGGACCTCTTTATCATCCACATCCGTGTTTTCTTAAAAATGTATTTCAAAACATTTTTACTATTTACTAGACTATGGTTTAAATTCATTTATACCCTTATTTTAACTTATATGTTTTGAAAGGAATCTTTACGTCATTTTCCAAACAAGTTACTTTATGACCTTTTTGACAAAATTAATGTAAGAATGTTTTTTAACTTATACGATGGGTGCGGCTATATTTTGCCATTATAACATCATCAAAGCTTCCCTAACAAGATTATAATAATATTTTCAAAATAAATTTTTTCTATTATAATTACATGACATTTAAATGATTTCAAAATAGAAAGATATATTTCTCTCAAACAATTTTGATTCCATCTATGTCAACATCCTTTAATGGATTTTAAACTTATTTGAAGTTAATTTTTTATGATACAAATCTTCCATATTGTATTGAAGTTTTTGTGATATGTTTGACTATGGATGTGTTATTTGTATACCATTCATGGTTTATGGATAAATTATTGACATTTCGTATGCTAGTTTTAATACGAATGTTTAGGTTATGATTAAAACTTTTAATATGAGAAATGCATTGGACTTAGTAAGTGACAGGTGGAGCCCACTATAGCTCCTCACTGAATTAGTAGGTCTCATGAGACAAACTAGTGTCTTGGAACAAGGCCTTGACAAAATATTATTTTTAGTATTGGCACAAGGCCTTGACTATGTGGTTATGAAGTCTGGCATTATGCATTCCATCATTATGAATTTAGCTATTGATATTGAATGTGATTATTCAACTAGTAGAATATCCATGTGAATAAGTAAATGGAATTATTCTGATTTATATTTTCCATATTATGATGAAATTTAATTTTAAAAGGATTTTGTTTTAGTATTATACATTTCCTTAAATGTTTATTCTTATTTATGGAAGTTTCTACTATATTGTTATCCTTACTAAGCATCTGAGCTCACCCCTTTCTATGTTTTATTTTTCCTAGGATGTGAAGAAGTATATTATGACTGACCTGCAGGGATATTCTAAGGGATATAAATGTATCCAATGGAGAAAATTTTGTTTTTCCTTTTCATTTTATTATGTAATGTAAAACTTATGAATGTATCTAGTACTTACAAGGCCATTAAACTAATTGGTCTTTCGAGACTTGATCTTTTGTGATCATTCCAATGTTAAGTAATAATGAACCGACTCTAGGTAACTAGGTTCGGGGAGTTACATAGCAACACACCAAGGCACCCATAAAGAAAGAAGTTAATGCTAAAACTTCATAATACCTCATACAAAAACTTAGTGTGTAATGCTATCCCTTTATCACAATATCTAAAATCAAGAAGGTTGCATACCAGTGCCATCAATCTATATGCTTGATGTCCCTTTATTTGAATATTTAGAAATAAAAATAACCTATAGAACACCATGGATATGGATTTATTTAGGCTATATCATTTCCATCAAAGGGAATAATATATTAACTTCCATTAAAGAGAAGAAGGGATAAATCCGTTCTCGCATTATTCATTAATGCAATATTACTTGTGACACACCCAATGTATCCTACCTCTCCAAGATCATCTTTCATCATGGTTTTTATCAATACATCAAAGTACACATCTCAAAATACTATTTAATAATAATCATAAAGTCTAAGGACCATTAAAAATGTTCATAGATAGGAAAATCCAATGAAACAAATAAATGTGGATTTCCTATTGGTGGGTCCCATTCTTATAATATCCTAATGGATATTTCCGAGGGCGTACACCATGAGATGGTGCCTAAAATTCCTATGAGTCTCCACCCTAGTAGTCTATATCATTTGTATCCCACAAATGATATCATTCAAATATAAAAAATATATTTAAGAATAGTGTCATAGAACTTTCTGGTTTTCATTATAGTAGGGAACTGCTATGACCCTTTATCGTGAGAACTAATATAAGGACATTATCATATAAAATGTTACATATAAGAAAAATCATGATGTGATAAGAATTTTATTAATATTAAAAACTACGAATACAAGTTATCATAAAGTACACAAAAGTTGGTTCTAGTGCACTAACTCCAACAGACTCTCACTTTCACAAGAGCCAACTATTAACAACCTTAAGTCCACTAGCTCTCACATGATACTCATGCTTCTGCTGAGATAGGCCTTTAGTCAAGGGTTATGCCATTTCATATTCAATGAGAACTCTTCTTACTACAACTTCACCCCTTTGATAAAAATCTCTCAAGAGGTGATACTTTTGGACTATGTGATTTGTCCGTTGGTGTGACCTTGGCTCTTTTTCAAGATCCACCTCTGCAGTATTATCACAATACAATTTGCTATGGTATTTAATTCTAGGAACCACATCAAGATCATGAAAAAACTCTAAATCCAAATAGATTCCTTGGTTTCATCATAAGCCACTATATACATGGACTCCACTATAGAATGGCTTCTTTGAACTCTTCCAACTCATAGCTCCTCTATTGAGACAAAAAATATATCATGGCTATGAGTTCAGATCATTCTAATCTATCTAAAAACTAGCATTAGTATAACCCCTGATGACTGGTTCCTCATCTCCTCCACATACCAGGAACATATCCTTAGTTATTCTCATATAATAAATGTTATCCTCAACAACAATCCAAAGTTTTCTCCTAGATATTCTTGATATCTTCCTACCATGCTCAATTCATAGGCAACATCGATTCTAGTACATAGAATTTCATACATGACTGATCCTATCACTGAAGTGTATGGGATCTTACTCATTCTCCCTTTCACATTTTTTTGTCTGAGGAAACATTTTATTAGAAATATGTAAATTATGTGACATTGGAATCAATCCCCTATTGCATTGTTCCATACTAAATATATTTAGTATCTGGTCAACATATGTACTTTGACTTAGACCAAGAAGCCTCTTGGATCTATCACAAATGATCTTTATCCCTATAATATAGGCTTCTTCATCTAAGTCCTTAATATAGAAACACTTGTTTAACTAGTCCTTAACAGACTTTAAGACTGGTATGTCATTTCCAGTAAGTAATATGTCATCAACTTATACTACTAGGATGATGACCAAATTCCCACTAAACCTCTTGTAAACACATGTATCTCATTCATTCTTAATGATACCAAATTATTTTATGGATTCATAGAATCATATGTTTCATGACCTAGATTATTTCTTCAATCCATAAATGGATATCTACAACTTTCAAATCCTTTTAGCATCACCTAGAGTCACAAATTCTTCTGGTTTTGTCATATAGAAATATTCCCAAAGGTTCCCTTTATTGAATGTAGTTTTGACATCCATATTCTAAATGTCATAGTAATTATAAGATACTAGAGAAAGTAGAACTATGATGGATTTAAACATGGAAACTAGTGAAAAAATTTCATCATTGTCAATTCCTTGACACTATTTAAACCCTTTAGCCACTAGACTTTCATTATAGAAATTTACATTACCTTCTATGTCAAGTTTCCTCTTGAATACCCATTTGCATCAAATGGGCTTTACATCAACTAGCGCATTGACCAGAACCCAAAATTAGTTTCGATACATGGAATTCATATCAAAATTCATGGATTCTTTCCATCTTGCAGCTTTTGAGCTCTATAATTCTTTATTGTATGAGGGAGTTTCATAATTGACAACCTATAATGAGTCACCATATTCAGTGACTAGAAAACCATATCTCTCTGGTTCTCTTACCTATCTTATGCTCACACACAATACTTGTGTTTCGAGAACTAATTCTTCCATGGGGACCCCTGTAATCTGTTCCTATACCAACTTTTGTGTATCTTGATCATAAACTTAATCAAAGTCAATCTTTCTACCACTATCCATTTTGAGGATATTCTCCCTCATAAGAAATACAACTTGTCTAGAAACAACCACTTTTTCATATGAGGGGTTGTATATGCATTATCCTTTTTTCCCTTGGGATACCCTATAAAGATACACTTTTTTCCTCAGGGTGCTAATTTGTTTCCTGAGATGGCCTTAAAAAATCCCTCACAATCCCATACATGTGTATGCAGAAAAAAAAGTTTTTTTACACTCTATAACTTGATTGGAATTAAATTTTACACTTTAGATAGTACTCAGTTTAATGTGTAAACTACAGTTTGTAATGAATATCCCCAAAAGGATAATAGAACATCAACATGACTCCTTACTGACCTTACCATGTATAATAAGGTATGGTTCCTCCTCTCACAAACACTATTCCACTATGGTGTATAAAGTGGAGTGAGTTGAGATAGAATCCCAAAATCCCATAAGAAGTCAATAAAATCACTATTAATATATTCACCACCTTGATCTGATAAAAGATTATTTATCTTCTTACCTAGTTATTATCTACTTCATTATTGAATTACTTGAAATTATCAAAGGCCTCAGACTTATACCTAATCAAGTAGACATAACCATGTCTACTCAAGTCATCAGTAAAATTTATAAAGTATGAATATACAACTCTAGGTTCAACTTGAAATGGTCCACACACATTAGTGTGTACAAATTCTAGAAGCTACGTGGACCTTTTACCCTACCCACAAAATGGTGGTTTGGTCATTTTTCCTTGTAAATACGCATGAAATATTTTACATGGTTTTAGATCTGAAGAGTCTAAATAACCATATTGATAGAGCTTGGTCAAATTATTCTCGTTTACATGACTAAGATGGTGATGCCATAGTTGGGTGTTATATGAGTCATGTAAAAATGATTCGTTATCAATTAATAACACTTGATTTTCATAATTTACTACATAAAGACTATTATTTAAATGAGACATACCATAACATATGTTTTCCTTATTAATGAAACAAATTTTATTTCCAAATTAAAAAATAAACCTATCTTCATCTAAACATGATACACAAATTATGTTCTTTGAAAATGTAGGTATATAATAACAATATTTCAAAACCAAAATCATTACCATTGGAAATGAAAGGTGGTAGTCACTAATGGATAGGACAACCATCCTCGCTCTATCATAAGCTCTCAGATCCACCTCTCCTCTATCAATCTTTCAAAATCTACTTAGTTCATATATTTAGATATAGATGTGATCCCCACAAGCTATATCTAATACCCAATGTCTAGATATTGAAGTATTACACTCAATAACAAACAAAACTTTATCTTCCATGATTCTAGGTGTAGTTCCTCTTCCACTGGGCTAGCTTTCCACATGCAAAACATACTGCCACCTTTTTGTTACCCTACCACTCGATCTTCCTCTTCTTGTAAGGATGATGCTCAGAAGATTTAGATTGTTTATAGGTATTGGGCCCCTTTGGATTGTTCTTACTTTTCTTTTTCACCATAAGGACAATGGGTTTATCATATACCATGTTCTTATTCACTTTTTGAATCAAAGTAATAATTTCCAAGATATTCTTATCATTATTGATCATATTGTAATTGATAATAAAACTAGAGAAGGTATTCAGTAGTGATGAAAGTATGAGATCTATATAAAAATAATCTAGTAATTTAATCCCTAATATGTCTAAGTGTTCAATGTAGAAAATGATATTCACTACATGAGGCCTAGCTAGTGTAGACTCTCTAATCTTAGTTTTAAACAAATAATTGAAGATCTCGTACCTCTCTTGTCTCACCTTCTCTTGATGGAGATCCCGAAGGCGAGACATCATGCTATATGAATCCATGTCATCATTTTTCTTAAAAATACCACTATACATGGATTATATCATGTAAAAATGAACATATGAAGCATTATTTAGATTTTTACAACATAGATATAGATCTTCATCACTAGCATCATTACCAGGAGAAACTGGAAAAGGTTCTTCTACCGTATACAATTTCCTCTTATGGAAAAGTATAACATGTAAGTCCCTTTTCCACTCTCAGAAATTTGTGCTAGTGAGAGGGTCATCCTTATCAATTATGGATCATAGAGGTATGTTTGAATTCATTTTAATGTTGTTTCTAAATAATAAGGTGATTAGGATTTTAGTACTTTATCTAATAAAATTTAGACAAATAAATAAATATTTATCAGTCTTCCACTATTTTATTGAAACCAAATAGACCTAACCAATGGTTTTGGAATATCCCATTGCTTGGAAATCCTAGTGGAAAGGATCCATATTACCCTACTCATTACCCCAACTTTTGTTAGTTAAGAAACATGAATGGTTTTAGGCCGAAATTAAAAATTCCAACTGCATTAACAAATAATTCCTTGTTCCGCTGAGTGGACTCCCCAATACTGAAATCCTGAAATTGGATTTCCTCAACCTTTTCCTCTTAGTTACACCAAGTCCTACTTTTGAAGTCAATAATTGATGTGAACTAAGTTAATTAAGTCCAAAAATTAAATTTAGAATTCCTCGATAATTGAAAGCACCCCATCTTTTACTAGTCAAACACTTTAAACTATGGTTCGATTTTAACTGAAGTAGTGGAAGGCTCTACCAACTTAATATATAATTGAATGATTTTATCATTTATGAGTAAATTGACAATTATTATCTTTATTACATTCTTTTTAATATTAATAAGATTTACTTAAGTGGTTATCCATGTCTTAGATAATATTTATGCATAAGACAATTTATTTTAGTTCTATCTTGCTTGCTCGTTAATTTCATTAATTTATGTGATCATGATAAATAATTCACAATGAAATAACCATGAAACTGAAAGAAATAAAATAATAAAGTAGAATGTTCATGATATTTTACTAATGGTTATTTTATCTATCGGTTGATAAACTAATCGTTGACCTATGGTAAAAACACCTTGAACTAATTATGGTTCATGTTACAGATGTCCACCTATCCACAAATATATCTCTCCTAGATTGGTTTCGCCCTGACTCTTAACTTGAACCGCCTCCACTGTCTTGGGAGATCCATCCTTTAGATATTCCTTTTACTCACACGTAGGTGAGGGGAAAATGGGATTACATAAAAGAAACCATGAGCACACATTCCCTACATAATAAGAGGAGAGAAGGAACACATGCGAAAATTTTAATTTAATAATAAATTAAATGAAACCAATCACATACAAAGGTCTGGTCTAGATCATGATTATAAACATGCATGCAATGGATTACACATTTAATAAAACTAGAATTCAATTATTATTAATTATTATTTAAAATAAATCAAACTTGAATAAATTTATTATTATTTATAATTAATGGATTATTTTATCTTAATTCTTATCGTAATTTCCTTGAGATTCTAATCCATTATAATTTTAAATAAATTAAATAAATTAATTTAAAATTAACTATGTACATAAATTTAACTTGGAGGAAATACAGTGAATACCCATATGAATCTACCCAACATGTATTATACTCATATATAGTTTTAATTTTTTGAAATAGGGAATACACGACTTACCACATACTTTCATGATGTGTACAATGAAATGAATAACATGATTTTTTGGTCATGTGTTACACTTAAATTCATGTAGAGTAACAACTGTAATATGACTCATACACGATATGAAGATCTAAACATTACACAGATATTAATTAAACATTTATATGTATATATATTAAAACCCATCACATGGCATGTCCTATCAACTTAATGACCAAACACAAGAACATGTCTCAAGGTTTACATAATATAATAAATAAAATTTAAACCTACATCATTTGTATAAGTACATGGCTTGTAAAGGTGATCTACACGACATGTACATATATTATCATATATCTAAGGTATATTCCTAGGGAATCAGTGTGAAAATCATACCTTGGAAAAATGGGGTACATAATGTTTCCAGTGGGCTACACACTATGTGATCTCTGAATTCCATGGTGACTAGTCAGGTAGGTCATGTAAGGTAATACATTGCCCTTCCATGACTCAATGGGACTACAAAATGTGTACATGGGCTACACAGTGTGTACTCCAGTTGACTGTGCACCACCCTATCCCAGTCAACACGAGGTGTAAGGTATTTAATGTATCGCGTGTAATAAATTCACACAATTTGAATTATTTTCTAAATTAATTACTGATGCATTGAACACAAGTACACAACATGTAATTCCAATTACCTGGCATGTTCTACTATGTTATCTGGCTAGAATCCTTAGCACATTAAGATGAGATCTTCAGTTTTATTACATTCATTAAATTAATCATATCGATTAGATATATGAGAAATGAAGGAGGAATAATCATATCTCATGATTTGGATTAAAATAACAATTAAACATGAATTTAGAAACTAAATTAAAATGTGTAAATCAATAATGGTCTTTAAATAATTATAAATAATTATGTGACCACTCTTATACCAATTATAGGTTCCAGGCACAATAGAAGCATGTGATGGGTGGTTACGAACTTTTTGTTTTTCCATGTTTGATGATCAATTCGAGATCTACATGATGGTAAAATCCATGTTCAAAATAATTGAATAAAAGAAGAAAGAAAACTTGAATCACGCTAGAACCACAAAGATAAGATCATCACATATTATTTATAATTAATTTAACTAAAAAATGATTACCTTGATGGAATTATTTATTCATTGATTGTCTAGAAACAGATCTACGATGCACCGTTGTTGCATTGTAGGAATCAAGTTTAGATTCCCTCTAGTAGTGATCCACACATGTTCCACAAATCTCCATACATCGCCAAAGGAATCTTCGAGTGCTAGCATGGAAGATCCTCATGCTTGTGTCATTAGCCTTTGATTGCTATGATAATTTCATCCAAATCATTCTCTTTTATTTGGTGGAAGGATATTTATCTCCGTTCTTGGGAGTGATATTGGAGAAGATATATCTCAAGGTCTTGAGAGAATTCTCCAATTCTGTTGCGTACAACCCAATCAAATGAATTATTCTATTGAGAAAGTAACATAAATAGGTCTATATATCACTAGGGTTAAAATAAAATAATTTCATAATTTCCCTTAATTATTTATTTAATCATAGAGAAAAACCCATTTCAAATAATAATAATAATATTATTCTTTCTCGACATGAGCTTTTCTTGCAAATCAAAATTAATTATTATTTAATCAAATAATATTAAATATTTATTATTTTCTCCCTGGGCCTAAAATCCCTATCCATCAAACCTCCATATTATTTATCAGACCTTGAATAATGTATATTTATTTATTAAATAAATATCACTACATTATTCTCTAATAAATAAATAAATATTATATTCAAAAAATAGGAAATCAAAATTTATTAAATATCCCGCTCACATTATATTCTCTCAAATAACTGGTGGAAGAATAAATGTGACAAAGAAATCATGAATAATTATTAAACCACATGTGAGAATAATATTTATTCAAACTATTAAATAATAAATAAAAATATATTATTTAAATGAGACTCTGGATGCACTTACTGTGTGACCCTCTAGGTTTATTTATCAATGGCATTAGAAGAAGCAGCGTAAAGTACTAGGTTAGTATCTAGCAACACACCAAGGTACCCATAGAGAAATAAGTGAATTCTAAAATGAAATAATACCTCATATGGATGCTTACTATGTAATGTAATTCCTTTATCACAATATATCAAATCAAGCAGGTTGCATGCCGGTGCCATTAACCTATGTTCTCGATGTCTCTTTCTTTGAATTTACAGAAATTGAACTTGCCTATAGAACACCATGGCCATGGATTTATTCAGGCTATATCATATCCATAAAAGTATTTCAGATATTATCTTCTATTAAGGAGAATAGGGGATAAATATTTTCGGACATTATTATTTAATGAAAAATTACACATAACGTACCAAACATATCATACATCACTGTGAATATCTACCATCACAGTTTTTATCTATACATCAATGTAAGTGACAAATAATACTCATTAATAGTAATCTTAAATTATGAGGACCAATACCCACGTCTGAAGATAGGAACATCCAATGACATAAATAAATTTGGATTTCCAACTAGTGGGTCCCATTATTATGACATCCTACTAGATATTACCAAGGGAGTACACTATGAGAAGGTGCCATAAAGTCCTATGAGTCTCCACTCCTAATAGCCTATATCGTTTGTGTCCCTAAAATGATATAATCTGAATATAGAACATATATTTAAGAATAGTTTTGTATCATCCCAACACGAATAGCCATCTGAACAGTGCTTCCCAGTTGGTGGGCCACTGGCCTTAAGCGCACCTCCCCAAACACCAAATCCTACTGACTAGTAGTGAGAGTGTAAACAAGTATAGTGGGGAGGATAAAACCTTAGGGAAAATATATACTACTAGAATGAGTAATAAAATATATCATGAAACAGAATAAATAAGACTCAAAATAATTGAACCAAACCCGCAATGTGGAAGCATAATCAATTATAATCAATAGTGTAAAAAATAAATAAACAACTTCAGTGAAAGATAAATAAAATGATCATCAGAACCACACCACACGTAGTAACTAAATAGAAAAAACATGCATATGAAATAGGCTGTACAAGTCACTAGACAAAAGAGGGTTTCCAATGACTGACAAGTACAAGTCAAACTTATATAGCATGTTGTTATAGAAATGAAACTAAATAGAAGGTCCAACTAGGAACAACACCAAGGTCTCATGTCAATATACCTAAAAGAAGCTATTAACAACCAACTCCTGAGGATGATCCTTTACTTGAACATAAATTCATGAAGTCAACACACATCTTGAAGGGCCCGTGTAGGGTGTGAGACAAATATCTGTAGAGAACCACCCAATGGTGCGCAACAAGAATACATTTTTAAACATGCGTAATAAAATAAATAAACAAAGTAGATAAATGCATTTGAAATGAAACAATCAACTTATCCAGTGCTCAATAGTCACCAAGAAGTGTCACCAACTTCAGAAAACAACAGAATATTAGAAGTGAATATGGTCCTTGGCTAATAGCCCAAGGTACCCCTAATGTCATATCTCTTGTGAACCCTTAGGTTACACCTCCATGAAGTAACCCAAACCTCATACTTCCTGACATATCATGTATCAAAAAGTACTGAAGTCCTAAAGGCATGCCTAAGTAATACAATATGGTCCGTTAGACCCCTACTTGAAAGAAAATGTTGGGTAAAATCACAAAAACCAGAGGCATAATGAAACTTGTCCTCACATAAAATATCCAGACATACGACCTCAATCACAGTGAGCCTCATCCCTCAACTGATAGACTAATTTCTATCAACTGAAGGTTCCTAACCTTCCATGTGGATTTATATGGAAAGAACCCCCAAACCATAATCACATAAGACACAACTACCGGGGGCCTCTAACCACTTGGGTTGTAAAAACCACCTCATCAACAGAGTCATCCTATCTTTACATGACTTAATTATGTGCTTTGGACACCATGGGTGAGTGGAAATCACCAAATAAATAACCTAAGCCACATCAAAACTAGCAAATCATGCCCATGTGACCATGTCACTCAAGACCAATAGACTTTCCATCCCAATATCATTGGCCATGACCAACTTTATAGTCTCACCACTTCAAACCGATGTCCTCGATGCCTATTCATGTGGTCAAAACCACTCAAGAAAATCTGGGCCATTCCCAACCAGTGATCTAAATCATTCAATACTGATGGCATAGACACCTCAAATCATCCCAATATAAGCTCATGATGACAACATCGGTCACATTTTATGAAATATAAATAATTACACATATATAAATCAATTTAAAACACTTTCAAAAATCAATTAAATTTAAATAGATTGAAATGAACAAGATACCAACTATAAAAAATCAACACAGAGGTCTTGAATTCCTCAAATTCATTTAACTGAGCTATAACAACTTAAACAAATCAATTAAAATCAACACAATTTAATTTTGATAATTTTGGCACCCCCATCCCTAATACCCTGAGGGAAAACGACCTCTAACCCAACCTTACTCATCCAAAAAAGGTTTGGACATGACCAACGACATACCTTAGGGTCACACAGTAATTTTTACATGAATCATGAGGTATAATGGGGTATCAATCAAAATACAAAAAATGTGCTATAAGTCACATCACCCAAAAGCCCTAAAAAAAATCAATGTTTGCAAAACCTACCTTATACTCATAGATATAGGCACATACTATATCGAGCTCTAATTAAAAGGATATTTTTATAGATAGGAGTTTACGTAAAACACCCTAAAAATAGGGAGAAATAGTTCAAATGGATTATGCACTCTACAACATGAAAAAAAGAAAAGAGAGGTAGGGATGAGGTTAGCCTTACTGATATGATTATCCAGATTTTCGACGTATCTGAAATCATTCCTGAGTTGAAGAGATAAGAGAAAAATCAAAGGAGGAGGAACGGAGGGATCCCCCCATCTGTTTGTGATAATGAAGAAGAAAAAGGTATAATGAATGAGAAATAAATAAAAAATAAAATAAGAAAAAACTTAAAAAAAAAAGAACCCAGCAAGGGCCACATGGTTAGTTATATGGTTTTCCAAAATGTGCACAAACTATGTGGGATAAAGTGTATAGGTACTGCCTAAGTGGAAGTACCTGTATGGTCTACCACATGGTTTTCACTTAAGGTGTGCAAACCATACAGTATCTCTTTAAAAATTATACAGACGAGTCCTCATGGCCATGTTCTCCACTTGCATGGTTTACAAAATCCATGCAACAGTTCAAAACAGATCCGCACGGTTACCTGGAAGGGGCCACGCAGTTTACCCTAAATTGCGTTCCCTAACTAGTAAGTTCAAAACATGTCATTTGGCCTCCAAAACTCCCAAAACCAAACCAAAAAACTAAAGGCACTCTCCAAACCTCTAGACTAACCCAAAATAATCAAATAAAGCTAAAGGGACTCTCAGAATTGTGTTCCATTCAATGATACAAAAATTAGCATGACCACTAATTTAAAAGTTCAAAACTGGAGTGGTTTTTGACCCAACCCAAAAACTCGGGATATTACAATCTCCTCACCTTAACATATCTCATCCCTGATTTATCAAAATAAGCACACCCATTAGGATAAACCCAAACTACCCCGATTTTAAGGGTATAGTCCAATTGCCTCAAGGGGGATCCCTAGCTTAGGAACTACCTAACTCGGTCTCACCTTGACCAATAGCTTAAAGAAAACAATGGTCCATTGACCTATTTCCCAGAACCAAGGTCCTACCATGATTTATCATCACTCCTACGCTTCATCAGGTGCTCCTGTGTCACTCTCGACACCCAATAACATCTTGCACAACATTAGTTCCCACCTCGAGCCCATGACACCCATGACATAATGAGGTCCCGCATCCCATAGAAGCTCAAAACAATCCTGGTTCCTCACACCTCAATCCAGTACCACATAGTCATGGTTCCTAGATGCCTTGTACTTCAAGAAACCTAAATCCTTGATGCCCCTATGCCTAAGGTACCTCAAGTAACCCACATCCAATGATGATCCTGATGCCAAGCACCTTAAATATATATATATATATATATATAATCACACACTTGAGATAGTTCCAACCTACCAACCAGTATCTTCTTAGAACATATACATCCAGAAGACCTCATTCTCTCAAAATGGACATTACTCAACATTCCATTCCAAACGAAAAACAAAATTAAATCACGACCATTCCCTTGATGTACTTATGACCATCATCAGCTCACCAACCTTCTTTGACCCTAGCAGCTACACAGCGTGCACCTGCCTTGAAAAATGATTGCCTGAAGCTTAAACTACCTACAGTGATGCTCCATCCACCATCCACTGACCCCAATGATAGGTCTCACTTGTTCTACCATGACCACTGTGTGCAACTAAACCTCGACTACCCTCACCCAGTACCGATCCTAAACTGATCTATGAATCCTATGTCTGCATCATTCCATGTTTTCCGACTATCTGAGAAGGATACCTATAGAACCTATCAAGATTCCCAACATATCCACATCCCTGAAACTCCTTTGTAGGATAATCACACGGATTCCAAACATTTCATAGCTACCCACACTGAAAGAAAACTAGTACAGAGCTACCACGAGGTGGTCTAGCTAAGTCCTTGACATGACCACCCTGTTGGATCTCATCCCGACCTTGTTTTCGACTGCCTAAAACATCACTACCATCATCACTTGAAGCTATTACTCGGCTGGGGTAAGTCCTTTCTATCATATTTCCCTCAGATATGTGCACCTAATTCACTGCCTCATAGAACAATCCCAACTTTAAGATGTTTACCTGCACTCAAATAGCATGTTGTAAACCATATTCAAAGTGCCTCACCCTTGAGGTTTCATTGCTCACCATCTCAGGTACAAAGTGAGAAAACTCAGCGAATGCCATTAAATATTCCAAGACAGACAAGTCACCCTACTGAAGGGCCAGGAACCCTCTATCCCTTTCCTCCCTCAACAACTTTGAAAAAAATTTCTTGAAGAACCTGACCTTAAAGTACTTCTAGGCTAGTCACTCATGTCTTCCAGCTTGAACCTACACATCCCACTAGATTTTTTTATCCCTCTAAGAATATATGTCTCCAGCTTGACCCTCCACCCTGGAGGTATCTCGAGATACTTGAAGATCATATGCATGCTCTTAATCCAATTCTCATCTTCCTGTAGTCCAACCTCACTCTGAAAAATCATTGGGTGCTATGACTAGAACTTCAAAGAAAGGTATGCCATGGATGGATCTACTCCCCAAGAACCTATGTTTACCCGATGTAAGACACATACCAAGCTCAATCATAGCTTCTTGTTGAGCCACATACCAAACACTATTATGTCTGGTAGCTTCCCTGTATGCACCGAATCTTGAACCTGAGCTCGTACCGATGGTTCGTGCTCTGCCTGACCCTCAGGGGTATGAAACTGATTGTGCTCTAGTGGTACCCTGCCCTCACCACTTTGATACTCCATTGATCCGTCTAGGTATCAACACACTGAAAACCATAAATTGAAAGATGTCCCATATCATATATAAATCTGCAGATAGGGAAATTGGTAAAAAGATAGCACCAACTCACTACCATTACCCCTCCTATCGCAAACATTCCCCATAGCATCCCAGCCTCATGGCCTCTTTACCCACCCTCATGAGATCTAAGTATCAAAAGTAACCCCAACCATGCCTGTGTTGACAACCATTTTTGCCTCAAACTGACGACCGAGTTTCCCAATCTTGGTGATAAAAACCACCTCAACTATAGCACTTTCCTACTCCTATAAGAGTCAGGACTATTTCACATCACATGAGAAATTATATATATATATAGACGTGGTATGTCAAATTGCATATATCAAATAAATCCTTTCATGTAATTTCACATTTTAACATGGGATTCAATATTTATCACATGGTATAAACACTTTACAATTCATACATGAAATTATAAAATTGAAATAACCTAAAATGTTCCTATCAAAAGCCAAAAAATCAAGCAATTACACCACGCCTCACCAGGTCAAGGTCCATACCTCATCCATTTCCATACCATTCTAATGGCATACGTATCATATCATAACTAATAACATCACATTCCCATGTGAACCACTGAGGTGGAAATCATATATACTATAATTTTAGAAAAGTAGTACATCATCCCAACCAAGGAAACTTGGTCTATCCCCTATACTTGGGGATTTGGGCACCCAAACACAAGCTCCAAACCCAGTTCCAACAATCAACTAATCTCCAGTATACCATATCCCAAAATAGTAAGACTCATTAAAAAGAAATGACAGTATCGATCTCATTAATATCTATCCAGACAATGACATTAAATCCCATTTAATAATGATCTGATACCACTTGTATCATCCCAACCTGAATAGACACCTGAATAGTGCTTCCAGGTTGGTGGTCCACTAGAATTAAGTGCATCTCCTCAAACACCAAAGACTGTCGACTAGTAGCGAGGGTTTAAACAGGTATAGTGGTGAGTCTATACCCTCAGGGGAAAGATAAAATACTAGTTAGTGTAATAATATATAGAATGAATAGGAATAAATAAGACTAAGAAGGATAAAAAAACCTGCAATTTGGAAGAACAATCAATAAAAATCAATAGCTAAAGTAATAAATAAACAACTATAGTGGAAGATAAATAAATAGATCAGCATTCCATCACCACATGTAGTAACTAAATAGAACAAACATGCATATCAAATAGGTCATACAAGTCAATACACAAAAGAGGGTATCTGATGGCCAAACAATAAAAGTAATACATATATATCATGCTGTTACATAAAGGAAACTAAATAGAATCTCTAGTTAGGCACGGCGTTAAGGTCTCATTCCAATCTCCATGAAAGCAACTACTAACATCCAAATACTGAGGCTAATCATTTACCTAAAAGTAAATTCATAAAGTCTACACGTGTACCAAAGGGTCCATGCAGGGTTTGAGGTGAATCTCAGTAGGGTATCACCCAATGGTGTGTACAAATAATATGTGTTTAAGAGGACATGATATAATAAATAAATAAAGAATCTCAATGCATTTGAATTGAAATAAACAACTTCTATGGTTCTCAATAGCCACCAAGAAGTGTCACCTACTTCAGCCAATGCCAAAATATTAGAAGTGTATAGGGTACTTGGACTATAGCCCAAGGTACCCCCGATGTCATATCTCATGTGAACCCTTAGGTTTCACCTCTATAAAGTAACCTAGCACCTCATGCCTCCTGACACCTCGTATCTCAACAAGTACCGACAAACTGAAGGCACACCCAAGCAATTAAATAATGTGTCTTGGGCCCCGTATCAAAATAAAAAATTGTCTCAAAGACTAAAAAATGAAGTCACAATGATAACTTTCATCAAATAAAATATCCAGGCCTATGGCCTCAATCATGGTGAGCCTCATCTGCCAACTGATAGCCTCATTACTATCAACCAAAGGCTCCTAAACATCCATGCGACATCTATGACAAGAAACCCAAACCATAATCACCTAAGACACAACTGCTAGGGGACTCTACCCACCGGAGTGGTCAAAACTAGATCATCAATGAAGTCATCATGTGTGCACATGATTTAATTTGGTGCTTTGGCCATCGTAGGTGATTTAAAATCACAGAATAAATAACCTAAGACACATCAACACTAGAACCTCATGCCATATGACAATTTCACACAAAAATGATGGCCTTTAATTCCAAATATCATAGTCCCTGGACAACCTAATGGTCTCGTCACCTCAAACCAATGTCCTTAATGACAAATCTTGTGGTTAAAACCACTCAAGAAATTTCAGACCACACCCAACTAGTGAACTACATCACTAAATCCTAATGGCCTAGCCACCTCAAATAATCCCAGGCCAATCCCATCATAACCCCACGAGTTTCATCATGTGAAATATCAATAATTAAACATATATAAATAAGTTTAAAACACCTTAAGCAAGAAATTCAATTTAAACAGATTGAATTGCACAGGATACAAACTATAGAAAATCAACACAAAGGTATTAAATGCCTCAAATTCATTTAACTGAGATATAAAATTTAAAAAAATCAATTTAAATCAACACAATTTAATTTAGAAAATTTTAGCACCCCCAACCAAAATACCTTAAAGAGAAACGACCTCTAACCTAGCGTTTCTCATTCAAAAAAGGTTTGGGCATGACCAACGAAATGTATTAGGGTCACATAGTAATTTTGACATGAAGCCTGCGGTATAATGGGACATCACTCCAAAATTACTAAAATGAACTATAAACTGTAGCATAGAAAAGTTATCAAAAACACAAATCAAAGATTGTAACACCTACCTTACACTCATAGAAATAGGTATGTCCAGTATCAAGATCCAATTTTAAGAAGATTAGAATAGATCTGAGTTTCCATAAAATTCCCTGAAAATATGGATAAATGGATTAAAATTATTCTATGCTCCACGAGGTGAAAAAAAGTGAAGAGAGGTATGGATGTGGTTAGGATTACTGATACGATTCTCTAGCTTCTGACATATAGAAAATCAGACCTTGGATGAAGAGACGGGAGAAAAATTAGAGGAGGAGGAAGGGAGGGATCTCCCCCTACTGTGTACGACAAGGAAAAAGAAAGATGGAGAAGTAAAGAGAAATAAGGAAAAATGAAAATAAGGAAAAAATAAAAAAAAAGAACCTAGAAAGGCCCGTATGGTTTTTCAAACCGTGTGGGCTACAGTGCATAGCTACTTACTAAGTGGTAGTACCCGTGCAGTCTACCACACGGTTTTCACTAACCGTGCACAAATCGTGAGGTAGATATCTTAAAATTTTGTAGATGAGTCCTCATGACCATGCTCTCCACTTGCACAGTTTACCAAAACCATGAAACAGTTCAAAACTGAGCTGCATAGTTACCTGGAAGGGGATGCACAATTTACCCTAAACAGTGAACGCTAACCTCCAATTTTAAAATAGGCCATTTAGCCTCTTATGCTCCCAAAACCAAACCAAAACATCTGAAGCACTCTCAAAGCCTCTAGAATAACCCAAGATCATCATATAAAAATATAATAACTCTCATAATTGAGTTCCAATCAATGATACAAAAAGTAGGATATCCACTAATTGAAAAGTTCACAACAAGAGTGGTTTTTTATTCGAATAAAAAACTTGGGATGCTAGAAGTGTCATAGAACTTATGGGTTCTCATCATAACACATAACATCTATGAATTTTTAGTGCGATAGCTACTATAGGGACATTACCACATACTATGTTACATAAAAGAGCAATCATGATGTGATAAGAAGTTTATTAATATTCAAAACTATGAATAAAAGTTATCATAAAGTACAAAAAAGTTGGTTCTAGGGCACCAAATCCAACAATAAAAAATAGAAATTAATGATATATAGTTTTTTTAAATACATAATCATTGCATGTGTATGACCAATCATTAGATTTGAATAGACCTATGTATGTGTTGTTTTTATTTAATTTTTTTGAATTGTTTTGAAATTATTTATTATTAAATTAAATATGATGGCTTGTATGTCATTCACCCCTATTTTGTTATGTTGGATCTTCAATACCATGGTTGTTTTATGTAATCATGTTTAACCAATTAATTGATTCCCATCATATATATGTGGGTTATAAAACATATGTAATAATATGAGCATCTAAAGGTATATAGAGATTATTCAAGATGAAACCAAGTTGAAACCAACCCAGGAAATACATATGTGGATAGGTGGGATACTACTAATCATGCCAATACTAGAGTAAATAGTTTTTCCATAGTTTCATGGATTTATTTATTTTATGATCAATAAATCAACCATTACATAAATCTTAGGATCACATCATTTATTTATTTATTTTATTTCTATCTCATGCATGATTTATTTTATGGATGTAAGACTGCGATCACATAAATAAATAGAATAATTTAAAAATATAGAATTAAAACAAATGGATTATGTGTAAAAGTTTTATCATAACATGGTTAATCTATGAGGTAAAATCCAGTAAATATTAACAATACACGTAAAATATAAAAAAATAAGTCTTTAATCATAATAGATTGAATCCCTCAACTTAATATTAAGTCAGACTAAGCCTTTAATTTCTTGATTTGTAATGAAACCATAGAACTAATCATTTGAACAAACCTCATTGGGACACTTACTTTTAGAAAGGAGTTATTATGAAAGTTTTGGGTTGGATTAACCAACTTAAATCAAGAGAAGTTTCCTTATCTATACATGATGTAACTTGAAGGAAAGTATTGAGGAAATACGAGAAAGAGTTTCTAGATTGTAGAGTCCACTCCATGAATCAAGGATATGGAATATTGAAGTTAGAAAATACTTTCATACCTAAACGACTTTGAATAATTGACCAAGACATCTCTTGGGTTATGAGAAGGGGAATATATAATTTTTTGCACTATAATTTCCATTAAACCAAAAAATTTGAGTTCAATAGAGAGTGCCATTAAGAGTAGATAAAATAGTGGGAGACTTAATAAAATTTAATTTTTTATACCTCACATAATTTGTAATCAAGTAATGTTATAATGATCTGATTTAATTATTGTAGAAAAAATGGAAAGAAAAACCATAAAAACTATGTGATCATTCCTTATCTCAGAGAATGTCCGTACAAATACAAATTTTTAGATATGGTACAATGATTTATGTGATGAATTATCATTATAAATTTTTTATTATTCATTGGAATCCCATATTCCTTTTCTACCACTCCAACAGGTGAGAAAATGTGAAAATGATACCCATCAGAGATATGTAGAGGATGAATCCTATGTCTATTGTATTACAGTATCAACTATTTCTAAAGAGTTGATGATACAACATATGTACATGGATTCTTACACCTTGATATCTCATCTTCTTTTTCTGGAGAAAGAGAAGTAAATGATTGAAATAAATAAGGTTTTCAATGAATTAAATCATTGTAAACCAGAAGAAGGGAATCCATCTAGTGACCATGGTTTTAAAATTATGGGGTATTTTGATCAATTAGATAAATTAGGCTTCCACTTAGATAAGAAACTATCTATTAATATTATTTTATTAATATTAACACCAAGGTTATCCTTATTCATTAAATCCTAGATAAATGAAATGGAAAAGTCACTTAGGAATATGTTGACCATAATTCACCTAGAGGATATAGATTGGTTGAAATGTGTTTCTCAAACCATGAAGATCACATGGATAATATAAATCCAAAATATTATTTTCACCATTATTACAAGAGAAAAAGGGTTCATAGGTAGAAGAATTAACATGAAGTTGTTTTCTTCATTTTTTGGAAATAATAAACATTATAAATGAAATTGAAATGAATTGAATAAGAAAATAGTTACATTCATTTCAGGTATATTCATTAAGTTTATATTCATGAATTTTATATTAAAACACAATATGTTTTCAACATAAATATATTAAATAAAGTAATTCAGAAATAATAGAAAGGTTATAAAGGCTATAAAGTGTACTCAAAATAATATGAGAAAATGAGATTTCTATGTTAGCCAAGGGGAGATCATTACTTTTGATTTCCAAAATGGATTGATTCAAGTATGTAACAAGTGTTACCAAAATATTTATCTCAGTGTCTATATAGACACAATGAGACAATATTTCCCATTTTAAATATAAGTTAACATGGTACTTTAATTCTAAACTATCACTTTAATAACTCTAGAATCAGAAATATTAATTGGAATGAATGATGTATATAAAATATAAGGCTCTATAATTATGGAAATATAATTATTTTTCAAATAAAACTGAAATTCGTTGACTTTTTATACCCATAAATGTTTTTAGTCTCAATTGAGCTAAGATACTAGTTATAAAAATAGACAAATTATTATGTTTTATATATAGAAACATTTATAAATAAAGGTAAGCCATAAATATTTTAGAGTTAGTTCAACCTGGACACGTGAAATATTCTAAATCTAAATTTAACTTCATATACTTCATGAGTTTCCTTTAATAAATCTTATTAATTCTCATAAGGAGTGCATTTAGAAAATATTGAGGAATCTTTGAGATGGGTTATCGAAGAACAAATTATCCAAGTAATCATTGGTTATACATGTTGAGTAAAGGTGTTACAAAAATTACATTTCCTTATATAAATCAATATCATGATGGTAGTAAGAGAAATATCAATGATAAGTCTTATATATATTTCAAATATTCCATAATTTTTTTTAATAAATGTTTTGTAAATAGAAGTTTTATAACTAACCATTTTCCAACAATATTGACTAATGGAGATCATATCAATTGTGATATGATAATAATATATTAGGGAAGAACCTCAAGTGTTTGTTCAAATAATTTGTTAAAAAACTTATTTATCTATAAATGAATATAAAATTCTAGGCGTATCTCAACTAATAATCCTATATTCACTAAAAATATTAACATCTAGTCAAGACTGATTATTTATCTATAAAGGAAACCTATATCTTTAAGGATAGTGAGAGTATAATTAACCCCTATGGTTTAAGGATCTTGGTGCACATGAGTTGAAATGGGAATACTAGAATCCACTAAGCATGGTAGTATAATTAGTTCTAGAGACACATACTACATTGGAAGTCATAACCAAATAGGTAGTTTATAATTATCGTGGTCGGTGATACATATACTGTTATTTCAGAATAAAGATTCCCAAAAAGAATCAGTAAAAAGAAAAAAGTTAAGGTTAATGAGAATCTAAAAATTCAAATAATGGACTCCATGTATTAAGAATCATGGAATCCATATTTTGAATGTTTCTAAAACTTGATTGTATTGGTGATTATTCAAGTAAAACTTGACAAGGATGGTACAATACGGTACCAATAAATCATGATTGATTATAGAATGTTTTAGTCTCTGAAAAAACCTATACATTAATCATCATTAATATTTTTTTTGAATTATAGTTGTTAAAAAACAATTCTATGATCATCATATTAGGATATTGACATCCAAGGCCACCTCATTTGGGGAAATCATTATAGAATATGTCTACATGATTCGATAGAAAGGAGACCCTATGGTATATATCTATAAGGATTAACTAGAAAGGGATGGTGACATTAATAAATTCTAATAAGATATAAATATTAAATAAATTCATATATGAATAAATCATGAATAGTGATAATAGAATTAATTTTCATTTGTAAATAAATGCTTGACATATGTCTCTAACAGGTTATTCAGAATGCTATAAGTTTTTAAGATAAATATGTTGATAAAATGTGATAAAATGTTATGTATTACCAGTTTGTTAAAATTAAGGTACAAATATTATGTCTTACCAGTTTCTATGGTTGGGTAACATTCTATGATGGGACACATAGTATTTTGACTATTAGGTGAGAGTACTCATAAGAAGATTAGAATTATTATTCTCATGAAGTTCACACTTAGTGATATAAAAATTAGAGATTATGAGAAGAGACCCACTAGTAGAAATTCAGTATATTTATGTGTAAAAAATATTATTGTTTTTGAGTGTGTTTAATGGTTTTTAGACTTTAAGATTATTAGTAATTCATGTAATGACTTACACACGTAGATTTAATGAACAACACCATGGTGCCAAATGTTCATGGGAAATTGGGTATGTTGGGTGAATCATGAATGAAATGTAATTAATGAATATATAGATGAAGGATTTTACCCTTCCATATTAATGGAAGTTGATATTTTGACCCTTTTATTGAAAATGAACTATTTTATTAAATTCCATGGCCATTGTAAAGACCTAAATCTTAGTAACTTGGAGCTGGTGGTTACTTTATTTCACTAACACTAGATATATGAGATCACATACCAAGGGACCAAATAGTTTAGTAGTCATGAATAACTAGATACAAACAATATTCATATTTGACATTGTTAATAAAAAATAAAAACATAGGGAAAGAAAACATTATACATCCTTGAAATCATTTAATGATTCATTTTTCATATCCTAGGGAATGGAAACAAAATAAGGGTGATTTTAGATACTAAATAAGGGTTACATACAATAAAAGATATCCTGAGTAAATAAGTAATAATTTATATGAAAATGTAAATAATTTAAATCACATATCATTTAATAAATAACTTGAGCATGAAGAATAATATGGTGAGAAATAATGATGATAAAATAATTATATATAAATAATCATATAAGATTTAAAATTTTCCATGGATGTCATAACTATTCACATAATTACATAGATATCAATAAGTGATTTGTTAATGATGTAATTTCATAATGTTGTATATCTTAAACTTAATGGCATGTCCTTATTCTAAGACATCTTACATAAATGGGTAACACCTCAAGAAAATACCAAAACTAGTTTGTCTCATGACGCCAACCGATGCATCGAGAGGCTATAATGAGCCCATCTTCACTTACTAAGTCCAATTCATTCCTTATATATTGAATGATCAATTTATTTCAAAAAAACATGCCTCATCAATAAATATAAATATTGAGTAAATAATATGAAATATTAAGATTTCACCGGTCAATAAAGTAGAAAAATACTATATGTAGAAACATAATATGGTTTTTAAAATAATAATACACATGATGAAAAGAATATGAATATGTTTAATGAAAAATGATGACAAGAAATTGAATGTCTCAATAGAAAGTTAATGACCATAAAATTAATCAAGAGTTGAGAAATGAACATTAATTCATCTGAAAAGTAGATTTTATAGTAAAATCAAGTCTTTTAGAGGATATATAAAAAAATGAAAGTGAAACATTCAAAATAGATTTATATTAAATAATTTTATTTTTAAAACAATTTAATTTTTTTGTATAAATTTTAATATCATAAAATGGTTGCGGTGGAGTAATATTTTGCCTCTGAGTGGTAGGTTTCTGATTTTTGGTGCATTTAGGGTTCTCTTCACAGGAGGCTCATCCTCCCCTCCTCCGGCGTGGCTCGGCGTTTTGGCGTTGACATTTTCTAGTTCTCATCTCGGAGGTGCCGGTGCTCGGCATATGCATCACCCGGATCACGTATCTGAGGTGGCATTTCGTTGTTGGCTTCGGCAGGTTATGGTGTGGCTCGGGCTCTCTCCGACTCTCTTGGACTGACAACAGCGTGATTCAAAGTCAGCTCCTGTGGTCTGGTTCTCGGCGGGCCCCGGTGGTTCTCGGCACTGGATTCCAGTGGCTCAATACCGGATTTGTATTTGCACAGTGAGATTTCCGGCTTCGGGGTCCCGCTTTGCTTTGGCGTGCATCGAGCAGATTGGTGCTGGTTTTTGGCCTCGGGTTCTGTCTCGGCTGACTGTCGGCTTCGGGTGAGTTCCAGTAAGGCTCGGCGTCTTCTCCGAATCAAATCAGAGGGGGGAGGTTTTATTTTGGCTTGTTTATTTGGTTTTTGGTGTGATTTTTGTGTTCTTGCAGAGGTGTGGTCGGGGTAATTTTTTTATTTGGGTTTTTAAAAAATTAAAATTTGAAAGAAGGGTATAGGGTTCGAATAATTTTAAAAATGGGTCCGGGATGCTTGAACGCCGTTCACGCATCCCGGACCCGGGCGTGATGCGTGAACGCCGTTCACGCATCTTCCCGAGAGAAGGGATGCGTGAACGGCGTTCACGCATCTCACAGAATACCTAGTGAACATTTTTGAAAACTCCTTTGCACATTTTTTTCTATTTAAGATAATCTTAAATAATTCTCACTTTTAAAACATGGATAATTATCCAAATATGAAATTAAATTACATAAATGAAGAGATATATGAAAAAAGTATAAATATATTATTTATATTTTTCATGAAGAATAAGGATTGGTATTTGCAGTGAATATGGAATTTGGTGGAATATTTTATCTAACACATATTTTTAACTTTATTTAAAAAGGAATCCATCCAACTAGCTACATAAGGGAATTAGGTGCAACCACTTTTGAGGTGGGAACTGGAGTTGACTATTGTATGGGAATAAATGGTAGGCGAGCATGAATTCACATGAGGCACATGGTATTAGAGTGGTGGTTCAATCATGTGCAGTGGAATGGTGTTAGAGAAGACAACATGGGTCGATGCCAGTGAGGATTTGAGAGCGTACCCCAGTAATCACTTCTACCAAGCTGAAGGAATGATAAAATAAATAAGGAAGCACTCAACCGAGTGATATTATTATATGGGAAAATGGTGACACAATCATTGTCTCTCCACTAAAAACATGCAGACATTTACACAACAGTTTGATCTAACTTTTTCAAGTTGTCTAATTAGTGAGAACCTTCTTCCCTTTCTCAAGGGTTTTATAGAGCATTGGTTATCTACCATTGATGAGTCACAAAGATCATGGTTGGGAATCCTTGGATAAAACCAAGGACCCTTCCATATTAAGAAGTCCATGATGAACTTATAATATCCAAGCATGATCCAAGAACAAGTCATGTTCAATATTCATGCATTGTCGTGCATGAACTGAAGGATCCCAAGACTTTTGATGAAATAGAGTCTTCAAATGAAGTAAGATCTAGATTTAATTCCAAGGTACAATCATGATAATATATTCATGAAGTTACAATTTCATTAATATAATTTAAATAATAAAATGAATAGTTCATGTGATGAGAGTAAAAATTTATTCTAAAATGAATATCCTATGTGATGAAATGTGAAACATAAGTATTCGGGTGATTAGAAGATCATATTTTGATGAATCCACGTGAATCAGATTCTTACATGAGTTGTAACATTTATGTGAAGAATGGAGAAGACCCGAGCATTGGGTATTTTTGATGAGTTTTTGTATTTTATTATGTAATTAAATATGAGTTACATGTATGAATATAGATAATGATTCATAGAGATAGACACCACATTAAGAAGAAAGAGGGGAACCTTAATCCTTCTAGTATTCTTTATGAGTTGCATGAAACAAAATACCCACAGAAACTAATGGGGCATTCAATATGAGGAAAATATGATACCACTACTGATGAGTATTCATATATAAATGTGTAATTAAATGTGTTATTACGAAACAAATTTAAATAAGGATTTAAATGATTGATTTTAAATCATGTAATAATGATATATTACCCATGAACAATTATTGTTTGTTTTGTGAATAAAGTGTGTATGAAGGTGATGAAGACTCTGTGTTGAATTGAAATATTATTTCTGATAACTCGATACAATAATGTATCAGGTAAATACAGAAAGATGAATTGATGAGTTCTTGATTATTTGAATATTGAGGAGAATCTAGATTGCACAAAATCTGAAAAGAGTCTTAATATAATAATTTCTAAAATTATTGATAAAGTACACAAGGTAGGAGTGACTAGATTTCTTATAGAGTAAGTCTATTTGAAGAAGAACTTCTTCCTAAATTTGGAAGTAGATGTATCTTTTGGATTATAGAGTAGAATGAATCTCCAATGTATTATGGAGAAAGAGAGTGTATAGTGGATTATTTTTTGTTATAGAGAGGAAAAATGGATTATATGTCATTGTATTAACTTGTGGAGATAGTGAATAATACATGTTGGGGGGTATAACCAATATAGAAATGAGTAGTATTTTCAAAATAACCCTGTAAATAACATGTGATTCTCCCTATTTCATTACAACTACACTTGAGGAATGATTGAGAGTTTATATTGAGTGGATCAAAAACCTAAACAAATTTCAATAGGTTGAATTTAAAAAAAGAATTAGTAAAATAAGGCTACCACTGATTCACCTCCCTCTCATTACCACCTAATTGATCCTTGGCCACTAAAAATATCTCTTCGTATCAATAGATCTTGGTGAAATAGGTTTACACACATCAATTTGCATTAGTTCAATCACTCTTATTGACCATTGATCTTTAACCTTTTATATATTTCAAATAATCTTCCCTTGTTAGAAAGAATCGCATGTATGAGTATGATCACATGATAAATTAGAGAGATCTTGAGCAGTGTCACATTTCAACAGATCTTCCATGTATGATTGGCTCATATAAACAATAAATTTATACCACAACCTATTTTCTTCTTCCTTGGATATAAAATACATATCTTCTTATCCACTCACAAGATATAGATTCCCCTTTGTGTGTTTTCCTTACAAAACAACTCCACTATATTTTCCCTTGATAATACACACCTTATTTGTAAATATTATAGTGTGTCCCAAGTCACATAGTGACCCTCAAGGCTATGGAATGAGCATTCTAAGAATTCCCCATATTTCCACAAAAATAATATTTGATAAATGGTTTATTCATGTGCATCACTAATACACCACTCATTATTCCTTAAGATCACTAAATATTCTGATTCTAATTCATACCAAAATAAATCTTTATCCACATAACAGGCTCTTGTGTTCTGACACCAATCATTACTGCTTTCTGTTTATGAACAATAACCATACCATTTGTGGCATTACGATGTAGCATTTTCTTCCCTAAACATTTTTTAACTATTTTTTGGACCTATGAACCATAATTTTCCTTTTTTCCATCACTTGTGTGACCTAATTTCCTAATATCATATTAGGAGTCAAGAGTTTCTCTTGATCCTATATTTAATTGTAGGCCAACAAAATCCTCCTAAAGTTCTTCAATACATTTTACTTGGTCTTTTAATATGTTATTCATAAAATAAATAGCCTTGGATTATTATTTAACCTTTATGTTGAACTTATTGAATTTATATGAGTATTATGGAATTTCTAATCATATTATTTATTATACACATATATATATATATATACATTGGTAGATAATTTGATAACAGTAAGACACTTATTAAAGATATAATAGAAGTCTAGATAACAGTAATACACATACAAAACGTATCATAAATCAAATGTCAACCTAATCTACGCCTCCGGTGTGGATGCTCCTCTGTCCCACAGTCAGGCGTATACTGGATGCGTCCACGCCGTGTCTGTCTACGTCTGTGCTCTGGCGTACGCTGCACATCCTCATCGACAGCCACCTCCACATCCTCCTGTGTGACAGACGGTGGATGTACAATCTCACCGCCTGTACCCTGGACTGCATCTAAGGATAGTGGAAGCTGGCTGGAACTCTCACCAATATAGGAAGTAGATGGCTGCTCTGCTGTGGATGACTGCAATAAAACATCGAACTCAATCCAGTCAGCGTCTGTAAGTACCTGTGGCTGTGCCTGAGAAGCTGGAGGAGCATATGACTGGTCATGCTGAACACCCTCCTCCAGTGGAATAATATCATGTGGCTGAGCAAGCTGAGCAGCCTCATCCTGTGGAACAACAGCAGGCTCCGCGGCCTCCGCAGCAGGCTCCGCGGCCTCCGCAGCAGGCTCCGCGGCCTCCGCAGCAGGCTCCGCGGCCTCCGCAGCAGGTGGTGGATCAAAGAAAATGCCATGATAAATCTCGTCCATCGACGGTAGCATCTGTCGTACAAGGCTGTGAAAATATGCTGGATCAAAGGCAGCTCTCTCCACTGGATCATACATATGCAGTAGATGACAAATACGAGCATCCTGCGAAAACAAATTCTGTTATTAACTAATTTGAATAAAAAATATGTTGAACTGTGAAAGAAAGAATGCATACCAAGTCATGGAAGCCCCGTCCGTGCCGTGTCAGAAATCTGACGGGAGACCTGATGTACCGGCCTGCATAATCCATCTGATCCATCAAATGAAAACGTACTGTCCCTGCCCCTCGCAACTGGGACTCTCGTCGTCTGTCCCATAACGCAACATATCTCGCATGGTAGCTCCTCCGATCAAAATCTCTCTTCCCTGACATCTTCAGGGAATGCAATGAATCCAACTGACTGGGCGGGTCAGGAACTGGCTGAAGGAATCCAAACTGTCTCATAACCCTATCCGTCTGATGCCACTCGACTATATGAAAATGAATCAGTGGAACCATGCAGGAGCCGATATCAAGCATCACTGTACAGTATGGGGGCAGACTCTGAAGGATAGCATCTGTATATGGAATCCATGTAATCTGAAAGAAAAAATGAATAATCAATTAATAAATGAATAGATTTACAGTAAAGAGTAAAGATTTAACAATATAAATAATAATCACTTACATCGTCTGGTCGAATGCTGTCTAGCATAAGTCTGTAGGCGTGAACATCATGTCTGGGAGAATCTGAATGTCGATGCGCCTGACTCCACCTGTAGATAACATTTTTTTTACATTTCATAAAAGAATTTTATACAAGTAAGTTAGATATTAGAAAGAATTAATAACATACCAACGTCCACGTGGAGCCTCTGCTACAATATCTACGGGTAATGGCGCACGAGCATGTGGAGCTAAACGAGGTATGTGCTCCCATACCCACATCTGTAGAAGAACCATGCATCCTGTGATCTGCATCTTCTCGATGCGACATGCACTGCATAGGGCTCTGTATGTATATGCTAGGCAGGCAGACCCCCAACTATATCGACCTGCCTGGTCCAAATCCTCTAAAAAAGATAGATACATCAGGTGCACAAAAGTAGTAGAGTGGTCAACAAAAAGCGTGCCACCGATCAGCCTCAAAATATATGCCCGTGCAAAGCGCAGCACGGTGACGTCATCAGCATCATCTGGTAAATGTGTGAAGTGCTGGTCTAACCAAGGCATCCGCAATCTACCACCGACGATGGTCCTGCCATCATCCTGGACCTCTATGCCCAGAAGTCTATGAACAAGCTCAGGCAAATCTGATGGAACTCGGCCTGTCAAAGCATGTCCGTCGATAGGGAGGCCCAACATAATAGCCACATCCTGCAATGTAATAGTCATCTCTCCCTCACTGAAATGGAAAGTATGCGACTCTGGTCTCCATCTCTCGACAAGTGCGGCAATGAGCTGATGATCAAGAAACGTGAAGTCGCACATCACTACGCCATAAAATCCAGCTCGACGAAGATGTGGGATGATAGCGGGAGGTGGTGCAGTATGATGGAAATGGTGAGATCTACGTACACTCAAGGGAGCCACAGGACGTCCCTCTAAAAGCAGTCGTGATACATGAGTAGCCTGAGATGTAAGCAATGGAAAACCTGTCATCTGCACACATGATATCATCGTTACTTATTAATAGTGGAATCATGATATATTCATTTTTATTTGGTGTCACAATCAAGATTAGCCTAGTCTCACAATCAACATTAGTTAAGGATGCTCAGACACTCAGATGCCATTACTAAAACTAGACATCTTATAAGAAAACCATAATTTAAAAGTGAAAAATTAATTATTTCTTCTTATTTGTGAAATTACGTTTGTTAATTTATCAATTATCCATTAAATAACCATCAACATTATTCCACATTAAAAATTAACAGGAAAAAGTGAAAAATTAATAATTTCTTCTTATATGTGAAATTAGGTTTGTTAATTCATCCATTATCCATTAAATAACCATCAACATTATTCCACATTAAAAATTAACAGGAAAAAGTGAAAAATTAATTATTTCTTCTTATTTGTGAAATTACGTTTGTTAATTTATCCATTATCCATTAAATAACCATTAACATTATTCCACATTAAAAATTAAGAGGAAAAAGTGAAAAATTAATTATTTCTTCTTATTTGTGAAATTACGTTTGTTAATTTATCCATTATCCATTAGATAACCATTAACATTATTCCAAATAGATCAAGTTCCTAAGTAACTATAGAAACTTCCACAATAGGTTATTCAACCACAACCTCTTCCTCTTAGTCTTCTACTTCTTCTCATCCTCATCCTCTATTTCTTATTCTTCTTCTTCATCATCGACGCCAACCACAACCTCTTCCTCTTAGAGCAGGTACACAGACTCGATCATGGATGATGAGATTTGGAACTCTGTCCTGCCACTTGGGGACATCTCTTACGAGTATGTCCTTCTGCGTGGCAGATACTGCATCGTATTCTCCCTCCTCGTTGCCGAGGCCAATCCATCTCATTTCTGATGCGAGTTGACTTCGGTCTTCCTCGAGGCCGCAACCTAGTAGCATGAATCCAATAATTTTAAAAATGACACACATTGAAAAAATTATAAATGATACCAAAACCGACTTATGAAAACCTGGAAATATCAGGGACTATGGTCGGTTGATCAGCAGGCAATGTGATAGAATGGAAGTCACCAACAGGCATCCAAGCAGCACTATAACAGTTAACCAAAGTGCTCATGTGATACACCGGGTCAACATATGGCTCCCACGATATATTTACCGAAGCGCAAGCTGTAATAACATGTACACATGGATATCTCAATGCCTGAAAGCTGCCACAATCACAGTACCTGTTATCCAACATCACGACAAACACTCCACCATTAGTGCATGCACCCTGGTCGTAGCACTTTCTTACCCGAAAACTCCTCTTTTCCCTGTCAAAGGCTATAACATTCCATCGTGAAGCCTCATTCCGTATCCGGTCAATATCAGTTTGAAAATGCTGAGTAAAAAGCATTCCATTTTCCATCCTCTGGTAGGCCTTTTGGGACCGGTCAACAAAGTAGTGAACACATCTAAAAAATGTCTCTTGCACTAACCCTGTGATTGGGAGTTTACGCACACCCTTGAGGACCCCATTTACGCACTCCACTATATTAGTGGTCATATGCCCATATCTCATGCCACCATCGTATGCTAATGACCATTTTTCCTTTGAAATTTGTACCATATATTCATATACCTCCTCATTAACTGTTCGGATCTCTTCAAGACGCCGATCAAACCTTTCTTGTTGGGGTTCATATGCTGAAAGCATAACATAATAATGTATTAAAATGGATAGTAAATTTTGTTAAAAAAAGAAATTTTAGAAAACCATACCCAATTTGAGGATCGCCTTCTTTATGGCCTCATCTCTAAACTGCTTATGCACATTACTTGCAATATGTCTAATGCAATAACGGTGATAAGCATTCGGCTCAGTCCAAGAAACCCCATCACTACTCACGGCCTCTATAATCGCTCGATGACGATCAGATATCAGACACACGCCCTGTTTCTGCGTGACATGAACACGTACACATGCCAAGAACCAGCTCCAGCATTCAAAATTTTCTTTTTCAACAACAGCAAAAGCAAGTGGCAGAGGAGCGCGATTACCATCCTGTGTGGCAGCAATGAGTAGAACACCTGTATACTTTCCATAAAGGAATGTGCCATCTACCTGAATAAATTGTTTACAAAAGGGAAATGCAGCAATGCACGGTCTGAATGCCCAAAAAATCCTCTTGAACTTCACCTTTGACCGATCAACTAGATGATTTTGGGATACATACTCAACATTGTCCAACTGATAAACAATCTGATTATTGAGAGACAACAATTCCATAAGCTGTGGCAACAACGCATAATACTCATCCCAATCACCATACACTTTTACAATGGCTTTCTGTTTTGCATTCCAAGCTTTGTTGTATGATACCTTATAGTTATACAACTGTTGAATTCTTTCCTGAATAAGGGCAACAGGAACATCCTGACTTGTTCGTATCATCTCACAAATAACAGTACATATAAACTCTGCATCAAGAGAAGAGTGATCTTGTGCCAAGCTGGGATGCAGACAAGTGTGTGGGCCTTCTAATTTGGTTATCTTCCAACATCCATAACATTTATCAAATACTGCTCTTAATCGAAATTTACATTCTAACCCATATTTTTCACAACGAATGAGATATTTGGTCTTCTTTGACTCATAAACCACAAATGTGAAATGTCGCTCAATGTGGTATTGCTTTATCACATTTTTCATGACCTGTTTAGTTTCGAACTCCTGCCCAACATATATGGCATTATCATTTGATGCAGGCATATTCCCTATAATGCCAGGGAATTCAGAAGCTGGTGTAATGACATCCCAATCAAAAAGTTGTTCACGAGACATTCCTCCAACTAAGGAACTCAAAACTGAAGGCTGATTACCACTAACTGGTGGATGTAGTGGATGTCTGTCTCTCAAAGGAACCTCATAAGGTTCATTTCCAACCACATCATCTCCTGCTGACTCCCCAGATTCTTCTTCCTCAGATAAACTTTCTTGCACTATATCAGCACAGAAAGGGATGTCATCTACATTTCCTTCCAAATTTTGATGATATTCCTCATTACATTCTTCCACAGGAGTCGTATGAGAAGGAGGCAATGCAGAAGACTGTTGTGAAGGACCGACTTCTATAGAGGTCACAAAGCATGGTTCTGTAGTAATCGATTGCACCACATCAATATCAGAAATGACAATAAATAATTCCATCAAACCATTAATACACTGTTGCCTGAATAACTGAGAAGCCTCCATCCAATCCTCATCATCGACTATAGGGTAGTCGCTGTGCCACATACGCTCAGGATATTGAAGATGTCGGTATCTAATTGAAGTTATTTCTTGTCCTGCACTCAATTTTAACCGACTATGAATCTTATTACGAACTGCATCCAATGTCATACAACCATGGAGATTTACCACTTTGACAGGTGGCACACTGTAGCTAAAACCCTGCTCGGTACAAATTACCTCACCGTTGCAATATATTTGAGCAGACATAATTACCTATTAAAAAAATTTTAAAAATATTATACACTACAGTAAAATTTTAAATTATTTAATTTGGTTTTGAATAATTGATTATCTTGAGACTTTTTTATGTATTGATTTATCACTGTTAAGGTATAGTGATTGTGATTTTAGCACAAAAGTAAATTTAATATAATGTTTCATAAAGTTTGATTACTTATGAATATATAATCATGACTTGATCTTGAGACTTGCGATTAGTTTATCATTATCAGATAAACTAACCACAATTTATATGAGTAAACTCCTATCTCTATTATCAAATATTGCAGCAACCGCCAATCTCCTGTCAAATAGCAACGCCACCTCTCGAACGAGTTCTCAAATGCCTCTTCTTCGACACCTCTTCGGGGATGCCTCTTCGTCGACACCTATTTGGGGCGTCAGTCTTTTATTTACAAATTTACTCACATGCATGTGAGAGGGTCTAGGGGTATGAAATACATAAATTAATTTAAACGGACACGCAGGTCCTTACACTTACTGAGAGATGACTCGCAGGTCATCAATACCAAAAAAATGCAATTATTACAAATTGAATAACAACATACACAAAATAAAACATGCAATTTCAATTATGCATGGTCGGTCATCTCAAGATCAGTCATCACTCATACCGTGTTTTTTGGTATATTTATTATATTATCCGTATTATATAAAATCTATATTAAATACTACACCTATTTTACAAAAATTTAACTTCATGTGTGTATATATATATATATATTTATATTTATTAAAAACATTAAATAAATTTTATTATAACTGATCTAATTGAGATTTACATAATAAACACTTTTGTTATTTTAAATTTTATGAAATTGTAATGTTTTTTGGTCATTCTTCTACTTTTCAAAATATAAGTAAATATATCTTATACTTTATTGATTAAAAATATTATTACTAGTAATTAAAAGTAATTTAATTTACACTTACATCAAAACCATCCATTAAAATAAATTTCTCCAACATAAATTACTTTTTCTAAACATTAAAAAGTTTAGACATAACATAAAACATTCAATATTTAGACAACAGAAATTCAAAAAATTAAATCATACGAACATTCAACATCAAGAAAATTAAATCATACAAAACATTTCATGCATAACATATGAAATAAATAAATCATACACACAATTACACATACAAATGAAATAAATAAATACAATTAAACATACAAATGAAATAAATAAACACAATTAAACATACAAATTATTAAATAGAAATTTTACCTCAATAAAAGCAGCAAATATTTGTTGAGAAAGAATTTCTGCAGGGCTTCGCAACGAAAATCAGAGGAGAACAATGGGTATTGGGGGGGGGGGGGGGACCCTCCTTTTATAACTTCTCTCGGCCGGATGCGTGAACGCTGTTCACGCATCCTTCAGCTCGTCCGCGAAGGATGCGTGAACGGCGTTCACGCATCCTTCGCCGCGGAGAGAAGCGTGAACGCCGTTCACGCATCTTTTCCCGCGCAAGGATGCGTGAACGACGTTCACGCTTCCTTTAGCTGGTCAGCAAAGGAGGCGTGAACGCCGTTCATGCATTACCGTCGGGGTCCGGGATGCGTGAACGCCGTTCACGCATCCCACGCCGCGGAAGGATGCGTGAACGGCGTTCACGCATCCCGGACCCATTTTTAAAATTATTCGAACCCTATACCCTTCTTTCAAATTTTAATTTTTTAAAAACCCAAATAAAAAAATTACTCGGTGTGGTCTCCAGAGGGGCCTCTCTCTCCCCGTAGGTCCCTTCTTCTCATGCGGTTTGTCTGATTTGAAATCCGGGGTGGGTTCTTCCATGGCTTGGATCTAGTCGTTTTCAGCCCAGAGCGGTGTTGACTGCTCTAACATACCCGAATCCCCTATACGGTGATGCTTCATATACATGCTACTGGATCTTCTAAGTCCTAGGTGATGAAGATTTGGCCTCATACTCTTTGGTTTGTCCTCCTTTTCAGGTTGTCGCGGATATGTTTGATGGGTGCCTTGTGGTCGCGACGAGGTTCCGCTGGTCGTGATTCCAGCGGTGTTTTGTCTCTATGCGGTTGAATTTGTCAATTTGGAATGGTTTAATTATCGTTCTCATATTTTGTATGGCTGCTAAGGCATTGAATATGGTGTGTTTTAGATTTTTGATGTGTTCAGTGGATGTTGTTTGGTTTGTTTGGTTCGTTCCTGGAGGTGTGAAGTTGGTGCAGCTGGACATGATCACTTGGAACAGGCCCTGGAGGTTTTAGAGCTAGTGTTCCACCTTTGCAATTCTTTTCGGATTCGGTTGTTTGAGAGGGTATGTCGTTATCCATTGGATCGGGCCTATGCTTTGACACATGACACTTGCTTGCCGATTTGCATTGCAACGTTGGAGTGCTTCAACTTGATTTTATGCTGGGGAGGGGCTGCTCTGGTTTTCATCTCGGTTTTCACTCTTTATCCTTCATGTGTGATTGTTCTAAGTCCATGAAGTCATTTGGGTTCCCCCTTCTTCCTTTAAAAGGGGTTTTATCAGTAATAATGAAAATATTTGAAGGCCTTCGGGCCGTTGGAGGAGGATAAAAAGGTTGCGGCGATGAGAAATTTCATTAATACTATATACATCAAAAAAATTCCTTTTGAATATTTATAAATAATGATAAAAACAACCCTTTAACATTATAAATATTCCTTTAAAATCCTTATAAAAAGTCAAGTATACCATAAAATGTCTATAATACATCATTTTAGTAAATAAAAAGGACTTGTGAAATAATTTTGAAAAATATGGACATAAAATAAAAATATACATAACCAAAAGAGAAATAAATTCATTTTTCATTTAAACATTTCCTTTTTTGATTATAGTTCTAAAGAGAGAAAAAGTTTTAGGAGAACATGCAGACTAATTAAATATACAAATTAAAAGAAAATGGAAGGTTTTTATGAAAAATATAATATAATATTCCTTCAATGAAAAATATAAGAAATCCTAGAAAATATGATATTGTAAAATAAATTCTTACCTCTTTGGAAACTTCTAAATTATAATCCCTTGAAAGTGTAAACATGAATTGAAACTTTACCCACCATGAATAAATATATATTCATATTAAATACATCAAAGGGTTACTATATACACCACATAAAAGTAAATTGGTTTATAATTTTGTTTAAAGAATGCTAATAAAAAGACTTAAGAGGGGGTGAATTGAGTTCTTGAAATTTGTTGGTATTAGAAAATCACTCTATTTAAGGTATGGTAATTTATAATATTTTATTAACACATGAAATTAGTGGAAATAAGAGTATAAATAAAATATATAACATAGGATCTTTATAGTAGTTCATAGAAGATAAATCCCTTAGTCCACTCCACCAACGCTCAACTCCTAGAGCTTGGTGATTTTTAATTGACTTATCCTTTTACCAAGGACTTATATTGTATTTCATAGGGCATGAATGACTTATTTTAAGCAATTTAAAAATGGTACAATACTAGGAGATTTTATTGAACTCCATCAAGGCTATTATAGACACCAAACTTCAAGGTTCTTTTATCAGGAACCTTTACACTTCCCATAAAAGGAAAATATATAAAAGCTTACAGATGAGGCTCACTGTTACAAGATAAAACTAACATAATAGAAGAAATATCACAAATAAATAATAATAATGAAAACCAAATCAAGGATATTATTTTAAAATAATAATATTATGATCTTGATAACACAAATATAGATAACTTGCATCTTCTTCTTCTTCCTTAACTTGAAATAGAGTAGAAACACAAAATATTCATGAGAGATATATGAGAGTGAAAATGGTTCTATTCATATGTATATTGTATATATTTCTCATCTTCACCACACTAAAAAATAACTGAAAATATTCTATCTTAATTTCACAACATGGGATCCATAAAATTCGATCTTGGAATTAAATTTTAGATGTCTTTTTCTCAAAAATACATTGGCAATAAGACTAAGTATTAAATTATCTTTGTATTATTTTCTTCTCTTGGTACTTATAACCATTTTATAATTTATTTTACCATAAATAGGTAATAAAATATTTAATTTATTAAAAAAAACACAAATTTACACTAAAATTATACCAATGGTAATAAATACCAGGTTACAGAATGACATAGCCTGTTCTAGATCATCACGTAGTTGAATTCCACTAATTTGAATTAACGTAGCTGAATTTATGCATTTTTAAATTATTAACGTATCTAATTTTACCATTTATCAAAATTATATATCTATTTGTAACCATGTATCTAATTTCTCTACGTATCCAATCCACATAGTCAATTACTCCACATAACCAATTCACATAGTTGTTTGATTAATATATTCGATTACTTATGTAGAGAAATCTTTGATATAGGAAATTTGCACATAGAAACATTAATAATGTATGTATTTTATATACGAATTTCCTTCACATAGCTGATTAATGCATCCAATTTCTCTATACAGCTGAATCTTCATGTTACAGATTTCCTCATATAACCGATTTTATATACTTAGGAAAATTTCAGTAAACTTCCAGAATTTTCAGAAATAACAGTAGAATGTCTTAAATAATGATAAAACCTAATGAAGACACCTAAAAATATCATCATAAATATATAAATGGTATTTTAGATCATCAAAACATAAATTACATGGGATGTACTGTAACAACATTAGTAGTCAATCAATCACCCCTGTTTTGTTGATAAAAAATATTATTAAACATTAAAAAAGAAATTTTAAAAGGTTTTACTCGATTGTATAGAAAACTATATAATATAGATATTTCTATTAAAATTTTGTGTTTATCATTTATCTACACAAGTTTAGTTATATATTTTGGGTATACTTCTCCCCCTTTTTGTGTCATTCAAAAGGATAGGAATGAAGAGGAAAAACACAACTTTTTTATCACCTGAATGTATGAAATAATGAGATTAAATAGTGAAATAAAATTTAGAATTATGGAAATAATAGAATTATGTAAAATATAAAATAAAAAATTCAAGAAAATAAATAAATAAATAGAAAATTAAGTGACAATAATCACTAAGAAACACATAAGAAACAGATAAAGAAGTATTTAATTAATTATCAACATTGGTACAAAAATAAATATTCTCAACACACAAAAAATTATATATACAAAACACTAGTCAAAAGGCCTTCTCTTATGAATATGATAAAATAAATAAGGAGGTTTGGGTGGTGGTTTCTTGAAGGGAGGAGAGGTTGAATTGGTAGATATAGGGTTCATCACTAGTGGTAGAATAACTCTCCCAACTTCTACAGTAACATGATATTCATATCCAACTTATGATATGTCTCTTGGATTGTAAGAATGTTGGAAAAGAACTTTTTATAATATTTCCTAAAGCTATACTAAAATAATATGAACCTGAAGGGGGGAAAAGTCATGTTTTTTGAAGGTCCCAAAGGTGAAGCTTCTTAGTTAGACTGTTATACAGTGAGGGTAGTATAAAATTTATACTATTCTTTCTTATAGATACTGGATGGATTATAAATAATATCCACTATATTCCCAATACCTCTAAAGGTATCTGGTGGTTCCATGCTAAGATTTTTCTTTCCAATCAAAGAAAATAAGGCATAAAAATAGATATCAATTCTCTTTATGATTTATTATTTGCATGAATCAATAATGGAATTAGATACCTCTCTAAGTATTTGGGAAATAGTTGATTGGCCACTATTCAAGATACCTATAACAGATTCAATCCTCTAAGTAGAAATACGTTGAGGAGAACTAATCACGGAAGAAATCTAAGAACTAGATGAAAAAAATGAAATCAATATATGTAGCTTATTTTGAATATGGTCTACTAAAACTTGAAAACTGATTAGTCTACCTTCCAAAGATTTCATATTGTAATCCACATAGACTAGTTCCTCCACTATAACTTGTGATACCTCAGGAACAACATTATAAGGATCTTGAGTAACTAATATATTAACAATAGTAACAGGTGAAACAAGACCAAATACATCATGATTAGTATAAAATGATCTCATTTAAGTAATAAGATTGAGATTCTTGTAGACAACAATATCTATTTCTATAAAATAAACTGCAACTATTAGAGTTTACTCTAACTCTAAAGAACTGAAACCATCTTTTGAAGAGTCTATGTACATGAATTCAACCTCCTCATATATCTTGTCTAGCATATTTTCAAAGCATTGATGATTTATGGTTATTAGACTAATCAAACTAGAAATAATACCTTGAATATCCTAATATAATCACACAATTTCCTTTATCTTAATACTCATATAATCTTCCAGACATCTAACCATGTCATTCAAATACATATCAGTCCCAACACCAATCCTTCAAACAACTTCTATTATATCTTTGTAACTAGTTAGTAGATCCTTTTTGAACTCTTCCAACAGGATATATGTGAACATATCACACTGTAAATATTGGATCTAAGAGACACATAATTCAAGTACGAAGATAGAATGTCAAACCGATTTTGAATCTCATGAACCAATAATGTTTTTGAGATTTTTGTGATAGAGGGATGAAACCTCTTAATAAAAAAACTGGATTACCCCAAAAATTTTAAAGGTATGTAAGTTGGAATACAGATCTATTCTAAAATATTAATCTTATCTAAAACATTTTGAGATATATTTTATTGAACAATGTGAAGATTATGAATCATTTCCCTTTGACACGACATAATAATACCTAGAACATTCACTGTATATTTGGTAGCACAAACTTCTCTAAGTCAATATACTTGAGATTTTACTACTTTAACTTTCTGATTAATCACATCAAAGAACACAGGTTTAATATTTTTGATCAAGATTATTTGAGTGGTCCAAATCCTAGTCAACATATAATATATTATACAGAAATTGAATTCTATTTGATATGTTTTATTTTATCCTTAGATGATATAAAAATCTATTTCAACCCATCATAATATACTATGAGATTATTAAATTCACTCATAATATTAGAGGAAAAGTCTTACATACCATAACTTTTAGAAATATAACTAATTTATGGTGCATCCTATTTCACATGATAAGGTGATGAAGCAACCTATAGAGTATGGGAATGAACTGCAATTTATTCCAAGATCATATCCCCATATACATATCTTTGAGTAGGTGGTCTAGGTGGGATTTGATTATCTATATGATTCTCAACCTCATCTTATACTCTCTCTTAAAAAACTGGAACACCTAGAATAGTTTCAAATGTAATATCTATAAGAGATATATCAGTTGTCTCAATAGTTGGATCAACATGATTAATAGATTCTGAATCTCTAGAAAATTCATCTTCTTGGATTTGGAATTCCTCTTCCATAGAAGGTATAATATCTAGAACTTGAGTTAGTAGTCTAGAAAGTATTATCTCATGTACCTACCTAACTAGAATTGTCTCAACTGATGTTGTATCCCTAGGCAGTGAGGTTTGGGATGGATCCCCCTGAGCTGATGTAGGAGGTAGTATAACCACCTGAGCTACACCTTCCTATACAAAAAGACTTAATGAATTTTATGTAACATCACAACTATAGACAAGGGTCTTCAATAACACCACTAAAAGGGTGTTGCTATTGTGACATTCATAACTTATCCCTCATTGAGATCAACGTCCTTATTCTTTAGATCATGATAGTTGATCCTTTCATAGGGATAATAACTTTACTTCCCTTTCCATTAAAAATAGTGACGCATAAAACACATCACATAGAAAAACAAATTCATTTTAACATTTTTATTCAGGACATATAAGAGGAACATGTCTTAAAATAACACATTTTACATATCTTTAGCTTTTAGGGTAATCCCAATCTGAATGAACATACAGAGAACTTTCCATTCAACATCTATTTCCTTTACAACTTTCTTCTTAAAATCATAGGTTCCAAACAAGAACTTGAAAACCTTATTTTATCCCACTAAATTTGTACCAACTAGAGTCTAGCTAATTCTGAACTCACTCTCACAATGATATTGAAAGACTTTATCCATTTATATTGAATAAATGAGCATGAAATTCCCATTCATGTTTGATGAAGAAACATCCTATGATTCCCTGAATTGAAATTATATATTCCTCATAAACTCATTAACCTCATCCTCAAAGACAAAACCCAACTTATTTTAATCATAAAATGAACTCCCACCCTTTAAACTAAAATAATTTATTTAGTAACATTTCATTAATCTTTATCCAATCCATATCCATGATTTTTCCAAAAAATAATCTACATAGAACACCACATAACATAGATTTATTAGAAGAACTAAAAATAAAATCCTCACCTCTCTTAGACTTTCCCATCATAGAAGGTTGGTAGAATATTGAGAGAGAATCTATAGAGACAAATGAGGCAAAGGGTGAAAGTTCAAATTCTAGAGGAAGAAATGTAGGCAGAGGGTGAAAGAGTCGAGAGCTGATTTGGGCTCTTAGGTCACGTACCCAATTCTCAAAAGGTATACATACTTGATATAGAAGTTGGGTTTAATTATTAATTAAAATAAATAAATAAAGAAAAACTAAGAACATTTTTAAATAAGGAATAAATTTTGCAAGTTATTTAACTAATTAATAATTTTATAGTAAATACTAAAATTAAAACATTATTAAGATAAAATAAATTAAAATAAACTAAAATAAAAAATCATTTAAATTCCAATAGCCTCAATTTTATTTTAATAAAATAAAAACATTCACATGAAAGTGGATTAGTGAAAATAACCTCTAATTTGTTCTCATTAGTGATAAATTTGAGATTGATATCACATTTTTGAGTGTGATCTGTCAAGAAATGATGCCTATGGCATATATACTTATTTCTTGATTGATTTATCAGATTATTTAAAATTTTGATTTCCCTGGTGTTATTAAATTTGATTAATACTTGATTATAACTAAATCCAAAATCCATTAAGGTGTGTTTCATCCCCAAAATGTGTGCATAAAAACTACTAGAAACTATATATTTCACTTCAGGAATAGATAATGAAAACGAGTGTTGCTTCTTACCAAAACATGATACTAGGTATTTTCCTTGAATGTGGAAGGTTACTAAAGTTATTTTCCTATATAGTCTATAATCACCAAAGTTTACATTATAGTATGAGGTCAAATTCAAATCATAAATTATTATAAAAAGTAAGGAAAAGGATGTTGTTTATTTTCAATACCTTAAAATTCTTTTGGCAGCTTTTAAATGATAATATTTGGGATTTTATTAGAATCTATCAAATAAGAATACTCTAAACACAATTTTAAGTCTACTAGAACTTAAATATAAAAAATTCTCAATTATTCTTTTGTATAACTTGTTGTCTACTAGTTTCCTAGCTTCATCTATGTCAAGGTTTCCATTAGAACTCATAAGAGTTTTATGTACTTTCCCTCTTTCGAGTCCAAACCTTTTAAGTAAGTAAAGTATGAATTTAATTTACTTTAAGACATTCCTAAATGATTTTTGATAAATTTTTAAACCCAGAAAATAATTTGAAAATCCCATAATTCTTATTTAAAATTATTTCTTCATAAGTTTTGGAAATTCATTACACAATTTTTTATTTGTAAAAACGAAAATCACATCATCAACATATATTTGAAGTAAAAAAAATCTGAAGATTAAATTTTCTTTAAAATAGTAGGATATTACATTCCTACTAAAAATCTATTTTATAATAGAAAAGAACTTAAACGTTCATACCAAGCTCTAGGAACTTGTTCAAGGTTATAAAGAAATTTGGTATGTTTGAAAACCAAATTTGGAAAATGTGTATTTTTAAAGAAAGGAGGTTTTTTAACATAAAATTCATCCATAAGAAAACATTTTAAAAACATATATTTTACATAAAAATGATATAATATGAAATTCATGTGTGATTCATAGGACAAGATATTCATATTGGATCTTATTCTAGCTAAAGGTGAAAAATTATATTTATGATCTATACCTTCCTCTTGGTTATACCCTTTAATGATTAATTTATATTTACTCTTAGTGATCACAACACAATAATCCTATTTATTCCTAGAAACCCATTTTTCCCTATAGAAATATTTTCATAGGGTTTATCAAATAATTCATATACCTTTTTGCTCTTGAACAATTTGAAATTTTCTTGAATAGATAAAACCAAGTTCTCATTAACTAAATGTTCTTCTATAGTTTTAGAATCTATTTGAGATAGAAAGGAAGAAAATTGTACAAGGTTTACTAAACTCCTTCCAGTACCAATACCATTATCTAAGCTTCATATTACAATTTATAAGTGACATATTTTAAAGGTTTTAGGATATCTGGGCAGAACACTTTCTGGTTCACTAGTATCCATCATATCAAAATTTGGTTCACTAAAATTAATTTCCAAATCACCATCCTTTTCATTATCAAAGAGAGGTTCAAGTGTCATGTTTTCATAATAATAACTTAGCTCATGCACTTGATTCATTTTATGATCAAAAGGATCAATTTATTCAAACTTCACATGAGTTGATTATTCAAAAATATTTTACTATTTTCTAAAAACTCTATATGTATTGGAAGTAGTAAACTAGCCAAGGAATATTCCCTCACCATCCTTTGGATCAAATTTACCAAGATTAACCTTGGTGTTCAGAATGTAAACTTTTCTTCCTAAAAATCTAAAGTATCCAACTTTTGGATTTATATTATTATATAGATCATAGAGTGCTTCTTTCAAATAGGTATTATTAATTCCCTGTTTATAACAAAACATGATGATTTACAACTTCAGACCAATATTGAGTTGACAAGTTATAATAACATAACATTATAATAGAAATTTCTAGAAAGGCCTTATTACTCCTTTCAAAAACACTATACTATTGACTTTTAACAATGGAATAAAAAGCATATTCGATTCCATGTTTTGAAAAATATGAATTTAAGTGATGGTTTTCAAATTATCCCCCATTTTTACTTCTCAAATAAATATTTTTTGCATCATTCTCTTTTTAAATCAATTTAAAAAGTCATATAAATATAGAATAAGTTCACTATTAGCACTGAAAAAGAAAACCCATGTAAATCTAGAGAAATCACAAACTAACACATAAACAAAATATTTTCCTATTATTATTTTTGTTATAGATGGCCTAACAAATCAATGTGAACAAGTTCTAGTGGTATATAAGTAACAACTTATTTAATAATTTTAAAAGATAAATTGTGTTGGTTTCCCATTTGGTATGCATCACATAGTTTCTCTTTGTTAAATTTATATTGAGGTAAATATGAAACTAAATTTCTTAAGGAAATTTTTCTTAATTAATAAAAATTACAATGTATTAGTTTTCTATGCCAAATCCAAGATTCATTTTTTATATAATTTAAACAATGCACTTTTTTTCTACTAAAATAATTACAATATAGAGTATATACTTTCTCTATTCTAGGAACTTTAAATATAATGGTTTTAAATTTGAAATTAAAATAGTCATTATTATATAAATTTAAAAATAAACTTCATTAAAAAGTTGTGAATTTATTATTATATTGTTCTTAAATTATTCCCCATATAAATATTTGTTGATGAGAACTGAGCTTGGATTACCAACTGATCCATGTCTTATAATCCTTCCTTTGGTATTGTAAACAAAAGTGTCATAACCTCCATTAATTTTTGATAAGGAGGGGAAACTAGAGATATATCCCCTCATATATCTTAGAAATCCCTTATCCATATACCATTTCTCATTCATTCACTTGTACTTTTTTACCTATAAAGTAAAATCAAACAAGAAATTGTTTTAGTACCCATATTATATTAGTTCTAGAAACATAATCAACTAAAGATTTGGGAATCAAAATATGGTTGTGATGTCTAGTAAATATAGAAATAAATTTTTGAAAAAGTTTTGAAAGGAAAGCATGTTTAACTTGAAAAAAATGATAATTTATTTAAGCGAAATTATTAACATAGTTCCCTAATTCTCCATAATAAAAAAAATTAAATTTGGAAAAGTTTTTATTCTTAGAACTAGGCACAAAACTATTTTTATAAAGATTTGATTTTTAACCATTAAATTACATTCAAAACATATTTTTCTAGACTTTATTATTTCCAAGAATTATATTAAAGTAATTTTTACCTTTTTTAAAAACACTTACAACATATTCAAAGTCATGGAATTATTTTTTAAATCTTCTAATCTTGTGAACATATTCAACATAGGAAACAATAGAATTTTCATGTTTTGTTTTTGAATCTCATTTTTTTTCTTGAAGTCCATTTTTTACTAACAAAAAAATCATAGGAATTTTTGAGAGTCTTACTCTTTTAAGAATATTATAATATTCATTTAATTGTTTAAAAATGAAGTTTTCATTTTCTGAATCATATTTATAATAAAAAATAATAAAAATAATGTACCATATATATGTATTACATAAACTACATATTAGCCTTTTTATTAGATATATTATCTTTAGAATTTGAGCTTGAATCACGACTAGTGTCTTCAAAAGTTATCCATATTGATTTTATGGATTTCTTGGATTTATTATTTTAGATAAAATTCTCAATTTTTTTTCTTAGAATTCTTATTTTATTAAAATTTAGGGAAGACTAGAATAATGGGTTTGAGATTATTACACTCATAGAATCTAACTTTTAGAGTTTCCATCATGCTTCTTGTACTTATTTAAGGTTTTCATAAAACATCTTATTTTTTGTAAAACTTTTTGAAATTTCTAGAAAACTGATAAATTTTATCATTTGATCCTGAATTTATTAATGTGTATTCTTTTATAGATGATTAATAAATATATGTACTCCTATTTTTCTCTTAATCTTTAGAAGTAGAAACCTTCAATGCAACATTTCTCTTTTTCTAAATCTTATACTCACCTAACTCAGCTTATATTTTAGCTTCATACATTATTAGTGTACCAATAAGATATTTTATTTTAAAAGTTTTGATATATTTGGTTTCTTAATGAAATAAAATATTCCAAAAAATCTAGGTGGTAAAATTCTTATTGATTTTAAAATCTTGATCTATTTCAGAAATGGGTTTCCCTAAAGAAAAAACATTATTTAAATATTCAGTAAGTCTTCCATTCAGTTGAATGATGCTTTATAATTCTATCATTCTCAAAGTATTGAACATAATATTGGAAGTATTATATTGAAGATATCTTACATTATATATTCCTTCATAAGATACTAATATGGTAGTCCACATCTTATAAGCTTTTTCACATTGTGAAACTAAGTTTAACTCATCTGGACCTAGCCACATATGATAACATTCATGAATTTAGAGTTTATGCCATAACTAGCTCTAGTGTTAGTATCCCATGTTTTAGGTTCAGTATTTGGAATTTCATAAGGCTTCATGAAATTTAAATACAACTTTAGACCAAGGATATTATAATTGATTACCATCCATTCATTCTAAAAACTATAATTTTAACTATTTATTTAGGGTGCTCTTATATTAGATATATATTATTTTTTATCACTCATAAAATTCATTTTCAAGAAGATATTAAGAATTCAAACTTTGAAATATAATAAATCAAAATTTACTTTCTCTAGTATAAATAATTAGTTAGGTACTAGACGTATAATGACACGAGAGGGGGGGAGGGGTGAATTGATTTCTTGAAATTTTCATTTCTTAGAAAACAACCCTCTTTATGGTATGATAAGTTATTATTTTTCTTAACACATTTAAGAATAGAAAATAAGAGTACGAATAAAATATATGACACATGAGATTTATAGTGGCTTGGAGAACAAAAATAATTTATACCACTCCACCAACTCTCAAATCCTAGCGCTTGATGATTTTCACAAGAGTAGTCATTTTATTAGGGGATGTCAGCCCTTTTCTCAAGGAATACATGATTTAGTACAAGAAATCAACACTTGGAAAAGTACAATAATATTTTACCAAAATACAACAAAGATTTTAAAAATAATATCCTTCAAGGATCTTTTACTAAAATCCTCTACACATAAAACTGAAGGAAATAATTTAGAATTTTATAGATGAATCTTACAGTTGTAAGATGCAACAAGCAGAAGAGAATAAATCTATAAGAGAAATAATAAGAATGAAAATTAACTCAATGATATTATTTTAAAATATATAAATGATGATATTTATAGTGTAGCTATTAATAACATGTATCTTCTTCTTCTTTATCTCTAAATAGAGTAGCAACATGAAATATGCATGAGAGATAGATGAGAGATGAAAGTGGTTCTGTTCTTATGTATATTATTTGAATTTATCTTCTTAACCAAACTAAAAAATAAATTGAAATATCATCTCTTAATTTCAAAGAATTAGATCCATGAAGTCCAGTCCTAGAATTAAATTCTAGATGTACTTTTATTGAAAATACATTGGCAATAGGACTGTGAATTAAATTATCCTTGTATTATTTTTTTCTCTCGGTACTTGCAAACTTTTTATAATTGTTTTTAGAATAAATAGGTAATATAATATTTAATAAATGTACTACAAAATTAATTTCCAATGAATTTACACCAATTGAAATTAATAAAATGTTGTATAATGATGTATCCAATTATAGATCATCACGTAACTAAATACCACTGATTTGAATTCACGAAGCCAAATTAATTCACATAGCTATACTTCACACAACCCATTTTATCACGTAGCCAAATCAAAAAGTCATTTGGAACCATGTATCCAATGAAACTACATATCCAAAAAAAAATTTGATTACTACCTATAACCAATTCACATAGTCGTTTGAGTGACGCAACCGATTGCACACATAGGTGATTTATCAATGTGGGTGGTTTCCACATAGTAGTTTCATAACATAGCCATTTAACATAGGAATTTACATCATGTAACTGATTTTTGTTGTGATGTATTTATTTTGTTGAATATTCACATATCTAATTGCCTCATGTATCTGATACTCCATATATATAAAATTTTTAGTAAACTTCTAAAATATGAATAAATATTAGTGAAATGGATTAATTAATGATAAAACATAATGAAAACACTTTAAAAAACATTAGAAACATATTAAGTGTATTTTAGATCATTAACATGTAAAGTACTTAGGATATATTTGGACAACATTATCACCCTAATAGATAATACCAAATTTGTCTCAATGGAGTGGAAATTGTGAAAAAAAATCCCTTTTAAAGATCATATCATTGATGTAAAAATTAATAAATCAAGTTATTATGTGTGAGAAATATAAATCTACAAAACAATAAGTGGAAATAAATCATAATATAATTATATTTCATATCGTACACAATCATGGCATAACATATTCAATAAAGTATAAGTTTAACCTAATGAATGGAAATTGAGTTAAGAAACCCTTTACCTTACACTTCCACTTTATTGATAGTGCATTATACTTCAGTACAATGGTTTTAAACATATTTTTTTAAAAAGAGCCATTTTTATATTTATAATATCACATATTATCCACTTATAACTTCTTATCACCTATTTATCTACAATATTTTATTATTATCATTTCTTCAAGTGTTAATTGCTTAGTTTTCTCATGTATGTTTCATCGAATATGTTCCAGTTCTTATATATAGTTTATAATTTAATCATCTACATAATGATATTAATGCTATAACTATAATTTTTTTCATTAGATACATTTTTATAATCATTATCGAAAGGTGGAGATAGAAAAATGAATACGATGTTCCTAGATATTATAGGCCATATGCACATATGAATAATCTTTTAACATTTCTACAGATAAATAAAAAATTTAAATAATAATTTAAATTTATATAATAATTATTATGTCCTATCTATCTTATATATTTATTAAATATAAACTTATTACCATCAATGTAAGTCAAAAATTTAAAACTAATCACATAGCTTCATGGAGGTGGTAATCTACACGTACGCATGAGCGATGTTATCATTTTACAATGGATGGAAAGGTAAGAAGGTAAATCATATTATATATTTCCAGAACCATAATATATTGGTAAATATCCTATATAATAATTAGTTCCATATTTATAACCATACAAGAAATAATGCTGATGAAAAAGGAATTACACTGCTGTGTGGTGACGATATGTCGTATGTATATAGGGGAAATGTTTTCCCTTTACATATAAAAAAGAGGTGGAAATGGTGGTTGAAACATAATCATAAAAACATATTAGTGTATTTATTATACTTTATTTATCATTTTATTATTGTTATAACTTGTTTAAATAAAGTATAAAAAGAAATAACTTGAAAGAGTCTATAAAGATGATTACATATTCTTCGATATACTTCTATTAGATACCTTATTAAGAAGCAATGGAAGGGAATTTTAAGAATACAATAAACTATAATTCAGGTATGAATAAGTTTAGAATATAATTAGTATCGGTTTGGTTGATATAGGTTTCTCAATGTGATGTAAATAAGAGAGGGGAGTGGTGTCCTTTTATATATGTGGTGGATGTCAGACTTGTAATTTTTTAATGTTTTCAAATATTATTAAGTTAATTTCTTGGAAAAATGGATACAAAACAAAATATATTAGAAGGTGAAAATGGTAATGTAAAAATACAACGAAACAATTTAGTTTAAGAAAGTGTTTAGTTTATTTGTACCCTTATCTTTTTAGATTAACCCATGATAAACCCGTTTTGACCTTTATCATGGAAATAATTTTTTCAATATTAAAGGGTTTTAATTTTACTTATAAGGAAAAATTATATCATTAATGGAAAAGGGATTAAATATTATAAAATTTAGAATCCTAATTTTACTATTTTACTATTTTAAATATTTTTAAATAATTTAATAAAATTTTATTTTCATAAAATATCATTAATGTCATTTTTGACAATGTTCATTTAATTTCACTTTAAAGACATAAATATAAAATATGAATTTGAATATAAACTCTTTAAACACACATTATACATTATTATTAAATATAAAATTCATGTGACACCAAAATTCATCAAAAATATTTCACTTTTTAGATTTTTAAAATTATTTACTTTGATTTTTCTACTCCTTACAGAAGCACTATGTCAGCATAGTGTAAGCTTTTATGGTAATTACACCATTACTAAAAATTAAATATAAATTAGAATAATAAAAATAAATTAATAAATTTAAAAATAAACTTTTATATTCATTAGTAACATATTATTATCCCTATGTTAACATATAAAATAAATTAAAAGAAAGTGAGTGACATTTTTGGAATTTTATTTACATAAAATAATATAAATGTCATTATTAAGGGAAAATGGAAATAAAATGAAATATCCTAAAATTTGGGATGGATATGGTCTAATATATCCCATAAAATTAAATAAGGGAATGTTTTGGGTTGATTGTGAGACATCATATCATAGTTTTAACCATGTTTTACTTATTTTCCTCTTACACTAGAGACAAATATTTACAATGGTTACTATTCATAATAATAAAAAATAAAAGAGAACTATTTACCAAATTTAGACCTACTGATTAAAAATATTATATCAATTTTTTATAATAAATCTCTATAATTATTATAAATCAATTTAAATATAAATGCGTAAAATACAATGAAAAAAAGTTTGCAAAAAAATGTGTTTTTAGGAAAACAATTATTTTTAATCAAAATAATGAATATTTTCAACTCAAATGAAATTAAATATATTATTATAAATAAAATTTATCATATTTAACTTTATGACCAAATCCAAAATGTAATTATATTATTAAATTACTTTATTCAATGAAATAAATGAGAGTATTTGAAAAATTAGTATTTCTCACTATTTACTAAAAAATAAATTGTTTTAGAAAAATAACAAATATAAAGCCTAATTTAATTTTGATATGACGATTTTAAAAATTATTTTTATTTTATAAAATATAATTTATAAAATTTTGGAAATTAGTTTTGTTTTCCTTACACAAAATACAATAAAATCATTTTTGAAGAAAAATGCATTTTGAAGCATAAAATGACTTCAATAAAAATTGAGTGCTTATTTACTAAGAATTAATTAATACATTTATATTTTTTTTAACCATTATAAATATATTTCATTATGATTTTACTCATATCTATACCCTCAAATTTAATGTATTTTCCACATTTAAAAAAGAATATTTTTATATAATATCTCATTTTTCTTAAATATCAATGTTGTGTGTTAAGAAATAAATTAAGATTAATATTATTTTAAACTAAATTTTTGGGGTGTTAAATTATCCCCTATTAAATAAATCATATCCTCAAAATTTTATCTTAGTTATCAATATTTCAATATTTAAAAATAGAGTTTTTGATAACTCATATCATACAGTGAGGTAATAAAACTTCTTTTAAAAAGGGGAAGTGGGAAGGATAAATGATACCTAAAATAAATCAGAATTATGTTCCCAGATAATGATAACATTGGTGGGAAGTTAAATTATATAAATGGAGGATAATTCTAATGTCCATGGAGTAATATAGAGTGAAATAGAGCATGGTCATGAGAAAGTCATCGACCACAAAACCGTAAATCAATGAGGGGTGTAAAGACAATAAATTCATCAAAATTGAAGGTAAAATAAATAAATGAATGAAAATTAATTCCATATATATCTAAATAATTAGAAAAACTAAAATTGTTAGAAAAATTTATCCAATATGGATAAATATAATATATTAATCTCTAAAACCTCAAAATAGCCTCTGAATATCAACTTAATCCCTTCCATAAATAGTTTACCTTAAGATTCCTCTAAAATATGTAAGAGAAAATTCAAAACCCAAAAATTATAAATTTTTTAAAACAATTATCCATAGATAATATAAAGTAACTTATAATGTAACATAGTAAACATGGTATTACCTAGTTCATATATTCTCTAGAATATACTGAGCATTTCCAAAAAAATAACATGAATCACTGAAAAACCACTAAAACACTTATATTATTCCACAATTAAAATCAATATTTATCCCTAAAATGAAATATCATAATAGAAAATAATATTCCCTAAAAATATATTGAGACACTTAGTCAAAAAATCACTTTCAATTCTATGGTTATCTATACAGTAAAAAATATGCTCCCAAATTGTAATAACCCATAATTACCTCAACACAAAATATAATATTAACCCTTGAGGGTATAAATAAAATTTAGAACATAATTTCATAATTAAAATTTGCTAAACCTTAATTAAAATTCATTAATTATCTGTAGAATAATACATATATATCAAAATACCGTCAATAAATATCAATACATTATAATTTTCAATACATTGGTACATCAATCATTCAAATTAATTTATAAAATTATAACCAAGATTTATTATTTTATTACATATTACTTCATTTATATAATTATAAATTTGAATCATATATAAAATTTCCTCAATATTAATCTAATCATATATTATTTTAAGGGTAACTGATAAAATAGATCATACGTCTTATATGTTACTTACAGATTCTTCATCTTCAACTATATAGAATATAACTTTTTATAATCCTTTATTCATATGACCTTACTGATCATTCTCCAGACCTTTCATTTTATAAACATTTTAATGAATAGTTTCTTTATCAATTTTCACTTTCTCCACATGTAAAACATTTTCATGTTCCTTTAAGACATTTCCCAAAGTACATATTCTTAAATTATTGATATGTTGGATATTGAATCCTTTTCCTCCCACATTCTTATCACATAAACTTACATAAAACTCCATATTTATATTATTATATATGTTAGGAAATTTAGTTAGGTTGAGATTATTAATCACGATATGAGATAGATAATTAGGAATAATAATAAGGTTTCACCTTTTTTCTCCCTTTTTATTTGGTTTCTCGTGAGGAAAATCATTCCATTTTCCATTACATTCAGCATTAAAAGAGTTCCTTCTAGATTCATCCGTTGAATGAAAAAAAAATTCATAGCATAAGTAAGACTAATCATAGTTTGAAACAACATAACCATGATAATAATTTATAGGATGTCTAAATCCTAAAACTTTTTTTTTCAATATATGAAACCTTAGGTTTAACCTAGGATATTTATAATCATGATATATTCAAATACGTTAAAATTGATTATATATAAAATTTGGATTAGCCCAAGAATATCCCATGGGAGTTTAAAACTAGGTGTTCAATAAAATCACACTCATTGATCAGGAGATTGAAGGCTGATATAAATTTGAACAACTCTTCTTGGGGTTAATACACCTAGATTCATTTCTTCCAAAACCATATCAACTTGTAGTATTCATATAGGGTTTTAATGTTAGGAAAACCACATAATATCTACCTAATTTTATTTATGATATTATCAAAAATTATATATATCGTTAAATTATTTAATTTGGTTATATTCCCAAATCTATATTCTAATAAATATATTTCCTAAAGTTTCTATTAGACTTTCAATAATACCAACTGTAAAGACCCCGATCCCACTAACCCAGAGTCGGTGGATACTTTATTTAATTTTAACTTGATCCAAGGGAAAAAATCCCAAAGGACCAAATAGTATAGTAGTTTTAAGGAAGTATAAAAAATGATTCACATTTTACATTAATAATAAAATATAAAAACATGGTGAAATAAAAATTTGATATCCTTGAAATAATTCAAAGACACCTTGTTCATATCCTAGGGAAATTAAAAAAAAATAAGGTCAATATTATATTCTTAATAAGGGTTACATAAAAAGATTATATAATGATTAAATAAGTAATAATAAATATTGAAAGTTAAATAACTGAAAACACATACCAGTTAATCAATAACTTAAGCATAAAGAATAAAATGGAAGGAATAAATGATGATCAAATAATTCCATATAAATAATCACATAATATTAAAACTTATCCATGGATATCACAAATATTAAAATAATCAAATGGACGTTAATAACTAATTTCATAATGATGTAATGCATCATTTATGACATCTTAAACATACTATTGAGACCTCGTCCTATGACATCTTACATAAATGGGTAAGGCCTTAACTAAATATTTAAACTAGTTTGTCTCATGAGACCTACCGATGCATTGAGGGGATATAAATGTCCATCACCATAACTTACTAAGTCCAATGAATTAATCATATATTTAATGATAAATTTAATTACTAAAAAATATTCCTTGTTAATAAATATCTGTATTGAGTATATGATATGAAATATTAGGATTTCCCCAGTCAATAAAGAATAAAAACACCACATATAAAAATAACATATGGTTTAGGAAATAAGAATATCCATGATTTAAATAACATGGATATATTTGATGAAAAATGACCAAAATAATGTAAATGATTCTAGATAAAGTTAATGACAAAAAAATCAATCAAAAGATGCGATATTCCCATTAATTTTTCTAAGAAGTTGATTTTGTAGTAAAATATTATCTTTCAGAGGATAAAATAAAATGAAAGAGAAAAATTTAAAATTAATGTTCATAAAATAATTTTTTTTATATCCATTTAATACTTTTATAATAATTTAAATATTGTAAAATAGTTGTAGTGTTGGAAAACTCTATTAAATCCTTATACGTGAAAAAGAACATTCCTTTTGACTCTTTGTAAAGAAATTTGAAAATAAAACTTTCAAAAAAACATTATAAATATCCCTTTTAATACTTTTAAAAAGTCAACAATAATATAAAATGTTCTTAATAAATAATTTTTATAAATTTAAATTAATTTTTAAAATAATTTTTAAAAATATGTTCAAAGAAGAAGAATATAGAAGATCAAAAGAAAAATAAGATCATATTTTCTTTTAAACATTTATTTTATTGATTCAAGTTCCAAAGAGGAGAAAATTTTGAAGATAACATGGAAAATCCTTAAATAACCATAGTATAATAAATTTTTTGTATTTTATGAAAAATCGACTGTAACATTCCTTCAACAAAAAAATCTAAGTAATCCTAGAAAATATGAGGTTGTAAAATAAATTCTTACCTCTTTCGTAACTTTTAAATTATAATCCCTTTAAAGTGTAATATTTAATTTAAACTTTAATCTTCATTAATAAATGTATATTCATTTTAAATATATAAATGGGGTTGTATTTACACTAAATAAATGTAAATATGTTTATAATACCAAATATATCTCAATAGAGTGGAAATTGAGATGAAACACCATAGAAACATCGTATCACTGAAGTGAACATTAATCAATGAAGTGATTTTTTGGAAAAAATATAAATAAAAAACAAGTGTAAAAATAATTCATAGTGTTATCGAGTTTTAAGTAGGATATTTCTTATAAGTACCTCACTTATCATCCCTTTGAGTATGAATTAGTTGTGAAAGAAAATTCCATGTTTTATGAAATATAATTAATCAGTGAAATGGTCTATGTAGTGAGTACATGGTGACCAATTCCCAGATGTTAGTTCGGTGAGTACAGCTCTATTCTGGAGGATTCCATGTGGTTTATTCCATGAGGTCAATTTCACAAGGTCAGTTCATAGAGGAGGAGTCCATGATGTTAGTTTATAGAGGAATCTCATGAAGTCTATTCATGAGGTTGGTCTTTGAAGGGAAGTACGTGGTCTTATGGGTTTGTACATAGAAGAGGAATGTAGTATATAATAGAGGTATGTGATGTAGATTTCACAGTATGTGAGGTGTTTTATATAGTTTTCAAGGTGTGTATACAGTGAACAATGTACTACATGATTTCTTCGCATAAGGAAATTTTGGTAAGGAAATTTCATATGAAGATATCATGTGGGTATTCTAGAGATCAAATATTATATCTGGGGTCTGTGAATGATCCAAAATAAGAAGAGGAGTTCCATAAAAGATTAAATCAACTTATCTAGTTTAGTTTAAGAAGAGAAGGCTTGAAGGAATAATAGAGAATATCCATTGATATATTTGTCCATGGAAGAGGATAAAGGGTAACTAGAAAATTCTATCATGGGGTTATCCTTATCCCAAGAAGTTGTTCTAGTACTATAATAGTGTGTAAGATACAAAATCAATGTTGTGTGTATGGTCCTTGGACTATCCCCTTACGGTGAACCAAGTAAAAGCATTGTGTTATGGGTATGATTTAATTTTCAATTTATTTAATCATTATAGAGTGAGGTTGTGAGAAAGTTTAATTGATAAAAAGGTTGAAAAAATTACTACCAACATGGGAACATGATCCCAAAGAATGTAAAATATCATAAATATAAATGTTTAATTTTTTTATCACCCTAATTATCCCTCTCTTAGGGTGTCTTGGGGTATAATAATTGGCATTAGAGTATGGATTAGTCTAACATCCAGAGATTTTATAAAATATATTATTTAAAATTAATTTCAATTATTTAATATATTGAATTACACACAATACATATTTTATCTTTCATCACATGCAACAAAATGTTTATATTTCATTGAATTCAACATTGAATCCCTTTGATGAATTATGTTACACATAAGACTGAGTCTTACTAGAAAATAATACACTATTAATATCATTTATTTAACCTAATAGTTATCACCTAGATTTTGGAATAGAAGGAATGGATATGATTAAATAAATTATGAAAAAATAATCTATACATGTTTGTAAAATTAATTCATTGGTTACTATTTAATTATAAATGAAAATAAATACCAATTGAATATAAATGATGTGTTTTTATGAAAAACTATTTTTAAGACCTAAATGAAATTTTTATCTTAAAATTTTCATTTAATCACTATTAGTTAAATATCTTAATTAAATTTATATGTTATATATTTAATCAATTTCTTTTAAATTCATTTGATAATATTTATAGGCATAAAGTAAGAATAAACCCAATTTAAGCATTAAAAGGGTGTATTTTTTTAAAAGGCAGTTTTCCACCTTTTAATGGTAAAATTTACTCAAAACTAAATTTTGAAACTTTTATAAATTTTTAATGAAATAAAATTCATTTTTAAAATCATAATACAAAAATTTAATTTGGTTTAATTTTTGGTATTTTTTTGAGAACCTTCATACTTTTTTGAATAGTGAATGACACTGAATTTTAATTGAAAACTACTTTTTCATATAAATAATTTATAGTGTTGAATTATATTTTTAATTAGTTTTAAATTACAATGAGACAAATTTTATATCATTTAATCCAATTTAGGTATTTGGAATAAATTTCACATTTAGTTTGTATATAAAAACTTAGAAAACTTTTTAACATATTCACTTTAAATACCCGCTTTGTTGTCCCATATATGATATTAATTTTAAATTTATTTCTTCCAATTATGTGATTGAAATTTTACAAAATGGATTCCATATTTTTAGTCCAAATTATTTATAATTTATAAAAATTTAAACTTAGTTTTTTTACAAAAATACTAGTGAAAGTAATTAAAATTAATTACAATGATTAGGGTAAACATTAGTTTACTTAGTTGTTAACTTTATATCTTAAGGGGCCAAATGACCTAAAAAAAGGTTTTATGGACATTATTATACCATATAACATCTTTTATTTAATTTATGTAATTATTTTAGGCATATGATGTAAGATATACCCCCAATAGAATTTACATTTTTATATTGAAAAGAATTCCACTCCCCCTCCATTATAAAAAGGAACTCACCCTCCACACTTTTTCAAACCTATAAAAACATTTGGATAATCCAAAACCTACCCAAATAATCTTTCAACATTCTTATCCTCATAATTTAAGTCTCAACTTGGGATAAAACCAAACCAGGTATGCCCTTTGGTGAAAATTAAATGTAGTTACCCAAAGAAGAGGTGACATTCTTCAACAAGCACTTTTGTTTTCTTTGATTATCCACCAAATAAATTATTATTATTAAATAATTATATAATAACCATAGTATAATAGATATTTTAAGATGTTTTTATATTATTGGATCTACCTAAACCTAAACAAAATTACATAAAATGGGTAAGTAAATCACCATTCGTGGGTACGACGAACTACCACCTCACGAAATGATGTCACTAATTTTTTCTTTACCACTTATTAAGGTTGGGAATCCTGATATAAATACTATTTTATATGATATATATTATTGTTATAATTTATTTTTAAATATGGAATTATTATATAACACATACCTTCATGCATTCCATTTTGTGGGAATACGATAACATCGTTTGTGGACGTATGGACTACTACCTCCCCAAAGCAATGTGATACGTTCACCCTTTACATGTAATTTTTCAAGGATGGGTTTAATAAACATATGTGATATAAATTAAATAATTATTATATTCATGAAATAATTATCTATCTATACATATAATATATCATTTTCTTCTTTCTATTTCATATGCTAAAAAAGTGATAACATCGTTCGTGGATGTGTGTATTACCACCTTCTCAAAGCGATGTGATTCTTCCTTTTTCATCACCACATCATAATAAAGATATATATAAGTGTATGTAATTAAATAATATTTTATTTATGATATAATGGTCATTATGGAAGGATAAATTTTAGTTACCTTCTTTCAATAATGATCATTGAAAAATGGGATCATTACTCATGTGTATGTACAACCTACCATTTCCATGATCATAACATTGTTTCATTTTTCATAACCATATTTCCTTATGATTTTAAAAGTATAATTTATGTAAAATTGTGATAATTATTTCATGTTTATTGTTTTGTATATATTTAAATATTGACCACATTGACCATAGTTGACATATCAAAGTTAGTTTTGACACAAAAATAGAATATGATCAAAACATCCGACCTAAAAATTATTGATTAAGAAATTGTATATAATTTTTTTGAAAGTTAAATAAAATAAATTTTAAAATTGTAAAAGGTTCTGAATCATGTTAATAATTAAAATAATTTTATTATTCAGGATGATAGAGGAAAATCATGACAAATCAAACTCAAGGTAAGGGATTCTTATCTCACTTATACATCCGTGAGGCATACACCATTTTCACCACTTTTTTCTTTCATATGGTGTATATAATACCAATATTATATTATATATATTTAATAAATTTATATTCATGGTATTTAAATTTTCATTTTAAGTGATTTCTATCATGGGGCTTATAATTCAAAAGTTACTCAACTAGTAAGGGATTTATTATCTCAATTTCCATTCATTGTGTTAAAATTCTTTATCATTGGTTATGTTATTCAAAGAATATGTGTGAAATGAACCATGACTTTATTATTATTTATTTAAAAATTATTTTTTATATTTAAAATTTCAACACATAATTATTTCATTGATTTATTCTCACTCTAATGATACGATCTTTGTAAGCATTTTATTGTCCCACTTTTATTTCTGTGAGATATATTCTATATTCACCACTTATTGTTGTTATGTGGTTTATATATTAACATAAATGAATTTGCAGATTTTTATCATTAAATTTAAGAGTTTTTATATCCTTTTTATGATATCTCATTCATAGGGTTTACGAATTCAGTGTTACCAAAGTAGTAACTTATTTGTTTCACAATTTTCCTTCTTCAAGATGTTTGTTATATTATACACCTATATTATTTTATGTGGTGTGTATAACTAACCTTTGACATTATATATAATTAATATCATTATTATAATGATATTCTAAGTTTTATTTTGTTATATTACTTAATGGGTCTTATGATTCAAATGTTTCAAGATGGTATGAGATAATTTGGAATGTTTAAGGGTTATTTTTATCATGAATGTTTTAATGATATTTTAATCATATATCCATTCATAAAAAAACCCTTTTTGTAAGTTATCCTCTAATGGGGATATTTTATATTGATACTAACCTATTTTATTTATGTATGGATTATGATTGGTTCAAGGATATTGTTATGGAAGATGTTTCATTTTCACAAGCTAACCATGTTTTAAAGATATTATTATGGAACCCATTTATTTATAATGGGTTAATCATGTTTGAAAATATTATCATTTAAACCCTTTATTTTACATAGTTTAATAATGTTTCTAATAATGTATCTAACAGATTTATATTGAACCCATTTATTTTCCATCGGTTAATCATGTTTCAAATATATTGAAAATAAATCCATTTCTTTTCCATGGATTGATCTGGTTATAAAAGTGATATTGGTGTTTCCTATGAGTTTATGATGAAATGAAAGATTTTAGGTGTTATGTAATTATATTTAGACATTTTATGGGTGTTTACATGATAAACCAATAACAGGTGGTTCTCTGATAAACCAATGATTAGTGGTTTTGTGATAAAACAATCATAGGTGGTTACATGCTAAACTAATGATGGGTGGATCCGTGATTTCCCTCCAATACATTGGGAATGTAAGTTGGCTATAAAGCTATTCTATTTTTAATAGTTATATGTATGGAATTAGACTCCATGTTTATTTCATTTATATGAATCAAAAGTATAATTATTTCCCAAGATACCTTTATGCATTATCCATGCTTTCTATCAGTTGTTAATGTTTATAACAATCTATATTGATATCACATGGCTCATGATTATAATTTTATATGACTCTTTCATTTTCCTTGTTTTAATACTTGATGATGCAGGTATTTATGGGAATGATTTATTTTTCTATTCTCTAATTCACTTTGATTATGTCATCATACCCTTATGCACTATTAATTCCCATCGATGAAATTCAATTGTTAATGGTTATGTTTACCCTTACTGAGCATCCAGGATCACCCTTATTCTATTTCATTTTCACTAGGTTTTAGAGAATTATGTTCCTTGAGTTATTTCTAGAAGGTATTTTTTATGGATGATGATGATGTTTTAATATGAAAAATAAAATATGTGTTTATTAGGAGAAATGATCATTTAAATTCATGTGAATTGGTTATGTAAGAGTTTGTCCTAAAACTCTAAAACTCTAAACCTAAAATGTCCTAAAATATGTAAGTGATACATGTTTTAATTTTTATATTGTAAGGTTTACATGAAAAAGTTGGGTCATAATTATCGGTATCAAAGCTGAGAATATAAAGTTATGGATTTCAGAACCGGATCCAGGAGTGTGGGTTTTGGCATGTTATTATTCATATCAAAGGTTAGTTTAGATATCTTTTGACATTAAGATGTTTTCATATGAGGTTATCACAAGAGTCATGGATACCATCATATGAATATAATATTAAGTTTGATCATATTTTCAAATTCTTGAGACACCCCACTTGATTTATTTAATTAGTAAAGATTTTGAGGTTATGAAAAAGATTTTTGGATGAATTTTTTATTGGTTGAGGTATTGTTAACCCCTAGGATTAACATGATGTGTTTTTGGGAGGATTTATTTTTCATGAGTAAAGGAAAAACTGATATCCCAAAGGCTGGGTAATAACATGTTTCAACAAGTAAGGCTACATGGCTTGAAATAATAATTAATGGTCAACAAGGGTGCAACACCCACCACTGTCTTATGCGATTTCCAATTTAGTTAGAAAATTTTTACATGTTAAGATCATTTTTATTTTTCATTAATGGATGATTTATCTTGGAATAATATATGATCAAATCCTTCTAATCCTTGGGTTTTGAACTTAGTTAGGAAATGTTTGAATAATTTTAAGGATATTCATTTATGTGATAATTTAGTTAAACTTTGGGTATTACTATTGAATTTTTAAAATTGGTGTATCATATGAAGGTTTAATCATTTTGGGAATTATCTTACCATGTGATAACCATTTTGGTTTTAGTTAATTTCTAAATATATTTGGAATATTTTGGGAATCCCTTTTATGGTTATGTGGTCTTTAAAAATTGATTTTTTGATTCAAGAATTAAAAATTCATCTTTAATACTCATAGTTTAGAGAGAAATATGTGATTTTAGTGGAAAATTATTAAAGGATAAAATTCTACTCATCAAGTAAGTATATTTGTTTATGTTTAATTTCTAGACTATAATAGAAATACTTTAACTTTAAGAAAAGGATATTGAAATATTTATTTTTTCATATTACCGTATTTTATAATGATAACAATAAATTTTTTCACAACTATTTGGTTTGTGGTTTTTTAATTTACTTCTTATTAAACAATTTCTCTATCACTCTTTATTATTCCATGGTAATTATTTTTTCCTTACAAATAAATATTTTAATTTCCCACCAATGTTCTCCCTAGGTGTAATACTAGTAATGTGTAACTTATAGTGACCTTTATGTTACCAAATATCTTGTTTTTAAGAGTATGTTTTATTAACTCGTTTTATTATGTGGGTTTAAATAAAGCAATTCTAGAAATGTTAATAATTTCATAACCAAGATGAATTTTGAGGAAGAAATTCATTTTGAGGGGGATAAGATGTAATTTCCCGAGATTTTATGAAATATATTCTTTCAAAATAATTTAAATTATTTTATAGACTATGTTACACACAATAATTATTTTATCTATCATTATAAAAAACACCATTTTTATCTTTCATTGCACGTAACATCAAGTCCCTTTGATGACTTATGTTACACACAAGCCCAAGTCTTACGAGACAAGAATATATTATTAATATTATTTGTTTTACAAAATAGTTATCACCTATACATTAGAATGGTGGAAATTAATATTATTAACTAAATTATTAAATATTAGTTTACAAATTTTTACAAAATGAATTCATTGGTTACGAATTAATTATAAATGAAAATAAAGACCAATTGAATAGAAAAGAAGTCTTTTTATGAAAAACTATTTTTATGACTAGAATGAAATTTTTATCTTAAAAAGTTAAATTAATCACTATTAGTGAAAAATATTAATGATATTTATATGTAATATATTTTATAAAATTAATTTAAATTCATTTGAAAAGTTTTATAGACATAAATTAAGAATAAAACCAATTTATGCATTAAAAGGGTGTATTTTTCGAACAGATTTTTTGCAACCTTTTAATGGTAGAATAAATTTAAAACTATACTTTTAAAATTTTAAAAATTTTATTTTAAAAAATAAAATTCATTTTTTAATGTGTAATATCAAAATTTACTTTGGGTTAATTTCTGGTATTTTTTTGTGAACTTTTATATTTTCGTGAATACTGAATGATATGAGATTTCAATTGAAAAATGATTTTTATATCAATACGCCATGTTGTTAAATTATATTTTTATTTTTTTATAAAGTATAATTAGATTAAATTTATATAATTTAAACAAATTTTGGATATTGGAATCAATTTCACATTGAAATTATATATAAAAACTTAGCAAAAGTTTCGACAGATTCAATTTAAAAACTCACTTTGTTGTCCCATCTTTGGGAATAATTTTAAATTAATTTCTTCCTCTAATGTTATTAGAATTTTTAAAAATAGATTAAATATTTTGAATAATAATAATTTCTAATTTCTAATAATTTCCTCTATGTTTTCTACCAAAAATATTAGTGAAAATAATTAAACTTAATTACAACGATTATTGTAAAAATGAGTTTACTTAGTGGTTAAATTTTAATCTTAAGAGACCAAATGACCTATAAACATTTCCAAAACCCATTTTATGGACATTATTAGACAATATAGAATATTTTATATAAGTTTAATCATTATTGTAGGCACATAATGTAAGGGAGACCTCCCAATAGTGTTTACATTTTTATATTTACAATAATGCCACTCCCCCTACACTATAAAAGGTTCTCACCCTCCTTATTTATTAACACCTATCAATCTATTTTGATCATACAAAACCTAAAAAAATAAGATCCAAAAATTCATACTCTAATTATATAAGTCTCACCTTGGGAGTAAATCAAACCAAGGAAGCCCTTTGGTGCAAACCAAATGGAGTTACCTGAAGAAGTGGTAACATTCTTCATCAAGAACTTTTGTTTTGTTTCTTTATCTATCCATTAAATTATTATTATTCCATGATTATATAATAAAATTATTCTCATAAATATACTAATATTTTGTTATGTTAATTTTTCTACCTAAACCTACACACACTTCTATCAAATGGGTAACGAAATCATATGTGTGTACGGAGAGCTACTTCCTCGCAAAATGATGTCGTTCATTTTTTCCTTTACCACCTATTATGGTTGGGAATTATAATGGAAATAATATTTATATAATATATATATATATTATATTTTAAATGTATTAATAATTCTTGAATTATTATATAACACATACCTTTATGCTTTCTATTTCATGGGAAGATGATAATATCGTTTGTGGTCATGTGGACTACAGGCTCCATAAAGGGATGTGATATGTTCACCCTTTACATAGAATGTATTAAGGATATTTTTAATAAAAATATATGATATAAATGAAAAATTTATTACATTAATTCAATAATTATCTATAAATAATTATAACATATCATTTTCTTCTTTCCTTTTCACACATTGAAAAAGTTATAATGTCGTTCGTGGATGTGTGGACTACAACCTCCTCGAAGCAATGTGATTCTTCCCTTTTCATCACCACATCACAAGAATGATATATATAAGTTTATATAATTAAATAATATTTTATTTATTATATAATGGTGATTATTGAGAGATAAATATTACTTACCTTCTTTCCAGAATGATTATTGATAAATGGGAGCATTACTTTTGCGTACGTATGACCTACCGTCTCCATGATCTTAACGTTGGTTTATTTTTCATAACTGTATTTCATGTATGATTTTAAAAGTATAATTGATGTTAAAATGTTATAATTATTCATGTTTATTACTTTTTATATTTTTAAATAAAGACCTCATTGACCATAGTTGACCTATCAAAGTCAGTTTTGACACATAAGCTGAATATGGTCAAAACATCCGAATTAAACATTATTTATTAATAAATTGTATATAACTTGTTTATAAGTGAAATAAAAGTCATAATAAACTTTTAAAAGGTTCTTAAAAAAGTAAATAATTAACATCAGTTTATTATTCATGAATATAGAGTAAAATCATGACAAATCAATCTCAAGGTAAGGGATTCTTGTCTCACTTTTACATCCATGAGACATGCACCATTTTCACCACTTATTTATTTTGTATAGTGTATATAACAACCCTATTGTATTATATATCATGAATAAATTTATATTAATGTTTTTTAAAGATTCATTTGAAGTTATTTATTTCATGGTCTTATAATTCTAAAATTACTCAAGTAGTATGAGATTTCTTAACTCAATTTACTTTCATTGGGTTAAACTTCTATTTAATTGGTAATGTCATGCCAATAATATGTGTGAAATGACCCATGAATTTATTATTATATTTTTAAACTTTTATTATGTGTATTTAAAATTGTCACACATAATTATTTCATTGATTTATTCTTACTCCAATGATACAATCTTTGTAAGGGGTTTTATCATATCACTTTTATTTCTGTAAGATATATTCCATATTCACCACTTATTTTTATTATTAAGTATATAAACTAACCATTAATGTATTTTAAGACTATTATAATTATATTTATAGGGGTTTACATATTTGTTTGCCGATATTTATTTCATGGGGTTTATAGTTTCAATTTTACAAAAGTGGTAATAGATTTGTGTCACAATTTTCCTTCTTTGAGATGTTTGTTACGTTATTCACCTATCATCTTTTATGAGGTGTGTATTATTATCATTTGAAATGATATATCATGAATATACTTATTCTTGTGATATTAAATGTTTCATTTAATATTATTCCTTTTTGATAATTATGATTTAAAATTTTCAAGGTGGAATGAGACACTTTGGAATGTTTAATGTTTATTTTATCATGAATCTTTTTAATGATACATTAATGTCATTCTCATTAATCAACTTTAAAAAACATTGTTGTTACTTATCCTCCATCGGGGATATTTTTTATTGACACCATCATCTTTGTTTTTTAGATGAATTATGATTTTTTCGAAGAGATTTTTATGGAATCCCTTTCATTTCCATGGGATAACCATGTTTTGAAGATATTTTTATAGAACCCATTTATTTTACATGAGTTAATCATGTTTTGAAGATATATTTATTGAACCCATTTATTTTACATGTTTTAATAATGTTTAGAATAGATTTTTATTGATCACATTTATTTTCCATGGGTTAATCATGTTTCAAAGAGATTGAAAAGAAACCCATTTCTTTTCCATGGGTTGATAAGGTTATAAAAGGAAAAATGATTGTTCCTATGAGTTTACAATGAAATGAAAGATTTTAGGTGTTTTGTAATTGTAATTTGACATTTTATATGTGTTTATGTGATAAGCCAATGATGAGTGGTTCTATGATAAACCAATGATGGGTGGTTACATGATAAACCAATGATGTGTGGTTACATGATAAACCAATGATGGGTGGGTCCGTGATTGCCCTCCATTGAATTGGGTATAGAATTCATCCATAAGGATATTCCATTTGTAAGAGTGACATGTATGGAAGTCAATTGCATGATTATTTCATTTATAAGAATGAATAGTATAATAATGTCCTAGGATACCTTTATGTGTTTTCTATGATTTCTATGCATTTATAATGTTTCCAACAATCCAAATTAATATCATGTCTCATGATTATTGATTTTGATGAATCTTTCCTTTCCCTTGTTTTCATACTTGATGATCTAGGTATTTATGGTTACGAGTTATTTTATGATCTTCTCCTGTACTTTGATTATTTCATCATACCCTTATACACTCTTAGTTCTCATTGATTATATTCAATTTTTAATTGTTATGTTAACCCTTACTTAGAAGATGATCTCACCCTTATATTGTTTCATTTTCCTCTGGTTTTAAATAATGATATTGAAAAATTTATGTCTATAATGGATTTAATATGGATAATGATGATGTATTAATGTGAAAAATAAATGGTTAGCTAAGTGGGAGAAATTATCTTTTAAAGTAATGTGAATTAATTATGTAGTAGTTTGTTCTAAATCTCTAAGACTATTAACCTAAAGGTCCTCTAGTATGTAATTGATCAATGTTTTCCATTTGATTTTTTAAGGTTTAAATAAAAAATTTGGGTCAAGATTATTTTCATCAAAGACAGGAATGTAAGGTTATGGATTTTATCATAGGATTTGAGAGTGAGGGTTTTGGTATGTTATAATTAGTTTTTTTATTCAACCACAAAATCTGTTTTTGGATTTGTTACTATCATGGATTCAAGGATGAGTCCTCTGGTTTTTAGTGGTTTTTTATTGTTGGTATAAGGAGACGATTATCTTCTATAAATCTTATAGAAATAAGTTTATGTAATTCATTATTCATGACACATATTTGACTAAGTGAAATGAAAGAATTAAAAATGAAGAGATTGAAAAAATATTGACATAATATTTATCTAATGTGGTTTATAAGAATACTAAATAGTGTGCTATTGCATTTGAGTTATAGAAATCTATGGAAACTATTTATAAAAATATCTATAATTGAAAATGATGTTGTGATGTTTACCTTAAGATAAGGTTGAAAAATTGGTCAAGATTAGAAACCAATGAACAAGGTTTCTAAAGAATGTATTATGACTAATGGTTAGAAGAAAAATAAAATCATAAGAACTTTATGGAGTTGCACTCTTCAATTAAGGAAATTAACTACAAACTTATGGATAATTCCGACTCCAACCATGTTATAGAAAATTATGGAAAATTATAAAATTCATATTCCCATATGGAGGTTGGATATAATGAGGAATAAATAGAAGATACATCATTTCATCAATCAAGTGAATGTTCCTATAGTAATCGAGACAATATCAAATCATTATTTGTAAAAGAAGATCAATAAGATTTAAATCATCAAGTAGACCTTGCATTAATCAAGGATCTATACATATAGATAAATTATAAAAGTATTGGAAGTGTCATTATGATTTATTGTAAATAAAATGGGAGTGAAGTTGATGGTCTAAAGTCACTTATTGGATTTACTTTCATAGGAAATCTGAAAAAATATAGCCATGAAAAAGGAACTGAAAGAAAATATTTTCCTCATCAAGAAACATATTTAAGAAAGGAGAAAATATGGAATTGAAGCTACCTAATGTTTGATGAAGATGGATACCAAAATAAATAATAAAGATAGGAATATTAAGGAACTTGAGAAAAAAATAAAATTCCTCAAAATTAAAAGAGAAGTCAATGATTCCATCTATGGAATCTTCATTAAGTGGAGTTAACAAATCCAGGAATCAGAAATATGGAAGTAAATAGAAGATACATTCTAAATCTAGGAAGAAATGTTCTCATATGAAATTATCTATAAAGTGATACTATTATTGAGGATGAGGGTACATGATGAGGGTTTATATTTGTTGACACTCTATTCCGTCAAAGAGTCTAAAAATCATGATGAAGGGAATCCATTAGAAAGAAAAGAGGGAATGCATAATGAAAAGTCAAATATTTTCAAAGGAATAAGTTTATGGCTACTTTAGTTTATTAAAAAATCATTTGGAACGCAACCTAGTTGCACGCCCCTATATGTCGTGCAACCCACTTATGTACCACCATGCTTGAGATGAATGAAATTATAATTTTGGCTATGTCCTAAAGGTGTCACCCTAGTCTAGCCAAAGCTCCGTCGGCGTGCAAGGTACTTGCGCAACCCAATTTGGCACGCAAGTCACTTGCGTGCCCAACTTATTTAACCCAAGGTAATTTATTTTCCTATAAATAGACCCTTGGGGTCCCCATTTTTATGGACTAATTTCCTTGAAGCCTAATTGCGGCTCTGGTCTCCCTAGTACTTTGCCACGATATTCCGAAACTTTCAAGGTAGTTCTTAAACAACTTGAGAGAAGGATTTTAGGGAGGATCATTAGAATTAAGTATGTTTAGTTTTTGAAAACCACAATTGTAACACCTCAAGATTCTACGGTATGTTTCTCTTTGAATAATGCAGTATCTTGCATTGTACACAACTTGGAGTTTTAACATACCACGACTAATCAAACTAGCCTTTATAAACAGTAATAACCACTTTTTGAAATTTTATAAATTTTATTTTTCAAAATGGACTTCATTTTTTAATTCTTAATATCTAAATTAGCTTAGGGTGAATTTTTGGTACTTTTCTGAAAACTTTCAATTTTTGTTGAATAGCGAAAAATACTAAATTTTAATTAAAAATGAAATTTTTAATCAAAATAATTTATAGTGTTAAATTATAAATTTTAGTGGTTTTAAAGTATTATTAGATTATATTTTTATTATTTAATATAATTTAGGTCATTTTATGTAATTTCAAATTTAAACCGGACATAAACAAGTGTCAATCTTTTGATAGTTAATACTTCTTATAAACACGCTTTTTTGTTTTCACAATGTGAATTAATTTTTAATTATTTTATGCTACTTACGTTTTTTGAATTTGAAAAAATTTATTCCATTTTGAAATCAGGAGGTCCAAATTGTGTAAAATAGGTAACTTTTATTTTTAGACATTATAAATAATTACTTCGGTAAATATTTTATTTACCATGGTTAAAGGGTAAATCTGGCAAATAAGGGTAAAACAATAATATTATAATAATATTAAATTACCCTAACATGTGACCTATTCTAATTGGTTGATAAATATCTGACCATGGGCATCCTCAGGTTGATTTTGGGACCCCATGGAGCCACTTGAGAGTGATAAAGACACTTTATATTAATTTATTTAAAGTAAAGACAAAAATGACATTAACATATATCTTTTAGTAAAAAAATTTTTAAATGGGGTTATATAAGTTATATTTTTGACTATAAATACTCATTATAAAAATAAAAAGATTTAATAAATAATTTTATTTTATTTATAATTTTTAGATGTTAAATAATTAAATTTATTTATGAAACAATGATGATGCAGAAATTACCTTATTAATGAAATAATTAAATAAATAGTATTATAAATATTAAAATAAATATAATTTAAATGTTTTTATGGCATAAAAAAATTTTATAGATGAATATGACATGTTAGGGTATATTCAATGTATTTGGTTCAAAGTAATAAAGTTGCGATGACTTTCAAAAAAACAAAATACTAAATAGTCTCAAAATTGACCTAAATGTGTTTTTAAAACAAATATTATATTATTAAATTATATAATAGTCCTAAAAATAAAATTTTCTTCCAAAGAACTTATAAAATGATAGGTATATCCTTAATGAACTACATTAGGGTTTATTGTCATTTTATATTAAGTTTAATAACCAATTATAATAATAATATAAGAATACATGGTAAAAGTTGAACTATTTAACTAAGAGTTAAATCTAAAAGATAAGGTTAATATGGTGACCCAGACCAGTATAAAACCTACTTGTTGAGGGTTTTTAGACCCATACCCACCTTAACCTTAAAATAAATCATTTTGTAGCCATTATAAATAGAAGATTATTTTATTATAAAATAATATTTTAATCTTTTCCCATGGTGCCCCTCACCTCTCTTATAAAAGGGAACTTACCCTTCTCTCAAAATCAGACCTCTAAAGCCATTTGGATCATCCAATACCTGCCCAAATATCCTCCAATTTCCCTCACTTCAACATAGAGTCATTATTTTGATCATAAAGCCAACCTAAGGAGCCCTTTTGATCAACTCAAAAGGAAACACCCGAAGAAGAGGTAATAATTTCACCACCCTCTTTCAAGTTCTTTTCTTCTTACACTTCCTGTTTATTTGTTGTTTACATTCTAAAATATTAACTAAAATACCTAATACTTACTATGATTTTATTATAAATATGTTATAACCATATTATTTATTCTATTCATTCTATAAATGAAAAAGTCACCATACATGCGTACGTATGGCTTACCGTCTCCACGTCGTGGTGTTGTTTGTTATTCAAACACTTCATTAATTGGATGCGTATAATAATGAGTATAACTGATGTAAATAATAAATATAATATGTTAATTATTCTTTATATATGATATACCATCCAATTATATACTATTTCACCATCAATATAATGATATTCTTGCTCGTGCCTACATATGGATTATCATATCCACAAACGCGATGAGATTCATTCCCCATCATTATAATTCAAAAAAAAATTTCATTTTATGATTAAAAATAATGTATAAAAACTTAATATCAATCTATATATGAATGAAATACACCCTATCCATAACAAACAAGGCTTACGTAACCGATCATATAAAAGAAAACGGATCAGTAAACACCCAAAACGATGATACTACTAAAATATTATTAACAAAGCAATATTAGAGGATCATATATGATATCATATTTATTTATATAGTTATTGTATAATTTAATAAAAATGATTAAACTATTATACAGTATGTTAAGGTACCCTCTACAAGGAAAAGTACAAGTTAAGGGTTAATTTCACAATCTCTATATTATCCGAGGTTGTTTTTACGTAGTTATTTACCGAGACCTCTTTATCATCCACATGCATGTTTCTTAAAAATGTATTTCAAAACATTTTTACTATTTACTAGAATATGAGTTAAAGTCATTTATACCCTTGTTTGAATTTTTATATAATGGTTTTAAAGGAATCTTTCCATGGTTTTCCAAACAAGGTACTTTCTGACCTTTTCGGCAAAATTAATGTAAGAATTCATTTTTTTAAATTATACTGTGGGTGTGGTTATTTTACACCATTATATCATCATCGAAGAATACCATACAATATTATAAGAATATTTTAAAAATAAATGCTTCCTTTTATAATTATGTGACTTTTAAATGATTTTAAAATAGAAAGAGGTATTTATTTCAAATAGTTTTCATTTCATCTATTTCAACATAATTTGATAGATTTTAAACTTGTTTGAAGTTAAATTATTATGATACAAATATTATATATTTTATTGAAGGTTTTGTGATATGTTTGACTGTGGATGTGTTATTTTTACACCATTCATGATTTATGGATAAATTATTGACATTTCATATGCTAGTTTTAATATGAATGTTTATGTTACGTTTAAACCTTTTCATATGAGGAATGAATTGGACATAGTAAGTGACAGGTGGAGCCTGATATAGCTCCTCGATGCATCTGTAGGTCTCATGAGACAAACTAGTGTCTTGGAATAAGGCCTTGAAAAAATATTATTTTTAGTCTTGGCACAAGGCCTTGACTATGTGGTTATGAAGTCTGGCATTATGCTTTCCATCATTATAAAAGTGGCTATTGTTATTTAATGTGATTATTCGACTAGTAGAATATCAATGTGAATAAGTAAATGGAATTATTTGATTTTATCTTTGCTATATTATCCTGAAGTTTAAGTTTAAAAGTATTTTTTTAGTCATATACATTGCCTTAAATGTTTATGCTTATTTATGAAAGTTTCTGCTATATTGTTATCCTTACTAAGCATCTGAGCTCACCCATTTATATGATTTATTTTTCCCAGTATGTAAAAAAGTATTTTATGGTTGACCTGCATGGATAGGCTAAGGATAAAAGTGTGTTCAAAAGGGTAAAAAATGTTGTTGATGTTTTTATTTCATGATGTAATATAAAACCTATGAATGTATCTAGTACTTCCAAGGCTACTAAACTAATCAGTCTTTCGGGACATGATTACTTGTATCATGCCAATGTTATGTAATAATCCACTGACTCTAGGTAACTGGGGTTGGGGTGTTACAGTTGTTATTAGAGGAAGTTTAGTATAAACCTTGGATGATAAATTTAGAAAAACTCTGATTAGAGAACATTACCCTAAGATAAGCATTGAGGATTATTATAGAATAACTTCCTAGAATTTTGGTAATGTAGATATTTTGTGAGTTTTACAAGAAATACATCCCTTTTTGGATACGAGTAGGTAGAGGCAGCTCTGAAACAGATGTACTTAGGGGTATAACCCAAAAACCCGGCTTTGCGCTAGACTCGAACAGAAATTGGTGCACAACAACGAGCCTTGCTGCACTCTTGGTTACGACACTCCTGGGGGACATGATTAGGATAATTATCATTTTATTTACAAACTATTATGAAGGTTTTATGAGTATATACTTCCTCAAAGAAAACATTTTTATGATTATGGATTATATCCATAAACTGTTCAATTTATGTTAGTTGTTTTACAAGTTTGGAATTATGTATTATCATTCATAAACTAATCTAGTATATGCCATTGTTTAAAAATGGTGCCTAGTGGAAGGAATTGAAACCATATCAACCCACATAATCCATGTATGGATTTCCCTCCTACTCAAGATAATTATAGTGGATCTGGTGATGCAATTGGTGTTGATCATCTTATCACCATACAGGGACAACTCACTCAGGTTATGAATAATAACCTTACTCGTATGGAGCGCCCTTATCCACAACACATAGGATCAATGTTAGACAACTTCATGAGGCAAAAAAAAAACATTCAAAGGGAGTAAAAATAGATTAGTAGTTGAGCAATGGATAAATTATTTAGAGAAAATATTTCATGCTTTGGGGAGTAGAAAAAAGGAAAAAGTTGTCAAGGTAGTTTATCACCTCACAGGAGATACAGATGAATGGTGGACATTAATCAAAAACACAAAGGAAGATGAAGAAGTATCGAAAATGGAATGGAGATAGTTTAAATAGATTTAATTAGAAAAATACTTTCTTCATGATTATTGAGCAGATATGGAAAGTCATTTTTTGAGTCTCAGGCAAAAGGAGGATGAGAATGTCGCAATGTATGAGGCTAACTTTACAAGGTTAGCAAGGCATGCCATAAATTATATACGTAACCCAAGGAGTAATATTGATCGATTATTTGATGGGTTAAAATCATTTCTCCATAGAGAAATAGCCTCACAATCCTTCTCATCATACGAAGATATTGTCTCATGCGCTATCAAGATAGAAAAGGAATTCTCTAAGTCTTCCGAATTTAAAGAAAAACAAGAGAAAAAGAGATATGATAAACACTCTGGAAATGGAAATAAGGGGAATAAGTGAAAAGTTTAATATCCATGCTGTGGTAAATGTGGGTAGAAACACCCTAGTACTTGGCTGAAAGGAATGAGAGTCTGTTACATGTGTGGTGAAAAAGGCCATCAGGCTCGTGATTGCAAGGGGAAGAAAGAGGATGTCAATGTTAAATGCTATAATTTTAGAGAAAAGGGGAATTATTCAAATGAATTTCCTAAACTCCACGGTAACATACCTCAAAAATGGAAAAGGGAGAAAGGCCAAGCTTATGTGATCACTACTGCTGAGGTTGAAGCTCCAAAAGACGTGGGGGCAAGTAATTTAATGGTTTTCTCAAGTTTAGCCAATGATTTATTTGATTATGGATAATCTAATTATTTTATATCTTCCCAATTTTCTAATAAAATTAGATATTTTCAATTTGACTTAACAAAGGAGTTGTCAGTAAAAACACCTAAGGGAAGTATCACCGAAAAAAAGTTTTGTGAATTGGTTCCCATTATGGAATATAAATGTTCTTTATCTGCTGATCTCATCGCCATACCCATGATTGAATTTCATATAATCCTCAAAATGGATTGTATTTCAGAACATGATGAAAAAATTTATTTTAAGAAGAAGATGGTTATAATTTTCGATGATGATAAGAAGTACCTTATCTTTAGAGCAGAAACGTCACCACATGATTATTATCTAGATACACACCCAGTAACTCTACTAAATTCAATTATTGGGGAAGAAGAGAAGGAAATAACTATAGGTGCAAAAAGGAATGTTCTAATAGAGTACTTACCTATTGTGTAAGAATATGTTGATGTGTTTCCAGAGGATTTACCTGGACATCCTCTGGAACACAAAACTGATTTTTCCATTGATTTAATTCATGATTCAAGGCCCATATAGAAAACCCCTTATAGAATTGACACTGTGGAATTATTGGAACTAAAGAAACAACTAGAATAATTGAGTAATAATGGAATTATCCACCCTAGTGTTTCTCCATGGGGAGCCCCTATACTTTTTTAAAGAAAAAAGAGATATCTATGAAGTTGTGCTTTCACTACTAGGAGATCAATGCTATAACAATAAAGAACAAGTATCCCCTACCTCGTATTGATGATTTATTCAACCAAATTTATAGAGCTCAATATTTTTCAATGATTGAACTTTGATCCGGATATCATCAGTTGTGTGTAAAGAAGGAATAAATTCCAAAAACAGCATTTCGAACCAGGTACGGGCATTACGAGCTTTCAGTAATGCCTTTTGGATTGATTAATGCACCCTCTATCTTCATGGATCTAATGAATATAGTTTTCAAGGAATATATTGATGAATTTTTAGTGGTATTTATTGATGATATCTTGGTATAGTAAAAAATCTATGAAGATCATGAAAATTAATTGCACAATATTCTAAAAACCCTTAGAAGAAATGAATTATATAGGAAGTTTAACAAGTGTGAATTCTGGCTTCAAGAGATTTCTTTTCTTGGCCATATTTTCTCTAAGGATGGAATCTTTGTTGATCCTTCAAATACCAAGGAAATCCAAGAATGTCCCACACCGATGAGTATAACTGAGGTATGTAGTTTTATTGGTTTATCAGGTTATTATCGACGTTTCGTTTAGAATTTTTCCCAGTTGGATAACCCATTAACCAAGCTCACATGTAAAGGGGTTAATTTTTTTTTGGAAAAAAGAGTGTGAAGAATTTCTCGAATAACTGAAGATAATAATAGTCAATGATTCTATCTTGACTCTACCATCAGGGAACGATGAGTTTGTTATTTATAGTGATGCTTCAAATAAAGGACATTGTTGTGTCCTTATGTAGAATGATAGATTTATTTCCTATGCATCACGACATCTAAAAATTCATGAGAAAAACTATCCTATTCATGATCTTGAGTTAGAAGCAGTAATATTTTCTCTAAAAATATGGAGACAATATCTCTATGGTGAAAAATGTGAGATTTATACTGATCATAAGAGTTTTAAATATATTTTCACATAGAAAGAACTCAACATGAGGCAAATACGATGGCTAGAACTACACAAGGATTATGATTTCACTATACACTACCACTCGGGAAGGTAAATAAGGTGGAATATGCTTTGATAAGAAAGGATCATGGAGTCTTAAACAATATGAGAGTTTAAAAGGATCCTATATATATGGATCTAGTAAATATGGATATGGGAATAACCATGGAAGGTGAAACATCAATGATTTTTCAAATGGTTTCCAAACAATCTTTACTAGAAAGGATAAAAAGTTCTCAGACTGATGATGAGGAATTTCAAAAGAAAATTAAAACTGTGAATGATGAGAGATTGAGTGACTTCATATATGAAGATGGAATTTTGAAATTTGGGAAGATACTTTGTGTTCCTAACATACCTGATCTAAAAAGGGAATTTTTGGATGATCCTCATAGCTCTAATTTCTCTATACACCCTTTGAGCACCAAGATGTATAGATATTTGAAGGAACATTTTTGATGGGACAACATGAAGAGAGAGATTGAAAATTTTGTGTCAAGATGTATGGTTTTTCAACAAGTGAAAGCTAGAATGCAACAACCTAGAGGAGTAATGAAACCTCTTCCCATACCTGAGTGGAAATGGGATAATATTACGATGGACTTTGTCATGAGGATATCAAAGACTCCAAGAAGGAATGATTCAATATGGGTCATTGTTTATCGTCTTACCAAGTCAACAAATTTTCTTGATATAAGTGATGATTTACCACTTGAACATCTGGAAAGACTATATATTAATGAAGTTGTAAGACTCCAAGGTGTACCCCTATCGATTGTTTCTGATCATGATCCCTATTTTACATCAAGATTCTGGAAAAGTATTCAGAAGGCCCTAGATACTAAACTTCGTTTGAGCACTGCCTACCACCCTAAAATCGATGGACAATCAGAACAGACTACTCAAACCTTAGAAGATATGTTGAGATATTGCTCACTTGACTTTCAAGGTATGTGGGATCAATATTTACCTCCGGTAGAATTTTCCTATAACAATATATTCCATTCAAGTATTAGGATGACACCATATAAAGAATTATATGGAAAGAGATGTCACACAACAACTTTTTGGGATGATGTTGGTGAAAGAAAACTCATATGCCCATAACTTGTTGAGGAAACAATGGAAAAGGTAAAGTTTATCCACACCTACATCAAAGAATCCCAAAGTAGGCAAAAGAGCTATGCCGACAACTGAAGGAAGGATTTGGAATTTCAAGTAGGAGACCATGTTTTCTTGAAGGAATCTCTATGGAAGGGTGTTATACATTTCGGTAATAAGGGTAAATTGAGTCCCAAGTACATCAGACCTTTCGAAATTCTAGAACGAATTAGAGTTGTATCTTATCATTTGGAAATTCTTCCAAATCTCTCCAAAGTTCATGATGTGTTCCACGTATCACTGTTGAGAAAATACATGCATGACCCATCACATGTACTCACCTATGAGGAAATTGAACTTTACCCTGATATATCTTATTGTGACGAGCCTTTCAAAATTCTTGATACCAGAGAACAAGTGTTGAGAAACCAGACGACTCGTTTGGTAAAAGTTCAATGGAGAAACAATAAGATGGAAGAGGCAATGTGGGAACCCAAGGAACTTATGATGAAGAACCACCCAAATATTTTTATTGATTAATATTATAGAATTTTTTAGGATGAAATTATTTTAAGGAGGGGAGAATGTAACACTCCAATCTTCCATGGTACGTTTCCCTTTGAATAATGCAATAGCTTGCGTTGTACGCAATTTGGAGTTTTAACACACCAAGACCAATCAAACTAGCCATTATAAATAGTAATAACCACCTTTTGAAATTTTATAAATTTTATTTTTCAAAATGGACTTCATTTTTGAATTCGGAATATCGAAATTAGCTTAGGGTGAAGTTTTGGTGCTTTTCTAAAAACTTTCAATTTTTGATGACTAATGAAAAATACTAAAAACAATTTTGTTAATCAAAATAATTTATAGTGTTAAATTATAAATTTGAGTGGTTTTAAAGTATAATTATATTATATTTTTATCATTTAAAATAATTTATGTCATTGTATGTAATTTCACATTTAAACTGTACATAAACAAGTTTCAATCTTTTTATAGTTATTATTTCTTAAAAACACTTTTTTTGTTTTGATAATGAGAATTAATTTTAATTAAATATCTAATACTTATATGTTTTGAATTTGGAAAAATGGATTCCATATTTGGAATCAGGAGGTACAAATTGTGTAAATATGTAACTTTTATTTTTAGACATTATGAATAATTACTTCGGTAAATATTTTATTTACCATGGTTAAAGGGTAAATCCGATAAATAAGGGTAAAACTAATAATATTATAATAATATTAAATTACCCTAACATGTGTCCTATTCCTATTGGTTGATACTTGTATGACCATGGGAATCCTTAGGTCGATTTTGGGACCCCATGGAGCTACTTGAGAGTGATAAAGACACTTTATATTAATTAATTTAAAGTAAGGACAAAAATAACATAAACATATATCTTTTAGTAAACCAATTTTTAAATGGGGTTATATAAGTTATCTTTTCAACTATAAATACTAATTATAAATATAAAAATAATTCCTACATAATGTTATTTTATTTATAATTTTTAGATATAAAAATAATTAAATTTATTTATTACACAATGATGATGTAGTAATTACCTTATTAATGAAAGAATCAAATAAATGGTATTATAAATATTAAAATAAATATAATTTCAAAGTTTTTATGACATACAAGAATTTTATAGGTGAATATGACAAGTTAGGGTTGATTAAATTCATTTGGTTCGAAGTAATCAAGTTTTTATGATTTTCACAAAAACCAAATACTAAATAGTGTCAAAATTGACATAAATGAGTTTTTAAAACAAATAATATATTATTAAATTATATAATAGTCCTAAAAATATAAGGTTCTACCAAAGAACTTATATAATTATAGGTATATAATTAATTAAACACTTTAGGTTCTCTTGGAATTTTATAGTATGTTTATTAACCAATTATTATAATAATACAGGAATACATAGTAAAAGTTAAACTATTTAACTAAGAGTTAAATCTAAAAGATATGGTTAATATAGTGACCCAAACCTGTCAAAAACCTATTGGTTGAGAGGTTTTCGATCCATACCTACCTTATACTCAAAATAAATCAATTTAGAGCTTTTAGAGACAGAAAATTATTTTATTATAAAATAATATTTCAATCTTTTCCCAAGGTGTCCCTCACCTCTCTTATAAAAGGGCGCTTCCCCTTCTCTCAAAATCACACCTAGAAAGCCATTTGGCTCGGCAAACCCCTGCCCAAATATCCTATAAATTTCCCTAACTTCAACCTAGAGGCCTTAGTTTGATCAGAAAGACAACCTAAGGATCCCTTTAGATCAAATGAAAATGAAACACCTGAAGAAGAGGTAATAATTTCACCACCCTCTTTCAAGATATTTTCTTCTTCCACTTCCTCTTTTTGTTGTTGTTTACATACCAAAATAATAACTCCAGTACCTCCTACATAATAAGATGTTATTATAAATATGGTACAACCATATTAGTTATTCTATCCATCCTATAAATGAAAAATTCACAATAAGTGCGTACGTACGGCTTATCGTCTCCACGTCGTGGTGTAGTTTTTTATTCAAACACTACATTATTTGGATGAGTATAGTAATGAGTATAAATGATGTAAATAATAAATATAACATTTTAATGATTATTTATATATGATATACCATCAAATTACATATGATTTCACCATCAATATAATTATATTATTGCTCATGCATACGTAAAAATTACCATCTCCACAGACACAATGAGATTCATAATAAACATGGCTTATGTAACCGAGCATATAAAGGAAAATGGATCTGTTAACACCCGAAACGATGATAATACTAAAATATTATTAACAAAAAAATATTAGAGGATCATATATGATATCATATTTATGTATATAGTTATTTTATAATTTAATAACAACGATTTAACTATTATACAGGAGGTTAACGTATCCTCGACCAAGGAAAAGTACAAGGTAAGGGTTAATTTCACAGTCTCTTTATTATCTGAGGTTGTTTTTATGTAGGTATCTACTGTGACATCTTTATCATCCACATACATGTTTCTTAAAAATGTATTTGAATTTTTTTACTATTTACTAGACAATGGGTTAAAGTCATTTATACCCTTGTTTTAATTTTTATAAAATGGTTTGAAAGGAATCTTTCCATCGTTTTCCAAAAAAGGTACTTTAGATATTTTCGAAAAAATTAAGGTAAGAATGTATTTTGTAACTTATACGGTGGGTCTAGCTATTCTATTACATTATATCATCATCAAAGCTTCCCATACAAGCTTATAAGATTATTTTCAAAATAAATGTTTTCTTTTATAATTACGTGACTTATAAATGATTTCAAAATAGAAAGAGATATTTATTTCAAATAGTTTTCATTTCATATATGTCAACATCCTTTTATGTATTTTAAACTTGTTTGAAGTTGATTTATTATGATACAAATAATCCATATTGTATTTAAGGTTTTGTGATATGTTTGGCTGTGGATGTGTTATTTTTACACCATTCATGGTTTATGGATAAGTATTGACATTTTGTATTCTATATTTAATAAGAATGTCTATGTTATGTTTAAAAATTTTCATATGAGGAATGCATTGGACTTAGTATGTGATGGGTGGAGCCCGCTATAACTCCTTTATGCATCGTTAGGTCTCATGAGACAAACTAGTGTCTTCACACAAGGCCTTGAGAAAATATTATTTATAGTCTTGGCATAAGACCTTGACTATGTGGTTATGAATTTTGGCATTATGAATTCCATCATTATGAAAGTGGCTATTGATATTTCATGTGATTATTCGACTAGGAGACTATACATGTGAAAAAGTAAATGGAATTATTTGATTTTATCTTTTCAATATCATGTTGATGTTTAAGTTTAAAAGGCTTTTGTTTTAGTCTTATACATTGCCTTACATGTTTATGCTTATTTATAAATGTTTCTGCTATATTTTTATCCTTACCGAGCATCTAATATCACCCCTTTCTATGTTTTATTTTTCCTAGAATGTGAAGAAGTTTTATATGGTTGACTTACATGGGAAGGATAAGGATATAAGTGTCTTCAAAAGGGTACAAAACGCTGTTGATGTTTTTATTTCATGATTTAATGTAAAACTTATGAATTTATATAGTAATTCCAAGGCTACTAAACTAACCGGCCTTTCGGGACATGATTACTTATATCATGACAATGTTATATAATAATGCACTGACTTTGGGTAACTGGGGTCAGGGCGTTACAATAATACTTGCGCGCCTAAAGCACCCAACCTCCCCAAGTCATAAATACTTGAGCGTCACCCATTCCTCTCACAGGAACTTGAGCACCCCACTTCTTGGATCACCTATGAATACTCTTGAAGGCTTGAGAAGGGTCTCGCCCAAGTATTACCTTACAGGTTGTTTATGACAACCCTGCTTTTATTACAAACTTAAACATGATTTATTACATAACTATTCACATGATAAAACATGGAAGATCGAGAGGTCTAGTGTCTTTGGTGCTTAGGATCATTACATAACAACTTAAAACATGAAATACAACATCATTATTTAAAACTTCCTTTACATGACCACTACATTCCCTCATACATAGAATTGCATGGGATAACCTGAGGACATGCATAAGAAATGGGTGAGCTATAAAGCCCAGTAAGGGAATAAACACGGAATACATGAGGAGTAAAATAAATTTTATACAATATGAATATCAATAGAGAACAAGATAAACATGAACATAAAGGCATGATAAATCATGACAATCATAACATGGAAATGTGGAAACAACACTTAACATGGAATTAGCATGATCCAAGGCTCATTGTACATGGAGCATGATTAAATTCTCATTGCACATGAAGCATGAGTAAACCCTCGTTTCACTTAAATTAGCATGAATAAACACTCATTGGACATGACGTATCATGATACTATACTTTACCCAATGCATTGGAGTGCTATAAGGTCACACACTTCTTAAACATTTAATTTCATGCATAAGTGTGCCACATGGATCATAAAACATGGATTCATAAAACATAATCATTTATTCCACGATAAAGGAATGTGGAATTCATACATGCAACTTTATAATCAATAATTAAATGTGCATAAAGGTGAATACCCTTGATGGAGAAATGGGCATGGTATTCACTACACAATGACATTGGCTTAGAAAATTGGTGCGATTTCGGCAGCGTAACGGTGTGACATAAGAATTTATAAAAATGGTTGATGAGAGAGAAAGGGGTTACTCATCATATTTACATTTAATGAACAGTAAGGAGGTCATATAGATACATGTTACAACAATTGTAATGGAATTTAGATTCATGATACAAAAGTATTGCTTGAATGTAAAAGAGGAGAGAGAAGTTCCTTTCGGAATTTTGGCACTGTAGCGGGTGTACATGGGAGGCATTTAATGAGAGAGAAAGGGGTCTCCCATAATTCAAACATAAATAGGTCAGTATGAGGGAGGTGAGAAACCATACCCTAACATTAATAATTGAAATTAAAAGGGAAAAACAACTTAAAGAAAATTGGACAAAAATGAGAAAGGAAGAAAAAACCCTTACTTGGAAGTGTGCTTCCAAAGGCTTGAGAGAGGCTTGATAGAGGCTTATTGGGAGCTTGGGGCACCTTGGGAGGGTTATAGAGAGATTAGGGCAGAGGTTGGACGAACTCAAAAAGGTTTTGAGTGAGGAGGAAGTTGGATCTTGTGTGGATTTATATAGGAAATGTGAGGGAATTCTTTATTATTTAGGTTTGGGACCCCTTATATTAAATTAGTCCAAACCACAAACCACCCCATGGTTTTTGACCATGGTCTTTGGAAAAGGGAAGAGGAAAAAAATATTTTTAAGGCCAAAGTCTGAACTTCTTAAAATAATATGTTTGCTTATGTGGAGGTGAGTCACACTCCCATGGAAAACAATTTACAAAGACAAGGTGTTTAATAAGTCTTGAAAGGTCCATTAATGCTTTGAAAAGTAAGTCAAACAAATCCAAAATCACATTATTTTAATTTTAAAACATATATTGGCCGAACATAAATCTTATATTATTTTATTACATCACTATTGGGTCATTATAATGTCATAAAACACATTATATATTTAAACAGTATTTAATTTTTTCCCAAACAATTGACTGTCTCAGAAAATTATGAACAATTCACCGTTGGATAATTTTGACATCCTGACTCCAGAAATATCATTTATTTTATCTAAATAATTTTCTAAATATGTTAATTTTCACTTTTAAAAAAAACCTCGACATTTATCGAAAATTCACAGGTTTTGACAGAAATGGATTTCAAACCTTAATAAAAATTATAATTGCATTCATAAAATTATAAGATCATTTATATTTAATAAAAATTAATTTAATAATAATAATAATATTTTATTAAAATAATATTTAAATCAAAAATCCCTTAACTTAATAAAATATAATTCTTAATTAAATAATAACTAAAAACACTATTTGTACTTTAAAAACTATTTACAATGTATAAAAAATGGCAAGAAAGAATATTCATTATTATATAAAAAAATAATGTACATGAACATAGTACTAGAGATTTGTTACATGACCCCTTAAAATAGTCGTATAAGACCTAAGGGTAAGGTGTGCGATGGTGATAGACTTTTGGGGTGGATCAGATAACATTTCTCGAGTGGTAATCTCTATCGACTTCCACTTTTCTTGTAGACGGTCCCGTTCGAGCCTGACATGATGCAGCTCAGCTTGGGCTTGGTCGAGAGCGAAGCCCAAAGACGCCACCACTTTTCTGATCTCTGAAAAATGGGATTTGTATGGAGAAATTCTACTGGATGAGGCCATCACTTCTTTTTTCTGAGTAAAATGGATTTGTTAAAGCCCTACATTTATACTAATCATGTGATCACTGTTCAACGGCTATATTAGCAACGGTCAAAATTATTAACATAAAACCAAATAATTTGACATTTAATTAGATCAAGAGGGATTTCTATTAATGAAACATTGGGTCGTTACAATATTCCCCCCCTAAGAAATTTCGTCCTCGAAATTTCCTTTCCCCACACTAAAACAGATGTGGGTAACTCAGCTTCATCATTTCCTCTGATTCCCAAGTCGATTATTCAAACTTGTGGTTTCTCCACAACACCTTGACGAGGGGAATTGTCTTATTTCATAGAACTTTTTCTCTACGATCTAAGATCTTCACTGGTTTCTCCTCATAAGAAAGATCATCCTCCAACTGTACCACCTTAGAAGAGAGTACATGTGAAGGGTCCGATATATACTTCCTTAAGAGGGATACAGGAAAGACATATTGTACTTTGGCCATGGTAGGTGGAAGTGGTATTCGATAGGCCACAGCCCCGACACGATCAAGAATCTCGAAGGGGCCGATGTACCTTGGACTTAACTTCCATTTCTTTCCAAACCTCATGACCTTCATCCATAGAGATATGCATATAAAAACCATGTCTCCAACTTTAAACTCAAGGTCTCATCGATGATTATCTTCATAACTCTTCTGTCAACTCTGGGATGCCTTGATATGTTGTTGAATGGTTTTCACCTTCTCCACCATTTCTTCAACGATTTCTGGTCCAAGCAGCTTATGTTCACTGACCTCATCCCAACATGCTGGTGTTCTGCACCTTTTCCCATACAGGGCTTCATAAGGTTCCATTTGGATACTCAAGTGGAAACTGTTATTATAAGAGAACTCAACCAGTGGAATATGTTGATCCCATCCTCCTTTAACGTCCATTGAGCATGCTCTCAACATGTCCTCAAGTGTTTGGATAGTCCGCTCGGATTGGCCATCAGTTTGAGGATGATAGGCTGTACTGAAGTTCAGTTCAGTATTCAGAGCATGTTGAAGAATCTAACAAAGCTTAGAGGTGAATCTTAGATCTCGGTCAGACACAATAGATAGTGGAACTCAATGTAGCCTTACCACTTCCCTGATATATATCCGTGCCAGTTGATCCAATGAGAAATCCTCCCAAATAGCAATGAAGTGTGCAGTCTTTGTAAGACGATCCACCACAACCCAGATTTCATTGTTGCCTTTGGTTGTCCTCGGAAGTCTGGTGACAAATTCTATGGTGATTTTCTCCCATTTCCATTCTAGTATAGGCAATAGTTGCATCATCCCCTTAGACTTATGCCACTCTACCTTCATTTTCTGGTACACCAGACACTTTGATGTATATTCAGCAATCTCCTTCTTCATATTATCCCACCAAAAATTTTCTCGTAGATCTCACTACATCTTTGTGCTCCCTGGGTGAATAGAGAAATTTGAACTATGTACATCATCCAAAAGTTCCTTCTTCAGCTCCGGACTTGATGGAACACATAGTCTTTTCCCAAATCACACAATTCCTTCTTCATTAACATTAAACTCCAAGGATTTCCCTTTTTCGATAGCTTCCACTTTTTCCTGAATTCCCACATCATCCTTTTGAGCATCCTTTAACCTTTACAAAAGAGATGGTTGAGCAATCATTTGTGAAAGGATTGATGATGTTCCCTTCTTTATGATTCCCATGTCCATCTTCATCAAGTCTAAGAAGATTGGATCCTTCTAAATTCTCATAATTGATAGAATCGCTAGGTCCTTTCTACTTAGGGCATCTACCACCTTGTTCGCTTTCCCAGGGTGGTAATATATTGAATTTTCATAATCCTTGATGAGCTCTATCCATCTTCTCTAGCACATATTAAGCTCTTTTAATGTGAATATATATTTAAGACTCTTGTGGTCAGTATATATCTCACATTTCTCCCCATAGAGATAATGCCGCCAGATTTTCAAGGTAAACATTACCGCCGCCAACTCCAGATCATGCATTGGATAGTTTCGCTCATAGATTTTCAACTGCCATGAGGCATAGGATATCACTTTATCATTCTGCATCACCACACAACCTAAGACCTTCTTCGAAGCATCAATGAATACCAAAAAAATTTCCCCACTTGTGGGTTAAGTGAGCACGAAAGCAGTGATAAACATCCTTTTCAACTCTTTGAAGCTTTCTTCGCATTCATCACTCCAAAAAACCTTTACTCCTTTTTGAGTTAGCCTGGTAAGAGGGTTGTACAATCGTGATAAATTTCTCACAAATTGTCGATAATATCCAACTAAACCCAAGATGCTATGGATATCCGTTACCGATGTTGGCCTTTTACACCCCTCAATTGCATCTATTTTGGAGGGATCCACAGATATCCCATTACTTGGGATGATATGGCCCAAGAATGAGACCTCCTTCAACCAGAACCCACACTTGATGTACTTTCCATAGAGCTTCTCCTTGCGCAAAGTCTCTAGTACAGTTCTTAAATGCTCCTCATGATCCTCCTTGGTTTTAGAGTATATTATAATATCATCTATAAAGACTACCAAAAATTTGTCAAGATAATATCTAAAGTATCTATTCATTAAGTCCATAAAGATTATTGGAACGTTAGTGAGTCTAAAAGGAATTAATATGAATTCATAGTGCCTGTATCTTGTACGAAAAGTAGTCTTGGGGACATCTTCCTTCTTCACCCTTACTTGATAATATCCCAACCACAAATATACCTTGGAGAAAAGATGCATTGACCCATCCTTCTTCTTGATGTAGAGGACTGGTGCACCCCATGGTGAAGCACTTGGGTGTATAAACCCTTTATCCAGATTCTCTTGTAGTTGTTTCTTCAGATCATCAATCTCCACGATGGCCATTCTATATAGAGTCTTGGATATTGGGAGCGTCCCTGGTATAAGTTCAATTGATAATTCAACATCTCTTCTAGGAGGAAGACCATGCAGTTTCTCGGGAAATGCTTCAATGAATTCCCTCACAATAGGCATTTATTCAAGGATAGTTTTTTCCTTGGACTCAATCATTTGAGCCAGATATCCATGCTCATAGGGCAGTAATACCCATGCTTGAGATGATGGAGCTGAAAGAGATTCATCTTCCTCCTTACACTTGTAAAGAATCGGGGGTCTATTCTCCATATGGAGTGTGATTTCCCTCTCCCGACAATTTATGTTGGCTCTATATAAGGAAATCCAATCCATGCCAAAAATTTCATCAAATTCCACCAGAGGGAGTATGACAAGATTCGCCTGGAAATTCAATCCACAGATTATAATAGGGGAGGACTTATATTCATGGGATTCAATGATTGCCCCATTTTTTGTACTCACTGACATCTTCACTTCCATGATTTTTGGTGGTGTTTGGATTGTTCTACTAAACTTTCATGATATAAAAGAATGCGTAGAACCTGGATCAAAAAGTACATTCTCTATTCTTGAATGAATAACTAGCGTACCTGTCACCACTTCATTGTCGGGGTTCACTTCGGCAGAAGTGATGGAAAAAGCTCTTCCTTTCTACCTTGGAGGTTGTTGGTTGCCTCCAAAAACCCTTGTATTAGGGAACTGATTTGAAAAATGCCCTGGTTATTTGTAGTTGTAGCAATGAACAATGCGTTGAGGTTCGAACAGAGCATTCCTCTCCTCTGTCACAGCCACACGTCTTTCTTGCCGACAGTTAACTACTAGGTTCCCTTATCTTCCACACCTAAAGCATTTCCTCATCCACTTGAGGCAATTTCCAGGGTGCTTCTTTCTGCACTTTTGGAAAGTGGGGTGCTAGATCTTCTTAGCACCATTGGACTTATCCATCAGACCACCATCATTGAATTCTACCTTACGCTTCTTGTCCCCATGATACCCATGTGATTCCCTGATCTCCATTTCAACCTTGAGGGCACATCATACAATTTACTCATAGCTATCGAAGTCACGGATCACTAACGCTTTCCGTAGGCTAGGCTTCAACCCACCAAAGAAGCGGTCAACCTTGCATTCGGGGGTAACGACAGAGCCAAAAGCATATCGTGCAAGACTGGTGAAGTTTTCCTCATACGCTCCAGCATATTCTTCGTCTTTTTTCTTGAGTGAAATGAAGTCCCTTTCCATCTTAAGCCAGAGGGTGCGTGGAAAATATTTATCAAAAAACATCTTCTGGAAATCCTTCCATTCAAACGCATCGATCTCCTCCTTAGGCTTTGTATTTTTTATCAACGTCCACCATTGATCAGCTTCACCCTCCATACGATAAACCACCAGGAGAACCTTCTCTTGTTCATAACATTGAAGGATGGAGAAGGTCTTTTCAATGGAGTTGATTCATTGTTCAGTGATCGTGGGATCAGATAATCCACTAAAAGTAGGAGGCCTTTATCTCATGAAGATATCGATAACAACTTGTTCTTTCTTAGGGGGGGTTGAATGTTACTCTTGACACATGTTTCTATTTAAATCTTTAGTTAACTGAGAGAGAAGCATGACAAAGTTTGCGATTCCTGCTCCCATTGGATTGGGAATCTCATTAGTATAGTCGTCACACTGATCTTCACATCGGTTGTTAGCCCAAGTCCTCTTATTACCGACCATTAGATGGAATAAAAGGAAATTTAGGGGTAACACATAAATGGTAATCCAAAGACAAAAGTTGATGACTTATAAATAAACTTTTATTTCCTTAACTCATGAGTCTATAGGCTTCAATCTAGGATTTTCATGATCTACTTTCTAACATATATTCTTAGGGGCATTTTTTTAAATTATTTAATAAGGGTTCATACTAAGCTTGTGAATTTATCAAAACATATCCCCTAGGAGTGTTGTAACAAAGAGTGTAGCAAGGCCCGTTGTCATGCACCAATTCTAGTCTGAGTCTAGCTCAAAGTGGTGTTTTCGGGTTTTACCCCTAGGATACATCTGTGCCAGAGCCACCTCTAACTGATCGTATCCTGACAGGGATTTATTTTCTTGATAAACCACTTAATCAGTACTTACTAAAAATTGGGGATGTTTTTATTATACTCAGTCTTGTCTCGAAGGCTTTACTAGGGTTTTCTAATCCTAATCCCAAAAATAACTAAACCTATCCTCTGATACCAACTATGAAAACCCTGCTTTTATTACAAACTTAAACATGATTTATTACATAAATATTAACTTGATACAACATGGAAGATTGAGAGGTCTAGTGTCTTTGGGGATTAGGATCATTACATAACAACTTAAAACATGAAATACAATATCTTTATTGAAAACTTCCTTTACATAACCACTACATTCCCTCATACACAGCATTGCATGGGATAACCTGAGGACATGCATAAGAAAAGGGTGAGCTATAAAGCCCAGTAAGGGAATAAACACGGAATACACGAGGAGAACAATACATGTTAGACAATAGGCATATCAATAGAGCACAAGAGAAACATGAACATAATGGCATGATAAAGCATGATAATCATAACATGGAAATGTGGAAACAACACTTAACATGGAATTAGCATGAACCAAGGCTCATTGCACATGGAGAATGAGTAAATTCTCATTGCACATGAAGCACAAGTAAACCATCGTTGAAATTAAATTAGTATGAGTCAACACTCATTGCACATGACTTATCATGATACTATACTTTACCCAATGCATTGGAGCGCTATAAGGGCGCACCCTTCTTAAACATTTCATTTCATGCATAAGTGTGCCACATGGATCATAAAACATGGATTCATAAAACATAATCATTTATTCCACGATAAAGGAATATGGAATTCATACATGAAACATTATAATCAATAAGTAAATGTGCATAAAGGTGAATACCCTTGATGGAGAAATGTGCATGGTATTCACTACACAATGACATTGGCTTAGAAAATCGGTGCGATTTCGGCAGCGTAACGGCGTGACATAAGAATTCATAAAAATGGTTGATGATAGAGAAATGGGTTCCTCATCATATTTACTTGTAATTTACAGTAAGGAGGTCATATATATACACGTCCCAACAATTGCAATGGAATTTAGATTCATGATACAAAAGTATTTCTTGAATGTAAAAGAGGAGAGAGAAGTTCCATTCAGAATTTCGGCATAGTAGCGGGTGTACATGTGAGGCATTTAATGAGGTAGAAAGGGGTCTCCCATCATTCAAACATAAATAGGGAAGTATGAGTGTAACACCCCAAGATTTCATAGTATGTACTTCTTCAAAACAATTCAATAACATGCACTACACGTAACACCGAGTTCAAGCGCACCATGACTTACCAAACAAGCCGTTCAAAAGAGGTTATGAATAGTATTAACTAAATATTGAACCTTATATAATCCTTATAACTTTAGAATCCATATTATGAGTTTCTTAGACATAATGTAAGAACAAATCCCTTTTTTCAGATAAAAGAAGTTTTTTTCAAAAATGCACTTTTACCAACTTTAATAGTGAACCCTTTTTAAATCCAATATTTTAAACTTTTATATATTCAATTTGACTAAATAAATTTATTATTTATAATGGGGACATAAAAAAATTTACAATGTAACACCCCAAGCTTCCACGGTACGCTTCTCTTTGAATAATACAATAGCGTGTGTTGTACGCAACTTTGAGTTCTAACACACACTACAACCAATCAAACTAGCCGTTATGAATAGTAATACCTACTTTTTGAAATTATATATATTTTCTATTTCAAAATGGACTTCATTTTTGGATTCAGAATATCGAAATTATCCTAAGTTGAATTTTTGGTATTTTTCTGAGAACTTCCAATTTTTATGAATAGTGAAAAATACTTAAAAACAACATTTTTAATCAAAATTATTTATAGTGATAAATTATATTATTGAGTGGTTTTAAAGTATAATTAGAATATATTTTTACCATTTTATCCAATGGTGTTCATGAGAATTAATTTCACTTTGAAATTGGACATAAACAATTGTCAATCTTTTGATATATATTGTTTCTTAAAAACACGCTATTTGTTGTAACAACAGGAATTAATTATAAAATTAATTAATGCAACTTATATGTTTATAATTCTGTAAAATAGACATCATTTTTGAATTCGGAATATCAATTATATCTTAGGGTGAAATTTTGGCATTGTTCTGAAAAACTTTAATTTTTGATGAATAGTGAAACCACTAAGTGGTAGTTAAAAAAACTGATTTTTTCATAAAACTTAATTCTACCACTTCTGTGAATGGAATTTAGAAAATCTGAGAGACACGGTTAATATCAAGTAGGAAAATTTGGTTCAATGAGATGAAAATAATTTTTGGTGAATAGTAACTTTTTACTTTTTTTTACCACAGTTAAAAGTAAATAGGGTAATTAAGGGTAAAAATGAAATTAATATTACCCTAACACATGTCCTAATTCTATTGGACAAGTTTATATCGATGAAAAACAACCTTAGGAATAAAATATTATCATTTAGGTCCACTTGTATTAGATTAAGACATTTATTATTATTTAATTCAAAGAAGAGTTAAAAGAGTTAAAATCAAAGTTTATTTACTAAAACATTTTTAATATAGGGTTATACATTATATAAATTCGATTTTAAATATTCATTGGAAATATAAAATGATTTCATACATAATGATATTTTATTTAAAATTTTTAGACATTAAATAATTTAATTTATTTATGACACAATGATGATGTAGTAATTACCATAATAGTGAAAAAATTAAAATAATTGATATTATAAATACCCAAATAAATATAATTTGAGACTTTTTATGAATTACAATAATTATATAGGTTAATATGATAGGTTAGGATTGTCTTAGGTAACGTTTTTCGAAGTAATCATTCAGTTATGATTTTCACAAAAATCAATTATTGAATAGTGTCAAAATTGACATAAAAGAGTTTTTAAAACAAATATTATATTATTAATTGATATTAAATTCCTAAAAATCTAAGGTTCGGCCAAGAGACTTATATCATGATATTTTTATCATTAATGGACCACTTGGGGGTCTCTAGGATGTATATAGTAAGTTTATTAGCCATATAATATAAAAATACAAAGAGACATTGTAAAAGTGAAACTAATTAACTAAGAGTTAATACTTAAAGATAAGGTTAATATAGTAACCCAAACCTGTCTAAATTCTATTGGTTGAGTGGTTTTTGACCCATACCCACCTGAAACTTAAAATAATACACTTTTGAGACATTAGAAACTAAATATGAATTTATTATAAAATAATATTTCTACCTTTTCAAAGGTGCCCCTCACCCCTCTTATAAAAGGGCACTCTCCCTTCTCATTAACTCACACCTTCAAAGCCTTTTGGTTCTGCCAAAATCTACCCAAATACTCTCTCAACTTCCCTAACTTCATCCTAGAGGCCTTACTTAAGTCAGAAAACCAACTTAAGGATACCTTTTGATCAAATCAAAAGGAAGAACCCGAAGAAGAGGTATTGTTTTCATCACCCTTTTTCAAATCGATTTCTTCTTCAACTTCTTCTTCCTTTGTTATTCCCATTCTAAAATAATGAATACAATATCTATTATATACTGTAATATTATTATATATATGGTACAACCATATTCAGTATTCTATCTATCCTTTGAATGACATGTCACTATACGTGTGTACGTACGACTTACCGTCTCCGTGTCGTGGTGTAATTGTTATTCAATATATTATTATTTGGATGTGTATAAAAATGATTTGTAATTCATGTAAATAATAAATATAACATGATAATGACTCTTTATATATGATATAACATCCAATTAAATATTATTTTAATATCAAAAGAGTGATGTTGTCGCTCGTGCGTACGTACGGACTACCGTCTCCACGAACGCGATGAGATTCATTCTCCATCGTATACATCCAAGTATAATTCTCATTTGATGATTAATAATAGTATATAAGGACTTGATATCATTATATATATGAATAATATAAAACCTATCCATGACAAACACAGCTTACGTAACAAAACATATAAAAGAAAATGAGTAAGTTAACACCCGAGACAACGATAATACTAAGATATTATTAACAAATCAATGTTAAAAGATCATATATGATATCATATTAATGTATATGATTATTTTATAATTTAATAACAATTATTTCACAATTATACAGTAGGTTAACCTACCCTCAACCAATGAAAAGTACAAGGTAAGAGTTTATTTCGCAATCTCTTCATTTTCCGAGGTTGTTTATACATAATAATCTACTGAGATCTCTTTATCAGCCACATCCATGTTTCCTAAAAATATTTTTCAAAACATTATTACTATTTTACATAATATGGTTTAATTTCATTTATACCCTTGTTGACTTTTCATAAGAAGTTTATAATGGAATCTTTCCGTTGTTTTCCAAACAAGTTCCCTTTTTAACCTTTTCGACAGAATTAAGGTAAGAATGTATTTTTTTAACTTATACGGAGGATGCGACTATTTTCCACCATTATAAAATTTTCAAAGATTCCCTTACAAGATTATAAGGATATTTTCAAATTAAATGTTTTATTTTATAATTATGTGACTTTTAAATGATTTGAAAATGAATATTTTATGAATTTTTGAAAGGTACTCTTTATCAAAATCAGAATTTTAAATGTTTTAAAGATTTATATTTCTAAATATTTTTAATTAATGTCTATGTTTTCAAAATGATTGTAAGGATTTATTTATATGTACATGAATGTTTTGAAATGATATTTCTTTTCAAAAGTTTCAAAGTGGTATGGGACACTTTGATTCAAAAATATCATTTAAATTACTTCCTTTATAAATGTGTGAATTTTCAATGATTTCGAGAAAAGAGATATTTCTCTCAAATTGTTTTGATTTCATCTATGTAAACATCCTTTGATGGATTTTAAGCTTATTGGAAGTTGATTTATTATGATACAAATCTTTTGTATTTTATTCAAGGTTTTGTGATATGTTTTACTGTGGATGTGTTATTTTTATACTATTCATGGTTTATGGAGAAAATATTGACATTTCGTATGCTAGTTTTAATACGAATGTTTATGTTATGTTTAAACCTTTTCATATGGGAATGCATTGGACTTATTAAGTGATGGGTGGAGCTCGCTATAGCTCCTCAATGCATCGGTAGGTCTCATGAGACAAACTAGTGTCTTGGCCCAAGGCCTTGACAAAATCTTATTTGTAGTCTTGGCATGAGGCCTTGGCTATGTGGTTACGATAGTCTGCCATTATGCATTCCATCATTATGAAAGTGGTCATTGATATTGAATGTGATTATTCTATTAGTATAATATCCATGTGAATAAGTAAATGGCCTTATTTCATTTTATGTTTTCCATACTATGTTGAAGTTTAAGTTTAAAAGGCTTTTGTTTTAGTTATACATTGCCTTAAATGTTTATGCTTATTTATGAATGTTTCCACTGTATTTCTTACCCTTACAGAGCATTTGAGCTCACCCCTTTCTATGTTTTAGTTTTCCCAGGATTCCAAGAAGTATATTGTGATTGATAAGAAGGGTTAAGACAAGGTAATAATGGAATTCATAAAGGATTATTTATGTTGTTTTTTATGTTATGAAGTGTAATGTAACATTCATGTATGTAATCTATTTTCCAAGACTGCTAAACTAATCGGTCCTTTGGTACTTGATTCCTTGTAATCATGCCAATGTATTAAAATAATGCACTGACTCTGGGTAACTGGGGTCGGGGAATTACAGTTGGTATCAGAGGAAGTTTAGAAATAACCTTGAAAACTAGATTTAGATAAACTCTGATTAGAGCACGTAGACCTAAGATGAATTTTGAGGATTAGTGTAGAAGAACATCCTATAATTTTGGTATTGTAGATATTTTGTGAGTTTTCCAAGAAATACATCCCTGTCTGGATACGAGCAGGTAGAGGTGGCTTTGGCACAGATGTACCTAGGGGTAAAACCCGAAAACACCGTTTTGAGCTAGACTTGAACGGGAACTGGTGCACGACAACGGGCCTTGCTGCACTCTTGGTTATGACACTCCCGGGGGATATGCTTAGGATAATTCTCATTTTCTTTACAAACCATTATGAAGGGCTCATGAGTATATACTTACTCAAAGAAAACATTTTTATGATTATGGATTATATCCATAAACTGTTCAATTTGCGTTAGGTATTTTACAACATTGGAATTATTCATTGCAATTCATAAACTGACCTAGTTTATTTTATTGTATAGAAATGGTGCCCAGTAGAAGGAATGTGAACTCCAGTAATACGTATGATCCAAAGAGTGAGAAGGATCGTATATTTCATGGTATTAAGCCATCATTTAGAAGGGAACTAGTCTCCCACGTATTATCATCATATGAAGAAATAGTATCATGTGTGGATAAGATAAATAAAGAGTTTACTGAGTCCTATGGCTTTGAAGGGAAGCAAGAGAAGAAAAGGATGGAAGAGAGAAAGATGGATAAAGTTAAGAGGGAAAAGAATAATTTCCCCATATGTGATAACCGTGGGAAGAAACACCCTAGAACTTTCCTGAAAGGAATGGGAGTTTGTTATAAGTGTGTAGGAAAAGGGCACCAAGTACATGACTAAAAGGGTAAGAAAATGGTTTCAATTGTACAATGCTTCATTTGCAAGGAGTTTGGACACTACGCGAACCTATCATCAGACTAGGCCACAAATGATGCTATTGGATAACAATCAAGTTATGATACTACCACAGATGAGGAGGAATGATTAGAGTTCTTATGTTGATTATGTCATTTGAGTGATGTATCAGTAATGTACTTGTTATAATAATTATGGAGTATATAAGGATTGTACTATAGTACTATTTCATTGAGGATTTGAGATTTTATGGTACTAAGAAAAGTGACTCTACAGCAAGTTAAACTTTTTGTAAATTACATGGTTGAAGGAAAGATAAACCTTAATACAGTCCTAATATTGAGGTACTTATTTTGGAATAAGATATGGTTGATTTGGGTAAATTATATTGGATATTCTTGACTGCCATGAAACCGATTAAAGATTTGTATATTCCATAATTGTTGGAGTTTACAAAATTTGTGGATGGATGAAGTATATCCAGCATTCTATATGGAATAAGGGAGCATGAATGTAATCAATAAAGATTATGGTAATTCAGGTTGTTTTAGTGTTTTAAAAGAATACATGATGAAGGTATTCGTATGCTATTACGGGGTAAAAAGGATCTACATTATGTTTACCTTCCTTATAAATGTTGGACTGTGAGTTTGGACAGAAGTATTTTGGATAATTATAGTTTGAGATTAATTTTGGATTGCCATAAAAGGACAACCCGGAGGTCGGGCAGAAATCTGTCGCGACCGGTAAGGCCGCGAGACTTGAACCCGCAACAAAAGGGTGACAAGGGTGTATCACCTACCACTGGCCCACGAGATGTCTTGGATTAAATAATGTAGTTTATTTTAATAAGGTCTAGTAGATGAATTATAAATTCATTTTTTAACCCCAAACGAATAGGATAAATAGAATATTTTTTAAGTTCTATTATCTTTTAGAGTGAAATATGAGTTTGTGGTAGAAATTCGTTAAAAGATGGAACTCTACTTTTGAAGTATATATTTTTCTTCTCCTCTTATTCTATGAAGAAATTAATTCTTATACTTTATTGAAGGGATCTTAAAACCAAAAATGTGTTATACTAATACCTTATGTTTTATTGAACTGATGGCATTTTAAATCCTCATAGATTACTGAATTTAAGGACCTCAATTTTAAACTTGTTTAAGATTGATGACCTCAATCACCACCTATAAATATTTAAATTTTTCCTCTAATTATATGTCTCTAATTTTCACCAATGTTCTCCTAATCGAGATCATCATTTGGTGGGGACCCTTTCATTTCGTTTTTCCTCTTACTAAAACTAAATTTTATTAACTAAATTTCTGATGTGGGTTTTCCCACAAAGATATTTTCTATTTTTAAATTTTATTTTTGAAGAAGAATATCAAATTATGAGGACGCAATTTATTGAAGGAGGGAAGAATGTAACACCCCAATATTTCATAGTATGTACTTCTTCAAAACAATTCAATAACTTGCACTACACGTAACACCGAGTTCAAGCGCACCATGACTTACCAAACAAGCCGTTCAAAAGAGTTTATGAATAGTATTAACTAAAATTTGAACCTTATATAATCCTTATAATTTTAGAATCCATATTATGAGTTTCTTATACATATTGTAAGAACAAATCCCTTTTTTTCAGATAAAAGAAGTATTTTTTAAAAATGCACTTTTACCAACTTTAATAGTGAACCCTTTTTAAATCCAATATTTTAAACTTTTATATATTCAATTTGACTAAATAAATTTATTCTTTATAATGGGGACATAAAAATATTTACAATGTAACACCCCAAGCTTCCACAGTATGCTTCTCTTTGAATAATACAGTAGCGTGTGTTGTACGCAACTTCGAGTTCTAACACACTACAACCAATCAAACTAGCCGTTATGAATAGTAATACCGACTTTTTGAAATTATATATATTTTATATTTCAAAATGGACTTCATTTTTGGATTCATAATATCAAAATTATCCTAAGTTGAATTTTTGGTATTTTTCTGAGAACTTCCTATTTTTATGAATAGTAAACAATACTTAAAAACAAATTTTTTAATCAAAATTATTTATAGTGATAAATTATATTATTGAGTGGTTTTAAAGTATAATTAGAATATATTTTTACCATTGTATCCAATGGTGTTCATTATAATTAATTTCACTTTAAAATTGGACATAAACAATTGTCAATATTTTGATATATATTGTTTCTTAAAAACACGCTATTTGTTGTAACAGCGAGAATTAATTATAAAATTAATTAATTCAACTTATATGTTTAGAATTTTGTAAAATAGACATCATTTTTGAATTTGAAATATCAAATATAGCTTAGGGTGAAATTTTGGCATTGTTCTGAAAAACTTCAATTTTTGATGAATAGTGAAACCACTAAGTGGTAGTTAAAAAACTGAATTTTTCATAAAACTTAGTTTTACCGCTTCTGTGAATGGAATTTTGAAAATCCGAGTGACACGGTTAATATCAAGTAGTAAAATTTGGTTCAATGAGATGAAAATAATTTTTGGTGAATAGTAACTTTTTACTTTTATTTACCACTGTTAAAAGTAAATAGGGTAATTAAGGGTAAAAATGATATTAATATTACCCTAACACATGTCCTAGTTATATTGGACAAATGTATCTCGACTGGAAACAACCTTAGGAATAAAATATTGTCATTTAGGTCCACTTGGATTAGATTAGGACATTTATTATTATTTAATTCAAAGAAGAGTTAAAAGAGTTAAAATCAAAGTTTATTTACTAAAAAATTTTAGTATAGGGTTATACATAATATAAATTCTATTTTAAATATTCATTAGAAAGATAAAATGATTTACTACATAATTATATTTTATTTATAATTTTTAGACATTAAATAATTTAATTTATTTATGACACAATGATGATGCAGTAATTACTATAATAGTGAAAAAATTAAAATAATTGATATTATAAATACAAAAATAAATATAATTTGAGACTTTTTATGAATTAAACTAATTTTATAGGTTAATATGACATGTTAGTATTGAATTAAGTGACGTTTTTCGAAGTAAGCATTCTTTTATGATTTTCACAAAAATCAATTATTGAATAGTGTCAAAATTGACATAAAAGTGTTTTTAAAACAAATATTATATTATTAATTGATATTAAATTCCTAAAAATCTAAGGTTCGGCCAAGAGACTTATATAATGATAGGTGTATCATTAATGTACCACTTGGGGGTAGATTGGATGTATATAGTAAGTTTATTAACCATATAATATAAAAATACAAAGAGACATTGTAAAAGTGAAACTAATTAACTAAGAGTTAATACTTAAAGATAAGGTTAATAGAGTAACCCAAACCTATCTAAATTCTATTAGTTGAGTGGTTTTAGAATCATCCCCACCTTAACCTTTAAATGATCCACTTTGGAGCCATTAGAAAACAAATATGAATTTATTATAAAATAATATTTCTAGCTTTTCCAAAGGTGCCCCTCACCCCTCTTATAAAAGGGCACTCTCCCTTCTCATTAACTCACACCTTAAAAGCCTTTTGGTTCGGAAAAACTCTGTCCATATACTCTCTAAACTTCCCTCAATTAATCCTAGAGGCCTTACTTTAGTCATAAATCCAACTTAAGGAGCCCTTTTGATCAAATCAAAAGGAAGAACTCGAAGAAGAGGTATTGTTTTCACCACCCTTTTTCAAATTCATTTCTTCTTCAACTTCTTCTTACTTTGTTATTCCCATTATAAAATAATTAATCCAGTATATCCTATATACTGTAATATTATTATAAATATGGTAAAACCATATTCAGTATTCTATCCATCCTTTGAATGACATGTCATCATACGTGCGTACGTACGACTTACCGTCTCCACATCGTGGTGTAATTGTTATTTAATATATTATTATTTGGATGGGTATAATAATGATTTGTAATTCATGTAAATAATAAGTATAACATTATAATTATTCTTTATATATGATATACCATCCAATTAAATATTATTTTAATATCAAAAGAGTGATGTTGTCGCTCGTGCGTACGTACGGACTACCGTCTCCACGAACGCGATGAGATTCATTCTCCATCGTATCCATCCAAGTCTAATTATCATTTGATGATTAATAATAGTATATAAGGACTTGATATCATTTTGGATATGAATAAGATACAACCTATCCATGAAAATCACGGCATACGTAACAAAACATATAAAAAGAAAACGAGTATGTTAACACCCGAGACAACGATAATACCAAGATATTATTAACAAATCAATGCTAAAAGATCATATATGATATCATATTAATTTATATGATTCTTTTATAATTTAATAACAATTATTTCACCATTATACAGGAGGTTAACCAACCCTCAACCAATAAAAATTACAAGGTAAGGGTTTATTTCGCAATCTCTTCATTTTCCGAGGTTGTTTATACGTAATAATCTACTGGGATCTCTTTATCAGCCACATCCATGTTTCTTAAAAATGTTTTTCAAAACATTATTACTATTTTAAAAAATATTTTTTAATGTCATTTATACCCTTGTTGACTTTTTATAAGAAGTTTATAATGTAATCTTTCCGTTGTTTTCCAAACAAGGTCCTTTTTAACCTTTTCGACATAATTAAGGTAAGAATGTCTTTTTTTAACTTATACGGAGGGTGCAGCTATTTTCCACCATTATAAAATTTTGAAAGCGTCCCTTACAAGCTTATAAAGATATTTTCAAAGTAAATGTTTTATTTTATAATTATGTGACTTTTAAATGATTTAAAAATGAATATTTTAAGAATTTTTGAAAGGTACTCTTTATCAAAATCAGAATTTTAAATGTTTTAAGGATTTATATTTCTAAATATTTTTAATTAATGTCCATATTTTCAAAATGATTGTAAGGATTTATTTATATGGACATGAATGTTTTGAAATGATATTTCTTTTCAAAAGTTTCAAATTGGTATGGGACACTTTGATTCAAAAATCTCTTTTAAATTACTTCATTTATAAATGTGTGACTTTTCAATGATTTCGAGAAAAGAGATATTTCTCTCAAATTGTTTTGATTTCATCTATGCCAACATCCTTTGATGGATTTTAATCTTATTTGAAGTTAATTTATTATGATACAAAACTTTTTTATTTTATTTAATGTTTTGTGATATGTTTTACTGTGGATGTGTTATTTTTATACCATTCATGGTTTATGTAGAAAATATTGACATTTCATATGCTAGCTTTAATATGAATGTTTATGTTATGTTTAAACCTTTTCATATGGGAATGAATTGGACTTAGTAAGTGACGAGTGGAGACCTTTATAGCTCTTAGATGCATCAGTAGGTCCCATGAGACAAACTAGTATCTTGGCACAAGGCCTTAACAAAATCTTATTTGTAGTCTTGGCACGAGGCCTTGGCTATGTAGTTATGATAGTCTGGAATTATGCATTCCATCATTATGAAAGTGGTTATTGATATTGCATGTTATTATTAGATTAGTAGAATATCCATGTGAATAAGTAAATGGCATTATTTCATTTTATTTTTTCCATACTATGTTGAAGTTTAAGTTTAAAAGGCTTTTGTTTTAGTTATACATTTCCTTAAATTTTTATGATTATTTATGAAAGTTTCCGCTGTATTGCTTACCCTTACGGAGCGTTTGAGCTCACCCATTTCTATGTTTTATTTTTCCCAGGATTCCAAAAAGTATATTGTGATTGATAAGAAGGGTTAAGACAAGGGAATAATGTCATTCATAAAGGATTATTTATGTTGTTTTGTATGTTATGAAGTGTAATGTAACATTCATGTATGTAATCTATTTTCCAAGACTGCTAAACTAATCGGTCCTTTGGGACTTGATTCCTTGTAATCATGCCAATTTATTAAAATAATGCACTGACTCTGGGTAACTGGGGTCGGGGTGTTACAATGAGGGAGGTGAAAAACCATACCCCAACATTCATAATTTAAATAAAAAGGGAAAACAACTTAAAACAAATTTGACAAAAATGAGAAAGGAAGAAAAAACCCTTACTTGGAAGTGTGCTTCCAAAGGCTTGAGAGTGGCTTGAGAGAGGCTTCTTGGGATCTTGGGTCACCTTGGGAGAATTATATAGAGAGTAGGGAAGAGGTTGGACGAACTCCGAAGGCGTTGAGTGAGGAGGAAGTGGGAGCTTGGGTGGGTTTATATAGGAAAGGTGAGGGAATTATTTATTATTTAGGTTTGGGACCCCTAATATTAAATTAGTCTAAACCATAAACCATACCATGGTTTTTGCCAATGGTTTTTGGAAAAGGGAAGAGGAAAAAAATATTTTATAAGGCCAAAGTCCGAAATTCTTAAAATTATAGGGTTGCTTATGTGGAGGTGAGTCACAAACCCATGGAAAACAATTTAAAAAGACAATGTGTTTAATAAGTCTTTACGGGTCCATTAATGCTTTGAAAAGTAATTCAAACAAACCCAAAATCACATTATTTTTATGTTAAAACATATATTGGCCGAACAAAAAGCTTATAGTATTTTATTACATTACTATTGGGTCATTATGATGTCATAAAACACATTATATATTTAAACAGTATTTAATTTTTACCCAAACAATTGACTATCTCAGAAAATTATGAAATATTCACCGTTGGATAATTTTGACATTCGGATTCCAAAAATATCATTTATTTTATCTAACTAATTTTCTAAATATGTTAATTTTTACTTTTAAAATAAAAACCGACATTTATCGAAAATTCACGGGTTTTGACAGAAATGGCTTTCAAACCTTAATAAAAATTATAATTTCATTCATAAAATTATAAGATCATTTATATTTAACACAATTTAATTTAATAATAAAAATAATATTTTATTAAAATATTATTTAATTCAAAAATCCCTTAATTTAATAAAATAGAATTCTTAATTAAATAACAACTAAAAACACATTTTTTATTTTAAAACTATTTACAATGTATCAAAAATGACAACAAAGCATATTCATTATTATATAAAAAAATAATGTACATGAACATAGTACTAGAGATTTGTTACATAACCCCTTAAAACAACCGCATAATACCTAAGGGTAATGTGTGTGATGGTGGCAGACTCTTGGGGTGGCTCAGATAACATTACTCGAGTGGTAATCTCTATCAACTTCCACTTTTCCCATAGATGGTCTCGTTTGAGCCTGACATGATGAAGCTCAGCTTGGGCTTGGTCAAGAGCGAATCCCAAAGACACCACCTCTTTTCCGAGCTCCAAAAAATGGGCTTCGTATGTAGGAATTCTACTGGATGAGACCATCGCTTCTTTTGTCAGAGTAAAATGGATTTGTTAAAGCCGCGTATTTATACTAATCACGTGATCACTGTTCAACGACTATATTAGCAATGGTCAAAATTTTTAACAAAAAACCAAAGAAGTTGACATTTAATTAGATCAAGAGAGATTTCCCTTAATGAAACTTTGGGTCATTACATTGTTTGTTGCCTAGGTGAACATCAGGTCGCCCAAGCCTACTTGGACGCCCTTGCACGCCCTTACCTACTTGCGTGCCCTTCTCTACATGGGTGACCCTCATTGATTCACTTACTTTCTTCACTCTCTTCAGTCTACAAGCCATCAATCCTTCATAAAATCCATTCATGGCAATGATTCTTCTTCATTGGCTCCCTTTTCTAAAATGGATTCTGTTGATACATCCACCCAAACCTCCTGACTTATAAACCGTTGGGAAAGGCACATCAGTGTGCCTCCTATTTGGGTTTGTATTTCCACAGTCATAGGTTTCCCACATTTTTTTACAATGGGGTTAGGATTCATGGAATGCCTATGGGTTTGTATATCCATAGTCACATGGAAATTTCTCCTAGAAACAATGATAGGATGTTCCCAATTTTGAGAATAAGGTTTTGGGTTCAATCCTCCCCTTCTCATCTCTAAAACCCAAAACCTCAGGTCATAGGTAGGGAAGGTATAGTTCACAATTTCTTTTCCATGAAGGCATAGGATAAGTCTCCATCCCCTATCAGGATCAATTTTAGGGAACCATATTGGAGTAAGCCCCTATATTTTCTTACATGAGGTGGAATCATTGCTCCTCCTCTCTTCTTCGGCGCCAAAGAACAATGGGGGATGGGCATAGGGACTCTTGTTACCCTTTCCCTCTCCCATTGTGCTTTATCACTATGGGAAGCCATTCTGGTGCAAGCCCCTAACCTTCATGCCTTCCTCCTTACATTGGACCCCTTTCAAATGTAAATAGAATAGAGGGAAGGCTCATCACCTCGCCCTCTTCCATGGTCTCCTCAACGTCGTTCACCTTGGACACCATATGTGCACCATCTTCCACCAACGGAGGAGGAAGAATTTTAAAGTGTGAATGACTTTGTTGAATATTTGACATCCTCTTGTTTCTCATACTGAGCATGACTCATGTGGTCTTAGATATTTTTCATGGTCACAACATTTTTACAATAGAATAAACTACACGAAATCTAATTCCTATTCAAATAAGGATATGTAGGAAGCCTTTTTCAGGGCCCAAACTCACTGAACATCCTCTTCAGGAGTCCAATCCTAATTCCTTTAATCTGGGCATCCTCCATAGGAATAAGCCCCAAATTAAACCCCAAATCATCACAGAATCATTTTCATGAAGTAAGCCCAAACTCATCTCTCTCAAAGGACCATATTCTTTTATGAGGCCTATTAAACTATGTGGTATTTGATTGATATCCATATGGGATACGTAGGAAGCCTTATTCAGGTTCAAACCCAACAATTCAAATCAACCCTGTTCTCCTTGGGCCATATTCCTAACAAGGCTAATCCTACTTGGAAACCCATATTATTTCCAAACTTCATTGAGTTTCTTCAGCATAAGTACTAAACTATGTTTTGACCAAGAACCTTTCGCTTATAGGTCCTTATCACATGACCTTAAAAGGTATGATGTGTCCTATTAAGTGACACCGAACTATGAGGGTTCTGATTTCTTTCACAAGGATATGTAGGTAGCCCATTTTATGGGAACGATCCCAAAATCAAATCAAACCTTCATCTCCCTAGATGAAAATAAATTCCATAGTGCCCCACTAAGTGTCTTGAAAACCAATATCATCACAATGATGATTAAAATAATCTCTAAGAATTATATTAGTGGATACCATTGATGGAAAACCTCGAATACATACAGATATTTCCATTAATGAAGAACCTTGAATGCATTCTGATGATTCTAAATTTTAAACATGTTAGTAAGTGATTTTAAATGACAAGGGATACTTATGATATACATGGTGAATTAATAAGGATTCATGAAAATATAATAAATTAAAAAATGGATTCCCAGAGTAGACAATAATTCCCCTCAAAAGGGTGTGATGGGTATGACCTCTCATCCTCTTGACCAATGCACATTCTTAGGTATCATAAAGTTCAGACTTAATGAATGCATTCCTTTGGAAAGCAGGTCCCCTTTGGATAAATAACTGTTGGAAGTTTCCAGTTCCATAAATAAATCCAATGAAAACTAACTGGAAATAGTGATTCTTAGAACTAGAACACACGTTTCAAGGAACTACGAAACAACAATAGTGAACCTAACATGAATCCTTAACAAAGTTAATAATGTTACCCACCTGTTAGGCCCCTATCAATTGATAAGGGAAGTCCATACAAAGGAATCAATCACGTATGTATCCATATAAAAATATGTTGCTTTAATGGAGTTTGTTGTTATTCTCATGTTTTTATTCTCAAAATTCTCTTCACTTCAAAATGAATTTCTCCAAGACAACATCTATGAACTTACCGACTGCTGTTCAAGCTAGATCTCCATCCACGGGAAGGACGTCATCACCAAACCAAGGTCTTCAATGCTGGGTCTCTAATGTGTTGGTAAAGGAATATCGCTAGCATGGTACAATCCCGACTTTGGAGGCTACTTGACAGGACCTCCAGTTCAATAACAATCCTCAATCATCTAGCCAACGAGGACCAATGATCAAGAATCAAATGGTTCTAACCACCGTCTCCAACCATTTCGGGCCCTTATTCTCGAAACTCAGTAATCAATCTCTCCTGTACTATAGGGAGGTGGATCAAGAGGTCACTCAAAGCCTCTATTCAAGAATGAAGGAGTCCTTCCCGAGGACCCCCATTAGTAGTCACCGCCAGAATTGTGTGGTAGTGTACCCCCAATATGACGGGGCCGTTGCCTTTGGACGTTTGGCCCAAGTCTATGAGAACTGGGCACACAAGGCGAACCACCAAGGAAAACATTTGGTCAAAAGGGAGCAGGTTGTCACCTCTACCTCCTCCAATGAAGTCCATCAATTTAACTTGATAGAAAACAACGAGCAGACACATACACCCGTCCATCCTAATTTTTCTGCTCAACAGACTTGTCTGAAAGAATCACACCAATACCACTAGATAAACCTGATGGAGTATGGTGAACAGGAATATACACCTACTTAAAAGTCATCATCCAGTCAGCAGGCTCGTCTGGTTGCATTTAAAGAAGCCTGCCAATCTAATGTGGTGGAAACTAGTAAACAGGTATATGCACCTGTTTACAATCACCAATTTTGTTAGCAATATCATCTGCCAGTATTTAAGGAATTATATCAACCATACTTGATGGAAAACAGCTAGCAAGAACACACACCTTCCAATGTTCATCAAGCCTGCCAACAATCTCATTTGGTAGCACCCAGAGAATCATTCAGAAAGCTCCGACGACAAATTTGGGGCATACCCAAATCTCTACCCCCATGCATGAGTACTGTCAATATCCATTGATACGAAAAGGAGGAAAGGAGCAGGAACATACACCTACTCCAAATACTGAATGGATTTATATTCTTTTTCTGGCCGCTGAAGTCACCAAACACATTTTATCAATGGTGAAAGGGAATATGCATATCCCTACCGATATTCTGGAACCATTCCAGGATATTTTAACAACAAATTCAGATGTATCTGGGGGAAAAACACATAAATCTATCCCCATACATGGGATGACACATTGGCATGCCATCCCAGAGCTAATACACACCTCTGTTCTAGTCCAAGCGGGTCATGGGGCATACTCACCTATATCATACGGACAACAAGATTCGGAACATACACCCTTTCCAATTGGAGGTAATCAGTTCATTCTAGTAACCACTCTAAAGTATAAATATACACTTTTCCATGATAACCAATTTTCCCAAAAAGTTTCCCCAACTAAGTATAATAGAACATCAAAAAATAATTATCCCCAAAGAACTGTTTGAAAATCAAGAGTCAAGATGCGATTTGGCTCCTCCAAATGCGAAAGTTCTTGAAGCCATCAAAAATTTATCTATTGCATCTCAATATTCTAGCCTCTAATTTATAAATTATGAGAGGGGTAGTTGTAATTATGAAGTTCCTCATTGGAAACTTCATCATAAAGGCTTTCTTCATGAGAATTCGTTCAATCCAGAGTGCCTATCTCTAGATGAGATCCATGAAAACCCTCAGTGTGGCAAGAAGACCAAGGAGCTAGAAGATTTATCCCTTGCTATGATCCATCATGGTGATCCTCACCATGACGGAATTCACTGTGATAGTCCTCTTTATAGTATTATTTCTCATTGTGAAGACGATTCCATAATTGAAAATATAGAAATGAGAAAGCCCTCCTTTCTAGAGGCACTTGAAAACAAAAGGCTAGTTATGTCTGATGCCTTGTCATTTATAGGTGAAACACTCTCTTAACCAAAATATATCTTAAGGGTGAGACCATTCTTCAAACCACCATTGGTTCATTTGTCTTCTAATATAGAGCATACACTTTGGTCAGACCAAGTGGCGAAACCTCTAGTGAAAGATGATGAAGATGTGTGAAACATGAGGAAATAGTTAGCTAAAGGAGAAGTACCAGTGATGTTCTGGTATTTGACAAATTCTTAGTATAAAATTCCATAATTGATGAAAGAATATTGCATTCCTGACATCCACCTCAACTTATGGAAAAATCTATGTCATTTGAAAACTAAATTATTACCATATGATGAATATCAAAATCATGTAAAGGTAATAGAAGGGTTGTAATGACAAATTGACTTGGCCTCTCTCTTAGTTTCCCAACATCCAATGGTTGAAAAATAGAAGAGAATCATTCAGTGTGCATGTCTCAATAATCTAAAGAGACTACACTAGTTAATTTCTCATTCCCCATCTAGTAATCGTATTAGAGGATGGGGTGCATATGGAGAATTGCATTTTACTGCACTCCAAAATCAGCAAAGTCTGCCAAATGTGGTCTCATGCAATGTTATTGCGCACGGTCGGCCATAATCAATAGATTTTGTATGTAATCAGATGTATGCTCAAGAACAAGCCTCAACTAGTTCTCATCAGAATCAGTCCCAAAGAAAACAAGTTATTGAGTTACTTTTACATCAAGCATCCGAGAATCTTGAGTAGGCGTCCTGCTTAGAGGATATCAGGAATCAGATAATGAAAATGTCTGAAATAGCACAACGATCTTCCAAAACAGGTGATTTAAGTAGTTTTCGGATGATGCACCCAGCTAATGTCCGAACCAAAATCCAAAAAATCAGAAGAGCAGTTGCACAAATTTCAGCCATAGCAGTTCAAGAATCACCCCAGCTTGCAAGGATGGGGGATCATTTAATTAAACTATCAAGTTCATTCAACAAAGTTCAAAGGTTTTAAGAAGATGAACATGAACAACCTTAGCCTACAGGGCTGGGGTCTTTTTAACATTTGTAATCCCCTCTTTAAAGGAAGTTAGTTTTCTCCCGATTAGGGAAGAAGCCACAATGAAAGCGTATAACTAAACTATATGAGGATTCCCTTTGGGTTACTATCCACCAAACAGTTCCAGGGAATTCATCATATAGGAGAAAAATGTCTCAGGAAAGACACAAAGGAAGACGATATCATGAAAATACTGACAAAATGTCATCGAAGCATTACGCGTCAGTAAATGTCATGAACATCATTGTAGAAGATCCTCCAGAAAATAAGTCCAGTTTAGGGGAATCAGAAGTTGAAGTTCTTTTCCATAATACGGTAAACACTGAGGAAAATGAAGAAGGTATGCGCACCTGAAATCAGAGGCTTACCCAGAATCTAGGTATGACTTCAAATAACCAACCCCCCTCTCTGAAAGGCATCCAACAAGGGGAAAGGTAAAAGTCAGATTGCATATCACTTTTTCACTAGAGAAGGTCAATCTCTTTCTCTTGAAGATAGATTTTCATAGGAAGAAGAGGAATTGAAGGAGTTAAAAATACTCAAAACAAAGTTACTTCAAAACAACATTTCCACTAGATATACTCCTCAGACAGGTCCTCAACTTGAAAATCCTATAGGAGCTTCTCAGAAAAGAGTATTTCTATTAACTACAGATGTAGATAATGAATTCCCTCCACTGGGTACACAATCAAGGAAAGACCATATATATCCCGATAGGGTTTGTTCCTGTGGGTTATCCAAGGAAGATATTAGCACCACCATCAGTGGTTTTTCCAATCGTTTCACCAGCTCAAGCTCTAGTTTCTACACCTGCACAAGTTCCAGATCATTCCGATGTTACCCAAATTCTCATGAACACAATTGATGCATTAACGAATTGATTGGAAGCTATGGAAGAATGACATGCACCAGTTCATCCAGAAAATAGAGCTTACCCTAAATGGGTGGATGAAATTTCTCCCTCACCAAATTTTTTGAATGCCATATTCCCAATCATTAATGGTTTGGGAGACTGGGAACAACACTTAACACATTTTGTTTCTCGTTGTGATCCCATGATGGGAACTTCTCAACAACAAGAATTAGTTAAGATTAGGTGTTTTGTGAAATCATTAAAAGGACCATATTTTGTCTGGTATAGAAGTTTACAATCTCGATTAATTACTAGATGGAAAGATCTCTATCAGAAATTCCTTCTTCAATTTAGCTCAACGCTACCAAAGACGATAGTTTTTTATCTTACCAATTGTAAATAAAGGGAGAATGAAAGGGTTTCAGATTTCATTGCACTATAGAAAGGATTAACATATTCCTTAAGTATATAACTCCCTCAAGAAGATTCGCTGCCAATTTGTGTGGAAAATATGCATGATGAATTACACACACCATTGATCCCTGTGAAATAAATAGGAGGGTTTCAAGACCTTACTTCAATTGGTCAACAGATAGAAGACTCTATTATAGAAACTAAGTCTAAAACTTGTGTAATTACATCATCTATGGGGAGGAGGATAGGTAAGGAAGAATATACTATAGTCACACTCAAGCAGGAATATATACCTACTTCTACTTTAAGACCTTCATCATACCGAAGGACTCCACCTCCTGAGCATCATCAATAGCAACCACCTCATCAAGATGATCATAGAGATTAAAGGTGGAAATAGTTTTAGGAATTAAAGAATAAATTTTCTTCTCTTAGGAATGAAAAAGTTCCTAGTTACTTCATCTCAGCCTTAGAAAAAAATTTGGTTCAGTTTCCAAGGCTCAAGAATCCAAATAAATACGAAGATGAAGATCCCCTGAATTATTTTCCCTTTCACCAGATGTTGGGACACCCCATTCAAGAGTGTTTTGTTTTCAAAGACCTTCTTCAAAAGATGGTATACTCTAGATAAGTGAAACTAAAAAGTTCATAAGCTCAAGTAGCATGTGTTACGACTACTGATATAGAGGAAGAAGGCGCATGGAAAGAGTTCAAAAGTAAAATGTGCAGAAATATGATGATGGGATAATTAGTAAAATGATCAACCAGAATCATGAAATTTTACAAAAATAGTTGAAAAAACCAATTGTGTCTTCTTCCACTCCTGACATAGAGAAAACACCTTTATCACAAGGTCATTCCTCAATAAAGTGAAGTGATTTTAAGGACAAAGAGCTGTCAGAAGAAGACAAGCTCGTGTCAAGGCCAACGTCTTCCTTGACCCTGGCAGATTTTATGTCATCTATTTCAAAAGCACAGGCCCCACCCTACCAAACGTCACAACCAAAATTAACTTGTCAAAAAGAGTCTTATTCAGATGAAAGATTGATCTTTTGTTCTGTTAATGTTATCCATTTAACGAATCCTTATGCCAATGGTGATTCTGATTATAATGCGTTATAATTCCTTGTGCCTAATAGGGGAACAAGGGGAATAGGGCATGGTCAAGGATATAGGGGAAGATGTTGGAATTATAGAATCCACCATTTTAACTCTACCCCTTCTCGAATCATATATGCTATAGAAACTCGTGTAAAATCCCTTATACAGGTTCAACAGAAACAAGGATATTCTTCCATGAAAGATAGGTTCAGTTCTAACAAAATTATTTTGGAAGACCGATTAGAAGTCACACCATATTATTCTCAACAAATGAATAGACCTAGTCAGTCTAATTTACCATAGCTAGGAGTATTTCCAGCTTCTACTCCGACATAGAGTATGTCTACATCAGAAGCATCAACTTCCAATCCACCTGAAAAACCGCATCTCCATGCTGGGGAACACAAACCTTTGGATCATAAGTATGATGTCTTGAAAAAATTGGCCCAAGTAAAAACCAAGTTATCAATTCTGGATGATTGGAATATGTCAAAAGATATTTGAGAAGCACTCATTGAGGCTTCACCAAGTCCTTAAGATTTAGAAACTGAAGTTGCTACTGCTGAGGCTTACCATATAGAGAATGATTCTACAGAATGTCATGGAGTCATATCTTTTATAGATGAAGATGAAAATTATGTGGTGCATAGGCATATCAGACCCTTGTATTTTTCTAGTAAGTTCGAAGACATAGACATCCGACGAGCCTTCATTGATAATGGATCCGGAGTCAACCTCATTCCCATTCATACACTTCATCGATTGGGCCTGACTAACTCCGACTTATATCCTTCGACTTTAATGTTGCAAGCTTATGATAAGAATGAACAAGAAACTTTGGGTGAGATTACACTCATAACCCAATTTGGAGATCTTGTGTCTAATTTAGATTTTATGGTTGTCCATCAGGACACAACCTTCAATATTTTTCTTGGAAGGCCTTCATTACATCAACATGCAGCCATACCTTCATCATACCACCAATGCCTTAAGTAGTATTTCAATGGTCAAATCGGGACATTTTATGGTGACAAGGCTCCATTAAAAACATGTTAATATCAATACACTGAGGTATAGTTTTATCACAAAAAATGAATGAAGTCTATTATAAAGGAAATAACAAGAGTTAATGCCCCAAATAGATTGGAAGAGATCCCAGTAAATCCATTCATACATCTGAGTACAGGTTATGTGTTACCCATAAATAAAATTGAAAAAGTAAACCCAAATCCAGGAACTCATCCAGTACCTTCTATAATATCAATTTTGGAAATTCATCCTGAAAACATGGAAGAAATTGTTGATCCACCAAGAAATGATGAAATCCTAAATGGAGATGTTTTCATTTCATCCACTGAACTATAAATAGCCTCTACTTCATCAGACCGAGTGGAAGACAATGTAACAATGCTAGATAAAGACAAAGATGTTGATTCTCAATCCATCAATCCCTCTTTATTACCACAGAAAGACCCTTCATCATTATTAGGGTCAGATATGGTGGCCTCTTCTTCGGGACGTTCAAATACTGATTTCCCCTGTAACTCTTTGATTTTTTCCTCTTCATCTTCTATGAAAATGGAAATAGAATAGGTAACATGTAATGAAGAAGAAGAGGAAGATCTCAGGTATTCTCCTTCAGTATTTGAGGAAGGTGTATCTACCACTGTGGATGGGCTCATAGAAATAAATCTGGGTATAAAAGAAGATCCACGCCCCACTCTAATTAGTGTGGCCATGACCTATGAAGAGAAAGAGTTGTATAATTTATTTCTAAAGAAACATCGAGATATATTTTCTTGGAATGATACAAAAATTCTAGGTCTTAATCCTGATGTAGCCACCCATCATATGGGTTTTCCATAATAACATCATGGATTCAAGCAGGAAGAAAGAATAACACACCAAACTCATGCATCTAAAATGGAAGATGAAGTTGATAAGCTTATAAAGTATATCTTTTTCAGGGAATTTCAGTATCCCAAATGGCTATCTAATATTGTCCTAGTGAAAAAGAATAATGGGAAAATTAGAGTTTTCATTGATTCTATAGATCTTAACCGGTATTTTCCTAAAGATTATTTTCCAGTTCCAATTACAGAACTCTTAATTGATGAAACAGCTGGCTATGAAGCTATTTCTTTCATGTAAAGATACTCTGGGTATAATCAAATATGTATAGACCTAGAGGATGAAGAATCTACAACATTTAGATCCCCTCAAGGTGTGTTTTCTATCGTGTAATTCCATTTGTCTTAAAGAATTTTGGTGCAACATACCAACGTGCCATGCACCATATCTTCAAACCATTCTTAGGGAAATTTGTTGAATGTTATGTGGATGATTTGGTGGTCAAATACAGATAATGTTCCAATCACTTGGCTTATTTGGAAATGATATTCTATAAAATTAGGCAACACAGTTTGAAGATGAACCCCTTGAAATGTGATTTCGAGGTAACCTCAGGAAAGTTCCTTGTCTTCGTTGTATGCCATCACGGTATTGATGTTGATCATGAGAAAACAAAATCAATCCTTGTCATGTCACCTCCTCGAAATTTGAATGAATTAAGAGGAATCCAAGGACACTTGGCCTATATTCGGTACTTTATCACCAATTTGGCAGGAAAGTGTTTTCCCTTTAGCAGATTAATGAAGAAGGGAGTAACCTACCAATGGGTCGAAGACTACTAAGAAGCATTTGATACCCTCAAGAAATATCTCTTGAGTCCACTAGTTTTAATGCCACATATTGAAGGAAGACCACTTATTCTCTATATGATAACTTTAGAGTGATCACTAGGTACTTTACTCGCCCAAAAGAATGATGCTGGGAATGAAAAATACCTTTAAAAACTCATTCAAACTATTTTTAATGTGAAAATCGATATTCAAGTATTGAAAAGTGATGCTTGGAATTAATCTTTGTAGTTCAGAAATTGAGGCACTACCTGCAACGCAACATCATGAGGTCTAATTGGTATCATGCAACAACACGCTTAAATTTATCCTCAATTTTCCTATGATTATAGGGAATTTGGCATGATGGGTAGTTATTTTTCAATAGTTTGATATCCAGTTTGTGCCTTAAAAGGCAATAAAAGGCCAAGATATGGCCAATTTCCTTATTAAGCATCCATATGTGGAAGATACATCATCTAATACTGATATTCCTGATGAATATGTATTCTCTATTCAAGATAATTCCTAAACATGGGAAATGAATTTTGATGGTTCTTCCAGAAGTCAAAGGGGGAAAATAATAGAAAACCCTAAACTCAAAAAAACTGGGTTTGGAATTGTCCTTATATCCCCAGAAAAGGCAGTATTTCCTTATTTATTCTTGTTATCAAAAGGTGGAACCAACAATGAGGAATAATATCAAGCTCTCATCCTAGGTTTGGAATTATCCCTTCAGGTGCAAATGAATCATTTGAAGGTGAAATATGATTCATAATTGGTAATCAAACAAATTAATGGGAAATATTCTATCTGAAAAGAAGAGTTAATCCCTTTATGTGATTACATTATAGGGATAATGGATGAGTTTCCCTCAGAGCCAACATTTCCCAATGTATCACGATCACAAAATGACCAAGAATATGTATTGGATAATGTAGCTACAACTTTGGTAGATCCAAATTGGGATGAGATAGTCATTAGTATAGCCCATCGTCATGTGGTCTCACCTTTTTTTCAAACCAAAATTGAGGAAATTAATGAAATGTTTCCTATTTCTTAACCATATGGTAATACCATAGGATGGATAACATCCACCGTGGGATATCTTCAAAATGGGGTACCTCTAGCAGACAGGTTTGGAAAAGAACAGATACGAAGACAAGCATCTAATTTCACTCTTTATGATAGTCCAAACAACCAAAAAATCCTCTACAAGTGAGGCTTTGATGGAATTCTCTTCAGATGTATTAATGGAGAAGAGACTAAAACTGTCATGAAATAAGTATATTCAAGAGTTTGTGGTTCCCACTAGTCTGGGTATAGACTCTCTGATCGGATCCAATGGTTTGGATACTTTTGGCCTTCAATGAGGCAAGATTGTACATATTTCACTAAAAAATGTCATCCCTTCCAAGTTCATTCCAACTTCATTCATCAACCTGTTGATTTTTTACATATAGATAAATAATCCTAGCCATTTTCCACATGGGGAATGGATGTAGTAGGGCCTTATTCTCTAGCAACGGCTAAGAAGTTCAAGTATATTCTCACTGCTACTAACTTCTTCTATAAATGGGAGGAGGTAATAACTCTCAAGGAAGTCGAAGCCAAAAGCATTGTTAGTTTTTCCAAAACTAATATCATCACCAAATTTGGTGTCCCTCATACTATTTTGATGGACAATGGAACCAATTTTTGTTCTAATGAGGTAAAAAAGTTACATCAGGAACATAATATCAAATACAACCATTCGTCTCGCTATCATGCGGCACCCAATGGATAGATAGAGGCCTTCAAAAAGACCCTATCAAATATACTCCAGAAAATGGTGGATAAAGATAATAAATCATGGTTTGACAAAATTTTGAATGATTTAAAAGGGAAGGTCATTAAGTATGTATTGTTGGTTTATTATGTTATTATATAAGTAAATAAGTGAAGGAAAAAAGATAAACCCTTCCATTAGAGGAATAATAACAAAAATAACATTTATCCTATATGTGAAAATGCTTAATCACATGACCAGATGAATTGTAATTTGATATAATTATGGAACGGTCTTAGATGAATGAAAATATTCAATTCAAACCATGAAGAGGAATAATCCAATAAATGAGAATTTATAAGAATATATCTAAAAATAAGCAAGTGGTACCTTATAAATGATCACCGCGTTGAAGGTGAGGAAGAGAATTTAATGTCAAGGGTTAGTCTACCATAACAACCAAAATCCTATATTTTAGGATTCTCCTCTCCCCATTTATTAATTGTTTATAATATTTATTATAATTAGTACATGATTAAGGTGGATATATAATAAATGGGGTGTATAGAAACTGAAAGAATATATATATGAGTTGGAAGGTTTGGATATACTGTTCAACACACATATATTTGAGATGAAAGTAGATTTGATCAAATAATGGATTCATAAAGATTCTAATTCTTAATTTGTTTTAGGGATTTTCTAAAATAATGATTTGGTATAATACCTGATCAAGTGGTGTTAAGATTAAATCTGACTCAAAAAGTGGTACTAGATAAACACTTTATTTTTCATATCTCAATATAAAAGTCATATATCTAAAGGAAAAATTTCAAATGATATAGATCCTTATAAGAAGTAAAATGGTTTCAAATACTCATAAAAAGAATCTAGTGGTATCATTATAAATATGATATTGGAAACATCAGAAAAGGTTTTTTCACAAGTGGTACAAGACCACTAGAAGAGGGAGGATAAAAAATTTTGAATAAATAACAAATCTTATAATTTCATGTTTATTTTTTATTCTCTAACAACACAATATCATTTGACTATTTTTAGGATACTTATAAGCCACTAGAGGAAGATTTTATTTCCATAATATAGTCCCCCATGCTGGAAAAATATATCAATATATTATTACAAGAGTTGAAGACATTTAGGGGGAGTTGATGTTGAGTTATTAAAGGGTTTTCAAACTTATATGTAGATAAAGTCTTATCCTGTGAAGAAGTTACATGTTAATTATATAGTATCATGAGTTTATAAAATACAATTAGTATCAATTGATCTTATACGTGGTATATCTATCATAGTTGTGCTTTATTGCTCATTCACTAATGTTTTTATGTTAGTGTGTTTGAGATCACATGATTTGAAGGTAGAGAAGTAAATTTTTTGATCTGCTAGAATATGTGGAAGTTCATGAGTAACATGGAAATCCTAGAGATTTTTAAATTGGACTCTTGTTTCCTACATTGAGTTACATCTTACTATACTTATATGATTTGTTGATGAATAAAATTCCAAGCAGTAAATTCACTCATAGAGAATAGGTTTCTGAAGAAAAATCATGATTATAGGATTAAATTATTCAATGGATGGAAAGTATAAAGCAATAAGTTATTGGGAGAACCTAAAAATATGGTGGTGTAAAAAGAGATAAATGTTTTTCTTGAGATTTTTTTATTTTTTTTATTACATATGATTTTATTTTATTACTTTTCCTATATATTTTGATGACATCTAAATCCACAATATTTTTATTTGTGATATTATTATCACGTTTGATAGATAATAGATTTATCTAAACTTTGCTAGTTTTTGATGAAGTCTGAAAATACTTTTCTAGTACTCTAAAAATTCAATTAAGTTTCTTCTACAATTTTAGAAACACTATAGTTTCAATTTTTCAAAAGTTTATGTATTTTTATTTCTGAAACTTCTACAAATATAGAATTATCTCAAAAATTGTTTTATATAAATAAAAAAATTTATATTCATCTCATTAGTTTACATCGAAGTCTAAAAAGGTCATTTGGATAGTGAATAATTTGTATAAAATTATTATTTGAATTTCCAAAACTGTAGTTTTCCAGAATGTTTTTGCTTCTATTTTTTGATGATTTTTTGAATAGTAGATGCTAGTTTTATTTTATTCTTGATTTGTTAGAAAGATAATATGTTTTTATTCAAATAAATCTGTTTTACCATATGTTGAATCTTCTGTTTGGAGCCCTTAAAAATTCTTTAAAGTTGGTTAAAGTTTATTGTCCAATTTTTCAACAAAGTATGGTTCAACAACCCTATATTACTGTTCATGCCCTACATTACGTTACTTTTCATTTCCACAAAGTATGGTTCACCAATCCTACAATACTATTCATACCCTATGCTATGTTACTGTTTATTCCTACAAAGTATGGTTTAGAAACCCTACTTTACAGTTCATACTCTACGTTATGTAATAGTTCATTCACTATGCTATGTTACTGTTCCTTTCATGCTTTTATGCTGAAAATTGATCTGTTGTACATACGGATTATTTTCAAAGGTTTTTATACTGGATAAATTCAAATTAAATCAAAGGATTTGGATCAAAGAGATTTTAATGTTTTAAGTTATATATTTTATGAGAAAGATTAATAAATTAATTCAATATATTTTTCCAATATAGTTAGAGGTTACACGTTTATTTATTTCAAATATTTGAATTTACATTTGGATTGTGATTCTAGTTTTCAGGAAATATATTTTCTAAGTTTAAATGGATTTAAATTGGTGTTTTAAATCATTAAATGCTATTATTATTCTGTAGATATTATTGTAATACCTATTCAAATTATTTTGAATACGATTATTAGAGATTTACTCTACATTAATGAAGAGGCAATGGTGTTGTAATTTTTATGGAGATATTTATAAAATCACTTAACTAAATTTATTTTTAATATTCTTAGGAATATGAGCTAATATAAATGATGAATATTTATTCTATATATATATATATTATTCTCTTTTGCAGGTCATAAACACAATAACAATACACAAAAGACACAAGCTAACATATTTGATACTCTGTTTTTGCAAAAGAAAGTGTGATGAAATTTGAACCTACTGTGAATTTAAAACATCCTATGATACTCTGTTTCATTACTTGCATGATCTATCAAGGGATGAATTTATTTTACTTTGTCTTATGCTTCCTTGATGATATGGGACGTGCTAATCCAAATCTCAAGAACTAGTAGTAGCGATTTCATTTTTTGTCTTCTCTTATATAGTTTCTATGTCTGTAACACTATTTCCCATCTCTCAAACTCACTCTAATTTTTTGTTTATAAATTTAAACACAAATAATTAGTTTTTATTCTTTTTCTTTAGGTTGTGAATCCCAGATTCTAAATTCAGGATCCAAGGCTTCTGACTCCCTGTAAGGACTATTTGTGTTGTGACTCCGAGTGTCTAAAGGCAATTTGTAAGGGTTGTGACTCCCTATAAAAAATGTCAGTGTCGAAGTTATAACTCCACTATAAAAGGATTCTATAATTGGGTTATGATTCTTCCATTAAAATAATTTTTAGTGCACACATATCTATTGTTGAGTAAAAAGGTACAAGAGTATATTATGCCCACTTAGGACCAAACTACTATTAAAAAACATCCTTGTATTATTTGCTTTTTCCGCTACTAATTAACCTCAATAATTAACATTGATACTTATTTTAATTAATTAATTTATTTGTTTAATTTTTTTAATATGATCTATTCACCCCCTCTATACCATCATTCATTACCCCTTCCAACCAAACAATAAATTGTTAATGTTTTGAGTGTAGTTGATAATTAGCTTGAAATAAAGGGAAGGAAAACATGATGAGTGGATTCATGAAATTTAATGTTAAATATACTGGTTGTAACAATCACTACCACATAGGGCAATAAAATCCTTTTTTCTCAACAAGTGGTTTTTTTACTGAGTTTTATCATCAAGGGAGAGTATATCTAAGAGGAGTTCCCTTTGGTAATTATATTCAAAATGCGGAGGTAAGGTAGAATAGGAGAAACCCTTTTAGGGGAGAAATATTGTAGTAAAATTCTAGATACAAGAGACCCTTTTTGTTTTATTTACAAAGAGGAGTGAGCTCAATTCATGAAAAATCCATAACGTGTTTTGGATATGTAAAATTTTCTGGAGTTTTTAACATTAAAAGGTAGAGTCATATTTATGGTATTATTGTCAAAAAATACAAAGGGATGGATAATTTTGTAACCAAAAAGTTGTTTGTTAGATTTATTATAATTTGTATGAATTAGGTAAATGTATTAAAGAATTGTTTTTTTTTAATTTTTGTTAAATATCTAAAGAAGTGGTAAACCTGGATATTCTAGAATAGAAAACACAAAAATATTTTCTGACATTTCTTTATATCAAGGACCAAGTTTTTGGTATGTGAATATTTTTTAGTGGTTCTAATTATATATTTATATCATTTGAGGACCAGTATTTAGTATTTATTAATATTTTAGGTGTCCAAGAGATGTAGTTGGATAAACATTCAAATATTTTAATGATTCAGAAGCTGAGGTACAATTGATGAATTATACTCAAATTCTGATTAAAAATGATTCACTTTGACATAAATTGATGGAATCTAATAATTTTTCATGATAACTAAAAGTTTTAAAAATTATAGAATCTAGAATACCTAAATTAAAGAAGTTAGATAAATGGAATTGTTTTATAGATTTTTAGTCATAAAAATGGAGGTTTTTATGAAGTTTTGTGAAGTATTAAAGTTGGAAGAATGATTTCCATGTAGTCAATCACGTGACCTACATGGTCAGGCATGTAGAACATCGATGGGAGTCTATAAAATTTTATCCTATAAAGGATATTGTTCCATGGATATGTTAAGTATGCAGTTCACATTATAGTACATGGTTGGAAGGTGATTTTTTTGGAACCACCATGAAGATAGTACATGAAAAATCATGGGATTTTTTGGATGTCTATTACATAAAGGTATTGGTATACATTGAAGGAAAGTACGTGGTCAATTAGTGGATTATCTAGTCATAAGGAGAGTACATGATCAGAAGATGATTTTTTTGAGTTCCACGATATGTTTATTTTGTAGAGGATGAAAAAAAAATTCCAGGTTTAGAGATTTTGAGGGAGAAAATTGTCTATAAATACTTTACTTATCCTCCTTTTGAGTATCGATAATAAGTGAAATTAGATCTCGAGTTAAATGAAGGAGAAAAAACCTACAAAATATGGTTCACATAGTAAGTACCCAGGGACCAGTTCCATGAATTCAATTCCACGAGGTCCGGTACATAGAGGAGGAGTCCATGAGGTTGATTCCATGAGAAGGATTCAACAAGTTCAGTTTTGTGAGGAAGTTTATGGAGGAGTAATATATGAGGTTAGTACATAGAGGTATATTGTTATTTATCTTCATTATATATGTGTACAAAGGGGATTAAGTGTTCTACTGAGTTTGTATACAGTGGAGGAAGGAAGGGTACATAAGGGGCTTGAAAAGTTGAGTTCATGGTCCATTATGTGTAATATATAATCTTCAATGTAAATACATGATAAATAATTTACCATTTTGTTTCATCAAATAATTAATTTTGGGTAAGTAGTTTCATAAAAAGACCTCATGTGGTTATTCTTGAGATCAAGAGTACATCTGGGGTTTATGAATGATCTATAAGAAGAAGAAGAGAGCCACAAAGAATTTTATTGACTTGTATAGTTTAATTCAAATAATGAAGGATCAAATGCAGAGTATAGAGTATCCTTTGAGATATATAGGAATGGAAAAATGCATATAGAAATGATACAATTCTAATGTATAATTATCCTTACCTAAAGAAGTTTTACTAGTGTTATAATAGTGTTAAATACACATACTAAACTCTCAGATTGCATAGATAATCTTATCCAGGATTGAAGGAGGATAACAAACAAGAAATAAGAATAATAGGTAATTAAATCAGTATACATGATGAAAAAGTGTCTCATTAAATATAGAGACATACCATCATATCCATTATTTATTTAAGAGACCTACATGTCTATAAACTATGTAAAATACTTTATCAATGCAGTGCTTGGGAGTGAAGAAGAGGCAACACATGTAACACCATGAGATTTTAAAGTATATTTCTTTTAAATAAATTTAATATCTTTGATATATTGTGGTACACACAACCCCAATATTTTAAAATAATAAAATTATGTTTAATAATCTATACAACACACAACACCAAACATAAATTCCATGCAAAATATATTATTTAAATATTACTATTATAACCTAGCCATTGAATTAGTGGGTATAAATATGATTAAAAGAATTATGATATATATATATATATTATAATCAATAAAATTAATTGAAAAATTATGAGGAAACAATCACTCAAAGTTTAATATATTCATTTTTTTGTTTCAAAATACATTAATTTCTTCAAAAATGGTTTTATTTTGTATTTAATGTTTGGGAATTATAATTAATTTATACCAATTTTGGAAATAATATTTTATAAAAATAATATCATTTTTGAAATCATAATTTGAAAATTATCTTTGGGTAAAATTTTGGGATTTATCTAAAAATATTGATTTTCAGTGAATAGTGAAAATATCGATTTTTTACAATACTATTATTTATTTTCATCAAATTAAGTAATTTTAAAGTCCCATTATTATTTGAATTTAGTTAAAAACTAACAAAATTTTTATCTAGTTATATTAAAAATAATTAATAAAATTTTAATCATCTTTATAACCAATTTTGATATATTTTTATTTTTAGGATTAGAATTGCAATTTTCTAAAATACTTTTCTAAATACATAATGTTACCCCATTTTAATTCTTTATAATAATATTTAATGATGAATGATTTAATTGAAATTTATATATTATATATTTTAATATATGAATTTAAATATATATAATAATTGTTTCTTTGAATATAGTTAATATAAGACCATATTATGATTGAAGAATGTATTTCTTGAAAACCCAATTTTTTACACGTTTTGTGAGTTTATATTTAAAATAAATTTTCCACTTATTGGAATTTAATTTAGTAAAACAGATTCTATATTTTGAATCAGAATAATTAATATTATATAATAATTTCAACTTAGTTTTTGCCCATAATGAGTAGTAAAACAGTACAAATGAATTACCATGGTTAAGCTTAAAATGGGTTTACCAGGTGTCTATGTGGGGGGGGGGGGGGGTAAAACAAAATTTAAGGTCAATGTTTCCAATAAAACATGTAAAAATAATATTGGATGCAATACATTCAAACTTATCCAAAACAACATTGAGTTTAATGTCATTTTGAATCATTTTTCTTGGGAATAAATTTATCATTTTTTATTCTTTTGAGAAATTTCCAAGTGGTTTTGAAGAAGGTCACCTTTCCACACTTATAAAAGAGAACCTCTTACCCTCACTTATTGACATATCTCAAGCCATTTTTATGAACCAAAACCTACCAAAATATAACCACAACATACTTATACACGTTCTAGAGGTGCTTTTCTTCCCAAAATTTCAACCCTATTGTCCTCGATAAGAGATCCAAAGGAGGTCCTTCTAAGCAAAGGTAATTATCTTCAATATGTTATTTCTTATTTTTTTTATAACTTCAATTATGGATTAAAAATTACAATATAATAACACCATTATATCCCTTATAATTATATTTTATTATATTTATCTCACTTATTGACATCTCTCAAGCCATTTGTATCAACCAAAACCTACCAAAATATAACCACAACATACTTATACACGTTCCAGAGGTGCTTTTATTCCCAAAATTCCAACCCTATTGTCCTCGATAAGAGATCCAAATGAGGTCCTTCTAAGCAAAGGTAATTATCTTCAATATGCTCTTTATTATTTTTTTATAACTTCAATTATGTATTAAAAATTACAATATAATAACACCATTATATCCCTTATAATTATATTTTATTATATTTATTGCATAATATTTTTATATATTCTTCTCCATCAAATAGGAAATAAATCCATCACTCATGTGTACAGAGGACTACCAGCTCGTGAACCAAAATAATTTTTTCCATCACCAAATCAAATTGATAGTAATAGTTATTAAAATAATAAATATATATAATATATATGACCTGATATTTATTCCTTAAAATTAATATATCACTAACTTCCTTATCCTTTATCCCATTAGGTAAACGATATCATCACTTATGTATACATATGAACTACCATTTCCACGAAGTGATGCAATTCATTTTACATGTAAAATAATAAATAATGGTACTAAAAAGGTATATAATGAGTAAATATGATATTTAAAATATTAATATCATTATATATATTATTTATATATATCCTATGAAAAGGAAATATAACTTTCATGACAAAACATGTATGAGAAAACAAGGAAATTAACACCTAAAACAATGGTAATAATGAAATATTATTAACAAATGAGCGATGAGATGTTATTAGAGGAACATATATGATATTATAAATTTTAATATGTCTATTGTATAAATTAATAAAATTCTTAAAACTATAATACATGTTATTAATGAAGCACCCTAGGTCACCCTGAGAGGGGGAGGGGGGGTGAATCAGGGTGTCAAATTTTTCTCCTGTTTATTGGATCTTATTCCCACATTGGTAAGAACTTCATTAAACCTGTATGATGGATATGTTTTTTAATTAAAACATTCACACGCAAAAAGAAAACACAACACTTTTACTTGGTTCACCACTAAGGGCTACGTCTAAGGAGCATATGCCAACAGGTTACCGGTTGTACCTAATTCCACTATACTTCACTAGGTGTGGATTAAAAGGTTTAGGTAAAGTCACTCTATCCAAAGAACACATACTTTAAAATATTCAGGGATAGATCACTTATTCCCTTAGATCACTTCTGTAGAATCCCCCTGGATCACTACCTTGGAGTGGTCTTCAATCAGTTTATCGACTTGAAGGTCCCCTAAATTAATAGGCATGAGAGTCTTTGTCTCTTGTTCAGTATGCGAATTTTCTTGAATCAAGGTCCAGCATTGATTATCTTTAACATTTAATCTTCTTCTCCAGTGAAACAACCATATGTACTAAGACTTCTTAATCATCTTAGACAGAATGAAAAATTCTTTTGTGATTCTTTAGACACTGAAACACAGTTCACTAGACATCATCAGCATCATCCCTCCTTCCATGTGGGAATGTGACCATGAATGCGACAATTAGGATAAGATCTTACTCTTCACTTCTTTACACATGTGCACCCTCAGTTTAGGACGATTCTCTTCAATGTATTAATGTATGCATGTTTATGCATGAATACATTCACTTTCTCTTCTTCTTTATTGTGTGAAGGACCAAATGGGTATGGTTCCTTTAAGTAAACATGCGGTCTATTCTCTCCTTCACTTAGCACTTGATTTGGATATTCTTTGGATTTAATTGTGTTCTTTATCAAATCATGAATTTGAAAGCATGCACTCACTTCCCATCACCGTGCACATTCTTTTTATTCTCCCATTATTAACACACACTGTTCGATTTGATTTGTTTATAGTTATGAGCATGTGATGTTATTCAAACATCAATGTGTGTATTTAGGTATGTCTTGGTGGCATTGTTTTCCTTTTACACACCATGGGTAAAGGGTTCTCTTATGAAATTTATCTACTCTATGGACCAGGATGATTCACAGCCTCTCTTTGCGCAAGGGATGCACAAGATTCCTTTTCATACCAAGTGGTATGCGGTTCCCCCAAATGGTTCTCAGTTCTCTTCTTCACCAACCACAGCGGTACACGAGACTTCTATACTTCATGAACCCAAATGTCATGTGGTTATTCTCTTCCTCACGAACTAGAATGATACGTGGTAATGTTTCCTCATGAACCCAAAGTGGTTCATGAGACCTCTCTTCACGAACCAAGAATGGTTCGCAGTTCTCTTGCCTCACGTACCAAAGCAGTACATGATTCCTTACTTCATGAACCCTAGAGGTACGCAAAACTCCTTCTAATCATGGAACCAGAGTGGTTCACGTTTTAATATTCACGAACCCAAAACGGTTCAAGGCTCTTGCTTACCGCTTGAGACTGGATGATTGAGAGTCTCTGTTTCTCAAAAGAGGAGCCCTCAAAACCTTTAGGCTAGAAACCCGTTCTCGAATCGATAGGTATCTATTTTTAAACTATGATTTCATTATTTATTTAATCAAATTCATTCTATCCATTAAATAATTGAGGTGATAACTGTTATGTTAAATTATTAATATTAATAGTATATTATTATCCAATAATACTCAGGTTTGTGTGTAACACAAGTTATCAAAGGGAATCATTGTTAATTGAAAAAATATATAAAATTTGTGTTTCATTTAATTAAATTTAAACTATGTATTTTTTGTAACACAATTTGTTAAATACTTTAAATAAATTTGATGTAATATATTTCATAAAATCGCAAGATGTCACAATCTATCCCCCTTAAAATGAATTTCTCCCTTGAAATTCATATTGGTTATCAAGTGATTAAGATTTATAGAATTAGTTTATTGAAACCCATATATTAAAAAGTGTTAAAAAAATCCTCTTAAATAAATTGATATTGGGAAATATAAAGGTCACAGAAAGTTACACATTACTAGGATTCCACCTAGGGAGAACATTGGTGGGAAATTGAAAGATTTATTTGGAAGGAAAAAATAATCACCACAGACTAATAGATAGTGATATAGAAATTAATCAAGAGGAAGTCAGTGAGAACAAAACTTCAAACCAAATAGGTGTGTAAAAGGTTATTGTTATCATCAGAAAAGTTTTTAATAGGATACAATTTTATTTCAAGATCTTTTTCTAAAAGTGGAAGGATTTTGATCACCATATAGAATGAAAAAATAAATAAATATACTTAATTTATGCGTACAATTTCCATCATTAGTCATTTTACACCAAAATATATTATTTTTCTCCAAATGATGAGTATTCAAGATTAATGTTTAATTCATGAAGGACAAAAATCATCTTTTAAGTTCAAAATAACCATAAAAGGGATAATCAAGCTATTACACGTATCTTTAGAAATTAACCAAAACCAAAATTGTTATAACATGGTAATATAATTCCAAAAATGAGTAAACCTTCATATGATACACTAATTTTAAAAATTCAATATTAAGACCCAATGTTCAACAAAATTATTCCATAAATAAATAGCCTCAAAAGTATTCAAACATTTCTTAACTAAGTTTGAAAACCTAATATTTGAATGATTTGATTATATATTATTCCAAGAACAATCAACCATTATTACTAAAAACAATCCCATATGTTTCTGAAATAAATATAATCATAACCTATAAATTTTTTCATATTAACCAGGACATCACGTAGGCCAATAGTAATCACTAGAACCTTGTCGCCATTCAGTTGTTGATTCAAGCCCTTCCATCCTTGCTCGATGCAATGAGTCTTCACCCATCAGTCGAGTTTTCATTTTTTCTTTAATATTGAAAAATAAATCCTCACTAAAAACACTTCATGTTGATCATATGGGTTAAAAATAACTCAATGCAAAAAAATGTCTCCAAAAGTGTTATTGATAACCTCAAAATTTTTACCACTTAAAAACCTCAAGTGGGGTGTCTAAGAAATTGAACCTATGATCAAACTTAAGATTATAGTCCTATGAATGTATCTATAACTATTAATATAACCTCATATGAAAACATACCAATCTATAATGTTATCTAAACTGAACTTTGATATCAAATATAATAGAACAAAACCGCACTCTCAGATCCTTTGCTGAAATCCATAATTTTACATTCCAGGATTTTATGCCTCTAATTATGACCTACATTTTTCATATAAACCTTAAAAAATAAAAATGAAAACATTAATCACTTACATACTATAAGAAATTTTAGTTTTAGTGTTTTAGATAATTAGGACGAACTTTTATATAAACAATTCACATGACATTAAAAAAACATTTCTCACACTCTATCTTTTATTCGTAACATTAATAAATCATAATCATCCATATAAAATCCCTTATTGAAACAACTCATTAAACATAATTCATTAAAACCTTGAGAAAAGGAAACATATGAAGGGTGAGCTTAAATGTTCAGTAAGGGTAATAATAAACATTAAAAATTAAATGTCATTAATGATAATTAATAGTGCATAATGCTTTGATGAAATAATCAAAGTGAATGAGTGAATAATAAAATAACTCATACCCCTAAATACATGGATAATCAATTAAAAAACAAGGTAAATCCCAGAGTTATCAAAATCAATAATCATGATCCATGTGATATCAATCTCGATTGTTAGAAACACTAGAAACTCATAGTAAGAATAGATAACACATAAAAGTATCTTGGGGAATAGATATAATTTCTATTCTTAAAAATGAAATAACTATGAGGTAAAATTACATGTGTGAATCTTAAAAATTTAATATCCATACGGCCGAATTCCAAACCCAATGCCTTGGAGGGCTATCATGGACCCACCCATCATTGGTTTATCACGTAACCACCCATCATTGGTTTATTATGGAACCACCCACCATTTGTTTATCATAGATCCTCTAATCATTATTTTATCACGTAACCACCCATAAAATGTCCAAGTATAATTACATAACACATAAAATCATTCATTTAATTACAGGATCATAGAAAAAACCATTATCCCTTTTACTACCTGATCAATAGATAGAAAATAAATGGGATTCTTATCAATATCTTTGAATTAAACCATGTAAAACAAATAGGATTAATAAAAATATATTGAAAACATAATAAAACCATGGAAAATAAATGGGTTCAATAAAAATATCTTTGAAACATTATTAACCCATGGTAAAGAAATGGGTTTCATAACAATCTCTTCGAAACATGGTTCACCCATGGAAATGAAAAAAAATTCCATAACAATCTCTTTGAAACAATATTAATAAATCCATTAAAGAAATTTGATGGTATAAATAAGAAATATTCCCAGTGTAAGATAAGTAAAAAAAACTTTTATCGGTGTTCATGAATGGAAATACCATTAAAATACTATTAAAAAATTCATTAGGAAAGTAACCTTTAAACATTATAAAGTATCCCACACCACCTTGAAACATTGGAATTATAATAATAATGAAGGAATAACATTAAATGAAATATATAATATAATGATATTAAGGATTTTTATGATATATCATGTCAAATTATATGTATTCACACAACATAAAATAAGATATGTGTATAACATAACAAACATCACAAAAGAGGAAAATTGTGAAAAAAATATATTACTACTTTGGTAACATTGAAACCATAAACACCATGAAAGAGAGATAATAATAATGATATGTAAAACCAAATAAAATAAATTATAAGATTCCTTAAATACATTCATGGGAAGTATATAAACCACATAAAATATAAGTATTGAATATAGAATATATCTCACAGAAATAAAAAAGAGACGGGAAAAACCCTTATAAATATCCTATCATTGGAGTGAGAATAAATCAATTAAATAATTATGTGTGAAAATTATAAATCCAAAAAATAAATATTGAAATGTATAATAATAAAACCAATGGTAATTTCACACATGTTCATTTTATAACATAACCAATGACATAGTAGTTTAACCCAATGAATGGAAATTGAGTTAATAAATCCCTTACTACTTGAGTAACTTTTGAATTATAAGACCCACTAAAGAAATAACATCTAATGAAACATTAAATACCATAAAGATAAATGTAATAATGATATATAATACAATTTATTCAGTATATAAACAAAACAAAATAAATAAGTGGTAAAAATGTCATATGCCACACAAATGTAAAAGTGAGACAAGAATCCATTACCTTGAGTTAGATTTTCCATACTTCTCTCTATATTAAAAAATAATAAACTTATGTTAATTATTTACTCACATAATAACCTTTTAAAAGTTTATTATTACCTTAATTTCACTTATAAACAAGTTATAAACAATTTATTAATCAATAATTCTTAAGTCTGGTGTATTGACTATATTTGACTTATGTGTCAAACCGACTTTGATAGGCCCAATATGGTCAATGAGGAAATTATTTAAATATTTAAAGAATAATAAACATTCAATATTTAAAATTTTTGACATTAATTATACTTTTAAAATAATATAGGAAATATGGTTATCAAAAACAAACCAATATTTTGATCATGGAGACGGTAGACCGTACATATACATGAGTAATGTTCCCATTTTTCAATGATCATTATAGAAATAAGGTTAGTAAAATTTATCAATAAATAATTACCATTATATCTAAATAAAATATTATTTTATTTTATATACTTATATATATCATTCTTGTGATGTGTTTATGAAAAAGGAATAATCACATCGCTTCGAGGAGGTAATTGTCCACACATCCATGAAAAATTTTATCATTTTTTTCAGCGTGTAAAATTGAAATAAGAAAATGATATGTTGTATTTACATATATATAATTATATCATTCATATAATAAATATTTAATTTATATCATATATCATTCAAGGCTGGGATATTTTCTGGATTCTGTTGCAGATTGGTGATTTTTTTTATGGTGCACTCTCCACCTGGGTTATCTTGTTGCTTGCCGATGCTTGCTCCAAGGATAGGCTCTTGTCTGGTTTCTGCTGCAGATTGGTGTCTTCTGCATTTTGGTTTGGCTCGGCTGGTTTGCACTTGCTGTTGAAGGTTCTGCTCTGAAAATGTTGATCAGCTGGGTGATTTTGCTGGTTATGATGGGATGTTCACTTCATGAAGATGTTTGGATTGCCCTCTGCTCTTAATGTTTTGTGGTCTACTTATATCAGCCTGATTTTGAAGCCTGCTCCTTTGTCCCTGCCTGCTATTGGTGTTTGGCTCTACATGTTGGAAGTTCCGGTTATTTTGAGCACCTGGAGGCCCCCCCTTCACCAACTTAAAGCCTAGATGGCTCAGCATTTTCCTGGACTGCTTCGGCTGCAGTCCCTCCTCCTCTTGAAGTTTGTCAGCCTACTCTTTCTTTTACCCTATGTTGTGGCTGCTTCTAAATGGTCGATGGTGTAACTTCATTACACCTCGAGATTACTTTGTAAACTCTTTATTTAATAAATTCTCTTGGATTGGTCTTTAAAAAAAAATTCCATGTAAAAGTTGAATGCATTGCATCACTTTGAGGAGGTGGTAGTCCACATGTCCACAAATGATGTTTTAATATTCCCAAAAAAAGGAAAACATAAATTTATGTGTTAGATAATAATTAAGGATTTATTGAGAAATTATAATTATTGGATATATCATATAAAATCTATATCTACTTCATAATTCCCAACCACAAGAGGTGGTAAATGAAAAACGAACGACATCGTTTCACGAGGCGGTAGTTCACCGTACACACAAATAACGATTTCATTACCCATTTTATGGATGTGTATATAGGTGTAGGTAAAAAAATTAACCTAAAAACATATGTGTATAGTTAGGATACTAAGGATATTATATAATCATATAATAGTTATAATTTAAGCAGTAGAGAACGAATCAAAACAAAAGTGATCGTTGAAGAATGTTACCTCTTCTTTGGGTAAATCCATTTGTTTTATACCAAAGGGATTCCTTAGTTTGATTTATGACCAAGATTGGTATTCTAGGATTATATTAGGGATTTTGGGAGATTACTTGGTAATGTTTTGGATGATACAAAAGGCATTATAGGTGTGAATAAGTTGGGAGGGTGAGGACCATTTTATAGTGTAGGGGGAGTGACATTCTTATAAATATAAAAAGGTAAACACTATTGGGAGGTCTCCCTTACATCCTGTTCCTGAAATAATGATTTAAATTCAATAAAATAGTGGATATTGTATAATAATTTAAATTAAATTTGTTTTTGACATGTGTCTTGGTGATTTGGCCCCTTAAGATTAAAATTGAACCACTAAGTAAACTCATTTTTACCTTAATCATTGTAACTAGTTTTAGTTACTTTCACTAATATTTTTAGTAAAAAACTAAGTTTTACTTATTATAAATTAAAATTATTCTTATTTAAAATTTATAATATAATTTTATAAATTCCAATCACATAATCAGTGGAAATTAATTTTAAATTAATCCCGCAAACAGGATGACAAAACTGGTTTTTATAGTGAATATGTTTAAAATTTGATATGTTATTATATCTAAATTCAGTGTTAAATTGATTAAAATGACATAAATTTATTTAAATGATATAAAATTTATCTAATTATTTTTTAAACTAATTAAAAATATAATTTAATACCAAAAATTATTTAGAAGAAAAAGCAGTTTTCAATTAAAATTTAGTGTCATTCTCTATTCATCAAAATATGAAAGTTCTCAGAGAAAAACAAAAAAAACACAAAGTAAAATTTTATATTATTTTTTATAAAATAATGTTTATTTATAAAATATAAATTATAAAATTTTCAAAATTTAGTTTTTAAGCATGTCTACCATTAAAAGACAACAAAACTACCTTTTAGAAAAATAAACCCTTTTAATGCTTAATTTGGATTTGTTCTTACATTATTTCTATAAAACATACCATATGAATTTAAAAACATTTGATTAAATATATAACATGTAAATTTCATTAATATATTTCACTAATATTTATTAATTTAACTTTTGAGGATAAATATACCATTCTAGTCAAAAATATTGTTTCATAAAAATAAATCCTCTATATTCAATTAGTCTTTATTTTTATTTATAATTATTTAGTAACTAATGAATTAATTTTATAAAAATGTTTAAAATATGATTTCATAATTTAGTTAATCATATTCACTCCCACTTTTCCAACAACTAGGTGGTAACTATTATGTTAGATAAATAATATTAATAGTATACTATTGTCTAGTAAGACTCCAGCGTGTCTGTAACAGAAGTCATCATAGGGAATCAATGTTGCATTCAATGAAAGATAAACTTGGTGTTACGTGTGATGAATGATAAACTATGTATTAGGTGTAACATAATCTATAAAACAATTTAAATTAATTTTAAAGAATATATTACATAAAATCTCTGGATGTTACAATAACATCCTTTGATACTAGTTATGCCTCATTGGGGATATGATCCAATGATATCATGATTTTTTTCTAGATGGTTTATTATTATAATTATGATATTTTTAATAAACCCATATACTTTACATAGGTTATTCTTTTATTATATGATTAATGTTTTATTATCTTATTTAATACATATTAATGTATTTTGATTAATTGATGGGTAGGATTGATATTATATATCCATACAATGCATTGGGTAATTATGGAAGAGTTGAGAAACTCTTAAGAGAGGATAGAGTTAATAAAATCACAAGACACTAGAGTTTACTAGATAGATGTTACACCTAAGTGAATGTTGGGAATGACTGAGTATGCACTCCATTATGGTACTTTGTCCACAATGATATTATTGGAAGTGATCCTTGACTAAGGAAATTATTTTATACATATATGTATTCCAGAAACCTATTTATTATGATTATTTTATGTTCTCATGACTAATGATTGATTATTTATCATTCAGTACTCTTATGACTAATGAATTCTATTATAAAAAATCATTATAAAATGATTCATGACTAAAGATCATTGATTTATTGGGTATGAATTTTTAATTGTATGAACATGTTATCATACTCTTATGATTATATTATTCTCATTTATGAAAATAAATTGATATCTATTATGTTTACCCTTACCAATTATATGGGATCACCCTTTCTTATGTTTTCTTTATTTAGGTCATGAAGAGAGGTTTTCACTAGCCTATGTCTAACAGGGGTATAATGATATAAAACATATTTGGTAGATGTTAAAGATATTTCAGGAAATAAGTTGTTAATGTTTCTATTATCAAAATAAACTAAACCTTAAATCATTGGGTTTTTATAATTTTTTAATGTATTTAATATTCAGTTAAAATTATGTAATTTTCATGTATACTATTCTCGAGTAACCTTAGTTGGTATAAGAGAAGGTTTTACTTATTTTTGGATAATAGTATTAGATAAATTTGGTGAAACCCCTGAGGACAAGTTTAAATATTTGATAGCTTCATTAAGATTCAATAAACTAGATATTGTGTGGTTCTACTAGAAAATAAACCCCTTTCTAGATACTAGAAAGTAAAAGAGGATATGACACACATGCACCTAGGGATAAGAACTCTACAAGGGGTGTATTGGGTATTAAATGGATCTTCAATAGTGTATTATGAGTGGGCCTAATATAACACACCTAGCTAGAAACCCCCAAGGGATATGCTTCAGTTAATTTATATCTTCATTATTAACCACTATGAATTATTTAAATAGATTATGACCATTACAGACCTTGGTTAAACCTAAGGTTTCATAGATTATAAAAGGTGTCATGATTTGGACATCCTATGAATGTTTTTTAATGATTATATGATTACTCTCTATGATCATTGTTTCTCACACTATATTTTTTAGTGAATAGATATAACCAATATGAATCATGTCATTGCTAAATGTGATGGATAATGGAATGATTATACTCATGAGAAAAAATGGGATAGGATTTGGAATATGAAACTTTGTGATTATGAATAACAAATAATCTAATTACATGGTTAAAAACCTCATATTGGATGAGTTTCCTAGAAAAAATAATAAGATAAAAATGGAGTTTCATGGGATTTTATTTGATAAAGGCCATATGGTAAGAAGATTCGTCTTTAGTTATGTCAAGTACGTGTGAAAAAACACCCAGGTAAATGTCTCAAAGGAAAGAGAAGATATTTTATATGTAGAAAATAAGGGTATAAATCAAGTAATTACCAATGAAAAATAAAGATTTTAATGGAGGAAAATTAATTTCATCCTATCATACCGTCTATAATTCATGTATTATGTTTGGGAAACTTGGGAATTTTCCAAGTCAATTCACTAATCAGAGGGATAACTCCCAGGAAAAGGAAGGGACTATGTTATTCAAATATTAAATGTGGAATGGTTGATGTATTTATGTATTGGTATTTAGTAATTATGTTTTATAATTTTTTTATCAATGATATTCTAGTTATAAGAATCATGAAAAATATATAGATTATTCTGTAATAGTTTTTTAAGGATCTGAAATCATTTTTTGAATGTTATTGATAACCTAGAAAAAGTGATTTTGTTGTAAGGTGATATTTTTAAAAAACAATTGATTTAGGGATATATAACCCTTAATATGTGCCTAATTTTTAGATAATAATTTTTACTTGGGACAAATAGATTATTGAAATTGGTAAAGTAAATTGGATTGTTTTTGTAGAGTTAATTTTTTAAAGAATATATAATTTTATTTTGTTTTTATGGTGTTTTAGAATATTTATGGAAACAATTAGAATATTTTGGGCTGTATATGAATAGGGTATATAAATTTTTTGTAAAGGACCTAATAAGAGATTGATACTATTTTTAGAGAATTGTTAAGTTGATCATGGAAGAATATGTGATCAAATCATTCTAATCATTGAGTTGCAATTTTTCTCTATCATATTTTGAAGATTTTTATGGGAAGTTATTTATGGAATGATTTAAGTTTTAAATTGGGTGTTATTAATGATATTTGGGAGATTGGTCTATGAATATTTATTCAGATTGGATAACATAAGCTAAACATTTTGGTTTTGGTTAACATATTCAGATAGGAAGAAGGCCTTGTTTTTTGGATCTTATGATATGTGAAAAGTTAATTTTAGTGATTTTGTCAAGATAAATCCATCATTTTTGTAATGTCCCATACCAATCAGGTCCATTTTTTGTTGAAAATATGGTGTTTGAGGTCTTCTGAGAGGTTTAGGTTATATATTTCTAACAATTTTTCAAATTTAAAGTTTTATGAATAGTGTTTCAAGTTTTGTGAACAATATCATCAGCAGGTCATCTGTCATTAGATCCTGGTAGAGGGTCATCAGTTAGTAGGTCATGATATTAGGTCCTATATATAGGTTATGTTGGTAGGTCCTTTCGGTGGGTCATCTGTCGGTAGGTCCTATCAGTACGTTGTCTGTCAGTAGGTCCTGTTGGTAGGTACTGTCAGTAGTTAATCTATCAGTAGCTCATATTGGTAGGTCATATTTAGGTAGGTCCTATTAGTAGGTCATCTATTAGTAGGTCATCTATCGGTTGGAGCTACAGTTTTTCTAGATCAATCAGTGAATAGTGTTTGGAGCTTCCTATAATTTCACCGGTTTGATGTTTAATTTGATTTAAAACACATTTAAATACTTATTTTATGGGTTTTAAGGCTGATTCAAATCCCATAAATCCTATATTAATATTCTTAAGTTTTCGGGTTCATTTACACGGTCAAACCACATGGTGTTGACGAGATCCGTCATTAATGGAAAATCAAAACTGTATCTAAACCACTACTCCGTTTAGATTTTTAAAGGACGAGATAAATTCCACCATGTTCTTCTTTCTTTTTTTCCTTGGTATAGGACTCCCCATACCTTTATTTCCCAAGGGTTTGTGTGATTGTGGTGTGGAATTTGGATCCTGTTTTCCCTAGAGTTATTACTACTGCATGTGAACCCCCTGTCCTGGTGCAACTAGGAAGTGTCGATCCATCTTCAATATAAGGTATGTTATACCTCCATTATTTTGTGTCCCTTGATCTATGTCCCCCCTCTATCCTCTCAATGTTATGGAATGTGATCGCTAAATTTATAATGGACCTTTAGTGGGTTTTGGTTGATGTAGTTATATTACAACATCCTCGGGTGGATGCAGTCATTGCAGGAGAGGTGATCGCGATCCTTTTTGTTGACCCGTTCTCATGAAAAGAACATCAAAAAAATTTTGAGGTAGGGGATTCATGGATTATATATTCTTTTTCATGTTGTCGTAGAGTTATCATGTTTTATCCTATGAATCATAATGAAATTGAAATAATAAATTTTTGAACTGGATTAAAGAATTGTTATCTTTTTCATAAGTTATTGCCTCTTGATTTTCTATATCACGTGATCTCTATGCTTTTCTTATTTAGAAAGTCATTTTTTGGAAATTGATAAGTAATGTAATGTTGGTATTAATTATAAATTAATTGGATAAAGATAAAGAATCATGTTTAATGAATCTGGTTGTTGTTGATGTGTTTGGTGATAAATGAAATGGATTCAGTTATGCATAGTTGAATGAATAGGTTAATTCAATATTGAATAAATGTATAGTTATGAAATATAGAAAATTCCTTGAAGGTTTATGATTTACCCTCTTGATTTTAAATCCCAATCACCTTATGGTTTGGATCTGTGAGTGCTAGTTGCGTGAGAAGGATGAATGATTTGTTTAGGGAAAATAGCCCAGTTGTTATGCTGTTTGTTTCCTGCTACTTGCATTGTGGTGTGAGCTGGATATGGATAATATTGGAGGTATTTTATAGTATGTGGGGGTAGGGAGGCCCAGTAGTGGTGGTATAAGTTGATTTCTAGAGTGGAGAGATGAATCCGTTTATGCCTGTGGGTGTCAGAGAGGACATTGGGAATGATGGAATAGGTTGAAGATAAGATTACCCATTGATATGAAAGTTTTTGTTATTGAATATTATGTTTGTTTATCTTCTTTAACTTCCCAAATACTTGTGTAATATGGTCTTTCTTACCCTCCTTCCAAAATTATTTCCCATAGACTCATAGGAGAAACACCACAACATACACCTCATGCAACACAACTACCACGTCCATATAACAAAAGTAACCAGGTAGTTTCTAGGAGCTACTACAGCTCACATAAGGTGTATCATACATCGTGTATTATAACTCAATCCATTATAGCCCATAAACCATGTAAGTATACTCAAGACATCATAGACTATACACGTTACACCTATAGTATTCCATAGGAAACTATATACAGAATATATGTGTGTGAATAACCACAGGACATTACAGCCCTCTACACACATATATAGTGAAAACTAACCATTGTGCCTACCAGTATAGGTAAATACCAATAGAAGAGAGTGGGGATAAAGTGGGTATTCATACATCTATCCCCCCATCAAGATGTTGGGTAAAACATCCCCCAAGGATTATAATCCACAGGGTATATATAAAACTATTTTTTGTTTTCTAGGAGAACTTTGAGGACCATGCTGGACCTTAATAGATTAGGTATTGCGATGGTTTTTTGTATTTCTTCTTAGACTATTTTTTGGTATATTACATTATAGTTTTATCATACTGTGTGGCATTTTTTTTCAAACATGCATGAGATAGGTTTTTGTTTCTTCTTATTATAAAATGTTTGGAGTTTTTTTGTGATTTAATATCTTATATCTCAATATTGTTTTCATTACAAAGGTTAATGCCTCCCATATTTTGGCCATGTGTTCTAGACTTTAGTGTGTCTTGGGTGTGACATTTCCCCTTGGTAGAGTTTTGTTACAATAATAGCTATCACTATTCCATTGGCATGACTCCATTTGAAGCTTTATACGGAAAACCGTGTAGTTCAACCTTGTACTAGATGGAAGTTGGGGAGGCAGATGTTCTTGGTCTGGACATGATGCATAGTACAACAGAGAAGGTGTATCTTGTCCACATGAGGTTGAAGGCCGCAAAAGATCGAAAGAAGTCATATGTCGATCATAGGAGAAAACCCTTGGAGTTTGAGGTTGGGGAGAACATGTTCTTGATGGTTTCCCCTCGATATGGGTAGCAGATGTTTGACAGAGGGAGTAAGATTTCTCCCAAGTTAATCAGACCATTAAAGGTTTTGGGATGAGTTGACGATGTGGAATACCAGTTGGTGTTTCCACCGTAGTTGAGAAGGATCCACACCATCTTTCTTGTCTCCTAGATTTTTTCGTATCTTCAAAATGACTCCCATGTCATTGATTAGGTAGAGTAAGATATTGATGATGATGCAACGTTCATGGAGTAGCCAGTAGAGATCAAGGATCATCGAGAGAGGGTGTTGTGTAGACGAACCATTCCCTCAGTTCATTTGTTTTGGAGGCACGATAGTGTGGAGGAGAGTACTTGGTAACGTGAGTCACAAACACACACTCAAAACCCAGATCTTTTTGATTTTTAGATATTTTCTTGTAACGATGTTTGTTTTGTGGTTATAGACCTTTCTTATTTTTGAGATGACTTTGTTTTGTTACTTCTAGTGGATTTCTCTCTTTTTAGAGGCATATCCCCTAGGTGAGTGTTTTGGAGCTGTTTGTGGTTATTTTATAGCATTATGCTTGTTCCTCTAGTGAGGTGGTTGAGCTCCCTTTTGGTGGCGAGAGCCTTGAGAAGTATCTTAATGGGTGGTTGTTGAAACCCTTTTTCTATTTCCTGTATAGGTTGTTTTTGGATTCTCGAGGATGAGAATGTTTTGAGATTTATTTGATGTAATGGACCAGACCACTATAGTCCATTCATTTGTGAAAGTATGGTGTTTGAAGTGTTCTGGGAGGTCAAGGTGACTTATTTCTAACACTTTTCCAAATTTCAAATTTTGTAAACAGTGTTTCCAGTTTTGTAAACAATGTCATCAGTAGGTTGTCTATCGGTAGGTTCTGTCGATGGGTCATATATCGAAAGTTCCTACCAGTAGGTGTTCTATAGATATGTCCTCTTAGTAGATCATGTTGGTGGGTTATCTATCGGTAGGTTCTATCGATAGGTCATCTATCGGTAGGAAATCTATCGGTAGGTCATTTTGGTAGGTCCTTTCAATAGGTATTCTATCGGTAGGTTGTCTGTCAGTAAGTTATGTCAGCAAGTCATCTCTCGGTAGGCCCTGATAATAGGTCGTATGTCCGTAAGTTATTTCATTTAAGGTTTTTAAGTTACCATCTTTCTTTTAAAAGACATGCACCTTATTCTTTGGATATGTGAGTGCTCGTTGTGTTTGAAGAATTAATTTCATGTTTAGTGCCAAGATCCATGATGCTATATTGTTTGTTTCTTAATGCCTCTGTTGTTGTGTGAGCCTAGGATGGCTAGGCCTGGAGGGATTTTGAGGTAGGTGGGGGTAGGGAGTCCCAGTAGTGGTGGGATCTATTGACTCCTAGAGTGGAAAGATGCATCGGTTTATGCATGTGGGTGTCGGGGAGGACACTAGGGATGACGGAACAAGTTGAAGGTGGGATTACCTATTGATATGAATGTGATTTTTGTTGAATATGATGTCTATTTATCTACCTTTAATTTCCCCACTACTTGAGGAATATGTTCTTGCTTACCCTCCTTCAAAATAAAGTGAAGACGCACATGGTATGCCACGTGCTTTCCATTCTTAGCTTCTCGATGATGGATGGGAATGTGCTCTAGCTGTAGGTGGAAAAGACTCAATGGGTAGTTCATCTACTCACCATGTTGATCCCCTAATGTTTGACAGATTAGAATTATTTTCTATAATACCAAGAATTATGGAAACGTGATAATTATGTTAATAAATTATTGAATAAATGATGTTAACTCATGGGGTTAGAGCTTGCTGGGATGAAATACTGAGTATACAATTTAAATGAACTATGGACTTGGTTTGGTTATGCCTGGAGGGAATGGAACTTTTTTGTGATACTAATGAAATGTAATGTGGAAATGATAATGGTTAGTTAATGTTCAAATAATTAATTAATGAAAAGTGGAACTGATAAAAAGGATAAAGTAATCTAATGAAGCTCTTTAAATGGTTGTGAACTTATAAGATACCTAGTCTTTGTAGTAGTAATCAAGAGTCTGTGAGAAGTTAGCTGCAGTTGTATTTAAGACTAAGTTATGACCATAGTGTGGTTGTGATCTATATTATATTCTATACTTTTTGCGCTTCTATATCCTACTCCACCATTTCGGTTAAGGAAACCGACACTCCGGGGATTCTGAGCCCTAGGGGGGTGTTTTCCCTAATATCCCGAAAGGGAGGATAGATGGATGACTACCCCATTTGACCTCGCTATCCTATCTTGGTAGGTACTTATTATGGTAGGCATGGTGGTTATTTTTCCCCATATATGTGTGTATATTTCTATAATGGATTGTGGTTATTTACACAAATAAATTCTCGATATATTTTTTTATGGACTACTATAGGTGTAGTGTGTATAGGATGTGATGGATTGAGGATCCTTACTCGATGTATGGGATGTAATGGCTTAAGGTATAATAACAGACATATGATATACATTGTGTGAGATTTTCTGGCTCCCAGAAACTACATGGTTAGATTTGTTACATGGATGTGGTGGTTGCGTTGCATGAGGTGCATGTTGTGGTGCTTCACCCAGGTGTCGGCGATCAAGCCTTTTTAGAGAGAGATGCTCTGAACGTGCGACATTGGGGAAAAGCAGCAAACTAGTGGGAAGTGGTAGTGGGGTACCCTTGATATTATTTATTATATTATATACTATTTTATGAAATACTTGGTGAGAGTATCCATGGAGAGGCTAGGAACATAGTATACATGTTTAGATGACGAGTTAGTTTCACATGTTGTTCACTATGCTTTAGCATGATTTATTTACTTTTGCATGATATGCTCTGGGAAGGATCCGAATAAGTATACTATTATACTTATCCTATGTTATATAAAATATTTTCAGGTCACTTGGATCAGGTTGGAGTTCAGGATAGCTACTACTAGATCGGAGTTTTCCAAGAGATTTTAAGGATTTGTGGTCGCTGCCATTTTACTTTATTTTGGTACTTATGGATTTCCCTTTTAATTTTAGTAGTTGTTTATGAAATTACATATGTGTACTTGGGTTTTATTTTATATTGCAGTCTAAGAATGATTTGGTTGATGTCTGTCTTATATCTTTCTTTCGCATGTGTTATCTTATAGGGTAATGCCTCCCATTTGTGCGTTTACTATACCCTCAATTCTAGTCACAAACTCAGGGACTACTTGAGGTAAGACTTGGGGGTGGAACTATCTCTCGTTTCTCATTGTTATCCTAGGAGGGGTATAATTTCAGGGGAGGGGGTCGTGATAATGGTTATTTATCATATGGAGTATGAGATGAAGAAAGGTTAGAGAACCACTTGAAGAAAAATAAAAGGATAAAATTATGGTTATAGGATAGAAGGAAAACAAGCATGTACATTATATCATATTCTTTACCTTGATTGTATAATATTTCCTTAACTCAAGTAAGAGAAAGTTAAATCTATCTATTCTAATGTGGATAGTATCGCTCAACTATCAAGTTAAATTTTTGGAAATTCATCAGTCTTATAATGACACATACCTAGTCTTAGAAATACTAAATAAGGAAGTACTAAGTTTCTTTATAGTGATATAGAAATTTTTCATCATGATAGAATCTACATTGGATTTTATTTCTATGTCATGATACACTAATTCTAGTAAGTGATAATTAAAATTTCATGGTGTTAGGACCCTCTCCCCATAATGTGTACCCCTCCTAGGATGAAAATGTGAGAAGGGAGATAATGACACCCGAGTCCCGCCTCTATTAGGCCTTCAGTTGGCGACTAGTACTGAGGGGATATAAAACAAGCATATGGGAGGAATTACCCTCTAAGAGAACACATTCGAAAGAGAGAGATAAGATAGACACCAACTAAATCCAAATCAGACTTCAATATAGAATAATCCAAAGTACATGTATGTAATGACATGAAAAAACTACTGCAACTAAAAGGGAAAACTACAAGTACCAAAAGAAATTAAAAAAAAACAACAACCAATAATCCCGAACAGTTCCTGTAAACCCCAATCAAGTAGTAACCAACCTGATCTCTAACATACTCATAAGGACCCAAAAAATGGTTTATATAACATAGGTTTAGTATAAAATTATGCTTAGTAGGATCGTCCCCGGATCCTCTCATGAAAAATTAAAGAGAGAATTATAAATCACAGTGAACAAGAAGTGAAACTAACTCTTCACCTAAATAAGCATACTAAGTTCCCAACCTCACAATGGATACTCTCACCAAGTATCACATACAAGATTACATAATATAGTAAAGAATATCCAGGGTGCCCACTAACAATTTACCACTGGTTTTCTATTTTCCCCAACATCGCACGTCCTAAAAATATCTCTCCAAAAAGGCTATCCCGAAGACCCCTAGGTGAGCACCACAACCTGCACCTCCTGAAACACAAAGGCTTTCCCACAAACATCTGGGTGAAGCACCACACCATCCTCACAACCAAAAGTATCCCGATAGTTTCTAGGAGCAACCACTACTCATATAATGCATATCATACGTCGAGTATTATACCTCAAGCCATTACATCCCATACACTAAGTAAGGATCCTCAAGCCACCACAACCTATACACGTTACTCCTATAGTAGTCCATATGAAACTATATCCAAAATATGTGTGTGTGAATAACCACAAGCCATTACAGCCCTCTACAAACATATATAGAGAAAACTAACTGTCGTCCCTACCAACACAAGTAACCACCAAAAGTAGAGAGTAGGGCCAAAGGGGATGGTAAGCCATCCACCCTCCCACCGGGATGTTGGGGAAAACATCCCCAGGGATCAGAATCCTGAGGTTGTCAGTCTCCCTAACCGACAGGGTGGGGTAGAATATTGAAACAAAAAATCAAAGGATATAATTTAGCTCACAAACACACTATGGGTACAACCTAGACTTAGATTCAACTGTAGATAATGTCTCTGAAACACTCAACTTCCACTTCTAGGACTAGATATCTTATAATAATACAAAAATTTAAAGGGATTTACTAAATAATATTTACCCATTTAATCAGTTTCAATTTATGTTAATTAATTCTTTAAGCATTAATAAACCATTATCATTACCACATTACATTACATTAACATTCCAACAAAGTCCCATGCCCTCCAAGCATAACCACACTGAGTCCACGAATCCCTAGAAGTAACCCCAACATTACATCCTAGCATGCTCCAACCCCATGGGATCAATATCATTTATTAAATCATTTCTTAATATCATTAACACTTTTCTATAATTCTAGAAATTCTAAAAAAGTAATTCTAAGGCACCAAACACAAGGGCCTCAACACAATGATTATATGAACCAACTATCGAGTCTTTTCCAACTAAAGAAGGAGAGTAGAACCATCCAAACTCAAGAATCTAAACACAGAAAGAACGTGGCATACCCCACACGTCTTTACCTCTTTTGGAAGGAGGGTATGTAGGACCAAATACCTCAAGTAGAGGGGAAAGTAAAGAAGATAAACAAAAATCAAGATTCAACAATCATCCAACATTCACATAAAACTAGTTTCATCATATCCAGTGTCCTCCCAAACACCCACATGCATAAACCAATATATCTCACCACTCTAGGAGGCAACTGCTACCACAACCACTGGGCCTCTTTAACCCACACACCACAACAACCTTCTATGATCACATCACATCACAACCTCTAGGAAACAACATATTCAACATGGAATGGATAAATAGGAGGAAACATATCTAGGAACCTTGAATAATGATGGTATAACATACGTTATCAGAGAATGACCGACACTTCCTAGTTGCACCTAAACAGGGGGTGCACCTAAGCTACATGGAAAACTCCAAGGGGAAACAATCCAAGGATGAAAGTTTGATTGCACAACTACTATGGGAAAGAAAGGTTCGGGCATATCATTCCATGGGAAAATAAAGAAGGTAGAACATGGTGAAGAGTATCTCAGCCTTAGAAATATCTAAATAGATCAGTTGTTTAGATACATTTTAGATTTTCCATTAAAAGATAATCACATTAAACTATCCTGTTTGACCAATTAAAAGCATCCATATTTTTATAAAAATAAAGATATGATTTATATCCCATGAAATGGATTAAAACCCACTTAAATATAGTATTATGCTCATTTTACTTCAAATAAAGGCATCAAAAGAGAAAAAGTGGGAAATCTAGAAAAATTTGGAAAATTTAAAAATTGTTAGAAATGTCTCACCGTTATGGAAACAATGTTCATGGCACTATTCTAGAAATTTGGAAAAGTAAATGACTAACTATTCTAGAAAAACCATTCATGACACCATTGGTTGTCTCACCATTTTGGGAACCCTATTCATGACACCGTTCTAGAAAATTGGCAAAGGACATGTCTCATCGTTCTGGAAACACTGTTTATGACACCATTCTTGAAATTTGGAGAAGGAAATGACTCAACATTCTGGAAACACTATTCATGAAACTGTTCTAGAAATTTAGAAAAGTAAATGTCTCACTATTATAGAAACACTATTCATGACACCATTCTAAAAATTTGGCAAAGGAAAAGACTCACCGTTCTGGAAACATTGTTCACAAAATAGGAAATTTGGAAAAGTGTTGGGGATAAGTCACCTTGACCTACCAAAACACCTCAAACAACAGATTCTAGCAAAAGAATGGACCAAAGAGGTCTGAGACATTACATCTAATACCTATCAAAAAATTCTATTCATCAAGAATTGAAAACCAACACAAATAGGAAACAAAAAAGTGCTCTGAGAAACCACCCTTCGAAATACCCCTCAAGGTTATCACCACCAAAGGAGCTCAACTACATCAAAATGAAACACACAAAACCACACTAAAACAAAAAAAAATAACTCCTAAAAACTCTCCTAGGAGAGATACCTCTAAAAATAGAGCAACCCACAATAAGAGAAAAAAGAGATCCACTACCACCAATATAGCATCATAGCCTCCTTGAGCTCGAGATAAACTGGTAAGAAAGTCCATAAATATGTCCTATTACATCCATTAAGGAGTATATAATGGATGGAGAAAACCACTGGGAACATGGTTCTCAGACTTTAGCTTATGAAAGACAAAACATCAAGACATAAAATCTACAACTGTACACATCAACCCAAGACACCAAAACTGACTCCTCAAATCTTGGTACATCTCCATCACATCAGGATGTACCGCTAAAGGTAAAATATGGAACTCCCTGAGAACTATATACCACATCACTAAAGGAATGAATATGATTCCCTGAAATAACACCCAATGTTATTCATCCTTAGACCAACCTGTAGGGGCCTTTCCACAAAAAACTCAGTCTCTCCATACCTCCACCTCAAGATCCCCCAATTGGGAATATTCCACCGCTACCCCAAAGATGATTACACTGTCATCGGGAAAAGAAAACCTCTACCCCCAAATTCTAACATATCCAGATGTAATGCTCAAAGTTCTTCCATCACCCTCTAAGAATCACCTGATTCATGCACTGCATCACTATGTGACTTCCTGCTCAGCGCATCAGCTACAACATTCCATTTACCAGGTGTATACGAGATTTAAAAGTTGTGATCCTATAAGAAATACATTCACTGATATTTTATCAAGTTCATGTCACACAGAAAGAAAAAATACCTCAAGAAATTAATATTGATGAAAACAACAAAGTGCTCACCGACGATGTAATGTCCCCACAAATTCAGAGAAATCTACACCACTGAAAACTTGAGATCATGGGTGTTGTAGTTATGTTCATGGGGACACAACTCCCAAGACCCATATGAAATGACCGATATCTACTGCATTTGAACACAGCCCAACCCCAGACATAAAGCATCATAGAAAACCTCAAACTGAAGTCCTTCTTCTGGTAGACAAGGAACTGGAGGACTGAAAAACATCTCTTTCAGATACTTGATGCTTCCTAACACTAATCAGTCAACAATAATGCCTGATCCTTCCAGGTCAATGTTATCAGAGGATTATCAACCCAATAGAAATTGTCCATCAACCTCCTATAATAGCCTACAAGACTAAGGAAACTTCACACCTATACCACTATCTTGAGGGATTCCCAAGAAACAACTTCTTCTATCTTTGACGTATCCACAACTACTCCCTACTGGAATAAAACATTCCCCATGAAACTGATTTCTCGAGCCCAAAACTTACACTTAAAAAACATCCCAAATAGATTCTATCGATGAACAAATCCCAAAATGACACGTAGATTATCTGCATGCTCCTCCTCAGAAATAGAGTACACAAGTATGTTGTTGATGAACACCACCACAAACTTATCCAGGAACTCACATAACATAACATTCATTAATCCCATGAATATAGATAGAGAATTCATCACATTGAATGACATCACAAAGAATGTGTAATGCCCACGATAACAAAATAAATTCTTCAAAATATCCTCATCCTTCAAACACATCTAATGATACCTGGACCACAAATCTATCTTTGAGAACCGACTTGCACCATTTAGTTTATCAAAAAAGTCATCAATTTGTGGAGGAGGATAGAGGTTCTTCAATTATACTTTGTTCAGGTGATGATAATCAATACAAAACCACAAACTACCATCATCCTTCATCATGAAAAAAACTAGTGCACCCCATTGTGACACACTCATATGAAAAAAACTACACTGTAAGAAACTATAGAGCTATATATGCAACTCCCACAACTGAGAAGGGACCATTTTATACAGATACATTGAGATAGGAGACATGCTTGGCTGTAGCTCGATCCCAAACTTGGTCTCCCGTTGAGCGGGTAATGCTACATCATCTTCAAGAAAGAAATCGGGGTAATATTCAACAACCCTAGGAATATCCAACTGCTGAACCTCCTATGAAATCAACATCTATTCAGTCATCAAGGAAGAAAAAGAAGGAACACTCTACTGACCCATCTAAGGGTCTCGCTTACCAACAAACACTACTGGATCTCCATCAACATCTAAGAATACCACTTACCTTCAAAAGAAATACACAATAGCCTACATTGAATATAACCAATCCATGCCTAGGATGACATCATATGGTTGTATTCATAAATATAGGAAATATTCCCAAGATATGTGCTTCTGCAACACTAGTTTACAGTCTCTACGTACTCCAAACAAGTCAGATCGACCTCTAATTGGTATAGTCAATGCCATTGGCACTGAAAACCTCACTACATCAAGTCCCAAAGCATTGAAAAGGGAAGGTGATATGAAGGCGTACGTCACTCCTGAATCAAAAAAGGAATACACCCATGTAGAAAACAAGTAAAGGGTACCTCGAATGATGTATGGATCACCTGGATCAAAAAATTCTAAATAATAAAGCTGACTATGACCTACTCCACATCCTCCCTGGCTCTGATGAAGACCACTACCATGACCACGATCTACTCTATGAGGATGAGGTGCATCCTGAGGTTATCCTCTGACTACCCCATCTTCTCTCTACTAATCCAAGGCAGTGCAACCTGCTGCTGCTTCCTCGGATGAAACTTACTCAATAGAGGAACCAGGAGCGGAACACACGGTGCATGCTGACTGCTCTAAAAGGCCAGGCACTCATTCTACTGATGACCTCAACATAAACAAGAAAAATAAGCACCTGATCTCTAGGTATATTTATGAGAGCCTCCGTCCCTAGAGAAAAGAGATTTTGAGGGATGAGACCTACCCCTGACTGAATGGAAACTCTACTACCCTAAAAACTAGTAACCCTGAACCGTAGATCTGATTCATGGGGAATATTGATGACTCCACTCACATGAATAACCGACTCTGGATAACATACTCTCAAATACCTTTACCCTCACCAACACTACGAGATATGTTGTCAGCATAAACGGGGTGACCTAGGTCCGGATCTTTGAATGCAAAGACTCCTCAAAATTCCTCGCAGTAGCTTACTAATCTGGTAATAGGTCTGAAACATATTGAAGAAGGTTCCTGAAATAGATCACAAAATCTCTCACATTGGAGATTCCCTACCGAAGGGTATGCAACTATTGGAGACTATCCTCCTTCACGGTCGAAGAAAGAAACTCAACTCTGAACTACTCTCAAAACATATTTCATGAGATAATTGACTCCTTTCTATCCTCGAGGAACCAAAAACCACCACTGCCTAATGGCCCCATGGAATATCGTCACAACCAATGTTACCCAGTTCCCCTTCTAAGTACGGATCAAACTGAAATATATCTCAACCTCTTCCAACCAGTCTTATGTGACTTCATCTAAAATGGATCCCTCATACTTCTATATAATCTAATATAGAAAAACTCGGAGTGTCCTCCCCCAAGTTTTGTCATCTTTAACCTCTACTCTATGGCGATATGTTGGTGAAACCTTCCAGAAATCCTCTGCATGAACCTGATGAGGACATCAACCTAGAGCCGTACCTTGAAAAGGAAAAATAGTTAGAATTTCCAAAATTGGATTATAAAAAAATCAACATTAATTAATTGTTTTCATTTATTAATTTTTGGTTAACCTATCCCAAGGTCTACCCATTCAAATATAGTACAAATAATAATGATGCATGATCCTTTTATAGGCATCTACCCTGAAACCATAATCACTTTGTTTAGTATCCATTGTAAACTTAAAGGTCCATGACTCAAATAAAATGGGCCCTAAATACTTGTGTCTCAGCTGGTCACTAGTTTTTATCAAGATTTCTAAACTTGGATGACATCATTTCCCTACCAACCCATGCAACCTCATGTGTTCTTAACTCCCAAATCCATCTTATACATCAACCATACCTCTTATACCACTATGGAACGAACCCCCTCACCACAAAGTGTACCACTCCGGGGATGGAAATGTGATAAGGGATATAGTGACATCCGAGTCCGGCCTCTAGTAGGCCCTGGGTTGGAGACTAGGACCAAGGGTATAACAAACACACATATGAGAGGCATTACAATCTAAGAGAACACATATGAAAGGGAGAGATAAGATAGAAACCAACCAACCCTAACTCAGACTCAAATATAAAATAATCCCAAGTACATGTATGTAATAACATGAAAAAACTACTACAATTTAAAGTGAAAACTGTAAGTTCCAAAGGAAAGTAAAACAACAACAACCAAAAATCCCGAACAGCTCCTGTAAACCCCAAGCTAGTAGTAACCAGCCTGATATCCAACCTACTCCATGTGACCTAAAAAAAGTTTATATATAATAGAGTGAGTATAAAAGTATACTCAATAGGATGATCCCTAAATCCTCTTATTCAAAATTAAAGAGAACATGCTAAAACACAGTGACCAAAAATTGAAACTAACTCATCACCTAAATAAGTATACTAAGTTCCCAACCTCACCATCAGTACTCTTACCAAGTATCGCATATAAGAGTATATAATATACAAAATAATACCAAGGGTACCCTGCTACCACTTCCACACTTCTTTTATTCTTTTCCCTAATGTTGCACATCCTAAGAATCTCTCTCTAGAAAGGTTGGCCCGAAGACACCTAGGCAAGCACCACAACTTACACCCCATGCAACAAAAAGGGATACTCATAGAAACCTAGGAGAATCACCACACCATCCTCATAATAAACATTAACCAGCTATTTTTCGGGTGCCACCACAAATCACATAATGTGTATCATACATCGAGTATTATACCTCAAGCCATTATAACCCATACACTAAGTAAGGATCCTCAATCCATCCCAACCTATACATGTTACAGCAATAGTAGTCTATAGGAAACCATATTCAGAATATATGTGTGTGAATAACCACAATCCATTACCACCCACTGCACACATATATGGGGAAAACTAACCATTGTGTCTACCAATACAAGTAACTACCAAGAGAAGTGAGTGAGGACAAAGGGGGAAGTATGTTATCCATCCTCCCACTAGGATATTGGGGAAAACACCCCAAGGGCTCAGAATCATTGGGGTTCCAGTCACCCTAACTGAAAATGTGGGGTAGCATATAGAAACACAAAAAGTACATGATATAATATAGCTCACAAACACACTATGGGAATAAACTAGTCATAAAATGAACTGTAGCTAACATCTCTCGGACTCCCAACTTCCACTGTTAAGACTAGATATCCTATAAGCATACAACCATTTAAAGAGATTTATTAAATAATATTTTCCCCTTTAATCAGTTTAAATTTATGTTAATTAATTATTTAACCATTAATCAACCATTAACATTCACACATTATATTACATTAGTTTTCCAACAAAGTCTCATTCCGTCTAGGAATAACTACACCAAGTCCACGGATCCTCAGAAGTAACCAAAACATTGAATCCCAGCAAGCTCCAACCCCATGAGTTCAACATCATATATTCAATCATTTATTAAAAACATTAACACTTTTTTATAATTATAGGAATGGTAAAATGAAAATTAAGAGCTACCAAACACAATGGGCTTAACACGGTGAGTAGATGAACCACCTGTTGAGTATTTTCCACCTATAGAAGGAGCGTAGATCTATCCACCCTTGAGAAGATAAACATGAAATGCACATGGAATACCCCACACATCGTCGTCTCTTTTGGTAGGAGGGTAACCAAGACCCGATTCCTAAATCAGTGGGGAAATTAAAGAAGATAAAAAACAACAAGATTCTACAATCATTCAACATTCACATCCAAACTGTTTCATCCTCTTTGATGTCCTCCCCAACACCCACATTCATAGACCAACGAATCTCTCCCCTATAGGTGTCAAACACTGCCACAACCACTGGGCCTCCCTATTACACATACCACAAGAGCCTTCCAAGCTCACATGATATCAAAAGTAATAGGAAACAACAAGCAACTAGGCTCTCCGCCCTAAAAAATGCATTCAACCTTCACCCATAACAAGCACTCATATCTCCAATGAATAAGGATCTTAGCCTTTACAATAAATAGGGTAACTTAAAACCCTACCAAGTATTATGTTTTATCATAGAAACTAGTTATTTAATCCATATGGAATTAACCAATTCATTATTAGTAGGTTACAACTATAGGAAACCTAAACATAAAGTTATCCTAGCTATCAAAAATTAATTAAACATTCTTACTGCATCAATTTGATTATCATCAAATTAAAAAAACAACCAGCTTCATTTACATGACTCTTTATCATTGTTCAATTAATTTAAAATTAATCATAGATTTACATTCTTTACCAATTTCCATTAAGAATGACATGATGGACCAACAAAGCATAAATATCACACTATCTAGAAAATCAAGAGGCAACAACATATGATCAAAACCAATTATTTTAATTTGGTTCAAATATTTCTTATTTCAATACCGTTTTGATCCAGTGGGATAAAACATGCTAACTATACTAATACATATGAAAAGAATAGAGAAGACATGAATCTCCTACCTTAAAAGGTTTCCAATTTTACTTGCACGAGAACATGCCAACAAAACGGATCACGATCACCTCTCTTGCAACAATTGCATCCACCAAAGGATTCCATTAAAAGAACATTACCCAACACCAAAGAAATATCTATTTGAAACATGTATATGAAATTAAATCACATGGAAAGGATAAATAAGAGGAAATATATCTACAAACCCTAATGAATGATGGTATAACATACCTTTTTGAAGATAGATCGACACTTCCTTGTTGTAGTAAAACAAGGGGTGTGCATAAGCAGTAGGAAAAAATACAAGGGGAAACCATCCAAGAATGAATGTTTATTTTCATGACTCCTATAAAAAATAAAGGTCTTTTCATCTCATGATAGGTGAAAAAAAGAAGGAAGAACAAGGAAAATGGTATCTCAACCTCAAAAATATCTAAACATAGTAGTTTTTAGATACATTTTAGATTTTCAATTAAAACCAGATCACATTAAACCACACAGTTTGGCCAATTAAAAGCCTCTAGATTTTTATAAAATCAAAGAAATGATTTATATACCCTAAAACGGATTCAAAACTACTTAAATATGGGATTAAAATCTTTTTATGTTAAAGAAAGATGTCAAAAGAGAAAAACTGGGAAATCTAAAAAAATGTTAAATTTTGAAAAATTGTCAGAAATATCTCACCGTTATGGAAAAGTTATTCATAAAACCATTCTAGAAACACTATTCATGACAACATGGGATGTATCAACATTCTAGAAACACTGTTTATGAAACTATTTTGATAATTTGGAAAAGTAAATGTCTCACCATTCAGGAAACATTGTTCACAGAACATGAAATTTGGCAAAGTGTTGGAGATAAGTCACCTTGACCTCTCAGAACACCTCAAACACCAAATTTCAGAAAAGGAATAGACGAGAGAGGTCTGATCCATTAAAAATGGGTTCAATTAATTTAAGGGGGTATAATGTAACACTCTAATATTTTTAAATATATTTACCTTTAAATAAATTTTATGTGTTTGATTTCCTTCTTGATATACATTACTGAGCATAAAATGAACCACAATATATTATAACATAGACATTAAATTGTATTTATGAATTGGAATGAAAATATTATGAAACATATCTATAAAGATTTTCTATAATTCAATTATTTTCATTAATGAATAATAAATAAGTATTGGATTTTCATAAAATTCATTTTATGATTCAAAGAAATGTGTTTTCTTCAAAAATGGTTTTATTGCTTTTTGTGTGTGGAATTATTAAAATTAATTTCTGAAATTTTAGATTTATTTTTTTAAATTAATATAATTTTTAAAATAGTAATATTAATATATATCTGAGGGTGAATTTTTAAGATTTTTTATAAAAAGTTTTATTTTTCAGTAAATAGTGAAAAATACAAATTTTTTAAACTATAATTTTATGTTTAAATAAATTAATTTAAATGTATCATTCTATTCAAGATTTGGTTTTAAAGTAAATTGAGATGCATTTTATTAACCATTATATAAATAATTCTATATGGATCAACATTATGTTTTATTTTGGTATTAGTTTATTTTTATGTTTAATGACACAATCTTTAGGCCTCCCAATGGTGGGCCTATGGGTTATGTAATGAACTTTGTTCCCAATGGTCATTTAGGCCATAAATTATAAATGTAACAAAAATGGCTATTTGGTTTAGTTATCCCTTGGGGGGGTGCTATAACCCACATTTCTGGCCTCTGTGTGTACGGTTTGTGTGTGTTTGATTGTAATTGTACCCCAAGAACATAATATAAAAAAATACAATGGTAAAAATATGATAAAAAAGTAAAAAATATAGAATAAGGATTCCAAATCATACAAAAAATTGACTATACTTCTTTTAATGAGTATAATTCAACCACCAAATTCAAATATTAAATAATATCTCATTTTAGTTCCATTTTTATTTTATAAAGGTCATTATATTATTTTAATTAATGAAAAATTTGAAAATTTCAATCTCTTATTTTTAATTTATATTATACGTTCAAATATTGAAAAAAATATTTTATGAATGAATATAAAATTTTATTTTGACCATATTTCAATTTTTTTATTATGATATTTTTTTAAATTTTTAGTAATTCTATAATTACCTTAAATGGTTACAAAATGCTGACATAATTCTTGTTCAAGTAGAAAAAATATCAAAGTAAATGATTTTAAAAACACTAAAAGTAATATTTTTTTATGAATTATTGTGTAAAATGAATTTCATGGTTAATAATAATGTATAATTTATGTTTAAATAGTTTATATTATAATTAAATCTCCATCATGATTTCTTTAAAGTTAAAAATATGTGAATTGTTCTAAAAATGACTTTAATGGTGTTTATATTAAATAATATATTATTAAGTGAATTAAAAATACTCAAAGTAATTAAATAAGATAAGTTGAATGAGACATGGTCTATAATATAATCACTTGAACATTTTTTAGAAAATTGTTTCCTTATAATTAAATTTATAACCCTTTAGTGTTGAAACTTTTGTTACCACAATTAAGGATAAATGTAGATAATGAAGATGTTAAACCAAAATATAACGTTTTTAATGCCCCATAAACCTATAATATTTTATTGGTTAAAGGTATTTAAACCTTAAAAAACATTATCTTCAAATTTTTTCCAATTTTGTGTGACTTTCACATGATAAATAATTTATTATATTTAAATATTTTAAGTAATTCCAAGTGTGTCCTCTCCTTCACAATAAAAGGAAACCGCCTATCCTCTATTCTTCACATAACCGTGAGACACTTAGTTTCACTAAACCCTAAAAAAATATTTTAAAATTACATATACAAGTTATGGAGGTCCTGGTATCCTCAAAAAGCTATCCCTAGGACCCTTAAGAATTCTTACAAAGGAGGTATCTCAATGAGGATGTAATCATTTTAACCGATCTATTTCATTTTACTTATTCTTTAACCTCCACCAATTATATCCTAAACATTCCAATATAATAAAATAATTATATCCCATATAATATAGTGTTATATTTTTTTAAGGAATAACCTTTATCCATATATTTTTTATCTGATGGAAAAAGATAATGGCGCTCGTGCGTACGTGTAGACTACCACATCCCTGAAGTGATGTGATTTATTTTTAATTTATGCTTTACATGGATGGTAATACAGATATATTTAATGAATATATATATATATATATATATATATATTTATTTATCATATTTAAGATATAATTATAATTTTTTTAATTTTTATTATTATTTACCTTTCTTTTTTCTATTCATCGAAAAGTGAAAACATCACTCATACATACGTACGAACTATCATCTTCATGAAGTCATGAAATTTATTTTTCACCACCATTTTTTTTGAATAGTTATACAAATGTATATAATAATTTAATATGAAAATTATATTATTATTAATATTTTTGAGATTATGAAACCATGAACAAAGTGAAAGGACCAAAAATTCCGAACTGAAACATGTATGAAAAACGAAACAATTAGGAGACGAAAGAATAGTTTTCATAAAGAATTTTTTATAAATGTTAAATAAGATATTATAATAAAATAATATATGGTATATATGAACATGATTCTATATTATATTTATAATTAATATATATTTAATATACAAGAGCTTTGAACCTTTACGAAGTAAGAAGAGACTTGAGATAAGGTTTTTTCAACTCAATATTGTTTTGTTAAGGCATGTTTAATGTTTTGAACCTATTTATATTTATGTGGTGTATATATTTAAAATTTGATATGTTATATTATAAATCTATTTATATTCATGATATTTAATATTTTTTTTGAATTTATTTATTTCATGTGGTTATGATTCAAATGTTTCCAAAGTAGTGAGTGATTTATGTTTCAATCCCATTTTATAGATATTTTTTACACATGAATTTATATTTAGGGAAATTATATAACCCTTGTAAAGACCCATATTTTTTCATGTAATTTTTTTAATTATATGAAATATTATGAGTCTGAAAAAATGGATGGCGTGTAATTCCGAGGCTCGTTGTGCCCATAATGAATTTCTGAAATTTTTTAGTTACATTCAGTAAACGTGCGAGCGGGTTTTTGTAAATTTTGAACCGGTGCTCAGAATTGAAATTCAAAGACACCGTTGAACATGAAATGCCGATATTCACTTAAGGATACCCTCACTTTGACTACAGTAGTTCCAAAGAAGAAGTTATTTTTTTGTGACTTTTAAAAGGAAATGAAATAAAATAATCTCACTATTTTATTTATTTTTTACCGATGGACAAGTGGTAGTGTGGGACAAGTGGTGAGTTAAACCATTAAGTGTCTTGACCCTTTAAATACTAAGTAACAATGTTGTTGGAATTTAGGAAGTTTCCTATTAAATGAACCTTCATAAATTCCACAATCGTTACTTACCCTCCCCCTCTCCTATTTATATGGAACATAGAGGGAAAAATTGGCACAGCTTCACCAAGCGATGAAGCTCTGGTAAAGTGCTGTGATGCCCAAAACATAGAGGACGGAGCCGGTTCCAGCGGGTGGTGACGAGAAACCCCAAACCCCAAACTGAAGAATGAAGATCGAGAAACATTTTTGGAGGTTTGTTGCAGGGATGATGAATGCCGAAACTTCCTCAAACGTGGATTCCCTCCAATGAACTTGAGGTAGGTATTATTTCCTTTGTGTGTTTTTGATTTCCTCTTCCCCGTTCTTGAATTTATACGAAGAACGTGGGTCAACCAACTAATGGGTTGACCCACTATTTTTTCATCTTTTTGGGAGGATATTGTAGGGTATATTTTAGGGATTCTTCTTTGTATACCCCCTTACCCCGTTCTTGACGTTCATCTTGATTTTAGAACAATTATTCTGCTTACTACCATTCTAACGTAGAGGGTGCGGGGAAAACGAACACGGCCCGACCCCTCTACAATCTTTATGGGATTTTTTGATGGTATTGAATTGATGGAGACATCCCAAGTTGAGTGTGGGAGTCTACAGAATGAAGAGCGGGCCATCGAGGTGCACCCTATGACCCAAGGAAAGTCACCGGAAGGGCTCAGGAGTGGCGGCCAAAACCTCAGCCGGCCGCGATGATGGCGGCGGTGCGACCGTGTGCCTCTAGAGAAGGGTCGCAACCCATAGGCCATGGTGGATCATGGATAGAATCTGGTACATGACCGGCTGCATGAAGGGGGTGGCGGTGCGCGAACACGCCGCCACATGCAGGGGCCGCGACATGAAGCTGCGACAGCGAAAGGGGGCGGTCGACTCACTGCCGGCCACCGGTGGTGGCGTGGTGCTCAACCGCGCCACAGAGTAGGGCTGGCCATCCGGCCAGCCATGGGCTGGGCTAGACCCAATGGGCCGGGTTGGATCCAATGGTTTGGGTCGGACCCAGGGCCAGACCCGGGTCAGGCCGGACCTAGACCAGATTCGACCCATTTTCACTCTTTCATCCATAACTTGAGCTACGAGCGTTCGTTTGACAAACCGTCCATGGAGCCAGAATCTTTTGACCGAGAAGGTCCATTTGGTATTCCCCACTTGAGTTTTGGATAAATTTGGGGTACTGCTGGGTTGGATTGAACACAAATCCAATCGGTCCCTCAGGACAAAAAGGCTAATAACTTACAGAATGGGCATCCGATTGACACACCGTTTATTGCATTGAGACCCCTTTTATTTGGAGTTCCTTTGGGATACTTATTCATGGAAATTTATGGAAGTTGGAGTATCGACATGTGGCTTGAGGAGTGGACCCTCCCGAAATCAAGCGAGCTTAGTGTGGGAACCCTATAGCTGACTATAACATGAGAAATGGATCCTATGTGAGTCTCTGCTTTGGGATCCTATGTGGGTCTGTGATTTGGGATCCTACGTGAGTCTGATTTTAATAGTTCCACTTGGATCCTCTCTAGAAAATCCATGTGGGACTACTCTAGGATCCAATGTTGTTCTGTTGTACTAGGATCCTACGTGGGTCTGATGATTTATGATCCTACATGTGTCTGCCTCTTAACAGAGTAAGATGATTCAGCAGTTACATCTAATCATCTTTTCTACCATACCTAAGTTATACCTAGTGTAAGATGAATATTTACCTTTGTGGTGATACCCTTGTGGTATTCTTCTATGTAGTTTGCCTTTGTGGTCCTTACCTTCATGGTGATACCTTTGTTGTATTCTTCTGTGTGGTGTAACTTTATGGTACTTACCTACGTGGTGATACCTTTGCGGTATTCTTCTGTGTGGCATTACCTATGTGGCACATACCTTTCTGGTGTTAACTTCTTGATATTATTTACTTCATGGAATAGTTGAGATTTTGGATAATGAGTTGGTCCATGTTTTTCCTCATGAATGAAATGAGTATACTTAATAACTTAGGTATGTGTTTGGGAATATACCTAAGTAGGGTTGATTGTTGTTTTCATGCTTTGTGGTTTACACTTTGTGGATTTTGAGAGACCTTCGGGGGTCTTGGGTTCCCTACTGAGTATCGTTATACTCACCCTTGCATGGGTTATGCTCACACCTTGTTGTGTTTGGTGTAGACGACAGACAACACTGACTGATGACGAGAGTAATAGGACTGGAGGTAGCGTGAAGGTGGACATTAGACAAGGCGTAAAACAGAGATGACCATTCGAGAGCTGTAACTACCCTTCAGGTAGGATCATTGGTGGGAGTTCACAGGAGTTATTTTAGTTTATTTATACTTTTCAGTTTTCTTGTACTTTCCAGTTGGGCTTGTATTCTGGTCCCTTTTTCTTATTGTACACACTCTTTTTACTATATAGTTTACTTGTGTTCATATGTTTTTTTGGTTCTTGGTTGTGTGTGTGGTTATAGGTTATAAAGGCAATGCCTTCTCGATTTTAGGGAATATTTTTTTCGGTGCTAGTTACCAGCCCCTGGCTCATGGAAGGCCGGCTTGGGGTAGTCACGACATGGGCCGTGAGGGACGGGTCCTGAAAAATTGGTATCAGAGGATTCGGTTCTACCGTATAAATTTTTACTCTGATATTTTCTTTATGATAATAGTGTTAAGTGTAGTGAGTGTGGTTATCAGTTTAGGGAATCCAGTGTTGGTGCGGTGACCTACGTATCCATACACTAGGACCCTGACTTATGATTTCTGACTCTGTGCACGAAAACACTGATTGCGTGTGTGTTTAAAAAATTATTATTTTTGATATTTTTGAGTCAGCTCACCAGGTATAACTTATTGACCATGAATCACATGTTTCTTTTTAGGATTCCTCCACGTAGACAGGCAGCTAGGGTTCCGGGTATAGTATGCAATGATAGGACCCCGAGCGGCAAGGCCTCAGTGTAGGTCCCTTTATTAGTAGAAGCACCAGCGGTACTGTTACCCATTGGTCCACCGATTCCACCAGCCCTAGCAGTAGAGGGTGCATTCCTCTTGAGGGTGTTGCATGAGTTCCAGCACCAGAGTCCACCCATGTTCATGGGTGAGACAGACCCACAGGCAGCTGAGGATTGGTTGGATGTTGTGGTGAGAGTCTTCCAGCTGGTAGGGACACCAGCTAATCTCATGGTGATCCTTGCCGCCAGTCTTCTACAGGAAGCAATTGGTAGATGGTGGAGCTTGGTGCTCCAGCTTCACTAAAAGGTGACACTTCTCTGGGAAGACTTTGAGAGCCTATTTCGGGTAGATTTTGTCCCAGCGACCCTTCGCGCAGTGTGCATATAAGAGCTTCTTCATCTACAGTAGGGAATCATTACTGTGGCTCACTACTCAGAAAGGTTCACTGACCTCTCACGCTACTCCACTGATATGGTGCGGGACCCATTCGTCAGGGCTCAGACCTTCGAGTATGGACTTAGGTGGGAGATCAGGGATTCAATGATTTCTCTCAAAATCCCGACGCAGGTGGGGGTGTTAAAAAGAGAGCCCTCTTAGTGAAGAGTTTTCTTTTTGAGCAGTTACCAGTAGCGAGACCCACCATCAGGAATCACGTAGAAGAGTATTCTATAGATGGAAGCATACAGATGTCACAGAGGTCCTAGAGGACCAGGCCTACAGGTGGACGACTGTAGGATTCAGGTTCGGTTGTGTGGGGAACCAAAGACAGAGCGAGTCATGCGAGGAGCAGTCAGTGTTATGCATGCGACGAGCTAGGCCACAGGGATCGTGACTGCCTGACCTACCATACGGATGATTAAAAAACAATTGAAGGATCGCCCATTCAGAGACAGAGGTTTGACTAAGGAGGTCCATAGGGTGCAGGAAGACGTGGCAGATGAACTGGTCGTGCAGCTGGCAGTGGGCGGCGATTTGAGGTGTTACCGCAACCACCAGTAGGTGGCCCACCCCGACCACAGGGAGCAGGTGGATAAAGGTGAGCTCAGCTCCAGTTAGTTGAGGCCTACAACCATGGCCCTATGGAGATGATACGATGTATAATCTGTGTCTACTCCACCCTAGATGTAGTACTTATAGACATAGGTTCCAGTCATTATTTTATTTCCACTTCCCTCTTTCGGAGCTCGGAGATTCTAGTGGAGCATTGGATTGATCTTTATGGCTAGAGAATCTTCAAGGAGAGGATTCGATGATTACACACTGGTGCCGATAGTGTGAGATTACACTAGGAGGCGAGAGCTTCGGCTGAAATCTCATAGTAGCAGCATTGAGGCATTATGATGTCATCTTTGGTATGGAATGGTTATCTACAATCCATGCTCAAATTGACTGTATTATGTGAAAAGTGTGGTGTGTCCGCACGGATGGGACTAGGTTTACCTTCACCGGCAAGAAGGGAGACTTTAAAGCACATGATGTACTTACCTAGAGGAGAGTGCAGCTGATCACTCATCAGTTGGCTAGCCTTAACCTTGGAGCTGTTGATGTGGAGAGTCCGATCTATCCTGTAGTGGTGGACCAGTACACGGATGTATTCCCTGATGATGTTCTGGGTCTACCTCTTCTTAGATAGGTGGACTTTCACATTGATTTGTACCTCGAGATGACACTGTTATCTACACCAGCGTATTGGATGGCTTCTGCGGAGCTTCGTGAGCCGTGGGTATAGCTTGAGGACTTATAGTGGAAGGGGTTCAACTGGCCCAATTTTTTTCCTTGGGCAGCCCTAATTTTGTTCGCCAAGAAGGCGGATGAGAGCTTGAGACTTTTGTGTTGACAATTGGTGCCTGAACCAGATAACCCTGAAGAACAAGTACCCACTCTTGAAAATTGACAACCTCTTTGATCAGCTGAAGGGATCACGGTGGTTCTCAAAGATAGACCTTAGATCAGCCTATCACCAGCTCACAGTAAGAGACGAGGATGGGCAGAAGACGTATTTCAGATGTCGGTATAGCCACTATGAGTTTTTGGTCATTCCATTCGTTATGACCAATGCTCCAGAAGTGTTTATGGGACTCATGAACATGATCTTTCATACATACCTTGATTTCTTTGTAGTAGTCTTCATCGATGACATTCTGATCAACTCGGATACCAAGGAGGAGCATTCTTATCATTTGCAGATAGTTCTGGACACAATCTGAGAGCACAAGCTTTATGGTAATCTATCGAAGTTCCAGTTATGGATCTGAGAGGTTCACTTTCTGGGACATGTCATCTCAGAGGCTGGATTTTTGGTGGATCCAATGAAGATTGAGGTGATACTTTCTTGGTAGCCACCCAGGAGTGTCATGGAGGTACGAAGCATCCTGGGTTTGGACGGATACTACCAGAGGTTTGTGAAAAATTTATCTAGAGTTTCATCACCTTTATCAGCATTGGCGAAGAAGGGGAAACCCTTCATGTGGTTGGAGAGATGCCATCAGTGTTTTCCAGAGCTGAGGAAGAGGCTGACTAGTGCCCCCATCTTGAGGCTACCAGGGGAAGGTGTTGGGTTCATAGTCTACTAAAACACATCAGGGACCGGGCTTGGATGTGTCCTGATGCAGGAGCGAGAAGTGATCGTGTATGGTTCTCGACAGCTAAGACAACATGAGAAGAACTACACTACCCATGACCTAGAGTAAGCAGTAGTGGTCTTCACCTTGAATATGTGGCGACATTACTTGATGGGTGAACATTTTTCAGTCTACTCTGATCACAAGATTCTCAGTTATATCTTCTATCAGAAGGATCTGAACCTGAGACAATGATTTTTGATTGAGTTCCTCTAGGACTATGAATTTGAGATAGTAAATAGTCCTGAGAAAGGGAACGTTGTAGCAGATGCACTCAGTAAGAGATCTGGTATACAACTATTAGGTGAGGCGATAGAGCAGCTGGCTGATTTACGGTTATCCTTTGTGGAATGAGATGGAGCATCCTTTCTTCAGTCTCTTACAGTCACTCCCCCTCTTCTTCAGCGAGTCAGGGAGGCGCAGCATTGGGAAACTGATTGCGAGGATCGATGTGTTCAGATATCCTCATGGCAGACACCTACTGGATTTTCTAAAGGTGGGGAGCACATCATCCTTTTTAGAGGACGTACCATGGAACCAGTGTCACTTTGGGAGGAAGTGTTGTGGAAGTTACACACATCCCCTCTAGCGGTACATCTAGGAGTGGTAAATCTGTACCATGATCTCTTATGATAGCACTGGTGGCTGGGAATGAAGAAAGCAATATAAGAGTTTGTCTCTCGGTGCCTCACTTATCAACAAGTGAAGGCAGAGCATCAGGTACCAGCAGGCTTAGTTCAGACATTAGAGGTCCCAAAGTGGAAGTTGGATGGGATATCCATGGACTTCGTGGCAGGACATCCATGTACGTCCATGGGTCATGATTCTATTTGGGTGATCATCGACTGACTCACCATGTCGGCCCACTTCCTATCAATCAGAGAGCAGGGTTTAGTAGAGAGCTTAAGACGCCTCTATATGCTGTAGATTGTGCAGCTACATGGAGTAACCTTGACGATTGTCTCTGATCGTGATGTATGTTCACTTCCTGGATATGGAAGGGGTTTAAGGAGGCCTTCAGGACATAGCTTCCTTTGAGCACGACCTTCCATCCTCAAACGGATGGCCAGACTGAGAAGACTATTCAGTCCCTCAAGGACATGATGCGTGATTGCATCCTTGACTTCGGTCGCAGCTGGGAGGATCACTTTCCCTTGGTGGAATTTGAATACAACAGAAACTATCACTCCACCATTAGGATGACACCATTCGAGGCTTTGTATGGGCAACCCTGTAGATCGCCTTTGTGCTAGACTAACCCAAGGAAGTCAACACTCATGGGACCAGAGATGGTACATACTACAATGGAGAAGGTGAAGATTATACAGGAGTGGATGAAGATTGCACAAAGAAATCAGAAGTCTTATTCTGATAAGAGACAGTGACCTATGGAGTTCGAGGATGGTGATCATATCTTTCTATGGGTCTCACCCCGATGAGGTTCACGGAGATTTGGCTGGGGCGGCAAGTTATATTCGAGGTTCATCGGACCCTTTCATATCCTCAACATAGTTGGCGAGGTGGCCTAACTCTTATCTCTTCCACCTCAGTTGCACCAGGTGCACGACGTATTCCATGTATCCCATCTGAGGAGATACGTGCACGAACCTTCACACATCATTGACTATGGAGAAATAGACATCAACTATGGGGAGAAATTTATGGAGGTTCCCGTACTGATTGAGGATCGACAGGAGAGTTTCCTTTGTGGGTGATCGATACCTTTGGTGCATGTATGTTGGCAGTACAAGAACCTTCAGGAGTGCATATGGGAACAGGAGGCTCATATTCGTGCTCAATACCCCCCACTTGTTTTCCTAGTTTTTGTGTTGTGGATTTTGGGGATGCAAAGCCCTGAGTTGGGGAGAATGTAAAGACCTTGATTTTCCATGTATTTTTTTAATTGTATGGAATATTATGAGTCTGCGAAAATTGACGGCACACAATTCCAAGGCCTGGTGTGCCTGGAATGAATTTCTGAAATTTTTTTAGGTACGTTGAGTAAATATGCAAGACGGTTTTTGTAACTTTTGAACCGGTGCTCTGAATTGAAATTCTAGGACACCGTTGAACTCACAATGTCGATATTCTCTTAAGGAGACCTTTACTTTGACCGCAGTAGGTCCAGAGAAGAAGTAATTTTTTTGTGACTTTTAAAAGGAAAATAAATAAAATAATCTCAATATTTTATTTTTTTCCACCAACAGACAAGAAGTAGTGTGGGACCAGTGCTGTGTCAAGCCATTAATTTTCTTGACCCTTTCTATACTAAGTAACAACGTCATTGGAATTTAGGAAGGTTACTTTTAAATGAACCTTCATAAATTCCACGATTGTTACTTACCCTCCCCCTCTCCTATTTATATAAAGCTTAGGGGGGGGGGGAATTGGCTATGCTTCACCAAGTGACGAAGTTCCGGTAAAGTTCCGTGACACCCAACACTTGGAGGGCAGAGCTGGTTCCAGCGGGTGATGACGAGAAACCCCGAACCCCAAACCGAAGAACGATGATCGAGCAGCATCATTGGAGGTTTGTTGTGGGGACGAAGAATGCTGAAACTTCCTCAAACACGGATGCTCTCCAACGAACTTGAGGTAGGGGTTATTTTGTTTGTGCGTTTTTGATTTCATCTTCCCCATTCTTGAATTTATATGAAGAACGTGGGTCAACTGACTAATGGGATGACCCATGATTCTTTCATCTTTTCGGGAGGTTGTTGCAGGGTATCTTGTAGGGATAGTTGGTTGTATACCCCCTTACCCCATTATTGATGTTCATCTTGATTTTAGAATAATTATGCCGCTTACTACCATTCTAACGTGGATGGTGCGGTCCAAATGAACACGACCCGACCCCTCTGCAATATTTGTGGGATTTTTTTGATGGTGTTGAATCGATGGTGACATCCCAAGGTGAGTGCGAGAGTCTACGAAATGAAGAGAGGGCCATCGGGGCGCACCCGGTGACCTGAGGGTCATCACTAGAAGGGCTCGGGATTGGGGACCAGCACCCTGGTCGGTCGTGACGGCGGCAGCGCGATCGTGCACCTCTAGAGATGGTCCGAAGACCATAGGCCGCAACGGAGTTGGGGTGGCAGACGACACACGATCGGTCGCATGAAGGGGGTGGTGGCGTGCGACTGCGTCGTTGGCGTGTAGGGACTACGACACGAGGCTGTAGCGGTGAAAGAGGGTGGCTGGCTCATAGTAGGCCAAAAGGGGTGGCACGATGTGCGACCACACCACAGAGGAAGACTGGACGTCCGGCCAGCCGCGAGCCAGGCCACGCCGACGGGCCAGGCTAGGTCAGATTCTGTTGGCTGGGCTGACCCGAATTGTGTCGGGTCGGCCCAGGCCGGGTCGGGCCGAGTCGGTACGGCTGGGTTGGACTAGACCATGACCAGATTCGACCCATTTTCTCTCTTTTGGACATAACATTAGCTATAGGCGTCCATGTGATGAACCGTCTATGGTGTCAAAAACCTGGGATCAAGACGGTCCTTTTGTTATACCCCATTTGAGTTTTGGATAACTTTGGGGTATGATTGGGTTGGATCGAACACGAATCCAATCGGGCCCTTGGGACAAAAAGGCCAATAACTTAGAGACCGAACATCCAATTAATGCACCGTCTGTTGTGTTGATACCCCTTTTACGTGGTAGTCCTTTGGGATACTTCTTCATGGGACTTTAGGGTAGTTGGAGTATCGAACTGTGGCTTGAGGAGTGGACCCTCTCAGAATCAATCGAGCTTAGTGTGGGAACCCTATATATGGCTATAACATGGGAAAGGGATCCTATGTGGTTCTGTGCTTTGGGATCCTATGTGGGTCTGTGCTTTGGTATCCTACATGGGTCTGAGTTCAAGAGTTCAACTTGGATCCACTCTAGGAAATCCACGTGGGACTACTCTAGGATCCTACGTGGGTTTGTTGTACTTGGATCCTACATGGGTCAGATGATTTTGGATCCTATGTGGTTCTAACTCTTAACAGAGTAAGATGATTCAGTAGTTACATCTAATCATCTTTTCTACCATACCTAAGTTATACCTGGTGTGAGCTGAATATTTACCTTTGTGGTGATACACTTGTTGTATTCTTCTGTGTAGCATACCTTTGTGGTCCTTACCTTTGTGATGATACCTTTGTGGTATTATTCTATGTGGCGTACCTTTGTGGTACATACCTACATTGTGATACCTTTGTGGTATTCTTATGTATGGAATTACCTTTGTGGTACTTACCTTTGTGGTGTTACCTTCATGGTATTCTTTCATTCGTGGAATAGTTGGACTTTGGGTTAATGAGTCGGGCCTTATGTTTCCTCATGAATGAGATGAGTATACTTAATAACTTAGGTATATGTATGGGAATATACCTAAGCAGGGTTGACTGATGTTTCCATGCTTTTTGTTTTATCCTTTGTGGATTTCGAGAGACCTTCTGGGGTCTCAGGGTCCCTACTGAGAATCGTTATACTCACCTATGCACGGGCTATGCCCGCACCTTGTTGTGTTTGGTGCAGACGATGGACAATGCTGACTGAGGACGAGAGTACCAGGACTACAGGTAGCTCATAGGTGGACATTAGAGGAGTCATACCACAGAGACGACCGTTCGAGAGCTGTACCTACCCTTCAGGTAGGATCCTTGGTGGGAGTTTTCAAGATCTGTTTCAGTTTACTTGTACTTTTTAGTTTTCTTGTACTTTCTAATTGGGCTTGTATTCTGGCCCCTATTTCTTACTTTATACACTCTTTTTACTATACAGTTTACTTGTGTTCGTATCTTTTTGTGTTCTTGGTTGTTTGTGTGGTTACAGGTTATAAGGGAAATGCCTTCCCGGTTTTAGGGAATATGCCTTTCGGTGCTAGTCACCAGCCCCTGGCCTATGGAAGGTGGGCTTGGGGTAGTCATGGCATGGGCCCCGGGGGATGGGTCATGACAACCCTTATCTGAAAAAAAAACTTTTAGTTTATTATCCTATGGTTATTGTTTTTAAATATTATGTTTTAGTTCCATTTCAAACTTTTTTTACTCAAAAATGGTTCCAAAAAATATTTTTAAAAAAATACCACATTATTTCTCCTCTTTTCATTGGGAATATTTCTCCTCCATAACCATGTTTTCAAATATATTTTCAATAATGCTTTTACTATGATATAATTATTTTCAATGTCATTATTACCCATTTTTAAATTTCTATAAAATGTTTGAAAAGGATTCTTGCTGTCATTTTCTGAATAATGTATGTTTTACTGAAGGTGTGAACTCAATATTTGTTTTTAATGATTACAACTTGAACAAAATTTACCACCATCATGACTTATCAATGATTTTAAGATTCATCTATATGTTTCCATTTTTATTTTTTTAAATTTTTTTCATAATATTTTATAAATTTATATATTTTAAATAATTCATTTCAAAATTAAAAGGGTATTTTCCAAAAGAAATATTCCAATGATCTTTTATAAGAATTTTTCATCTATGATATCATTATTGGATCTTAATTATGATTTAATAAGGATATGATCCAATTATAAAGTTATTATTCTTTCTATGGATGGTTTATTATTATTATGATAAGATGTTTACAAAACCAATTTATTTTACATGGGTTATTCTAGGATGATACGATGAATATTTTTTGATCTTATGGCATACATATAAATGTATTTTGACTATATAATGAGTGGGAAAATAATTATATATCCCTATAATGCATTAGGTATTCCTGATAGAGTTTGAAACTCAGAAGAGATAATGAATCTAATAAAATCCTAAGAGATAATAGAGCTTACTAGATGGAAGTTACTTCTAAGAGAATATTTGAAATTACCAGGTAGGTATTTTCATTATGGTACTTGGTCCACAATGATAGTATTGAGAGTGAACCTTGACTAAAAATATGATTTTATTTAAATATTTTTATTCCAAAAACCCATTTATTATAATTATGTTTTGTTATCATAAATCAGGATTTATTATTAATGATTACACACTCATATGTATTATGTCTTCAATTATAAAAAATCCCCATTCCATGATTCATGATTAAATATCTTTGACTAAATGAGAATGAATTTTTATATTATGATCACTATATCATATACTTATGATTTTTATGCTTATTTATTATCATCAATTTGTATTTATTCTATTTTTACTTACTGAGAATCTAGGACCACCCTTTCTTATGTTTCCTTTCCCCAGGTTATAAAGAAATGTTTCAAGTAGGGTATGTCTAAGAAGAGTACAATGATAGAATAATTTCCTTGGACATGTTGAATATCTTTCATGAAATAAGTTATTTATGTATCTTGTTTATAAAAACATTAAACCTTTTTTTCCTCTTATGTGTATAAATGTGTTATTTATTAAATATTCATCTAACATGATGTAATATTAATGTATGTTATGCTCAGTTCACCTCATTTGTAACCAGATAAAATGATATAAAAAAATTACAGAGATAGATATTTCTACTATTAATCATTTAATATTATTTTACCTTGAGAATTCATTTGTCTTTTATTATTTTTAATACTATTAGTTTCTATGTGAGAGTTACCCTGAGCGAGAGTGGGGTGAATCAAGGTATCAAAACTTTTCCCAATTTAAAACATTGTATCCTTAAAAATATAACTACTCAAATATATCACAACATCAAGATTATTAGAGTCATGTTTAACCCCTTATTAGTATAATGATATGATAGATATTTCTATTATATTTCCAATGGTTTAATTTATTTAATGGATAATTAACACAAGATTTAATTTATATGTTTCTAAATATTTATAATGTATGCACCAAAGACATAATGATTTTATATGATCAGTTATATTGGGGTACATCCAAGAATAATACAATTATAATGTGCTGATATTCTAAAATCTATAAAATTACTTTTTGTATGGGTTTAGAAAAGGTCAATCTAAACTTAGGGCCATTCCCTTTTCTTAGGTTTTAGGATGGTGCACTACCTTGAAGGGACACTCCTTATTTTATCAATGTATGCTTGATACACAAGAAAAAAATAATTTGTAACAAAGGCCACTACAAGGATCAATAAATAACCCCATTTTTTTATTTCACTAAATATAAACGAGTTCTATTTGATATTCTTTTGTGTCTCCTTCATCACAAACAAAGTTTGAATTTCACCATGAAAACAAATTCAACTTCCTAGAGTAGTTTTTTAATTTATTTATATGAAAAAGAGACTTATCCTTCTTCCACCACTAGATAGATCTATCAATGAGAGCTAATATTATATTCTATTTTACATTTTCTATCCTTTTAATATGTGGTTTATTAATATTATCACATATTTTTCTTATTTCTATCTATATCTCTCTCTTTAATATTATAGAAACTAATTATCTCATTAAAATATAGGCTATCTAAATATCTTCCACTTATTACGCAACTTTATTCACTTTTAATATTGGTAAAACTAACTAAAATAATATATAAAAGATGAATAAGATGGGGAAAATATAACCTTATGATGAAAAGTAAAAATATGTTTTCTACTGTTTTAGTATTCATTACAACATAACATAAAATATTATGGAACAATCAATTAAAAATATATTATCCTCCGTAATTCATAGCCATATCCATATATTTATCTAAATTGTTTATGAAAAAATTCTAAAAGTATATTTTAGAATATCATTAGGATGCAATGATAATTATCATAGAATAATATCTCCTTCACAACCTTTAATTGTAGCATGAACTATTTGTTACAATTATCTTCCTAAAACACCCATGTTAAGAAAATTATTTTTAAAAAATTTATGACATTTATTTCATAAAAATACACATTACATTAGAACTAGACCAACAACCAAAATTTATTGTTAAAAAACCACAACATAATATTCCTTTACAAAGGTGTAATTTTTGTTTTCTTTTATCATTGAAATTATAACATAAAATAATAAATGATTATATTTAAATAACCACCATGTAATTTATAATCCATAATTTCTAGTAATATAACCCTCTTCATCATCTTTGATCTTTATGGTGCAATCCTTTGTTAATTGTGATGTGATTCTTCATTCTTAAGTTACTCATTTTCTCATTGACCAAGGTATTATGATGTAGTACCTTATATATCACATAAAAATATACCCTTCATAAAATCATAAAATTAATCTTATATGAAAATTCTATCATAATATTATATATCACACCATAATATACACTTCAATGTTAATTTTTTAGCATTCAATCCAATAAATATTTCATAAGCTATATTAAAATATGATTTTACAATTTTTAAAGAAACTCATCCAAGAAATAAAAAATACTATAAAACTTATTTTAGGGATCCCCAAAAATCAATATGCTTCTCATATGACATATTTATCATTATTTCACAACCTTGTACCAATTATTATTTTTTATCATAATTAAAAACCAGTATTTATGTGAAAACTCGAACCATAACTATTTTACAATGCTTTGAAATAGATAAATCTATCCCTATATAACATAAAATAATACTATAAAATTATATAGTATCAACACAAAATATCATATCCCTTAAAACCATTGTATATATTGTTGTATATGATAATAGATACCAATTTTTATTATTTCAAAGAGGTTATAAATGACACATATCATTTCTTGAAATATTTATCATTAGAGAGTTTCATTAGTTTATTTCGAATTGTAAATCCATCACATCATTTCTCATTTTTTTGAGATATTCATTTCCCAAAAGGTACCCCCATTATATTTAACTCATTTATCCAATATAATAAATCATTTCATTTTATTAACTTTATGAATTTTCAGTGAGTGAAATCATCACTTTGTATAAAAATATTAACAAATCCGCTAAACCTACTGAGAAAAAACTCCATGTAATAAATAAGAGAATAATTCAAAAACATATATGCTAATAATTACACATAATTATTTTTTGATAATGAAACAATTATATTTATTTAAAAAAATAATCTTATGATCTCAATAATCATTTCAATAAACATCTTTTTATTAATTATTAAACTTCAAGTGTGTGAGTTATACCACCAAAATTTCTTCCTATGTAGGATGGGGTAGGAATTTTCATGTCTTAAAATCAAACTACCACTTAATTATAGTATCCATGAACATATTTAAAAGGACAATTATTAAAAGGATTATTTAAAATTTATTAACTTAAAGTATCCTAAAAAATAGATGATACACTTATTAGATCATGGATAAATAAGGCATAAATTCCTCTTTATATGTTTTTATTGTTTTTCAATAAGAAACATCCTCTACCTATATGTTTTTATAAATCATGCATAATTAAAAATTTATTGTTCCTTACATTGTATTTATTTTGGATTTTATATCCCATTAGGCATACATCACTTCAATAAATATTATACTATTTATATAAATCAAGGAAATGGGAAACTGTACTATTTCATGATTATTTATAGTGATGGTATATTCCAGTTGTTAAGTATTGATGCGTTGGTTTTTTCTTTTCAATGATGGATTCTTATGATATATTTCTTAGATTAGTATGGGTTTGTTCGATTAGACTTTACTATATAGGGGTGTCTAAATTTGGTCAATGATAATGATACTAGGTTTGTTGATATCAGTTTTAATTGGGATAGTCAGGATATATTTTATTTTGGGGGAATGTGGTGGTGATAGAATTTGGGAAGATAGTTATTTATTGATGGAATAATTTTTGGGGTGATGGAATCAGTCATATCAAACTATAGTGGGTGATGGGATAATGATTTTGATGTATGCACAAGGTTTCATTTTGAATTTTGAATTAGGAGTTGAATTTAATTTTAAATTCACATTGGGTTTTAGGGTTGTATTTGATATCAGGGTAGGGTTTTCATAGGTTTCCACATAACCCGTTAAAAATGGTTTTTAAAAAAATAACCAAAAAATAATATCTGATGGATGAGAGAGTTGATTTTATGGTCTTCATATATTGAGGAATATGGTGATTCACTATGGACCAAACCTTTTACTTTAAAATATTTTTTCAATTTTTAAATTATTTGGGTTTAATCTAGTGCCTAATCATTATATTAGGGATTCATATTTTTATATGGGAAAATTCAAAAGTGATTTACCCTTGGGTATTATTATCTATGGATTCTTCACTAAACACAGAACTTTATTTTCAATAAGAAACTTGGTAGATAATTATATTCTCCATGAAATATTCATTAGTTTTCTTAATCCATACCTTAATTTGAAATACTTATTTCTTATGAGATTTATTTATTTATCTATGGTTGGAATTATTTTAATCTTCCCACATCCTCTTCATTTCCTTCCATAAATCAATTTTTTAGTAATATATTTGGAATCCTTTCCCAAGATATTGGTTCCACATGCGGTGTAAGAGTCAAAAGGGTCATTCCCATGTTCGATTTTTGTTAGGGTATATGATTAATCCACTATTTACATGACGATTAACACTACAATCAATAGAATTGAATCATATAATATTGATAATGGATAAAATTGAGAACCAAAGAACACAATCATCTCATATAATTTATAATTAATTTAATAAATTAAATAATTACCATACATGAAATTCTTTCTTCATTTATGAATTTATAAAATCATATACATCATATCATTATTTCATTATAGGAATAAATATTAGATTCCCTCTAATGGTGATCCACATATGATCCATGAATCTCTAAACATCACTATTGGAATCTCTGAGTTCTTCATGATAGATCATATCAATTGGATCATTTTCATTTGATCTCCCCATGAATCACTTCCAAAGGATTCTCCTTGATCTCTCTAGAATTTAGAGATGATGGTAGTGGAATATCACACTTCATTCTTGGTTGTGTTCATAGAGAGGGACTTCTCTAGGTCTTGAGAGGATTCTCTCAATCTGTCACTGTTCAAAAAAAATGAATTGACTCTATTAAAAAATAAAATAATTTGGTTTATATACCTATAGGGATAGAAATAAATAATTTTACAAGTTATCATTATTATTTATTTAATACCAATAAAACCCTGTGTCTATATTAATAATAATAATATTATTTCATGACATGAACCAAACTCATGAATTAAAATTAAATATTACTTATTCAACTAACATTCAATATATATATATATATATATATTACTTCTCAGCGGACCATTAATTTTAGTCCTACATTCCTCCATAATATATATCGGGCATTGAATAATGAAAATTTATTTAATAAAAAAATATAACTACATTATTAACTAATAAATAAATAAATATTATCTTCACTAAATAGAAAATAAATATTTATTAAATATTGCGCTCACATAATATTCCATTGAATAACTAGTGACAAAATATATGTGATCAAGAAAACATGAATAATTATTAAACCTCGAGTGAGAATAATATTTATTAAACTTCTTAGATAATAAATATCAATATAATATTTAATCAATATTTTGGATCCAATTATTGTATGAACCTCTAGGCCTCTTTCTTAGTGGAATTATTTGAAGAAGCCTAATGTCCAAGGTTAGCATCTAGAAACATAAAAAGACACCCACAAATAAAGAAGTTAATTCCATAATGATATAACACCAATTATAGTAACTTACTATGTGATATAATGTCCTTATCTTAATATTTCTAATCACGTAGGTTGCTTGCTGGTTTAATCAACCTATGTTCTCAATGTCTCTTTCTATGACATCCCAAAAATCAAACACTCCTATAGAGAATGATTGTGAGATATCAATATCCATTAAATAATATAAGGGAGAAACCTCTTTTCACATTGTTCATTAATGAAATATTATTCATGACAGAACCAATGTAGTATACCTAGGTGAAAACATATGTTGTCTTAGTTTTAATCAATACATCAAAGTAAATGACTTATAACACACATTAATAACATTATTAGAGTCTAAGGGTCTATACATATGTCCATAAATAGAATCATTCAATGACACATATAAATGTGGATTTCCTATTGGTGGGTCTCATTCTCAAAATATCATACACTGGATATTACTAGGGGCGTATACCATGATAATGTTAATAAAAGTAAAATGAGTATCCAGACTTGATAAATTGTATCATCCGTGTCCCTTAAATTATTTCATCCAGCTATAGTTCATATATTTAAAAATATTTTGGTGGTACTTCTAGGTTTTTATCATAGTGGGGAACTAATATAACCTTTTAGCGTGATAACTACAGTTAGGACATTATCACATGCTATGTTACACATAATAATAATCATGACGTGATAAGAAGTCTATTGATATGAAAAATAATTAATATAGTTTATCATAGAATACATAGAAGCTGGTTCTAGGGCACCAACTCCAACAGACTCCGGCTTAAACAAGAGCCAATTTCCAAAAACCTTGAGTTCACTAGATATCACATGCTAGACATGATTTTTATGAGATAGGACTTTAGTCAAGGGGTCGAACATGTTTTTTTGTGGGAACTTTTTGTACTACAAGAAATCCACTTTGATTAAAATACATCAATAGGTGATACTTCCAGAGTATGTTCTTTGTTCATCGGTGTTACCTTGGGTCTTTTTCTAGAGTCATTGTTAGAGTATTGGCACAATACAATGTGATTTGGTATTTACTAATTGGTTCCACCTCAATCTCATGGACATATTTTTATATCGACACAGCTTCCTTGATTGCATTAGAAGTCTCTATATACTCAAACTCCTCTATAAAATCAATGAAAATTGGTTGCTTTGAACTCTACAAGCTCATAACTCCTCCGTTGAGACCAAAAACATATCCTGACTACGACCTCAGATCATTTTGATATATTTTAAAACTAGATTCAGTATAACTTTTAATGAGATGCTCCTCATATCCTCCAGACACTGGGAACATATCTCTAGTTATTATCAGATACTTGGAGATAGACTTAACAACCAACCAATGTTATTCTCCTAGATCTTCTTTATATATGCCTATTATTCTCAATGAAAAGGAAATATCAAGTAGAGTACATTACATGACATACATGATTGATCCAATCCATGAATTATATCGTATATTAATAATTCTATATTAATGTATTTGTTATAGAGGACACATTTTCTTAGAAATATATATACAATGTGACACTATAACTAATACTCTATTGGATTTACCCATATTAATTCTATTTAGTATTTGGTTAATATATATACTTTGAATTAGTCCAATCATTTCTTGGATCTATCATAAATGATCTTGATCCTTAGAATATAGGATTCTTCACTAAATTCCTTCATAGAGAAACAATTTTGCAACCATCCCTTAATAGACTATAAGACTGATATGTCATTTATAGTAACTAATATGTTATCAATATATACTACTAGGATAAAGGCTGAATTCACACTAAAACTCTGGTAAAAACATGGTTCGCTATTTTTGTGTGTAGTATTTGGACACATGACCTAGTATTCAGCATTTTCCAGCTAACGACCTCCCTATTTTGGAATTTTCCTATAATAAAAGTTACCAATTCTCAATTTGGAGGGCTCCATTTGAGGTGATTTATGGTCAGTCATGTTAGTCACCATTGTGTTGGATGAAGGTAGGTGAGACATCATTATTGGGACCAAGTCTCATGAAGGAGATATATGATAAGTTTCATTTGATTAGGAAGTGATAATTGATAGTGAAAAGTCTCCATAAGTCCTCTACTAACAAGAGGTGTGAAGTTTTTTACTTATTTGTGGGTGATCAGGTGTTTTTTAAGGTAACTCCATGTCCGAGTCACTGTCGTCTTGGATAAAAAGGGAAGATAATGTCAAGGTTTGTCAGAACATTTGATATTACCAATAGAGTTGGTAATATGGAATACCTGTTATCTTTTATATCTTAGTTGACGTCAATTGATGATGCATTCCATTTATTTCATATCAAAAATTATAATATAGATATGTCTCATGGGCTGAATTGGGAAGATTTGGAATTGGAACCCCATTTTTCTATGTTTGAATAGCCAGTGTGGATTGTAGATTCATCAGAGAAGGAGATTCATGGGAAGTCCATAACTTTGGTTCAGGTTATTTGGAAGCATGGGAATGATGAGAATGGGACATGGGAGAAGATATCTTGGGTTTTAGATTGGTACATAGTTTTATTCTCTGATCAGGATTCAAGATTACTTTCCAAGGTAAGAAAGTTTTCATGTTATAGAGAATTTTCACATCCATGAATTCATTTTGATGTATGTTTCTTTTTTATTTAGGTCTTATCATTATTATGTGGTTTTCCTATGTTTTTTTGGTTAAAATAGTGTTTTTGGACTCGATAGTAGGTGGTGAACTGTCGGCACACCGTTAGTAAAAATAGTGTGCCAGCCCAGAAGAGACCATGCCCCTAGACAATAGAACTATCCATCCTACATGAACTACTATATAGGCGTGCGACTAACCATGGTCCCAAACTGATGCTTCTCTTTAGGGAGAACAATCTACTATATGGGAATGCTGCTTCCCCCAAGAAACCATGTGCCCTCTATTTCTTAAGGGTAGAGGTGCCTCATGGTTACCACACGGTTTGAAAAATCACGAGGCTTAATCATGTGGCCTTTAAAATTCAATAAAAATATTGAATTAAACCTTTTTCCCTTACTCTATTTTAACATAAATCCACCTCACTCCTCCCAACTCTCTTTGTGGATTTGGTGTCGATCTTCCAGAAATAATCAATTATGTCTCTTCTCCTCGTATTTCTTCCATCTTCTTAGGTTATTCTTCCCCTTTCATGGATTATTCTCTCTTAAATGGTTTGGTTTCCCTAAAATGTGTTGAAACATGGTTTTTTGGGTTTAATTTTAGTGATAATGGTTTGATATTTCATTAATAGGGTCCTCTTGAGTTATAGTTGTGGTTTTCTACCATATTCTAAATTTTTACAAGGTGTAGGTAGGTGATTCCATGATTTAGAATTATGAGATGATTTTAGAATGTTTTTTTCACTTCTAAAATGTGTTCTATGGATTTTGTGAGTGGCACATAAAGTGTTTTTAAAATGTTTCAATGTATGTATTAGTTGAAATATATTTTCTTCAAATGTAATTGGTTGTGTTTCATGTTGGATACCATGTTTGAATTTCTAAATGTGTTCTATAAATTGATTAAGGGATGTGAAGTGTATTTAAAAAAAGTATTTGGTGTGCGTACGAGTTTTGAAGAAGGTTTTTCTTATAGAAAATGGTGGTTTACTTGTGTGTTATTATTTCATTATTCATGTTCATGTGAAAGAAGTGGTTTATTTTATGTGAAACAAGGAATTGAACATAAAGGAAAATCCTAGGCATCTAGGTGGGATGAATATGAATAGTAATATAGTCATATCGATGGGGCCGAGGCCCAGTTCCCTTTAGTAGGATTGATGGTACAACACTAACTAAACTATGATGATGATTGGAGAAAAATGGAACCTTGGATAGATTCCTCTCTAGTGGCTCAGACATGAGGAAATTGTGGTTTATTGTTTTTATACCATGTTTTTCAGAGTTATAAGGTTCCTAGGTCCCCACTAGTGCTCGATCCTATAAGGATTACCCGTGGTTCTCTTGTGATGTTGTGATCACTATTGACATACGGTGTATCTTACCTTCATGTTTGTTTTAAAGCATGCTATTCTTTTAAATTATTTAGTTGAATTGTTTTCTTAATGTGTTTTCAACTTCTTTCTAAAACTTTCATGAAGAATTATCATCTAATTTTAAGGCATGGATCTTTTCTTTGGGGTGGTATCCTACTTGGCCTTGGATCACACCCTATATACACCCTTATGTGTATGTAGAACTTGTTATGTTTGACCTAGGTAGAGGAAATGTGTTCTCGGATAGTGATGGTGGATTCAGTTTCTTGTACTCTTCTTCTTATACTTGTTTTTGGGGGTTCCATGAGGGTGTTAACCCTCTTTGTACATAGAGGTTGGGTTGTGTAACCCTCCCCTTTCTCATATTTTTTCTTTTTGGATAAAATTTTAAATGATTAACTTGTATGAATTATATCTCTTTTGGGTATTAATATTCTTCTTGGTTATTTTGTGATGTCTGATTCCTATGAGTTATTTATGTATATTTACCTTTGAAAATATCAGTCCAAAAAAGTGAAATATTGATACCCATGCACTAGTTTCCGGCCTGTATGTATTGGGAATTCCCTTCAGGTCATGCCACATACTGGGTTGGGTGTCGGGTTAGATGGAATCCTAGATAGGTTCGTGACTATATCAGAGTAAAAAAATGACATAAATAACCAGATATCATCTATAAGTGTAATAAACAGAGTGAAAAATTAATAATATAACAAGGATGAAATAATAAATGGAATGTAGTAATGTACTGAACGACCATGTCATACATACAACACTGATCACCCACTAGGCCGACTATACATATACAGGAGCAATTAAAATAAATAAAAATAAATGTAAAAGGATATACTATGTACAATGATCCATACCACATACTCAATCTACACATATATTTTGAGGCCATCCTTTTTTATCAGTCTTGGGCCTCAAACGATTCCATACCTATAACCAAGTGAATGTCTATTAGGGTACCCCAGCGCAGTGGTGGCTCGAGCAGGGTGTGAGTACAAAAATCAGCAGGGAACCAGCAAAACGGTCACATACATATCAAATAATATGAAGTGTATGCAAATGTTATCTACTCATTAGAATAATAATAATAAGAAAAATTGAAACAATAAATACAAACAAAGATTTAAATAAAATAAACCACAACCGACCCTTGGGTCCATGATACAGATCGACTATACCTTCTTTTGACTAGGACAGAATGTCTCACAACAAGGTGTCATCTTATATATATATTTATATTAATTTGTATATATATATCTCCCTAAATAATTACATAAATATTAATATATATATATATATATATTTACGTATATGGGAGTAATTTGAAAAAAACCATAAATAAAAATAACCCACAGTCAATCCTTAGGTCCGTAATCCCGACCAACAAATACTAGCTTAGTATAGTGATGAAAAAGTCTTCGAGAAAGATAATTCACCAAGATCGATCCATTTCATAGCCTAAGGATCACCCGTACTCACCTCCAATCACTATAATGAAGGATGTCATGTACTGACAGACAATCCTATAAAGATGAAACTGTACCAACTTTATCCTATTCTAGATTTATCATGTATCCAACCTACATAGGCTCGGACACATATACATTGACCAAGGTGTCCTATTCTATTCCATGGTGATCGTCCATAGAAGAATCAGCGTAATACAGACCTTCCAGTGTCAGGACCCAATGCAGTTGACCAAGGAATCCTCCTTAGGTCCACAAGCATATAAATAGTAAACAAAGTATAATATAGACCTACATAGGCCAGGAACCATGTTTATTTACCAATTAATCCTCCTTGATTCCACAATATGAATATATATAAAACCTGGTATAATATAGACCTACATAGGCTATACCCAATTCCATTGACAAAGGCATCCTCCTAGAGTCCACATAGCACATCAAAAAAATTGGAAATTGGTGGCATACCATGATATCCATATATATCAATAATACTTAGAAAAAAGATCCTAGGAATTACCTCTAGAAATCCCTATCATCTACCATGTCAGGATCGTCAGATGAAATCTATGAAGTGCCTATGGAAATCAAAAATACATTCATAATCATTACAATAAATAATAATAAATAGAGATGGTATATAAACACAAAAACCACCACCACTGCCTCAAACTCATGGGATTATAAGTCCTGTATGAGTTATATGTGGCACCCACTACCAACTCTACCCAACCCCCTACTAACTATCTCAGGGTCGATACAATGTCAGCCACCCACTAAGTCCCTTATGTGAAATACTATGGAGGGATCCTACTTTTGATCCTATAATCCAAAACAGAAGTATATGTGTCACTATGATGGGTCCTAACAAGGATTAAGTAAAACGATGAATCCTATATGGGATCCTCTATGTCATATCATGAGTGGAGGAACCCCATAGGGAATATTCAGCCTCAATGATAAGTAGAATAATGAAGCTAGTGCACATGGGTGGTTAGTGACCCCTTTCGTTCATCAATTTAATTAAAAATTAAATTAATTAATGTAAAATTTCATTGTGGTGAATCTAAATAGGGGAGTTTTCTTTAGCAGTAAGACCAATAATAGACATACTACATAAAATTTCATAAATAATCTAGGGTAGGTATGTTAAACCAACCTCCTTTTAGAAGCTTTACATTTATTATTCAAAGGAATGAAACAGCTACCAAGGCATGTGCAAGCTCAATCAAGTCATGTTGGGTCATGTATAAGGGACAAAACACCACAAATATTTTATTATAACAAAATTAAAATTAATTAATTTAAAAATAACAATTTAGTTTAAATAACCACTTTATTTAAAGTAGGAATAATTTCCAAAATCTTACCAACTGATCCCATCACATAAGAGCAGTGTCCAAATGCTCACCAACAACTCAAGGATCATATGAAACCTTGAATAAGGCATAATTCTTAAGATACATTGTAAAAAAATGAATAATCAATTTTAATTAATATTAAAAAAATTAGAAATTCACCCCATTGTTGAACCTTGTTTAAATGACAATCAGCAAAGTGTAGGAGACATATCAGGTTATCTTATTATTATATAGACCAGACCCTAACATTGGTATCTAATTCCACTATGATCTGGTGGAATCGAGACCCAAATCCCTAACTAAATAGACCATTGTTAGATGAATAAGTAGAAGAACACAATATACTATAATGAAGTAGAAGGATTACTTTAAGCTTTCCAATGAACTTGATGACATATGATTACAACAAAATCTGATGGGTAACTTCCATGGAGGATGGCAGGAAGAGGGACGTACCCACATGGTAGAAAGGGGGAGGAAAACGTGGTAAAAATCTTTAAGGGTCAAAGATAAAAATAATCAATTTAATCCTTTTAATTATTTTCATGGTTGGACCACACGGTTTTCTAAACCATGGGATTACTGTGAATTTGGAACCAACTTGGCCCCTCATCTTGGATTTTTATAGTGTACAGTTTAACAAACCAAACACCAACCACATACCTTTAATGTTTGAGGCACACCCCACCTTAAATAGGTGCATAGAAATATTAGAAAAACTATGAGACAACCATGCGTCAGGTCTTCAGAAAATTATATAACCACAGACATGGTTTCCCCCATCCCACTGCATGGTTTCCCAAACATTACCACTTAAAAAATTGGTACATAAGGTTAATCTGCATGGTTATCACTAACTATGTTCCAATCATGTGCCATTATTTTCACCTTTCCAAAACATAATTTTCTAGTTCCAAACCCCTGAGAAACATCCCAAACCTATAAGTTAAAAATATATCTTCATTCAGTTTCTAGAAACATTATTTAGATTCATTACTAACTTTTTATTTCCATTCAAAATCTCCTATTAAGATATGAACTGTCCAGTAATAGAAAATTCAAAATCCTTCAGAAATTCCCATCTAAAAAAACATAAGATCTTATAGCCTCCCCACCTTAAAACTTATCATTCTTGAGAAGCATTTTTGGGCATAAAAATGAATAACCCAACCTAATTCGGTAATGAGTTAATTTTGAATGTCCTTGTTGTGTTTTTGAACACCCAATGTGCCTCTAAGAACTATGTTAATCATACATATCTTAACTATGAAAATTGATCCAAAGCTTATAAGCATATGTACAACATTAATATGAAGCTCACTAAAGATCATTTAACATGATACATGACTATGTAATCATCTCATTCATCACCCAACCTATGGAACTACCTGATTTAGGTGCTTACATTTAATAGAAATCTCTAAACAATAGTACATGCAATATTTGAATTTATTATAAAAACACTCACCTAGCATCCTAACTATTCCCACAAAACGTTTCTCAATAATAAAAATATTATGAAACCTGAGGATACTACCCTCAATCCTCGATTATATCCAACCATTGAACTCCAATCAACCAAGATCAACTTGGTTGCGTCAGATTTTCCATGAAAATCTATGGCCGACCCTTGAAATGTATTCGTCACATACCAATGGAGTTACTCTAGTGGTTCCTCATATAACACATCTAAATATATGAAATAATGAAAGAAAAACCACCGTTGGAAGATTATTATCTAAAACAATTGGTTCCCATTGTTGACACGTCACCAAAAACCGATTTGATGCATTTATCTCAAGGCATACCAATATTGTTTTTAAACATGGTCATCAAAGTCCATAACCAACTTCTAATGACACATTTTAGCAGAACCATCCCCTATTCAAATATTTCACTATATTATAACATAAGTACCCATAGAACACTCAATCTAGAATCATTGGATCATTTCAAGCTAATATATAATTAATGACCACACCTGGACTTCACCTAAGTCCATATTCAATTTTTTATCTGGAATTTACCAAGAAATATTTATGTATTTTTATCAATTTTTTCAATGGAATTATACAGTGAAGAAAACCATGTAAAGAATAATCATAAGATCCCATGACCCATCTCACATGAAGTTCACCCACCAGCGACTGTCATCCTACTCCCCACCTTAGGAGAATCCTTATCATAACTATAAAGAAGAGAGAACTTGATCATTGTAGTATATTCCATGTACCTCATATACATAATAAATGAAAAGGAATTTAAACCACTCATCCCAAGATTTAACATAAATGTATCCTCTGACTTGTTTCTGATTCCTATGAATATTTTTGTGATACTTGTAAAAATTCAATACAAAATGAGGGTCACCACCCTCAAATGGAAAATGTTTCACTATGAACCATCTATATTAAATTTAAAATACTCCTTTAGCAAACTTCAATAGGATTCTCATCAAAAATTTAATACATTTAGATATATCTTACACTCTCTCTTAGCATACTCAAGATGATGTGAAGATTTTGTGATACTTGTAAAAATTCACGTCTCTCGAAAATGTGTGTCCAGGTCAAACTTTGGTTCAACTGAATTATGAAACCCAATTTATTCTTGATGTTTCCTATAAAATGGAGAGAAATGCTTCATTTAAGTTATAACTTCAAGGTAAATATGATCATAGAATTTATTTTAAACCATCATTCCTCAGTTGGCACGTGACTTCTATCTTCTTTAAGATTTAAATAGTACCATGTGTATTTGACACATAGAAAATTATTTTACACAGTGGGTGTAAAATCCTATACCACCTGATCATCATCACTCAACTCAAATTATTGCATGTTTTTCATAACAAGACTAATCTGACCGTGCTACATGGAATGTTAGTTTTATTAAACTAGAATCTATTTGTAATCCCTCTTCCAAATTGAGCAACTCACTCATGACATGATTATTTAATTTTATGACCATCTATCCCACAATGTTGTTTCTCTAAAATTTAAGAAACAATTGCGCAACAAATAGTCAAATAGGCCAGGCACCCAGATAATCCTACCTGTATAACTCAGTCTCGAAATTAAACCACCCTAGGTGCCGGCATTACCATGCCTATATCACAAACCCTGAGCGCCTACCATGCATTGGTCTCAAAAGGAGCATACAATAAATCTCATTTCTTAGAAGGCATCCATATACCCATGCTAACATCACTCACCTATTTCACTTGATCCAAAACTAAAGGCCTATAGGTATGCCACCTAACCCTACCAATAAAGTCTCACATGAAGGTCACTATGTCTAACAATATAGCCCAAAAGTTCAAACCTCTCCAAGGTCACAACTCAGGGGGTGTCACCCAAAAACCCATCTCAACTCAAGGAATCTATGATACCTATCAAATTTCTCTAAGAGAGGTAATAATAACATCGACCTATGAGGATAAAAAATTCTCAATCACTGGATTAATAGGGTCCTTATTTTCACCAAATATCCTCATAAGGTACTGACCCCTAGAGTATCATAATATAACATAGAAACGAATGATGAACCAACACTCACTGAGAATCCATATACGGTAATAATGCCTCGAGTTTCCAGTTCACTATAAAAGTTTCAAAATATATCTTTATCGCACTAAAGGATCAGACTAGATAACCATAAAAGAAGGTACCAATAGTCTATGTTTACATATAAGGACCAAAAATATGCACACAAAATCATCTCAATGATCCATGTGTTAGATCACCATCTTTATTCGATTATATAGAATTTCATTCCAAGCGATGCAGAAAAAAACTATATAATTTGTTGCTGACTCATTAAATTACTGAACATAAGAAACAACACCCTACAAGGGGTCTGTTACCTAGGAATAATGTGCCCTATCGATGTACTAAGGTCATTGTACCTCCTAAACATGAGCGATGATTCATCATACACACATAAAACATCTCATTGTAGATGCAAATAACCTTCCATTAGAAGGAAATATATACGATTAAGCTCAATTGAGTATAATTCCACCAAGAACCTACACAATAAAACACCATTTAGGATATCATTGACACTTTAAACAATTGGAATATGTAATCAATAAAATCATGCAATAGAATTACTATAAAACATAGACCTTGTGTGCTAAATATGATGTATGAGATGCCTCTTTCCTTTTCCAGCTGAGATTCAAAATCAGTAAACAGACACTGTCCAATGGTCAAAGAGCTATAAATCAATAAAAAATCATTAAATTCAAACAAAAAGTTCATATTTCAAACCAAAATTATATACAATTGTAACATCACTGATAAGAATAGTATTCCCATATCTTTGGAAACCAGGACTTCTTACCAAAACAAGTGTTCTCAATGCACCAGTCTGATATCCATCACAGGTTTTGATACATTCCTAATACTCCTATCTATCATATCACAAATAGTAATACAACAGTAAAAGAAACTTCTCAGATAATAATCTTTAACATCCAGACCCAGGTTCCACTAATCCAGTTGATGTTATTAATTTGTTCATAACCTTTTATTTACTCCCTTCACTAATATTCTATGAAAAGTTATTAATTGTTGTGAAATATTCACGTTTTAATATAAAAAATAAGTTTTGATCATTTTTTGAATTAATCCATATTTGAGTCAGTTTAATGTTTCAATCATAAATTCCATCTTACTAATCCATATTGTGCGATTATTTTTTCAAGGTTCCTTATGAAATTTCTTACAAATCATTAGACATGATTTTGGGCCTATTATTCCATTTAAAGGGACCTATGATCCAAATAAGAAGTCCCATGGAATCTATAAAGAAACTTAACAATCCATGATGATTTAATTTCTAGGATCAATCTAAAAGTTCAAATTATTTTATTGTCCAACAAAATTTAGGGGATAATAAAACTCATCTTGGATTAAATTTCAAGGCCCAACTCCACCAAAAGGGCCCCAATTGATGTTTTGAACTCCAATCGATCATTCTATTTAGACTCTAAAATCATCACACAATATTTGACTTTTATATTGATTTAGAGATTAAATGGAGATGATATTTTGCAGTTTTAAGGATATTATATAGGTAGAATAATTTTTAGAAGAAATGGTTTGGATTTGAGTGAATATTTATATTCAAAAACCCATTCACATTTTTTTCTTCAAAAAAGCCTGGATAGAAATGGATATGTTAAATTTTTTTATTCAAACCGCCATAACTTTGGATCCTTATGTCCAATGGGCTCAAAATTTTTAGGGTATATTTTACACATTCTTATAAATAAATTTTAATAAGAATATTCCTCCATATTTAGCTTCCTAATTGGACATATTTGTGAGACAACAGGATGGGCAGTTTTGGAATGCAAACAGTCCACTCCATTTATCTATAAAAAGATACTCATTATCACTTTCAAATAAGATATAATTTCAAATAAAAGTATAATATTTTGAATGAACAAAGCCTTTACACGGGTTTGGGAGTACTTTCCTTAATCAGTTTTAACAATATATACCTCTCATCCACTTTTCTTTTCATATTTGTTTATGTTTGTTTTTAATTATAATCATATATGTTTATTTCCATTTTAATCAAATGTTAATGAATTTTACCTATTAATTATATCACATAATAATAAAAATTATTTTATTTTAATGTTCATGGTTTAAAAATAGAATAAATAAAGTATAAAACCCCTCTCTTTTCTCATTTTCTCATTCAATCGAATGTCTGTATCTAATTCTCTTCAAAGTTTGTGAGTGTCTTCGGCACACTACTCTCATCTTATCCCTCTGTTTTTATTATCTTTTTAACTCATCACCATAAACAACATAATATATATTAATAACCATCTCTATGGTTGAGTAAATATACGATTTGTGGGATTTAAAATTTGGGGATATTAAGTGATTGAAGGATTTTTATCGTTGAGTATTCTTTAGGTTAATATTGTGTATATTGAATATTACATTTCTGGGAATAATGACATGTTTTTTTTTAACATGTGGATTCCATGGATTATTGGAACCATAAATACACTACCATATAAAATTAAGAATTTATATTAGAACCCTAATTTAAGTTAAGGCTTGGACTCAAGCCTCAACCCTTGGTAATTTTGATCAAAATCATCTTTTGAAGTGTGTGTAAATTTAATGCAATATAATGAAAAACTCAAAGATATCATAAGATTAAAATCCCCAACAATGAACTAAACCCTATTTTTATCATCTATTAAAATAAAACATCATCCATTAATCAATTTAATTAAACTCTCTAAACAAACCCCCCCATTGAAAAGACAAAAAAATGGAAACAATCGACTCAAAATTTTTACCATCAATGAGGATTCGACTAGAGTGCCACTACACACATTAGTAGACCACCAAAAAATTGGATAGTTGATAGGGGACAATTTTATTCACATAAAATAGAGTTGGTTTTAGGGATGGTGTAAATTATAGACAACAATATTTCTATTTAAAAAAACCAAGAAAAATAAAGAAAATAAATAAAATAAAAAAGACAAAGAAAAATTTTCATTCATCATCCTTAAATAAATAAATTAATTTTCTATAACCTCGCAAAAAATCCCCTAGATTTTTTGGAACATAAAATATAGAGAACACTTTTCCAAAAAAGTAGTAACATTAGAGATAATCAAATAACTTAAAATCCAGTCATTGTCCAACCAATTAAACTAGACATGGCCAATCCTAGGGAACAAAACCTTATATAACTCAATAATCTTGATAAGAATTACCAACCTCTTGGTATTAAATATACAAACATTGAGGCTTATTATAACTCAAATTAGCTTTGATTCATCTTCTACCTCATTTCCACATAAAAGCCGGTGATGATCCACATCTCCATCTCAAAGAGTTCCAAGTGGTGTGGTCTATCGTGAAGCCTTAAGGGGTTTATGAAGATCAAATAAAACTTTAAGAATATCCTTTATCCTTATCTAACTCTACCAATTCATGGATCTACTACCTCCCTTATGGTTCCATAAGAACATGGAATGAAATTAAGTGACTCTTCTTAGAGAAATTCTTTCCCGCTTATCATACGGCTTCTATCCATTAGAAAATTAGTGGTATCCATCAATTACTAAATGAATCACTCCATGAGTATTATGAGAGGTTCAAAAGGCTTGTGAAAACTTTCCCACACAATCAAATCCCTAAAAAACTCATGATTCAATACTTATATGAGGGGTTATTGGCTATGGAGAGAACTCTCATTGCTTCAGTAATAGGTGGTTCTCTTTTTGAAAAAACTTTTATAGCTACATGAGATCTCATAAGAAACATGGCTAAAAACATCCAACAATTACATACTCAAGAACATGCTCAAGTCAAACAAGTAAAATAGAATAAATCCATATAGCCAAACATGATTACTGAGTGGATGAGTGAATTTATAGGTCTTGTGAGAAAACTAGAAGTGGCTACCAAAGCCCCAACCTCATCATATCCACAATACATGTTCCCTATACCTAACAAATATTTTGGAATCTACCACACACCATATCATTAAACTGACACATGTACTTAGATTCAAGATGAACCATCCAATTATTCGAGTATAATAGAGCTCAACACAATATATGCTCAGAGGAACAACAACCCTCAAAAATCAAGTTATTTCATTAGAAACTCCTCCCAACCCCACATGGAGTCCTTCTCTACTACATTTACCCCAGGATTGAGATATGGTAATCCTTTTTCTCATCCCCCTTTGTTCTATCCTCAAAATCCAAACCAATTCAAATATGGTCAAGGTGGTGGTAACATCCATCAACATTATCCTTTTGTTCATCAACCTCAAAGGATCAATCCTCCTCTTACTCCTCCAAGATTCCACTATACTATTGAGCCTTTCTAATTTAGACCTAATACAAGTAGTTTCCCAAGAACCAAAATCAATGTAATCCCAATGTGGGAATGGATCTTCTTCAAAGTAACCATGATTTTTTTTGTAGAATATCTTTCCTCCTTCACCCATTATAGCCTAAAAAACATTGAAATACAAATTGTTCAACTTGTATCCCACCTAATAAATCAAAAAAACCAAATTCTTCCCAACTCCCAGCTCAACCATTACCAACCCCAAGGGTAATGTATGCGAAATTTCACTTTTATGGGAAAAGAAAATTGTTATGACCCATGAAGAGTCTTATAAGTCACCTCTAAAAATTGATATAGAAAATAAAAAGAAAAAGAAACCATAAAAGGAACCTGAATCCATTCCCTTACATCCTTCCAGTCCTCTAAAAAATCCAATTCTTTTTCATCAAGTCTTCTCTAATCCAAAAAATCCCTTTGAACCTAATTCTAAAATCCTTTAAATGTTTAGAAATTTTGTTGTCAATATTCACCTCATATATTCCGTTAAACAAATTCCTAAGTATACCAAGTTAATTAAGGAATTTTTCACACATAAGAGGAAACTTAGGATGAATGAAAATGTTTCGACCCAGTAGTCCATTCCCATGAAGTTAAAAGATCCAGGGAACATTATGGTTCAATAACAAATAGGGAGTTTCAACATTTACGACACACTCATTGACCTAGGAGCCTCAATAGATGTCATGAACAAATCCCTATTGTCCAACCTTGGTCTATGGCCTATGTACCCAAATAGTGTTTTCATCCAGTTAGCCAATCGAAGCATATCCAATCCTGAGGGAATAATTGAGGAAATCCCTGTACGAGTTAATGATCTTATCTTCCGAGTTGATTTCTATGTACTTTACATGGAAGGTGAGATTTTTTTTCTAATATCCATTAGTTATAGGAATACCATTCCTCATGACATCTATAACTAATATTTATGTCCATAAATTCATATTATCCATGGAATTTGGTGAAAAATTTGTCAAGTTCAATATTTTCAATCCATGCGATACCCATCAGAGAATCAATTTTTATTCTCTATCCATGCTTCTAAAAGTATCTATGAGAGTTTGTTTAATCCTGATCCATCAATATTCTTTTGTTCCAATGAAAAAAGAGACTATGAATTTTTCATCATCATTAACCAGGTCATAAATGGAGAAGTTGATGTTGACATTTCACATGTAAAATCCATTGATCTAAATGACCTTGAAAACTATATTTAATACCATATCACCTCTTATATCCAATACTATCACTTGGATGGTAATGAGGAAAATGAACTAGCATGCTCATTTTTAATTGAGATGAGATTATCCAATATTCATCATTTTCCATCCATGATTCTGAAAATTCTATTATATTTGAGGTGAACCCTGAACCATATGTTTATTTTGTCTCAAAGGTAGTTACGTCTTTGATATTTCTTCCCTAATTAATAAATTGATCACTAGTGATGTTGGAATTATGAATTCTTTGGAAAAAACATTGATATTAATGATATGGAAAATCTATTCACTCTCATATCCAATTTGATCCTCATTACTCGACATTAGAATGCAATGAAAAAATGAATTAAAAACAACAAGTATCTCATACTACGATTTCATATTGTCTAAACCACACATAAATTAACCATCACAATTGAAACATATTCCTAAATTTCCATTAATAGAAAACTATCACATTGTGGATAATATCATCCCTCAATTCTAAGACCAAAGGGAGGATCCCCACATTCCATTTACACCCTAATTTAATTACAAGCACATAAAAAAGGATGGTAAAAAATTATCCAATGGACAACCAATACTCCCAAAGGATAAGTTTTTTTGGAAGCACACAAGAGTTGAAAAAATACGATGGACACCATAGGAATATGGGTAGTCCACTACAATTTTCCTACTGTAGACAAATAAATTAAGCACTTCTTCGTAGGTAACCCAAGTTTTCTTTTACTTTTAAGAAATTTTTATTTTTTTAGTTTTTCATTATATGAATAATGATTTTTCATTTTCAGGTAATTGAAATTTTCTAAAGCATCACAAGAGAGGAAAAATCCCATATAAGGCACATAAAATTCGATCGAACCACCACTGTATGAAGACGAAGATCCACCTAATCCAAACTAGGGGGAACCTCTTTCCCATTAACTTCTCTCTCTATCTCTATATCTAACTCTCTTCATCTTTTTCTCATTCTCATTTTTTACCACTTTCTTCATCCAATTTTTTTTTATATTTCTCTTTGGTGTGGGTGTGTATTTTAAAAACACTAAAAAACAAAAAAAATATTAAAAATTCCAAAAAAAAACCAAAAAGAGTCATAATTACTCAATATTCAATTTTGAAAATGTTTCCAACATTTTTGGGGAATCCAATTAATTTTTTTCCATCTCACGCATTTTTGGTTTTCATTATAAATTTGGGTAATGATTTTTTGGTAAAGAATATTAAAATTTGAATTCTCAATTTTTGATTTGGAAAATTATTTTCCCCAACCATGAGGAATAGAATTAGTTTTCTTTCCAAGGCCACGTATTTCCATCTTTTCAAAATGTTTGATTTCACCCCCAATTATGAGTCTTGAGTTTGTGGTCCTTCAATATTAATTTCCTACTTTAGCATACATTAATATGAGAGGAATTTTTTGAACCTCATGAGAATCATATTAGCCAAATTACCACTCATTACCCTTTCATTGATCTTCCTTTTGAAATCCACTGCAAGACTTTGAAAAAAAATTCTTTTTTAACCACATTAAAATCCTAATAACTTATCCCACCCCACATCTACATGAATTTACATTACATAATTTATTGAAATTTTAGTGTGTTAGGAGAATGGTTTTCATTTGGGGTTCCATTTCCTTGATTTTCAATGTGTTATCATATGATTGAGGGAAATAATCAACTTAAGTGTGGGGTGAAGGTATTCATTTGGTAATTTTGTGGAATTTATTTTTCATTTATGTAATTTTGTACATGTTATTGAAAAGTGTTAAAAAAAGAAAAAAAATAAAAAAAAGAATGGGTTGTGTCTTAAGAGGGTAAAAAATCACTCTTCCTCACCATTTTATCTTGTTATAAATATTAAAATTACTGTGATGAATAGATCAAACATGGGTTTAGTGACGAGTTCTATATTTGTTTCTGGTAGAAATTTTGGAGAAAAAATAAAAAAAAGAAAATAACAAAAACAAGAACACTTGAATTATATATTCTTGTTCAATTGGGAGAATTTTTTTGTCTTGTAAATATTTCATCTTTTCATACCCTTAAAAAATTTTCCATCACTTTTGTGTAATCCTTTACATAATAATTCCCTTGTAAATATGTGTTTCTAATAACCTTCCATGTATTATTTTAAATTTTCCATTTATTTTTCCATGTTAGTGTTTTACCCTTATTTTCCTCTCTCGTGGACATTTTATTCCTACCATCCCATAGACACAAAAAACCATAAAATAAAACTCTTGATTCTAGTGAACTTTAGTATAGGTAATATAAGATGAGATATCTTTAAAACTCTCTGATTTTCACTTTTGGTTGGTGAATGAGTGAACCTCCATAAATAAATTTTTATCATCCTGAGAGGAGTATGTTCTAAGTGCCCACATTTTCTATTTCTAAATTTGAGAATGAAAAATTAATTGTTTTTGGAACATTTTTTCTACAAATATTTGTTGTGGAATTCAATATGGATGAGTGAAATGTTCTAAACCTCCCCTAATTGGGGATTTTTTTTAATATTTGTCGGTTAGTGAAAATGATTTTGTTATATTTTTATATTTATTTTACATGAGGACATGAAAAAGTCTATGTGTGAAGGAGTGGTTAGAATTTCAGAGTATAGGGGTATATTTTTTCATGACCAATGATCTTAAAAAGGCCTTAGAGGCTCTTCTAAACTCAAGTTTCTACTTTAGATACCATTCCTCCATGCTTCTTTTAATTTATTTTTTTAGTGTTCTTCATTTGTGATCTCATAAGAGTTTGTTTTTTAATTCTGTTTTAATGCGAGTTTCTTTATCATTATCCTTTATTATCATCCACCCTATTTTTTAATATTAATGTTCTTAAAATTGTTTAAATCAAGTTGAAAATCAATCACTTATTTTTCATTATCATTCAATTGAATATCCATTTTTAACTATCTTCACCGTTCGTGTGTGTCTTCAGTGCACTACTCTTTTTTTATCCTATTCATTTAATTTTATTTTAAATCATCACCGTAAACATATTAAACAAGATTAATAAGCATCTAAATGGATGAGAAAATCTCCCATTAGGGTGATTTATAATTTCATGCTGATATGTTATTGGGATACTTTGCTCAATTAATATTATTTAAATTAATATCATGTATTTTGAACTTAAAATGATATGGATTAATGATGTGTTTTGTTTAATGAGTGATTTACATGGATTATTGGAACCATAAAAACACTACAAAAAACAATATTTGATTGAGATTAAAACCCTAGATAATTTAAGGCTTGGATTAAAGCCTCAACACTTGGGAATTCCAATCAAAATAAACTTTTGAAGTCGGTGTTAATTTAATGCAATATAAAGAAAATATCAACGATATCGTATGATTAAATACACAATAATGAACTCATCCCAAAATATATAAAGCTTTTAAATCAATATCCTTTAATCCTTTATTTCATTGAATCTCTGTAAACAAACCCCCCAGTCAAAATACATTCAATTAAAAACAATCAACTCTAAAATTTGTACCTTCACCGAGGATTCGACATGAGTGTTGTTATACACATTAGCATAGAAAAATATATTTAAATGATCGATAGGTGAAAATTGAACATACTTCAAATGGAACCATTTCTAGGGATTCAACCCTAGTGAAACTATACAAATTTGTAGAGAAACAAACCCTTGAACCATTGATTGGCAATAATTGGTAATGATTCACCAGTTTCCCAATCCATATTGTTATAAATCCTCAAGTGTGCCTCCCTGTATGTCAGTGGTTGTCGACTAGTACTGAGGGCCTTGAGTGTGAATGTGGGGAGATTGTTCCCTCATATCATAGTAAACAAAAATGGAAATTACCCAATATCATCCATAGTAGTAATAAATAGATAGCACATGGAATAAATAAAAAATGGTTGAAATAATAAATGGAATTTAGTAAAGGCCTAAACGACCATATCATATATACAACAATGATCACCCACTAGGGAAACCATACATATACATGAGTAAATAAAAAATATAAATAGAAGTAAAAGGATATAATATCTATATAGATTCATACAAAATAACCCAATCTCCGCATACATGTCCAAGCCATCATTCTCAATCAGTCCCAGGACTCATCCCATCCTGTGCTTTCAACCAAGTGAATGTTTGTTCATGTACCCTAGTACAATGGAATCCCCAGTAGGGTGGGAGTACCAAAATTAGTAGGATACAAAAACTGCAGTCCTATACATAACTAGTAATAATCAGTTAATGTAAATGTGAGATACTTATTAGTATGAAAATAATTAATAAAATTGAAACACTAAATACAAACAAATATTTAAATAGAATAAACCACAACTGATCCTTGGGACCATGATCCCGATTGACCATACCTACTTTAACCAAATATGGAATGTATCTGAACAAGGTATTATATATATATATATACGTATATATATATACGATTGTTCATATATATCCACATAAATATTTATAAACAAATATATATTTATGTATATGTGATTTATATGATAAATAATTAAATAAAATCAACCCATATTTGATCATTGCATCATTAATCCCGATTGAAAAATACATTCTTTGGACAGTGCTGAAAATGTTTCTAAGAAAGCTACACCACCATGGAAGATACATGTCCTAGACTAGGGATCACTCGTACTTGCCTCAAATCACTATAATGAAGCATTATGTGTACTGATGGAAAATTATGTAAAGATGAAATTGGATCAATTTTGGCCTATGTTGAATGTATCAAATATTGGATCTATGAAGAAAAGTACCCAGGGCTAGATACCAATGCATAATATTTGAATCATTGGATATCATCCAGAGAAAACTAATTATAATATAGACCAATTAGGGTTATGAACCTAGTCCATTGACCAAGGCATACTCTTTGAAATTGTGGAGAACATCTATAGAAAACATGGTATAATATTGACCAACATAGGCCTAAACTCGACACCATTGAACAAGGTGTGATCATAAATTCCATAGATCATATCAATATAAAACACGATATAATATAGACCTACATGGTCCAGGACCCAAGGTCCTTAATTAAGGCACGCTCCTTGATTCCATGGAGTGAGTCCAAAGAAAACTCAATAAACAGTTATAACGACCCCATCATATTACAAATATTATTACTTGATATTAAGAATAATTATCCATCAAATGAAAGCCACAAATTATAAAGTCTTGTTCCATAATAAGATTAGGTACATAAAACTGAGAACATGGAAATAGAATATAACATATTTATATTAATCATCAATAATAAGATCTAAAATTACTTTGAGCTCTTAAATATACAAAGGATGACCTGGGGAATATATATAAAAAAGGGATGATCTAAAAATCATATTAAGGCAATACACATAGTTTTTGGGAGAAAATCCCACAAGGTAACATTGTAGTGTTTTTGGGTTGATTATGTTTGTTGCCAAAATGGGTTTCCATGGATAGTTTTGGACTTCAGGAGAGATTATTGACAATCTATGTTGAAAAATAACAAAGATAAAGGAATGAATTCACTAAAGATGCTACAAAATGTTCATATATAATGTGGCACTATTTCCCTGTGTTTTCTAAAAATTATAGGTCTAAAATATGGATAATGGAGAAAGATGTTTTGGGAAAAAGATGTTTCACGCAAGAGTGAAGGCATGTTCCAAATTTCCCACATGTGAAGATTCAATATCATCACATAAGAATAATTCAAAAGAACTAATAGCACAAAATATATGTTTTTTCATGAAAGGCTGTTTACGCACACCCATGAAATAAAGATGAAGTTATATACATGGAATAGGCTTACACTCCAAATGCGACATCAAATATGGTTTTCCTATCTTAAGGGAAATGTTGCACGCAAGGTGGTCGATGGGTGGGAAACATTCATGTAGGGCCAACAATTTCTATAAATAATAGGCCACCTATCCTTATTTAAGAGCTCAAACCTTGGAGAATTTAGAGGCTTTGTATCGCATAAGAGTTGTGTGTGAAGATAATTTCACACAAATCATAAATTTTGTGGGGAAGAGGTTTTCCTACAATATTATGTGTATGATTGGGAGTTCGGAACCTAATGTAAAATGCTGCAGTAAAGGAAATAAAGTTGCGTGAAAGAAACCCAAAATTTGTGGAAAATATTGAAGTCTCCCAGTAATAATATGGTAAAGTGGTATTCATCAACTGGATGAAAGTTGAATTAAAAGATACACTAAATGAGGTGTAAAACATATTGATTCTAGTGATCAATGGGGATTACTTTGAAGGATCAATGAGAAAACTTCAGTTGACAGAGTAGTGTGCTTTCAAATTGTGATTGGTTGTAAACTATAGGGGATAATGAGTCCATTATGGACATTGTAATGGTATTGATACTAGGAATAAAAGAGATCTATCCTTAAAATTGAATTGGTAGTGAGCCTTAGTGTATTTGGTAAATTAGTACATTTTCGTTGTATGCTCCTTGTATTTCTCCCATGTGAGGGTGATCAATGTTTAATTGTTGTGTCTTGTGAATGATTTCATTTTTGTTCAAACATTACTATGGGAAAGAGAGAGAAAAGTGTTTTTCTTAACAACAAAAGAAGATCCAAAGGGGTATTTGTTTTAATCTATCATACCCTAATTCACCCTCCCTCTCAGGGTATTTAACCTAGTTGGGATAACAATTGGTATCATAAACAAAGGTCAATTTTAGTGTTTCAATCCAAGGGGTTTAAATGGATTTTTTCAATTATAAATGGGTTCTGATCTTTGATGGAAACAATTTTCAATAATGGAAGAATTCAATGAAGAACTATTTGCGATCCTTAGGAATGGATATCTATACAATGGAAACACATGGTATTTCTGCTAGTGTGGATTATGGAACTTTATCAGAAGCTCATAGAATGTAATTGGATCCTGATTCCATACAAATCAATGCATAAACCTTTTCAAAGGAAATCTATACAAAGTCGATTTCATGTAAGTCAACTCACTCCATGTGGGAAAAGTTGTTAAATATCTTTGAAGGTGACTCCCAAATTTAGATAATAAAAACTGTAAGTTCTATGGAAAAAATAAGAGGATTTGAGAATGAACCCTAATGAGTTTGTTGATGCATTCTTTGATCGGGTGATTTTTTTTGTGAAATACAATCATGGTCTTGGAGAAGTTATTGAAGATTTAAATATTTTTAAGAAAATATTGATAAGACTTCCAAATCAGTTAAATCTGAATGTTTCTGTATTGGATGATAAATATCTAAAAGATATGAAATTGGATAGCTTGCATAGTACTCTTGTCTCAGATGAGATGAGAAATAAATACATTGAGTCTATGGAATAGGGGAATTTTAAAGAGGTGGAATTAAAGGCCAGGAATGATCTCACCATTGAATATTGTCAAGAAAAATAGATATAGATGAAGTGATTTTGTTCCTTTCTACAAATATAAAAATAATAAAAGTAATGTTCAAATGGAAAGTTTCATTAGATTGCTTTTGATGCAGAAATGTTGGAAATCTTTCAGAAAGGTTCCCTAAGATGTTTTCTAACGATGATGAGGATGAAGTATAAATTCCCATGAATAATTATTTAGCATATGTGAAAGGTAAGAAAATTTTCAAGAGAAATTTCTTCAAAAATAAGAATCTTCTTTCACTAGAATGTAATAGTTTAGGTGAATATGATGTTGAATAGATGGAGAAATACGAATATCATGAAGAAAATGCTATAGTGGTAGTTGTAAATAGTGCCTATAAAAAGGAAGAAAGCGACATTGATGAAGAATAAATTGATGTAAGAGTTGATTTTCATGTTTAATTGGAATCCTCTCTTGAATAACTGGATGTTTGGATATACAAAATGATGAAATTCAACATTGTGGTTCATGATTAAAAACTATATATCCAGCAACAGGAAAAATAGAATTCCATGATACGAGAAGAAATTGAGAATCTCAAGAATTAATTTCTAGAGGACTCAGAAATAGTCAGTGGGCATTAAATTAAGATTAAAAAACAAAAAAGGATGATCAATAGTTTGAACAAAAAAGTGAATGAATAAATCAAATGCATTGAATAAATTTAAGAGGAAGTCATCAGTATGTGATATAAATTTAAGGATAAATAAAAACTAATGAATCCTGGTATATTATTATGAAATAAAATCATTTGGGTGATAGAAAATATAATGTGGAATATCAAGGTACATAAGAAAAGATGCAATAGTAATGTTAAAATGATAATACCGATATGGGGATTTACCAAAAAACAAAAAATCTGTGACAATTGACATCAAAACACAAGAACCATCTATGATATTGAAGATTGATTTGGGTATTAAGAAGAACCAAAATAATCATATAACCAAAGGGACAACTGGTTGTGTACAAGTGACACAAAAGAATGCACCCCGCATCAGGTGTTATTACTATGAAAAAATGGGATACACACTAAATGTGTGTTCTATAAACAAGAGATACTAAAGGGAACACAAATAAAAATGGAATTCAAATAGAGTTCAATACTCTATAATAGTATTTGAGGTTCATTGTTTTTGGTGTAGAGGATTTGGAAACAATTCTAGATATTGTACAACATCCATGCAGAGGAATGTGCCGAATCAGAACCAAATTAGATGTAAACATTGACTCAATGAATAATCAGGTGAGGTAGAAACAAAAAATCAATTTGTATCTCTCAATGATAGCTCTAGTCCATAATACTCAAAGAATGAAAAGGAAGTTAAATATATGTTGATTATGAATTCAAAAACATGTATCAAAAAAAAACTTTTTTAGAAGGCAGTGGTTTCAGAAATTTCCCTTAATGCATCAGATCGTTATGGTGTATAGAAAACTGATAGTGGATGCACATATCATGTGTCAGGAAATAAGGATATTGTTATAAGAATAAAATATTACAATGAATGTGTTTTAAAATTTTTAAATTAAGTAGTCCTGGATATAATTGGATCGGGAAAAACTATGTTTGGGGGAAAATAAATGAGTTATACCGATGTCTTAGTCATTAAAGGCCTCAATCACAACATTCTTAGTGTAGGTAAACTATGTGACTTGGTTCATGATATAAGATTTACTAAGAATATGTGTATCATAAAAGGAATAGATGGTGTAGTTGTTAAATAGGGATAAATAAAAGTGGAATATCTACCTCATAAGTGGATAAAAAGATATGTGCTTTTTATCCAGAGAGGAAGAAAACAGGTCGTGGAATTAGTGGCTTGGCCATCTTTCCAACCATCTCAAGATGATCAAGTAAAATTTGATGCAGTTGGAGAACTCCCTAATCTCTCAATTGATCATACTCATACATTTTATGCCTATCAATAAGGTTAGATCATCAGATAGACATACATGAAAAAAGAATAGATATTAACTAGAGTGCTTGAATTAGTGCATGCAGATGTATGCGGACCTATCTCACCCAGATCCATTGAGGGGAAGAGATGTTACATTCTTTTCATTAATAATTTTAGTAGGATGGAATGGTTATTTTTAACACCCCAAGATTTCATATTATGTTATCTATTTAAAGTAATTCAATATCTTGTTCTACACACAACACCGAGTTCGAGCGCACCACAACTTACCAAACTCACCGTTCAAAAAGTGGTTATGAATAGTATTAACTGAATTTTGAATATTACATAAAATTTTAACATCTATATTATGTGTTTCATAGACATAATATAAGAAAAAATTCAATTTTCCAAATAAAAGAAGTATTTTTCAAAAAATGAAATTTTACTGCATATTAATGGAGAACCCTTTTCAAATAAAATATTTGACACTTTTATATATTAAATTTCGAAAAATAAACTTCTTATCTAGAAGTGTTATATAAAAATTTAGTTTGGATAAATTTAGGTGTTTTTTATGATAACTTTCATATTTTGATGAATAATGAAAGATACTAAATTTTAATTGATTTTTTTAATCAAAATAATTTATAGTTTTAAATTATACATTTGAATGGTTCTGAAGTATAATTAGATTATATTTTTTTCATCTAATATAATTTAGGTCATTATATGTAATTTCTCAACTAAATTAGACATAAACACATGTCAATATTTGGATAGTTTTTACTTTTTAAAAACCTGCTTTCTCGTTTTGACAACGAGAATAAATTTTAAATAAATTAATGCAACTTCTATGTTTTTAATTGGGTAAAATAGACATAATTTTTTAATTCATAATATCAAAATTATATTAGGATGAATTTTGGGTATTTTTCTGGAAACATTCAATTTTTGATGAATAGTGAAAAACACTGAGTTATTGTTTACAACTGACTTTTATTTAAATAATTATTATTTTTTATATAAATTTATTTTAAAGTCCAAATAGATTCATAATACCTATATTAGTCTAATTTAATTCATTGGAGTCATTTTATAATAATATTATATATATAATTTTTTTGAACTTCTAACGTCTTTTACCCACCTTCTAGGCACATTTACAAATTTGCGTAAAACATAATTTTACTACTTCTGTAAATTGAATTTCAAATATTATAGAGACACTATCGACATCAGTAATTAAAATATGGTTCAATAAGATGAAAATAATTTTTGGTAAATAATAACTTTTGAATTTTATTTACCATGGTTAAAAGTGGATAGGGTAATTAAAGGTAAAAATGATATTATAATTACCCCAAACCATTTCCTAATTCTATTGGAAAAGTTTTTTTTAACCAAAATAACCCTTATTAATAAAATATGATGCTTTTTTATCGACTTGGATTAGATTAGGACATTTATTATTATTTTATTTGAATAAGAGTTAATAGTGTTAAATTAAAATTTTAATAACTAAAACATTTTTAATATTGGGTTATACATAAGATAATTTTGACTATAAATATTCATTATGAAGATAAAAATATTTCCTATATCATGTTTTTTTTATTTCTAATTTTTAGATATTAAATAATTAAATTTATTAATGACACAATGATGATGCAGAAATTACTTTGTCAATGAAAGATTAAAATAATTGATATTATAAATATCCAAATAAATGTATATTGAGACTTTTTATGTCATAAAAGATTTTTAGGTTAATATTACATGTTAGAGGTGATTTAATATATTTTTTAAGTAATAAACTTATTATCACTTTCACAAAAATCAAATACTAAATGTTTTCAAAATTGATATAAATGAGTTTTATAAAAAATACTATATTATTAAATGATATAATATTCCTAAAAATCTAAAATTTGTCCAAAGGGATTATATAATGATATATATTTCATTAAATAACCACTTTATGTTTTCTTGTCATTTTATATTAAGTTTATTAACCATGTAATAAAAAAATACAGGAAGACATGGTAAAAGTTAAACTATTTAACTAAGAGTTAAATCTAAAAGATAAGGCTAATATGGTGACCTTAAAATGTCATAAAACCTATTGGTTCAGAGGTTTTAGACCCATAACCACCTTATCATATAAATAAATACATTTTGATCCATTATAAAAAGAAAATTATATTATAATAAAATAATATTTTAAGATTTTCCTAAAGTGCCCCTCACCTCTCTTATAAAATGGTACTTCCCCTTCTCTCAAATTCACACCTTCAAAGCCATTTGGCTCGGCCAAACCCTACTCAAAGTTCCTCCAAACTACCCTAAATTAATCTAATATGCATTACTTTGATTATAAATCCATTCTATGGTTCCCTTTTGATAAAATCAAAAGAAAGTACCTGAAGAAAGGTAATTATTTCATCACCTCTTTCAAAGTTTTTTCTTCTTCTTCCACTTCCTATTTCTTTGTTGTTTCCATAAAAAAATAACAAATTCAGTATATTATATATAATGTGATGTAATTAAAAATATTTTACAACTATATTCATTATTCTACCCATCATATGAATGAAAAGGTCACTATACGTGCATATATACGACTTACCGTCTCCATGTCGTGGTGTAGTTTTTTATTCAACAATTTATTATTTGGATGGGAATAATAATGAGTATAATTGATGTAAATAATAAATATAACATGTTAATGTTTCTTTATAATTAATATAACATACAATTTCATAAAATTTTATCATTATGTAAATTATATCGTTGCTCGTGCGTACGTACAACTTACCGTCTCCACAATGCGATGAGATTAATTTCCGCATTCACCATTAAACGATGATTACAAAAATATATATTATTAATAAGTATGTAATATATGAAAAAATAATGCAACTAGAAATATATATATATATATATATGTATTTACATATATCTCAATCACTCACTTACATTCAATACGATAAGAAAATGGAAACAATGTCCATGCGTATGTACAGACTACCGTCTCTATGAATGGTGTTTCCATTTCATATATCTATCTATTATAAATGTTTATCTTCTGAATATATATGATATATAAATCATGTTTTATATTATTAAAATATTTAAATCATTATCTAAGTGATACGATCAAGAATAATATACGATAAACAAAGCGATTATTACCGAAAATGTTACTTTAACATGGAAATTATTATTAATGGGTAGTATAAAGTCATAAATGAATTATATGTGATATAATAAATATGAATATGGTTTTTGTATAATTTAATAACATACTATGGTCATTATACAGAAGGTTAAATGTACCCTCGACTAAAGGAAAGTACAAGGTACGGGTTAATTCCTCAATCTCATTATTATTCGAGACTGTTTATGTGTAAGTATTTTCGAAGACATATTTATCATCCATTTTTATCATAAAAATGTTTTCAAAATTAATCTTTTAAGTTTTATGAAAGGTACTATTTAACAAGATCATCATTTAAATGTTTTAATGATTTGTTTTTCTAAATCTGTTTAATTAATGTCCATGTTTTCAAAATGATTTTAAGGATTTATTTATAAGGACATGATTTTTTTATAATGATAATTCCTTTAAAAAAGTTTCAAAGTGGTTTGGAACACTTTTATTCAAAAATATATTTTATGTGACTTCCTTTATAAATGTGTGACTTTTAAATGATTTCACAAAAAGTGATATTTTTGTCAAAGAGTTTTACTAACCATTTTTAACTATTTCAACATCCTTTACTGGATATTATTTTATATCGAGGTTGATTTATTATAAATACAATCTTCAATATTGTATTGAATGAGTTATGATATTTTTGACTGTGAATGTGCTATTTATATACCATTCATGATTTATGGTTAATGTATTGGCATTTCGTATGCTATTTTTAATACAGATGTTTATGTTATGTTTAAACATTTTCATATGAGGAATACATTGGGCTTAGTAAGTGATGGGTGGAGACTGCTATAGCTCCTCGATACGTCGGTAGTTCTCATGAGAAAAACTAGTGTCTTGGAATAAGGCCTTAACAAAAATTTTATTTGTAGTCTTGGCACGAGGCCTTAACTATGTTGTTATAATGTCTGACATTATGCATTCCCTTATTATGAAATTAGTTATTACATTTGATTATTTGACTAGTAGAATATACATGTGCATGTTTATATGGTAATGTTTGATTTATTTTTTCCATCTTATGTTCAAGATTATGTTTAAAAGTATTTTATTTTATTACACATCTTACCTTAAAATTTTATAGTTTACACTATATTATTTACCCTTACTATGCATATGAGCTCACCCCTTTCTATGTTTTATTTTTCCTAGGATGCGAAGAAGTATATTATAACTAACTTGCGGGGATAATCTAAGGTATATGAGTGTGTTAGAAGGATACCCAATGTTGTTGTTTTTCATTTTATAATTTAATGTAAAACTCTTGTATGTATCTAGTACTTAAAAGGCTACTAAACTGATTAGTCCTTTGGGACTTAATTCCTTGTAATAATGCCAATGTTATATAATAATGAACCGAATATAGGAATCAAGAGTCGGGGCATTATAGTTGGTATCATAGGATGTTTAGTACAAACCTTGGAAACTAGATTTATAAAAACTCTGATTAGAGAACATTATCATAAGATAAACTTTGAGGATTAGTATAGAAGAACTTTTTGAACTTTTGGTAATGTAGAGATTTTGTGAATTTTACAGCAATGCATCCCTGTCTGGATATGAGAAGGTAGAGGAGGCTCCGGAACAGATTTATCTAGGAGTGAAAACTCTGACAAGTAGTTTCAATCCTGAATCGGGGTATCCTAGTACACGACAATGGGCCTTACTGTACTCTTGGTTATGACACTCCCGGGGGATATGCTTAGGATAATTCACATTTTATTTGAACACAATTATGAATGATTTATAAGTAAATACTTCCTCAAAGAAAATATTTTTATGATTATGGATTATATGCATAATCATTTTAATTTACGTTAGATATTTTACAAGTTTGGTATTATGAATTGAGATTCATAAACTAATCCAGTGTATTCTATTACATTATTGTGTAAAACCGAATATTATTTAAATAATTATTATTTTTTATTTAAATTTATTTTAAATTCCAAATAGATAAATAATAACTATATTTGTTTAATTTAATTCATTAGAGTCAATTTATAATAAGATGAGATATATAAAATTTTATTGAACTTTTAATGTCTTTTACCCACCTCCTAGGAAAATTTGGAAATTTTCATAAAACGTAATTTTACCAATTCTGTGAATTGAATTTCAAAATTATGAGAGAGACAGTAGAAATCAGTAAATAAAATGTTGTTCAATAATATGAAAATAATTTTTGGTGAATAATAACTTTTGAATTTTATTTACCCCGATTAAAAGTAAATAGGGTAATTAAAGGTAAACATGATTTTATAATTATGCCAACACATGTCCTAATTATATTGGATAAGTGTTTTTAAACAAAAATAAAACATATTAATAAAATATGATCCTTTTTGATCCACGTGGATTAGATTAGGACATTTATTATAATTTTATTTAAAGAAGAGTTAAGAGAGTTAAATTTAAATTTTAATAAATAAAACATTTTTAATATAGGGTTATACATAAGATAATTTCGACTATAAAAATTAATTAGAAAGATAAAAATATTTACTATATCATGGTAATTTATTTATAATTTATAGATATTAAAAAAAATAAATTTATGTATGACACAATGATGATGCAATAATTACTTTATCAATGAAAGATTAAAATAATTGATATTATAAATATAAAAATAAATATAAATTGAGACTTTTTATTCCATCCATGAATTTTATAGGTGAATATGACATGTTAGGATTGATTTAATGTATTTTTTCTAATTAATAAACCTGTTATGACTTTCACAAAAACCAAATACTAAATAGTTTCAAAATTGACATAAATGAGTTTTTAAAACAAATTCTATATTATTAAATGATTTAATATTCCTAAAAATATAATATTCTTCCAAAGGAATTATATAATGATTGATATGTCATTAATGAACCACTTGAGGTTCTCTTAGAATTTTATAGTAGGTTTATTAATCATGTAATATAAAAATACATGAAGACATGGTAAAAGTTAAACTATTTAACTAAGAGTTAAATCTAAAAGATAAGATTAATATGGTGAGATAAACTTGTCTAAAACCTATTAGTTGAGAGTTTTTCGATCCCTACCCACCATAGTCTTGAAATAAATCCATTTCGAGCCATTAAGAACCAAAAATTATTTTATAATAAAATAATATTTCAAGCTTTTCCTAAAGTGCCCCTCACCTCTCTTATAAAAGAGTACTTCCCCTTCTCTAAATTGCACACCTCCAAATCCATTTGGATCAGCCAACCCATGATAAAATATCCTCCCAACTACCCTCAATTCAACATATAGGACTTACTTTGATCATGAATCCATCCTATGGAATCCTTTTAAACAAATGAAAAGAAAGCACCCGAAGAAGAGGTAATTATTTCATCACCTCTTTCAAAAATCCTTTCTTCTTCCACTGCCTTTTTCTATGTTGTTTACATACCAAAATAATAACTACAAAACCTTCTACATACTGTGATGTTATTATAAATATGGTACTACCATATTATATTTTATATCCATCCTATGAATGACAAAGTCACCATACCTGTATACGTACGACTTATCGTCTCCATATTGTGGTGTAGTTTGTTATTCAACACTTCATTATTTGGATTGGTATAATAATGAGTATAATTGATGTAAATAATAAATAAAAAATGTTAATGTTTATTTATAATTATTATACCATCCAAATACATACCATTTTATCATTAAGGAAATGATATCATTGCTCGTGTGTACGTACGCCTTACCACCTCCATGACACGATGAGATTCATTTCCACATTCAGAATTAAACGATGATGATAAAAATACATATTATTAATAAGTATGTAACATATGAAAAAATAATTCTACTAGAAATAAATATATATATATATATATATGTATTTATGTATGTATTTACATATATTCCAATCACTTACTTCCATTCAATACGATAAGAAATTAGAAACAATGTCCATACGCACGTACGGACTACCGTCTCAATGAATGGTGTTTCTATTTCATATATCTATCTATTATACACATATATATATATATTATAAATATATATGATATATAAATCATGTTTTATATTCTGTAAATATGTAAATCATGATCTAAGTGATACAATCAAGAATAACAAGTTAAAACAGATATGATAAAGAAAGCGATTATTACCCAAAATGTTACTTTAACATGGAAATTATTATTAATGGGAATTATAAAGTCATAAATGAATCATGTATGATATAATAAATATGAATATGGTTCTAGTATAATTAAATAACATACTATTTCCATTATACAGGAGGTTAAACGTACCCTCGACTAAAGGAAAGTACAAGGTAAGAGTTAATTCCTCAGTCTCATTATTATATGAGATTGTTTATGTGTAAGTATTTTCTGGGATATATTTATCATCCATGTCCATTTATTATAAAAATTTATTCAAAATTAATATTTTAAGTTTTATGGAATGTACTATTTAACTAGATCATCATTTAAATGTTTTAATGAATAATTTTACTAAATATTTTTAATTAATGTTCATGTTTTCAAAATGAATTTAAGGATTTCTTTATATAGACATGATTGATTTAAAATTTTAATTCACTTAAAAAAGTTTCAAAGTTCTATGGAACAATTTGATTCAAAAATATCTTTTAAGTGACTTCCTTTATCAATTTTTTACTTTTAAATGATTTCAGAAAAAGTGATATTTCTCTCAAATCGTTTTATTGATATTTTTAACTATGTCAACATCCTTTACTAGATATTATTCTTCATTGAGGAGGATTTATTATAAATATAGTCTTAAATATTGTATTTAATGATTTATGATATGTTTGACTGTGAATGTTCTATTTATATACCATTCATGATTTATTGTTAAAGTATTGACATTTCGTATACTAGTTTTAATACGGATGTCTATGTTACATTTCAACATTTTCATATGAGGAATACATTGGACTTAGTAAGTGATGGGTGGATCCCACTATTTATCCTAGCAGCATGAGTATGTCTCATGAGACAAATTAGTGTCTTGGCACAAGGCCTTGAAAAAAAAATTATTTGTAGTCTTGGCATGAGGCCTTGACTATGTGGTTATGATATCCAGCATTATGCATTCCCTCATTTTGAAATTTGTTATTACTTGTGATTATTTGACTAGTAGAATATCCATGTTCATGTTTATATGGTAATGTTTGATTAATTTTTGCCTTATTATGTTCAATATTATGTTTAAAATGATTTTTTTTATTACACATCTTTCCTTAAAATTTTATAGTTTATGCTATATTATTTACCCTTACTGAGCATCTGATCTCACCCCTTTCTGTGATTTATTTTTTATAGGACGTGAAGAAGTATATTATGACTGACATGTAGGGATAAGATAAGGTATATGAGTGTGTTAAAAGGATACACAATGTTTTTTTTCATTTTATAATGTAATTTAATACTCATGTATGTTTCTAGTACTTCCAAGGCTACTAAACTGATCGGTCCTTTGGGACTTGATTCCTTGTAATCGTGCTAATGTTATGTAATAATGAACCGAATATGGGTATCCAGGGTCGAGACATTACTGTTGGTATCATATAAAGTTTAGTACAAACCTTGGAAACTAGATTTAGAAAATCTCTGATTTGAGAACATTAACCTAAGATAAAATTTGAGGATTAGTATAGAAGAACTTCCTAGAATTTGGTAATGTAGATGTTTTGTGAATTTTACAAGAAATACATCCCTGTTTGGATATGAGAAGGTAGAGGTTACTATGGAACAGATGTACCTTGGAGTGAAAACTCTAACAAGGATTTCAAGATTGAATCGGGGCATCCTGGTACACGACAACGGGCCTTGCTGCACTCTTGGTTACGACACTCCCAAGAGATATGCTTAGGATAATTCAAATTTTCTTTGAAAAAAATTATGTAATATTTTTGAGTAAATACTTCCTCAAAGAAAATATTTTTATGATTATGGATTATATGTATAAATATTTCAATTTAGGTTAGATATTTTACATTTCTAGAATTATGCATTGAGATTCATAATCAAACCCAGTGTATTCCATTACTTATAAATAGCGCCCAGTAGAAGGAATAAGAACTCCAGCAATACGCATGATCCAATGAGTAAGAAGGATCATATCTTTCATGATCTTAATCCAAAATTTAGAAGGGAAATAGTCTCCCATGTATTCTCATCATATGAAGAAATAATATCATGTGTTAATGATATAAGTAAATATTTATATGAGTCCTATGGCTTTGAAGGGAAGAAAGAGAAGAGAATGATGGTAGAGAGAAAGATGGATAATGGGAAGAAGGGAAAGAAATATTTTCCAATATGTGATAACTGTGGAAAGAATCACCTTGGTAAATGATCGTAGGGAATGGGTGTTTTTATATGTGTGGAGAAAAAGGACACCAAGTACATGATTTCAAGGGTAAGACAAAGGTTTCAAATGTATAATTCTTCATCTGGAAGGAGTTGGGACACTATGCAAATCAGTGCCCCAGTCATGAGAGTATACCTCAAATACTGCTATTGGATAAAAATCAAGTTATGATACTGCCACAGATGAAGAGGAATTATTATTGTTCTTATGTTGTTTCTAAAGAATTGTGTTATTTGAGTACTGTATTAATGATGTAAAAGTTATAATAATTATAGAGTATATAAGGTTTGTACTACATTACTATTTCATTAAGGACTTGATATTATATGGTATTAAGAAAATTGACTCAACAAAAAATTATTTTTTTTTGGAAAATACATTTTTGAAGGAAAGATAAACCTTAATATGGTCATGATAGTGAGGTAGTTATTTTGGAATAAGATATGTTTGATTTGGATAAATTATATTGGATATTCTTGACTACCTTGGATCTGATTAATGGTTTGTTTATTCCATCATTGTTAGAGTATTCAAATTTTTTGGATATAAGGAATATATCTATTATTATATAAGGAGTAAGGGATCATGAATGTAATGAATAAGGTTTTATGGTAATTTAGGGTGTTATAATGTTTTAAGAGAATATATCATGATGGTATTCACATGTTATTATATGGTAAAAGAGATCTTCATTATGTTATGTTGACCATATAAATTTTTGGACTATGAGTTTGGACACAAGTATTTGGGATAAGTCTAAAGGTTGGAATTGATTAAGTTGGACATTGGATACTATTGTTTAAGGTTAAAAATCTTCTTAATATATTTTTTGGATTTTTATAAAAAGGACAATCCAGCGGTTGGGCGACAACTCATCGTGTCTGGAAAGGCCACGAGACTTGAACCCGCAACTGAAAGGAGACAAGGGTATATCACCTACCACTGGCCTATATGATGTCTGGGTTTTGATAAGGTAGTATTTTTTAAAATGGTATTATATATAAATTATAAATTAATTTTTTTTGAAACCCTATACGATTAGGTTTATAGAATATTTTTCAATTCTATTATCTTTTGAAGAGAAAGATGAGTTTGAGGTAGAAATTTGTTAATGAATGAAACTCTACTTGTCATGTATTCATTTTTTTCTGATTATATAAAGAAATTAAATCTTAAAAATTAGTGAAAGGATCTCAAAAATAAAAATGTGTTATCCTAATACCTTATGTTTTTTTGAACCGATGATAGTTTAAATCATCATTGATTTATAGCTTTGCGGACCTCAATTTTCAACTTATAGTTCATTTATTTGTGATTAATGACCTCAATAACTCCATATAAAAATTTACATTTTTCCTCCAATTATGTATCTATAATTTCCACAAATGTTCTCCTATTCGAACCACTAATTTGGTGGTGAGTTTTTCATTTCCCTTTCCCTATTATTAAGACTAAATTTTATTGACCCTATTTTTGATGTGGGTTTTCCACAAAGGTATTTATGTTTTAAACCATTTATTTTTGAAGAACAATTTAAAATTGAGAGGATTAAATTTATAGAAGGAGGAGATAATGTAACATCCCAAGATTTCATAGTACATTATCTCTTTAATGTAATTCAATAGCTTGTGCTACATGCAACACTGAGTTCGAGCGCACCACGACTTACCAAACTAGCCATTCAAAAATTGTTTATGAATAGTAATAAATTCATTTTGAATACTCCATATAGTTTTAACATCATTATTATTTGTTTCTTGGACATAATATTAGAACAAATTAAATTTTTCAGATAAAAGAAGTATTTTTAAAAAAAAGCAATATTACTGCCTATTAATGGAGAACCCTTTTTAAATCCAATATTTGACACTTTTATATATTAAATTTTTAAATATAAACTACTTCTTTATAAGTAGGATATAAAAATTTATTTTGGATAAATTTTGGTGTTTTCTGATAACTTTAATATTTTGATGAATAGTGAAAGATAATAAATTTTAATTGAAAACAACTTTTTAATCAAAATAATTGATTGGGTTTAATTATAAATTTTAATGATTTTAAATTATAATTAGATTATATTTTTATCATTTAATATAATGTAGGTCATTATAAGTAATTTCACATTTAAATTGGACATAAACACATGTCAATCTGTAGATATTTTTTACTTTTTAAAAACATGCTTTCTGGTTTTGACAAGAGGAATTAATTTTAAATTAATTAATAAATATTCTATGTTTTGAATTTGGTAAAATAAAATTCATTTTTTAATTCAGAATATCAAAATTATCTAGGGTGAGTTTATGGTATTTTTTATAAAACTTTCAATTTTTAATGACGAGTGAAAACACTACGTTATTGTTTAAAACCAACTATTATTTAAATAATAATTATTTATTATTTAAATTTATTTCCAAGTCCAAATAGATACATAATACCTATATTAGTTCAATTTAATTCATTTGATTCAATTTATAATAATATTAGATATATAAAATCTTATTCAACTTTTAATGTCTTTTACCCACCTTCTAGGCACATTTGTAAATTTCCATAAAACGCAATTTTACCACTTCTGGGAATTAAATTTCAAAAATCCAAGAGACACCACCGAAATCATTAAGTAAAATGAGGTTCAAGGTTCAATAACTTGAAAATAATTTTTGGTGAATAGTAATTTTTGAATTTAATTTACCCCGGTTAAAATTAAATAGGGTAATTAAAGGTGAAAATGATTTTATAATTACCCCAACACATGTTCTGATTATATTGGATAAGAGTTTTTAGACCAAAATCAAACATAGGAAAAAAATATGATCCTTTTTTATCCACTTTGATTAGATTATTACATTTATTAATATTTTATTTAAAGAAGATTTAAAAGGGTTAAATTCAAATTTTAATAACTAAAACATTTTTAATATAGGGTTATACCTAAGATAATTTATACTATAAATATTAATCAGAAAGATAAAAATATTTCCTATATCATGGCATTTTATTTATAATTTATAAAGATTAAGAAATTATATTTATTTATGTCACAATGATGATGTAGTAATTACTTTAACAATGAAAGATTAAAACAATTGATATTATAAATATCCAAATAAATTTAAATTGAGACTTTTGATGCCATAAATGAATTTTTGAGGTTCATATGACTTTTTAGGAGTGATTTAATGTATTTTTTTGAAGTAATAAACTTTTTATGGCTCTCAAAAAAACAAAATATTCAATAGTGTCTAAATTTACATAAATGAGTTTTTAAAAAAAAATCTATATTATTAAATGATATAATATTCTTCAAAATATAAGATTCAGAAAAAGGACTTATATAATGATAGATATTTCATTAATTAAAAACTTGAGGTTCTATTAAAATTTTATAGTATGTTTATTAATCATGTAATATAAAAATACAAGAAGGCATGGTAAAAGTTAAAATATCTAACTAAGAGTTAAATAAAATAAATAAGGTTAATTTGGTGACATAAACTTCTCTAAAACCTATTTTTTGAGAGTTTTGATATCCCTCCCAACCTTAGTCCCGAAATAAATCCATTTTTATCCATTATAAACTGAAACCGATTTTTTAATAAAATGATATTTCAATATTTTCCTAAAGTTCCCCTCACCTCTCTGATAAAAGAGTACATACCCTTCTCAAAAATTCACACCTCCAAAGCCATTTGGATCAGCCAACACCTTATAAAATATCCTCCCAAATTCCCTCACTTCAACCTGGAGGACTTAATTTGATCAAAAATCCAAACCATGGAATCCTTTTGATCAAATCAAAAGGAAGCACCTGAAGAAGAGGTAATTATTTCAGCATCTCTTTCGAAATTATTTTCTTCTTCCACTTCCTATTTCTATTTTGTTTCCATAACAAAATAATAACTCCAGTACCTTATACATAATATGATGTTATTATAAATATGGTAGAACCATATTCATTATTCTATCCATCCTATGAATGACAAATTCACCATACTTGCGTACGTACAGCTTACCGTCTCCACATCGTGGTGTAGTTTGTTATTAAACACTCAATTATTTGGATTGGTATAATAATGATTATAAATGATGTAAATAATAAATATAACATGTTGATGTTTCTTTATAATTAATATACCATCCAAATCTATACCATTTTATCATTAAGGAAATGATATCGTTTCTCGTGCGTACGTACGACTTACCGTCTCCACGACGCGATGAGGTTCATGTCCACATTCACCATTACACGATGATTATAAAAATATTTATTATTAATAAGAATTTAATATATGAAAATAAAATTCTACTATAAATATGTATATATACATATATCTCAATCACTTACTTCCATTCAATATGATAAGAAATCAGAAAGAACGTCAATGCGCACGTACGGACTACCATCTCAATGAATGGTGTTTCTATTTCATATATCTATCTATTATACATATTTATATTCTAAATATATATGATATATAAATCATGTTTTATATTTTTTAAATATGTAAATCATGATCTAAGTGATATGATCAATAATAACAAGTTAAAACAGATACGATAAAGAAAGAAATTATTACCCGAAATGTTACTTTAACATGGAAATTAATATTAATGGGAAGTATAAAGTCGTAAATGAATAATTTATGATATAATAAATATGAATATGGTTCTAGTATAATTTAATAACATGCTATTTCCATTATACAGGAGGTTAAATATACCCTTGACTAAAAGAAAGTACAAGGTCAGAGTTAATTCCTCAATCTCATTATTATCTGAGATTGTTTATGTGTAAGTATTTTCTGGGACATATTTATCATCCATGTCCCTGTATCATAAAAATATTTTCAAAAGTAATATTTTATGTTTTATAGAAGGTACTATTTAACTAGATCATCATTTAAATAATTTAATGATTTATTTTTCTAAATCTTTTTAATTAATGTTAATGTTTTCAAAATGATTTTAAGGATTTATTTATATAGACATGATTGTTTTAATATTTGAATTCACTTATAAAAGTTTCAAAGTGGTATGGAACAATTTGATTCAAAAATATCTTTTAAGTGAATTCCTTTATAAATGCGTAACTTTTAAATGATTTCACAAAAAGCGATATTTCTCTTAAATCGTTTTACTAATTATTTTTAACTATGTCAACATCCTTTACTAGATATTATTCTTGATTGAGGAGGATTTATTATAAATATAGTCTTAAATATTGTATTGAATGATTTATGATATGTTTTACTGTGAATGTGCTATTTATATACCATTCATGATTTATTGTTAAAGTATTGACATTTTGTATGCTAGTTTTAATACAGATGTTTATGTTATGTTTCAACATTTTCATATGAGGAATGCATTGGACTTTGTATGTGATTAGTGGAGCCCTCTATTTCTCCTAGAATCATGAGTATTTCTAATGAGAAAAACTAGTGTCTTGGAACAAGGCCTTGAAAAAAAATTATTTGTAGTCTTGGTATGAGGCCTTGACTACGTTGTTATGATGTCTAGCATTATACATTGCCTCATTATTAAATTAGTTATTTCATGTGATTATTCTAATATTAGAATATCCATGTTCATGTTTATATGGTAATGTTTGATTAATTTATTCTTTATTATGTTCAAGATTATGTTTAAAAGTATTTTGTTTTTATTACACATCTTGCCTAAAATTTTATAGTTTCTGCTATATTATTTACCCTTACTGAGCATCCGAGCTCACCCCTTTCTATGATTTATTTTAAATAGAACATGAAGAAGTATATTGTGACTGACATTTAGGGATAAGCTAAAGTATATGAGTGTGTTAAAAGGATACACGGTGTTTTTTTTCAATTTATAATGTAATTTAAAACTCATGTATATTTCTAGTAATTCCAAGGATACTAAACTGATCAGTCCTTTGGGACTTGATTCCTTGTAATCATGAAAATGTTATGTAAGAATGCACCAAATCTAGGTATCTAGGTTCGAGGCATTACTGTTGGTATCATATGAAGTTTAGTATAACCCTTGGAAACTAGATTTTGAAAAACTCTGAATAGAGAACATTACCCTAAGATAAAATTTGAGGATTAGTATAGAATAACTTCCTAGAATTTTGGTAATATAGAAATTTTGTGAATTTTCTAAGAAATACATCCCTATCTGGATATAAGAAGGTAGAGGCTGCTCTGGCACATATTTACCTAGGAGTGAAAACTCTCACAAGGAGTTTCAGGCTTGAACCAGGGTATCCTGGTACACGACAACTATCCTTGCTACACTCTTGGTTATGACACTCTCAGGGAATATGCTTAGTATAATTCACATTTTCTTTGAAAAAAATTGTCTAAGATTTATGAGTAAATACTTCCTCAAAGAAAAGATTTTTATGATTATGGATTATATGCATAAACCTTTCAATTTACGTTAGATATTTTACAAGTTTTGAATTATGCATTGAGATTCATAAACTAACCTGGTGTCTTCCATTACTTAGAAATGGTGCCCAGTAGAAGGAATAAGAACACCAGGAATACGCATGATCCAAAGAGTAAGAAGGATCATATCTTTCATGGTCTTAATCCAAATTTTAGAAGGGAAATAGTCTCCCATGTATTCTTATCATATGAAGAAATAATATCACGTGTTAATAAGATAAGTAAATATTTCTATGAGTCATATGGCATTGAAGTGAAGCAAAAGAAGAAAATGATGGTAGAGAGAAATATGGATAATGGAAAGAAGGGAAAGAAAGATTTTCCAATATGTGATAACTGTGGAAAGAATCACCTTGGTAAATGCTTGAAGGTAATGGGAGTTTGTTATAAGTGTGGAGAAAAAGGACACCAAGTATGTGATTTAAAGGGTAAGTCAATGGTTTCAAATTTACAATGCTTCATCTGCAAGGAGTTAGGACACTACACAAATCAATGTCCCACTCATGAGAGTATACCTCAAATGATGATATTGGATAATAATCAAGTTATGATACTACCACAAATGAAAAGGAATGATTAGTGTTCTTATATTGTTTTTAAATAATAATGTCATTTGATTACTGTATTAATGATTTAAAATTTATAAGAATTATAGAGTATAAATGTATTGTACTGCATTACTATTTCATTAAGGACTTGATATTATATGGTACTAAGAAAAGTGACTCAATAACAATTTAATTTTTTTTGGAAAATACATGTTTTAAGGAAAGATAAACCTTAATATGGTCATGATAGTGTGGTAGTGATTTTAGAATAAGATATGTTTTATTTGGATAAATTATATTGGATATTGTTGACTAACTTGGATCTGATTAATGGTTTGTTTATTCCATCATTGTCAGAGTAGTCAAATTTTTTAGATATAAGGAATATATCTATTATTCTATAAGGAATAAGGGATCATGAATGTAATCAATAAGGTTTTATGGTAATTCAGGGTGTTACCATGTTTTAAGAGAATATATGATGACGATATTCACATGTTATTATATGGAAAAAAGAGATCTTCATTATGTTATGTTGACCTTATAAATTTTTGGACTATGAGTTTAGACACAATTATTTTGGATAAGTATAAAGGTTATAATGAATTAATTTTGACATTGGATACTATTGTTTAAGGTTAAAAATTTTATTAACATTATTTTTCGATTGTTATAAAATGTACAATCCAGTGGTTGGGTGACAACTCGTCGCATCCGGTAAGGCCGTGAGACTTGAACCCGCAACAGAAAAGAGAAAAGGTTATATCACCTATCACTGGCCTACGTGATGTCTGGGTTTTTATAATGTAGTATTTTTTAAAATGGTATGATAGATAAATTATAAATTCATTTTTTTGAAACCCTATAGGATTAGTTTTATAGAATATTTTTGAGTTATAATATCTTTTAGAGAGAAAGATGAGTTTGTGGTAGATATTTGTTAATGGATGAAACTATACTTGTCATGTGTTCTTTTTTTTATTATTCTATAAAAAATTAAATCTTAAACATTAGGGAAAGGATCTCAAAAGTAAAAATGTGTTATCCTAATACCTTATGTTTTTTTGAACCGATGATATTTTAAATCATCATTGATTTATGGATTTGAGGACCTCAATTTTCCAATTATTTTTCATTTGTTTGTGATTGATGACCTCAATCACTCCATATAAATATATATGTTTTTCCTGCAATTATGTATCTATAATTTCCACCAATTTTCTTTTATTCGAACCCCTAATTTCGTGGTGATTTTTCATTTATCTTTTCATATTATTAATAAAAAAATTTATTGACACTATTTCTGATGTGGGTTTTCCACAAAGGCATTTCTATTTTAAACCATTTTTTTTCGAAGAACAATTTAAAATTGCAAGGAGTAAATTTATAGAAGGAGGAGATAATGTAACACCCCAAGATTTCATAGTACATTACCTCTTGAATGTAATTCAATAGCTTGTGCTACATGCAACAACGAGTTCGAGCGCACCACGACTTACCAAACATGCCATTCAAAAATTGGTTATGAATAGTATTAAATTAATTTTGAATACTCCATATAATTTTAACATCGATATTATTTGTTTCTTAGACGTAATATTAGAACAAATTCAATTTTTCAGATAAAAGAAGTATTTTTTCAAAAAATGCAATTTTACCACCTATTAATGGAGAACCCTTTTTAAATACAATATTTGACACTTTTATATATTAAATTTTGAAAAATAAACTTCTTCTTTACAATCAGGACATAAAAATTTAGTTTGGATAAATTTTGGTGTTTTTCTGATAACTTTAATATTTTGATGAATAGTGAACGATACTAAATTTTAATTGAAAACAGATTTTTAATAAAAATAATTTATAGTGTTAAATTATACATTTTAATTATTTTAAAGTATAATTAGATTATATTTTTATCATTTAATATAATGTATGTCATTATAAATAATTTCACATTTAAATTGTACATAAACACATGTCAATCTTTTGATATTTTTTACTTTTTAAAAACATTCTTTCTGGTTTTGACAACGGGAATTAATTTTAAATTAATTAATAAATATTCTATGTTTTGAATTTGGTAAAATAAACTTCATTTTTGAATTCATAATATAAAAATTATCTAGGGTTATTTTTTGGTATTTTTTTTGAAAACTTTCAATTTTTAATGACTAGTGAAAACACTACGTTATTGTTTAAAACTGAATTTTATTGAAATAATAATTATTTATTATTTAAATTTATTTCAAATTCAAAATAGAAACATAATACCTATAATAGTTCAATTTAATTCATTGGAGTCAATTTATAATAAGATTATATATATAAAATCTTATTGAACTTTTAATGTCTTTTACCCACCTTCTAGGCACATTTTTAAATTTTCATAAAACATAATTTTGCCAATTCTGTGAATTGAATTTCAAAAATTCGAGAGACACCATCGAAATAAATAAGTAAAATTTGTTTTAAGTTTAAATAAGTTGAAAATATTTTTTGGTGAATATTAACTTTTGAATTTTATTTACCACGGTTAAAAGTAAATATGGTAATTAAAGGTGAAAATGATTTTATAATTACCCCAACACATGTCCCAATTCTATTGGATAAGTGTTTTTAGACCAAAATAAAACATATTAATAAAATATGATCCTTTTTTATCAACTTGGATTAGATTAGGACATTTATTATTATTTTATTTAAAGAAGAGTTAGGGTTAAATTCAAATTTAATAACTAAAACATTTTTAATATAAGGTTATATATAAGATAATTCAGACTATAAATATTCATTAAAAAGATAAAAATATTTCTTATATGATGTTATTTTATTTATAATTAATAGAGATTAAAAAATTATATTTATTTACGTCACAATGATGATGCAGTAATTACTTTAACAATGAAAGATTGAAATAATTGATATTATAAATATCCAAATAAATGTAAATTGGGAATTTTTATCCCATCCATGAGTTTACAATGTTCATATGACTTTTTCGGAGTGATTTAATGTATTTGTTTGAAGTAATAAACTTGTTATGATTTTCACAAAAAACAAATATTAAATAGTGTCTAAATTGACATAAATGAGTTTTTAAAACAAATTCTATATTATTAAATGATATAATATTCTTAAAAATATAAGATTAATCCAAAGGAAATATATAATGATATATATTTCATTAATTAACCACTTGAGGTTCTCCTAAAATTTTATAGTAAGTTTATTAATCAAGTAATATAAAAATACAATAAGACATGGTAAAAGTTAAACTATCTAACTAAGAGTTAAATCTGATAGATAAGGTTAATATGGTGAAATAAACTTCTCTAAAACCTATTTGTTGAGAGTTTTGAGATACCTACTAACCTTAGTCCCGAAATAAATCCATTTTTATCCATTAAAAACCGAAAATGATTTTATAATAAAATAACATTTCAATCTTTTTCAAAAGTGCCTCTCACCTCTCTTATAGAAGAGTACATACTCTTCTCTAAAATTCACACCACCAAGGCCATTTGTCTCAGCCAAAACCTTATAAAATATCCTCCCAAATTCCCTCACTTCAACCTAGAGGAAATACTTTGATCATAAATCCAACCCATGGAATCCTTTTGATCAATTCAAAAGGAATCACCTGAAGAAGAGGTAATTATTTTATCATATTTTTCAAAAGTATTTTCTTCTTCCACTTCATATTTCTATGTTTTTTTCATAACAAAATAATAAATCCAGTACCTTATACATACTATGATGTTATTATAAATATGGTACAACCATATTCATTATTCTATCCATCATATGAATGAAAAATTCACCAAACTTGCGTACGTACGACTTACCGTCTCCACATCGTGGTGTAGTTTGTTATTCAACACTTCATTATTTGGTTTGGTATAATAATGAGTATAATTGATTTAAATAATAAATATAACATGTTAATGTTTCTTTATAATTAATATACCTTCCAAATCTATACCATTTTATCATTAAGGAAATGATATCGTCTCTCGTGCGTACGTACGACTTATTGTCTCCACGACGCGATGAGATTCATTTTACACATTCACCATTAAACAATGACTATAAAAATATTTATTATTAATAAGTATGTAACATATGAAAAACTAATTCTACTAGAAATATATATATATATTTATTTATTTACATATATCTCAATCACTTACTTTCATTCAATACGATAAGAAAACATAAACAACGTCCATGCGTACGTACAGACTATCGTCTCAATGAATGGTGTTTCCATTTCATATATATATCTATTATAAATATTTATATTCTAAATATATATGATATATAAATCATGTTTTATATTATGTAAATATGTAAATCATGATCTAATTGATATGATCAATAATAACAAGTTAAAATAGATACGATAAAGAAAGCGATTATTACCCGAAATGTTACTTTAACATGGAAATTATTACTAATGGGAAGTATAAAGTAATAAATGAATCATGTATGATATAATAAATATGAATATGGTTCTAGTATAATTTAATAACATACTATTGTCATTATACAAGAGGTTAAACGTACCCTCGACTAAAGGAAAGTACAAGGTAAGGGTTAATTCCTCAATCACATTATTATCCGAGATTGTTTATGTGTAAGTATTTTCTGGGACATATTTATCATCCATGCCCATGTATCAGAATATTTTTAAAAAAATCAATCTTTTAATTTTTATGGAAGGTAATATTTAACTATATCATCATTTAAATGGTTTAATGATTTATTTTTCTAAATCGTTTTAATTAATGTTCATGTTTTCAGAATGATTTTAAGGATTTGTTTTAATAGACATGATTATTTTAAAATATTAATTCCTTTAAAAAAGTTTCAAAGTGGTATGGGACACTTTGATTCCAAAATATCTTTTCAGTGAATTCCTTTATAAATGTGTTACTTTTAAATGATTTCACAAAAGGTGATATTTCTCTCAAAGAGTTTTTCTGATCATTTTCAACTATGTCAACATCCTTTACAGGATATTAATTTTGATTGAGGTTGATTTATTATAAATATAGTCCTAAATATTTTATTGAATAAGTTATGATATGTTTGACTGTGTATGTTCTATTTATATACCATTCTTGATTTATTGTTAAAGTATTGACATTTCGTATGCTAGTTTTAATTCAGATGTTTATGTTATGTTTCAACATTTTCATATGAAGAATTTATTGGACTTAGTAAGTGATGGGTGGAGCCCACTATAGCTCCTCGATGCATGAGTAGGTCTCATGAGACAAACTAGTGTGTTGGCACAAGGCCTTGAAATTTTTTTTATTTTTAGTCCTGGAATGAGGTCTTGACTATGTGGTTATAATGTCCAACATTATGCATTTACTTGTTATGAAATTAGTTATTACATGTGATTATTCTACTAGTAGAATATCCATGTTCATGTTTATATGGTAATGTTTGATTAATTTTTTATGTATTATGTTAAAAATTATGTTTAAAAGGATTTTGTTTTTATTACACATCTTTCCTTAAAATTTTATAGTTAATGCTATATTATTTACCCTTACGGAGCATCTAAGCTAACCCCATTCTGTGTTTTATTTTTTCTAGGATGTGAAGAAGTATATTATAACTGACTTGCAGAGACAATCTAAGGTATATGAGTGTGTTCAAAGGATTCACAATGTTTTTTTTCATTTTATTATGTAATGTAAAACTCATGTATGTATATAGTACTTCCAAAGAAACTAAAATGATCGGTTCTTCAGGAATTGATTCCTTGTAATCATGCCAATGCTATGTAATAATTCACCGACTTTGGGTATCTAGGGTCGGGGTGTTGAATTATTTGTTATTTCCCACAAGACCGATGTGCTCAGTTACATAAAAAAATATTGGATAGAATTCGAACGGATTATTGGACAAAAAATTCTAATATTTCATAATGATAATGGTATGGAATTTAAAAGAATCCAGGTGGAGTATTATCTTGAGAAAAAAATTTATAATTCATCAAGTTTAATCTATGATAACTCTTCAATAAAATTGAGTGGTTGAGAGGAGAAATCATATTATCAATAACATATCCAAAACAATGCTTTTTAAGAATGATGTACCAGAGAAATTTTGGGAGGAATAAGTCTTGAAATTAGTCTACATATCTAATAGGGAATTGTTGTTTCTAATGGAATAAACTACTTCGTATGAGACATGGTATGGAAAGAATCCAATATTGAAATAATTCTAGATGTTTGGAAGTAAGTGTTTTATAATCAATAAAGACAAACACAAGAAATTTTAGTCATATAGAGATGAGGGGATATTACATGTATTATATAGAAATAAAAATCATATAAATTATTTAATAATAGGTTTGAAAAGGTTGTTGAATGTAATTATTTCACTATAGTATAGAATGAACAAAATATTTAACAACACAGTGAACAGTTGCATGATGAAAGTGATGAGGAGGAAAACACATTAGGGGGAGTTGAAGTGGAAAGTGATGATTCAGAAAAAGATACCAATGATGAATAAGAGGAAGATAAAACTATATATACATGAAATATGAAGACACAATCTAATATTGGCAGATAGAACATTTTTGGTGATCAGGAAGCACAATTCAATCATAAAGGATGAAGTAATTATAGAAGAAATCCTTCCTATCTCAGGTAGAACCAAAATGTTCTGATGATGAAGTTGGATATGATAATTGTGTTCAGGTTATGAATGAAGAGATTGACCAAATTGAGAAGAATCAGACATGGGATATTGTTTTGAGTCCAATAAATAAAAATTTCATTGAGATTAAATGGGTCTTTCTCAACAAGATGAATGATTATGGTGTAGTGATTCGAAAAAAATCACTACTTGTGTGAAAAAGGTACTCCTAGATATAGGGCATCTATGTTTATGAGACAGTTTCACCTATTTCAAGGCTATATATAATCATATTATTCTTGGAAACAGTATTGAGAAGAAGGTTCAATGTTTTCCAAATGTATTTTGAGTTTGAATTTTTTAATGGGTTTCTTGAATAAGAAGTGTATATCAAGTATCTAGATGGTATATTATCCCTGAAGATGAGAAAAAATTTTGTATGTTGAAGAAAGTGCTATAAGGGTTGAAGTGAGCACTAATCGACTGATATTCAAGACTAGATCAGTATTTGAAGAAGTTCAGATTTCATAATGGTGGAGTTTATTATAGTATCTATGTCAAAAATGACCATAATCAAAGGATGATGGTGTTGGTATACGAAGATGACATAATATTTGGTGAATTAGATGAAGCATAGTGTTGAATATTTGATAAATTCATGAAAAGTGAATTTGAAATGTCAATGATTGGTGAATTGAAATCTTTCCTTGGTTTATAGGTGACATAAGGAAATAATGACACATTCATTTCTGAATGTAAATATGCCAAGGAGATTTTTAGAAGATTTTAATGAATAATTACAAGGATATGATGGCTTTAGTGGCTTCTTGGATGAAACTACCACATGATGATAAAGGAAAAGTAGTCAATGTCACAGAATATAGGAAAATCATTGGAAGCATGTTGTACTTAACAAAAACATGTCCAGATATTGTTTTTTCCACATGCCAAGTGGAAAGATATTTTATAAATAACGAAGAAATACATTTTATTTCCATTAAAAGAATACTCTGGTATATTAAGGAAATAGTGGATTTTGTTTTGATGTATAATGAAAAATCTTAGAAAAAGTTATTGGGATATATAGATACAAATTGGGAAGGATCGGGTGATGGCGGAAAATCAACATCAGATGGTGCATTCTATCTTGGAGGATTGTGTATTTTTTGGATAATAAAGATACGAGATTTCATTACATTGAGCACCACAGAATATGAATTTATTTAGGCTACTCAATCATGCATACAATTACTATGGATGAAGTAACATCTTGATGATATGGGTGTTGAAGTGAAGTGTTTGATCAGAATCCATTAAGATAATTCAAGTTCTTTAAATCTTAGTAAAAAACCAGTCCATCACTCAAGGACAATGTACATTTAAATAAAGTATCATTTTGTCAAGGAGAATGTGGGTAATGGGCTTGTGATGTTGGAGCATGTACCTACATAACTACAAGTTACATACATTATGAATAAGTCCTTACACAAATAATCATTTGAATGGCAACAAATGGATCAAAGAATTCAGTTGACTCCCTGAACTTAAAAAATTATGGATGTAGGACCCCCTCTCCCTGAGGTATGATGTATTTTCTTCATAAAGTACTGATATGTGTTTGATACCTTGTTTTACACCACAAATAAGTAACCTTCAAATTATTTGACAAAGGATGAGAATTTGTGGCTATAAATAAAAGAGGTTTAAAATGTATTAATCAAGAAAAGGGAGAAGCTTATAGTGGATTAGTGATATATGGAGTGTTTTAAACTTGAAAATGCTAGAGGTGATTGATCAAAGGATATATATATAACAAAATATGATGTTTTTTATTAAATTAGTTGAATAGTTTTAGGAATGATGTGTTTCATTGATGATATTTTCATGCTACTCTTGTTTCTCATGCCGAGAATAGCACATGTGGTCTTATAGTATGTGGTGAGTAAATATTGGATCGCTATCTAATTTGAAAGAAGTGAATGATGAAAGAATATGGAAGAATCCTTAACAAAGTATCCAAATGTGGAGAATTTTCCATAAACCCAAAGGGGGATATTGTTGGAAAAATCCCTCATGGCAGCATTATGGTGTTTTCGGGTTGATTGTGTTTGTTGAAAAAATTGGTATCCATGGATATTTTTAGAGTGTTATAGAGATTGTTGAAAATCTATTCTGATAAAGATCCAAGATAAAGTAATGGATTCTCTACAGGCAGTACAAAATTTATTTATACAAGGTGACACCGGTTCACAGTGTTTCCTAAATGTTTTGGTAAAAAATATGGGGAATGGAAAAAGGTGCATTTGGAAAAGGTTGTTGCGTGCAAGAGTGAAGGAATGTTATAGTGTTGCACACAAGTGAATATTCAATATCAGCATGTAAAAATATGGAAAAGAAAATAATCGCATGAAATTTTGCTTTTTTGCTATAAGCGGTTCACCCACAACAATGAAATAAATATTAAGTGATATGCGTAAAAGTGTTTTACGCACCCAATGTGATGAAATGTATGTTTTTATATAATCAGAGGAAATTTTTCATGCAAGGTGTTTGGTGGGTGAGAAACTTGCATATAGGGGTGGCAATGCGTATAAATAAGAGGCTACATCCCCTCATTTAGTATCTCAACCCACAGAGAAATATGAGGCTCTAAATCATGTAAGAGTTGCTCACAAGAGGAGTTATGCAAAAAGAGAGTTTCAAAAAAAGAGTAAAATATGAGCTTGAGAGGTTTTTCTACAATATTTCAGGGAATATTTGGAGTTATTCACCTAATGTAAATTTTTTTGTGCAAGGAAATAAAGTTTCACAGAAGACACCCAAAATTTACAAGAATGATTGATGTTTCCTAGTAATATTGTGGTAAAGTGGTATTATTCTACTGGATGAAAGTGGAACTAAAATATACAATAAATGAGGTGTAAAACAAAATGATTCAAGTGATCGAAGAGTATTCATTTGAATTAGAAGTGAGAACACTTCAGTTGAGAGATAAGTGAGCTTTCAAATTGTGATTGGTTGTAAACGAGGAAGGATAGTGAGTCTGATTTAAACATTGTAAACATAGTGATCCTAGGTATATAAGTGATCTATCCCAACTATTGAATTAGTAGTGAGCCTTAGTGGATCTGTTACATCAGACCATTTCTATTGTATGCTCCATTAATGTATCCTAGTGAGGGTGAACCAAGTAAAATTATTGTGTCTCATGCATGATTTAATTTTTGTTCATACATTTATATGGTAAATAGAGATAAGAGTGTTTTTTTAATTTAGAAACAATATCTTAGTAGGAATTTGTTTTAAATTTTCATACCCTGATTCACCCCCCTTTCAGGGTATTTAACCTAGTTAAGATAACAATAGTAATAAAGCATAACATATGGGTTAAAAGGTATAAAATGATGACATAAAAAGGTATGGAACTAGGATAAACATATGGAATAATAAAATATTTAACAAGGGATCAAGTAATAATAGGAATTGGTAATAAATGTACAATATGACATAATCATGATTAAAGGATAACATACAAGACCATTGTACATGGAAGACGAAGTCCCATAAAGGAATCAAGTTCACTCCTTGTCCCAACATGATGTATCCTGAGACTAAAAATTACCCAAATAATTGGAACAATATATGGGTGCACCAATCATAATAAGTTCATGCATATGTGTTCCACATGAAGAATCAATTATATGGAATAAGCATAAGGTTTACCCATGAAGAGATGTGGGTTTCATAATCACCTTACAAGGCATAAACAATGCGCGTATCAAAATAATGTTCCTCAAAGAGAGGATTGAAAACATAAATGGACAATAATAAGAGAAGTAAATAAAAAATAATGATAAATTATGGAAAACTAAAGTGAAAACATGTAAAAAGAGTGTTTAATAAACCTTAAAAAACGAGCCACTTTGGTGCGGTTTTAAGGAAAACTCTAAAAATTATTTATAGAGGAAAGAGAGAAATTGTTTTCATAAAACTTAAAAGGAAATAACATACATTATAATTATGAAATGACTAATTTTATAATAATAATTTTGGCTTAAAATATATTATGTAGTGTATATTAAAATGGTTATCAAATTGGAAAGTTCCCTTTAATCGGGTTTCCTTATTAGGAGGAATTGAAAATAGAACCTTATAAAACATGTATCTCCCCATTAATGAAAGAAAATTTGAGATCATTACATATTTTTATAACATAAAAACATAACTTATAAGGAGTAAATAAGAATAATTAAGAATTAAATTTAGGTAAAGAGAGAGATGAAACCTAACCTAAAGGTATTTTGGAGGTTCTGAGAGAATCCCTTACCTTATGTCAGAAAGTGTTCCGCACTTGGGATTAATGTCCCCAGTAATCAAATCAATACATTAATTAATTAATTAATAACATATTATACATTTATTTAATTTATTATTATTTTATTAGGTTCATTTATAGACATTTAATTGATTTATAATGTTTAATTTTGACATTCTAACAGCATTCGTTTTATGGATTTCAAGATTGGTTCCATTGAGTTTAATTGTGGGAGTTCTTATAAAATGTTAAAAAGACTCTAGATGTGGAATTATATGATATTTAATCTCCTAAATGATCCTTAATGGTACCATATTTGAATTTTTTATATATTTGGATTATTCATTAGATAAAATGTTAATGATAACCATTTAGATTATTTTGAAGTTTTTTCAATCATCACACAGTAGTTTTGTTTTATTAATTAATGTTATGTAGAAATAATGGTTATAGAAAACTAAATAAGTTATAATAAATATATTACCATCTTATATAACCATAAAAAATGGTTTTAGGACTAGTATTGAAGCTGGTAATGGAAAATCGAAACACATCATCCACGACGATGGTAAATCGACACATCAATGATGATGTTTTCATTTTTAGAATAAAAGGGAGAGGAGAAGATATTTGATGATGGATCCTCCATTAAAAAAAAATAAAATTATAGTATATATAATATAATGGAGTTATCATTTCTCTTTTATAAAGTAAGGTGAGTAGAGGATTAGAAAATGAATTAAATTTAAAAGAATATTAAAAGAAAACAAAAGTGGATTTTACCCATTGACTTCTTTTCCTTGAGAACCTCCTTAGGGAAATTGGATGTGGTATTTTTTTGAGACCAAAGGATCATGGACATGGTGTAAAGAATTGGTAAGAGTATTTGGCAGAAATTGGACAAGATTCAATTATTGGAAGGTGCAAGCAGAAGAGGTGGCGAGGGGCGGTATTTATAGTGGGAAGAGAGGTGTGTTTTTGATTATTTTAATCATTAGTTTATTATTTTGGCTCAATAAAATAAATAATGAGATTTATTTTGAATATTTAGAGTAAATAGAGTATTTTATTTCGTGATATTTTCCACTTACATCATACATTACTCAACCATGGATCAAAAATTCATGTTTTTTGGCTAAAATGTTAAATATCTCAATTTACTATCCACAATAAATTCCACTATTTTAGAAAAATTCCAAAAAATCACACTAACCATTTTTCAACATTTATAATTAAAAATTTAAATCCATTTTATGAAAATATTTTTTTAAATATGTGAAATTTAATTTTTAAATAAAATAATCATTTATTTGAAAAATATTTATTTTAATATTATAATAGATTTTATGACACATTGAAAAATTAATTAAGGTCTAATAAAATTATATTATATCCATAATACAAAAATATATTAATTTAAGAATCCATTTTGTGAAAATAATTTTTCTTTTAAATCTATATATTAATTATAAAATTGTAAATTAATAGTTACATTTCACAAAAATATGAATACTTCATTTGGATTTTTTAAAACCCTTATTTACTTATACAATGATATAAAAATATTATATTTTCATTCATAAGATACCTAAATTTTACTTATACTTTCATAGGTGAGATTACTATTTTATTGGCCGAATTACTATTCCTAATAGTCAGATTACAAATCTAATGATCAAGTTACTATTCCATTGATATAGGTTACTTAATTTCTAAAAATACCTCTTATTTCATTCATTATTCATTTATGAAGTTTTTATGGTGTTATCTAAATGATTTTATGTGTTTTATACTAGATAAAATAATTATAATAAGGTAATTTCCATTGATACAATTCTAGGTCATTAAATTATTCCCCTCTTATGAAATTTCACCCGCAAAATTTCATTTTACTTACTAGGTGAAATTAGGTTTGTGTATTTCTCATATTTCCAACCATTAAAAAAATTGAATGTTAAATTAGGGAGAATTTAAAACTAAGCTAAAAATAATATAAAAATGAAACATTTAACATAAAAGGATAAACTTTTAAATGAAAATTATATCCTAACTTGTGCTTCCCTATGTTTTAATCTAGGTTCTCTATGGTGATAGAATTATACCTAGGGTTCTTAATATATTTTTACAATTCCAGTCTCCAAAAATAAATAGACCATTATTTGTTACCAACTATGATTTCCCTATCATTTTAAACATATTATTACATGATATTAAGCCCAATTAACCATCAAATACAAACCATGGATCGTAAAGTCTCGTGTCTTTGGAAGATTAAGTACAAAAAATGAAAACATGGAAATAAAATATAACATCTTTATATTAATAATCCATAATGATATTTAAAATTTATTTGAGATATTACATATTTATATGATAACCTGGGGAATACATAGACAAAAGGGATAACCTAAAAGGTATAGCAAGGGAATAAACATAGTAATAAAGCATAGCACATGGGTTATAAGACATAACAAGATGAGATAAAAAGTCATGGAACATGAATACACATATGGGATCATAATATATATAAAATGGGATTATTTAATCATGAAATCATTTAAATATGGTAGAAACATATAACATGACATAAACACAAGTCAAGGCTAACGGCCAAGACCATTGCACATGGAGGACAAAGTCCCATAAAGGAATCGAGTTCACTCCCTATCCCAACATGATGTCTCATCATAAGAAACGTTACCCAATACATTATATAACTATCTAGGAGAACCCATCATAAAATTTTCATACAATTATGTTCCACATTAATAATCAAGCCTAAGGAATAAACATAAGGGTTACCCTTGGAAAGAGATTGGCATAATAATCATATCATAAGGTATAAAAATTGGGCATATCATAATTATGTTCATGAAAGAATGTATTTGAAAAATTTATTTACATTTAGAATGGTAATAAGGCCTAGATCATGATAAATAAGGTCCAAATGAAGTGAAAACATTTAGAAAGAGTGTTTCAAACTTCTCAAATGAACATCTTTGGTTCGGTTTTAAGGGGAAATATTAAAAGTATTTAAAAAGGAAAATACATAATTTTTTAAATTAAATAAGAAATTAACTAAGATTATTATTCATGATGAAATAGTTGATTTAATAAAAATAATTGTGCATTAAAAATAATTATGAAGTGCACGTAAAAATGGGTATGAAATTTGGAAGTTTCATTAACTGGTATTGCTTATCTGGAGTAATTTAAAAGGAAACCTTATAAATCATGTATTTACAAATAAAATAAGGAAGAATTAAGATAGGAAAATATTTTTGGAACCTAAAAAAATAATTTATTATGATTACAAAAGAATAATTAATAATTACATTGAGGTAAATATAGAGAGAGAAAGCATAACCCAAAGGTAATTTGGATGTTTGGAGAGAATATCATACCTTCTATACAAATGTTTTATGTACTTATACTTAATGTGTTAGATAATCAAATTAAATAAATCAATAAATTATTTAATAAAATATTATACATTAATTTAATTTAGTATAATTTTATTAGTTTCATTTATGTATATTTTGATGATTTGTACTATTTAATTTTGTCGTTCCTGGAGCATTCGTTTCATGGATTTCATGATCGATTCCCTTGAGTTTTATTATGGGAGTTTTTGTAAGATGGTAGCAAAAATATAAAAGTAGTATTATATGGTAATTTTACTCCTCTATGATTTTAAATGGTCCCATATATCATTTTTTCCATATATTAGGATGATTCATTAGATAAAACGTTAAGGATAGCCATTTAGATTATTTTAGCAATTTTTCAATCACCACCCACTAGTTTTGTTTTATTAATTAATATTATGTATATTTTTTGGTTAAATAAAATTAAATAAATTTTAATAAATAAATAAAAATCTGTTTTAACCATAAAAATGGTTTTATGACTAGTATTGAAGGCAATAATGTAAAATGGAAACTCATCATCCACGATGATGGTTAATTGAGACATCATAGATGATGTTTTTATTTTTAGAATAAAAGGAATAATATAATAGGTTTGATGATGGATCTTACATTATCACAATAAAATTATAGTTTATATAATATACTGGAGTTATCATTTCCCTTGGATAAGGATAAGTGAGGAGAGTATTAGAGAAAAAATCAATTGAAAAGAAATTAAAAGAAAACTGAAGAGGATTTTACCTCTTGAACTTATTCTCCTTGAGAACCTCATTAGGGAAGTTGGATTTGGTATTTTTTTTTGATACCATTGGATCCTAGACATGAGGGGGATACTTAGTAATATGATTTTTCAGATTTTGGATAATCTTAAATGCTTGGAATGTGCGAGGATAATAGGTGGCGATGGGTGGTATTTATAGAGGGAGGAGAGATGTGTTTTTGATTATTTTATTCATTAGTTTATTATTTGTTCTCAAGACTATAAATAGTGTTCATTATCATCACTATATAAATTAATTAGATCATTTGGGTTCGATATAGTATCCACTTGCATCATCTATGACTCAACTATGACTCAAAAATTCTTGTTTTTGGCTAAAATGTAAACTACAGTAAATTACCGTATTTCACTATTAACAAAAAATTCAACTATTTTAAAAAAATACCAAAAAATCACACTAAAGTTTTTTCAAAATTTATAATTAAAAATAAGGATCCATTTTATGAAAATAATTTTCTAAATATGGGAAATTTTATTTTTCATTAAAATCATGTTTTATTTAAAAAATAACGATTTTAATATTATAACCAATTTTCTGACACTTTGAAAAAATATTAAGGTCTCATTAAATTATCATATAATAATAAACCAAAAAATATTAATTTAAGAATCTATTTTATGAAAAAAATAGTTTAAATAATTATATTAATTAAAAAATTGTCAATTAACATTTACATTTAAAAAAATAAATATTTCATTTATCATTTTTAAAACATTTATTTACTTATACCATGATATAAAAATATTATATTTTCATTGATAAGATATCTAAATTTTATTTATACTTTCATAGGTGAGGTTACTATATTATTGGTTGAATTTCTATTGCTAATGGTGACATTACTATTCTAGTCAGGTTTATATTTCATTGGTATATGTTCCTTAATTTATATAAATACCTCTTATGGCATTAATTCATCATTTATACAATTTTTTATTATGTTTTATATGTGATTTGATGTAATTTATACTATATGATATAATTATAAGAAATTAATTTCAATTAATATAATTCTGGGTTGTTACACTGACACCATACCGTGATATCTATATACATCAATAAGGCATAGAAGCCAGATCACAAGAAGTACCTCTAGGAATCCATGTCATGTACCCCATCCCATCAGACTCATTGGCCAAAAGCTGCACATCTAGAAATCATAGATAACATAAAAAATAATAGAGTGAAATAATAAGAATAGAGTGTGGGTGGAGAAACTCCCAACCCACCACTACGTTCCTAGCCATATGGGCTTACACGTTCTATACATGTTTTAGGTGACACCCACTACCATCAATACCCAACACCCAACACATTTTCTTAGGGTCGACCTAATGTCAGACACCCACTAGGTCCATCATGTGAAATACTATGGTGGAATCCTACTAGGGTGCCTCTATGACAACACATAAGTATAGAAATCACTCCAAAGTGTCCTCACAAGGAGAAAGTAAAAAAGAGGAATACTACTTGGGATCCTCTAGGGAATATAAAAAGTGGATTCATCCCCTAGTAACCCCTTGGACTCAATGACACGTCAAAGTATAAATCTAGTGCACATATTTTTTTAGTGACACCTAGAATTCATCCATTCAATTACCAATTAAATAATTTAATTTAATAGTCCACTGGGATGAATCAAAATAGGGAGAATCAAACTCAACGGAAAGACAAGGAATACTCATACTATATAAAAATTTATAAATAACTAGGGAAGGTACATCATACAACCCACCTTTTAGTATTCTAAAATGGTCACAAGGAGCTGTTAATCCATGTCCAATATCAGTAGAGTCATGTTGGGTGTTTTCTAATAGAAAAACCACTTAAAACATTATGTATAAAAACATTTAATTATTTAGGCCATAATTATTTTTTGGTTATATTTTTTTTTCAATATATGGTACATGGTTGAAGTTGAGAAAAGATAAATATATGGATCATCAGACTCACCATCGTAATTAGGTATCAAAAGCACAAAGCATAAAAATTCCATCAGATTGTAAAGATGTTTTCTTGAAGAAAAGGTTCATTAGATTTACCTCATATCCAGAATGTATTAAATATTGAAATTATAAGTTAATCTAAGTCTTTATGGATCTGATGAAAACCTGAAAATTATTTCTTTAATTTCTAATTCTCAAAATTCAGATGTTTTATGAGAAACATGTGATACAATATTTATGAAATAAATGGGGATATATAATTAAATAAGATGCTGGAAAGGATGGAGAGTTAGGATATTGTTGGTCTCGAATTTCTCTGATGTCAATAAATAGCCATGGTTGAGAAAATAAAATCCATATTCCAATTCAGCGGAGAGTTTTGAAAATGATAAGGGAGTTTCACACAAGTTTTGAGGTGTGCTCGCAAGATGAAATTCTACAGGAAAGAATCTTACGCACCTAAGGGTATGTACGTGCTATCGTTTCTACGTAGTTTATCCAAAATGGATAAGCGAGACACGTGTAAGAGGAAAACACTATGTACCAGACATCCCAACCGCTCGCAAGACTCTTACACACCAAATGTGACGTCAAATGAACCATTGTGCGCTCACTCTCTATGGATGAAAGAATGGCTACACAGAAAGCCTCTTCTATGCCCAGAATATTGCACGACATATCTAAGGCCTTGTCTATATATTGAAGTTAACCCCTTCTTTGGGGTGATCTTCTGGAAGTAGAAGCATCACTCTATATTTCATAATACTTATCTTCTAGGATAGTGTGAAATCCATGGAACCCTCAAGGTAAAGATCTTTCATGACAAGGTCCCTATGGTTCCTCCCTTGAATGGTTCCATAGTGTTGTAATTTTATCTCAACTTCTTTCATACTAATTAAATTGTGCGCAAAGTAACCTTCTTATAAGGAACCCTGGTCTTGGGAACAACCTAATCTTGTTCTCATCCCAAACTTTTGTACCAAAGCACATTGTCTTGTTCTCACCATCTCGTTGAAACTCCATGGGTTTCCTTTACTCCAAATAACCTTTTCCGAGATATTTTTTAATTCACCCCTCATACCTTTCATGTGACTCTGGTGCATAGCCCTCCAGGCTTACGTAGAATAAATTATTGGTCCCTCGCAAGTCTTCCCCAATTACTATTGTGCATATGTTTCCCTACCATTTTATTTTCAGAATTGGTAAAATAACGCCCATTATTTTTAACATTGGGATGATAAAATGTACCTCATGAGTGACCAATCCTCTAAACTATTTCACCTTATCATTTCTGAAGCCATGTCCCATATAGGGTTTCATGAGTGATGATTATGTTAGCCCAAGGAGTAAATAGTGTGTCCCCCCACATTCGAGCTGAATGATGTAAAACTGCCAAGCACAAATGTCCTCAACACATGATGTCAAACTATGATATCACCTTATGTCGAAAGCATAGGATATCTCATGTATGAGTGAAACAAAATGAGATCCTCCTCACATGGAATTACAACCTACTCTACCTCCCTCCAGGAGTAATCCACTAACCTTTCATGTGAGATTTGTCACTCTTTCTCCTCTTATACTCCCCCAGATGCAAGGATTATAGAGGGAAAAAACATTCTAAATTCCCTATCCCTCACTATTTGGGATTTTTTCACCATGTCTACATGGGATGATAAGCCCCACTCACATGGAATGAGATTCTCCTCACAAGGAATGAGATTCTCTTTTGGAAACTTCTATGTGTGAGCCCCAGCCGATTGGTCAGTTTCTAATTATCATCCCCAACTGCATTCTATATTTCCTCATGCCTCCTCCTCATGTGTGAGACACCTATCTCCTTTTAAACTATGTGGGATTTGATTCCCAACTAGCTGGGATATGTAGGAAGCCTATTTGGGGTCCAAACCCAAGAAACCCAACAATCCATCCACCCCAGACACTCCATTTAATTCTCCCATAATCCATCTTAATTTTACCTTGCCACCACATCCCTATCAGATCTTGCCACCCATATTATTATCTCTCATGAACAGGAACCTTACAATCAAAACAAAACGACTAAACAAAAACTGAAGAAAAATAAAACTAACTGAATCGGACAACCACCATCTCCACGTGACCTCATAAGTCACTCTCCAACTCAATGATTAAACATCTCCCAAGGTTAATTCACCCATGCAAGAACCTTCACAAGGACTTAAAAAAGAAAATAACTATAGGCATGAGTATTAAAAATCAGTAGGATTTCACATTATTCTATTTCACAATGCACTACCTTTAAAATTAAAGAAAAATAAATTCTATGTTTGAAATACAATATATTAAATTATGAATTTATACAGCTTTTTACGTAAAATCAAAGTATAATTCCTTGCCTATAATCATTTTCAAAACTAGATTCTAAACTTAAGTGTTTCCATGCTATTTCTAGGGGAAAGTTATGATTTTATCTAAAAATGAAACTAAAGAGTTTGAAACACATTTTTTTTGAAAAATATTTTCATAGGAGTTAGGAAACCAAAACATCACTTTCCATGAAATACACCACACAAGAGTACCAAGGCAGTTATATAGCAAGGGAAATGTAGATAGGTATACAAGTATCTCAATAATATTTCAAACAGTTAAAATCCACTAGAAATAGGTGAACCCAGGAGATCAATAATACTCTTGACAACACTAATACCTGCGAACCCATCTATATTAACATCCCACATACAATGAAATATAATGATCTATATGCTCATCCAACTATTCTTAGGGAAGACTGATGGAAAATCCCATAGCAATAAACCAAAACATATCCACCTACTATGGGCCACTGGTCAGTACTGTGACCTACCAGAACAACACTATTCTTAGAAAATTATCTCAATCTGCTAGGTTCCTATGTCACGAGTATTAAAGGGGGTGAGCCAAAACATTCCAGCTGAGCATCAAATCACAATGTATATAATAATAATTTCACACCAGGACTCACCCCCTAGTATCCCCTAAGGGAGATCTCATGGTTTAAAAATAAATAGATCACAAAGGGTTCCAACCAGGAAACCCATATAATGGATCCCGAGGATTCCAAAATGAGGAAACCCCAACCATTCTATGTTAAAAAGGATTTAGAAACGTCCGAAAAGTGTTTTAATAATAATCACTTTTCATTATTTTCACAAAGTGGCCAAATGGGACCTTAAACATTCCCTAAAAACCAACTTTTTCCAAAATGAAAATTGGCTTCTAAACAGAGGTGTCAAGAACACATTTCTCATAAAAAACATTTACAAAACTCCCTTAAAACATTTCCATTCCAGAAAAATTTATGAAATCCCATTTGGACATACATGCCCCATTTGAAATACAAAACCACATACCTTAACACTCCAAACATGCTACACTTTATCGATGTGCTCCAAAACACCTTAAGAAACTCCACCCACTTCTTTATAAGCCCAAACCACATTGTAAATCTAGAAAACGACCCCAAAACATCATTTCGCATGATTCCAACCCTTAAAAAGAAAATAAAACATTTTATATTGCTTTTATCACATAAAAGCCAACCAGTCACCATTCCAAAGAATAGACATGCAATTCTTAGAAAACAATTTCATCTGACACTCACAATGTTATAAAACACAAATTATCATGCCATGAACATATTTAAAATGCTAAACTAGGTTCTAAATATCAAAAATCAGTTGTAAAAAAAGGAAACATTTAATTAAACAACACACATGTACAACTATAACCGGAAAATACCATTTTCAGAAAACAAGGCATGAACTACCAATTTTTCAAAACAAATGAATTAACCAATTATTGAACAATAATAATTAACACCTAGAAAAATGGAGAACAATAAGAAATAGATGAATGTCAAATTATAAATCTGAGTGCAATAGGACCCTACATTCAGTGTGCATTATTTCATAAAACAAAGTCAAATATCATAAAACAAGCTTCGAACAATGTTTTCACACGAAATTTATTTAAAAAAAGCTTGAAAATTAGAAAATATTAATAATAGTAGGTGCAAAAGGATAAAATTGATTATTTTTAATTAAACAGGACAAGTTCAAGGGAATCCAACCTCAAAACTATGGCAGGATGATAATGCCCACTCGGAATCATCCCGTGTGGGTTCTAAAATCCTAAACCTACCAATAAAAACCCTTAATGAACAAAAAACCCCTAATATAAAAATGGTAAAAAATAAGAAAAAAATGGAAGAATCAAATGGAATAAGAATTAAGTGGATATACTGTGGTTTACCAGCCGGGTGGGGGCTGCGCACTGCACCAGGAGGAGGCTGAAGGTGGTTCGCTGGAGCAAGGTCTGCGCAAGGGGGAGGTGCATTGGTAAGGGTGACACTAATAGGGTGAGGTGAGATGGTTGGAGGAGGACTGTGCTAGATATGTGTGTCGTTTCTGGTGGTGGATAGCCGAGAGAGGGAGGCGGTGCTACTACGCATCGAGTAGGGGGGCGGAGGCCATGTCGAGTAGAGGTCGGGTAGAAGGAGGAGGTCGGGATGATGTCAGCATGGGTGGTTAGTGGAGTTCGAGGCAGGAGGGGGGGGGGGGTGAGCGTGGCAAGGGTAGGGGACCTATCTATGCACCGCTCAAGGGAGTATTGCACAAGGGGAGCCGATTGGGGAGGTTGTACTACTGGATCTTCTTTGTATAAGTAGTGTCGATCGGGGGATGCTGCTGCAAATGGAGGAGGGTGGCTAGGGAACTTGCACCGCACCTGGTGTGGGAGAAGGATAAGGGGGAACCCTTAAGGCTCCTAAAAAACAAATAAATAAAAATAAAGAAACAAAATAAAATAAAGTAAAAAGAATCACTTATAATATTAATTATTATAATGATAATTATAATAACATAACTATAATAATAATTATAATAAAAGAATTCATAATATCAGTTTTAATTAACATTAATTTTAATTTTAATATTTATAATAACAATAATTATAATTTACAACAATAACACTAATAATTATAATGATAATAATAACATAAAAATAAAATTATTTACAACACTTGCTTTTTTTTTTAATAATATTAAAATTTATCATATTTTTAATAGTAATCATTTTATTAACCATTTTGAGCAATATTAATAAATTTTAATAAAAAAACCGATTTAATAATGATAGTAATAACAATAATTCATAATAATAAAATTAACAATTTCAGTTTTCACCTAAAATAAAAATGATAAAATTCATAATAACAATATTAGTTAATGTTATTTATAATAACAATAATAACATTCTAAATAATCAGAATAACTTTAATAATAACAAAAAAAATTATAAATGACAAAAAATTAAAAAATTTACTCATTTTTATTTTTTGAAGATGGAAAGGTTGCATAGTTTCCTAGACGAAGCCACGTTGGGTTTCCAAAATGTGCTCTACCTGTGCACCCAATGACGTCAACCCAATTAAAATACACTTCTTAAAATAACTCCAAAATTTCATCTGGGACAAAGCCCGAACCCCAAAAAATATTTAAATACAATAAAATAATTAAATAAACCAAATACATGGGTCAGAGTGTGACAATTCTTCGACCATAATGATTTTTCCCCCTGGAAGGCCACAACACTTTCAAGCTGATTGATCAATTCTCAAGGATTCCATATCAACATGATCGAACTTATTAATCTGAGGAAATTTCATCAACCTCCTATGGGACTAAACTTCATTGCCCAAAATAGATCACCAGCAGAGGGGAGGCCCAAACAGACTCCCTACCATATGAATTCAACTAGCATCTAATAATATCTTAAGACAAAACACCAAGAGATCCATAGTGGATCTCCCCACCATTAAGAACCAACCTATACATGGCCAAAAAAAATCCAACTTAGACTTGCTCTAGGCCTTACTCAAGATAAATGAAACAAAACAAGAACATTTAAACCACTCACTCGAGTACAAAAGGGATAAGAGCTGAACCAAAAAATTCAAAGGGACCAAAAACCCTCACCCCATGGGTAGGGAGAGATGGGATCAATGAAACTATGACCAAAAACTACTCACGACTCATCACTTTAGGAAGGACACAAACCAAAGCCACAACTGATTCACATGGTATTTCCATCCAAGGACATGGATCAGTAACTCATATCCAAAAATACATAATTACTAACATTGCATGTGGGATGAGTCCATCACATGCTTTTCAATAAGAGGAAATTTACAATGATGGAGAAACCACAATTGAAATGCTAAAACTATCTCACTATAAATATAGAGGCACAACCTAAACCAAACTCCTTAAACCACTGGGGTTCTTGACTACATGCCAACTTCACTCCAAGGCCTTCGGCTGGAGATCTAATGGGTGAAGCGTCTCCATCCTCGTAGTTAGGTTTTAATTATCCCAATAATAAATATATATCTTTTTGTTATAAAAAATACATGACGGAATTTCATAATTAAAACCACCCTGGCATTGAAAACTGATGTTCATTAAAAGGCCCATGATATTCCCATACATTTCAAAACCCAAAACACCATTAGTACAACTGCCATGATAAGAGATCCATTATACTAGAATAAAAATTACACAAAAAAATTTAAAAAAAACCCAACAACATATCACCTTTGATAATTTCCTCCACAATGATTTCTAGTGACACCCCGACAAAATCGCCACAAGTGACCCAAGCATCCATAAGTCTGGAAGGGCTTCAGAGCATTTGTACATGATGACTTTTTGTGACATGGCTTTCCACACAGATAACACATGAGGATCTATCACTTTGAAGAGGTTGATAAAATATCCGGATGCCATTGGATTCCACGACTATATCTATCAACTTTCAATCTCTTCCTCATATCTTTTCCAGAATCCTCACCACTAATCCTAGGAATTAAAGGAGGGGGGAGACTTTGAGAATAACTGTCATCCCAGCTTTTACAAGAAAATATTATCTTACAACATCAGAAAAAGAAGATAGGTTGGACTCTGAAACCTTCGACTGTAGATCGGGATGAAGACCCTCCATGAAATTCCGATCCTTCATGGATTCATCTTTTTCATACCCTGAATCATAAGTGATTAGATTCACAAAGCACTGGAAATAATCCAACACTAATCCATCACCCTGCAACAAACAACACATATCCATCCCCTTCATCATCATTTATTTCTTAGAGAAATACCAATGAATGAACAAAGAATTGAAAAACTCCCAAGTAAGCTCTTAATAGGTCCCATTTCGAGAAACTGACTTCCACCACATCCACAGTGAGCCTTCAAGCATGAATATTTCAAAACTGATGTTAAATGACTCAGGAAATTCAACAGGGTTAAAGTCCCTTTCGATCTTTTGCATCCACTCCTCTAATATAGAAGGGTTTTGTTGGCCATAAAAGAGAGGTGGATCTTGCTTCCAGAACTCAAGCATAAAATCCTTATGTTGATCAACCACACAACAATCACCCATCGAAGCTTCAAGGGGAAAACCATTGGACAATAAAAGTCAAGAACCCAATCAAGGCCAACGCAATAATAAAAATACTCAAGATCAAACACTGCATAGGTGAAAAGATCTAAACACCAAAAAAGTCTATTATAACATAAAAAATTTCCTTTTGAAAACATATTTAATTTAAAATAAGTTTCATGGGTTAAAGACTCACCATTGGTATTATTTAGAGTCTCACTTGCGTGGATGTTTCCATGCCACCTCAGGCATCCATCCCACATACCTAACTAGACATCCATACATATTCCCACAAACCACAATGCATGTAAGAACCCATAGGAACACCAAGGACAAAACAAAATAACATAATTTTTCAAAAACAAATCATTAATCCCATTTTAAAAAATCACATACCTTCTAAAAGAACACTAACCACCAAGTCAAAATTCATTTGGTTTAAAACCTATCCCATTTCATTTAAAACAATCCCCAAATCAAACATGCGATTTTAAATAACCATATTCCAAAACAAAATTATCTGATTCAAAAACCTTTAATAATTCAAAGGAGGCCCCAAAACACCTCAAAAAGAGAACTAGTGTCGATGGGTGGCTTGACCATATGGTTAGAGGCCATATGTCAAAAACGTCACTAACACAAAGATCCTTCTAAGACCATGAACCTAGCTCTACATGGCTTGACATTCCATGAGATCTTGTGAGAACTAGTGTCTCAACTCCCTTATTGTATCATAATCACCAAATATTCCCTAAAAGAGAAAGAAAATGTAACAAAACCAAACTTCCCCTAGAAACCCAAGGATCAGAATAGGCAAGAGTTCATGATGTTCTTCCTAAACCTACTGTAGACATCGAAAAGTACTCCTGGGCTGATGAAGGTTTGGGTGTGACACAGCAAATCCATATTTGGAATCGACAATCCATTCCGGGTGTCCCGGAGGGGCAGTAGGGAAAAATATGGAGTCGCGTGAAAAAAATATATGTCTCGCGAGAAAAACTCTGGGATTCGTGAGAGTTTTCTACGCGAGCGTGGAACTATTTCACGACACCGCTCCATGTGGTTGATCTTCTCCCTACTGACATCAGGGTATGAAATATTTTTCACCAAAGTGTTTTTTTCAAGGGCCCACGATCCTGATCGCCTATAAATAGAAGGCCTCCCCATCGAATTCATCCCAAAAAATCTTAACTATATCCCCCACATGATATAACTCTCCCGCGCGCACAAAAAGATGGATCTCAGGTAATAAAGTTTTCGTGCCAGGTCGCCCATGGGTCCGCTTGTCCAAATCCCCTTGAGCCCCTTCCCCCGTGTGCAATTCCTTCTGATTGCGTGCAATTAGGGATTCAACGCACAATTCCTTTTGCGCGTTGGCCCTCTCTTTTTCATACCCAGTGCTCAATTGCACGATGGCACGAACTTTTTCACGTGCACAATTACTTTTGCGTGCCGGCCCGACCCCTCTTTCACGCAATGGTCCCTTTTGCGCACAAGCCTCTCACCTTGTGCGACTGTAATGTCCCTCTTCTAGGCATCATTTTCGGGTGCCTCTCACACCCACATCACCTTCTCCATATGCTCATTTTTCGTGCAACCTCCTAGGTTTGCACGAAGTAACTTCAAAGTCCCCTGGATGATACCGCCCTTTGCGTTGCTTCGCCTCACACTTCTTCATAAAGGCACGATAAAATCTCTTGCTTCATCGCATATCCACTGTAACGTGGACCCCCTGATGGTTTGTTCCATGACACCCCCTATCCATGGCATTGCCTATACCTTCTCTTAACCAAGGTGCAGAGGGTACTGGTTATGTAAGTCCTAGGGGTGTGGAGTAACCCCACCTCGTCCGAGCTGCCAGATGTTAAACTGCCAAGCACCTTCATCCTTAGCACATGACATTAAACTGTGACCTCGCCCCACACATCATGTGCGAGGCACCCCCACTTCAGACATTATTTATGCCCGCTCGTCTCAATGGGAGTGAAATCTCTCCCACATGGAATGATATCCTCTTATCTGAAGCAGTGCCTGTCCTCGAGGAAGGGCAGCCACCTCAGTGTAAGCTCCATAGCCTTTCTTGTGAGAGGTATCATCCCTGCACCTCCATTATTCTTTCGGGACAAAGGCCAGCGAAGGGTGTGGTGGGGAAGGGTTCTTCTCATCCTATCTTCCATGCCAAATCCCCCTCCCATTGGGCTTTGTCACCATGGGCCTCCACCCTGGATTAAGTCCCAATCACCTTCTCCCCGGGATGTGAACCATGTATAAGCCCCTATTTCCTCTTTGGGCCGCTAACCATGTGTAAGCCCCATTCCGCTTCCCACGGATGTACCTTTCGCGACGTGATCGCCAGTTCTCTACTGCCTCTTGTTTCTCACACCGAGTATGACTCACATGGGATTAGAGAAAGCATCAACCATGACATCCTCTCTGGGATTCCTCAGAGCATAAGCCCCAAAGAACCATTCCCGAACTATGTGGTCTTTGATCCTTGCTAAGAAAAGGTACGTAGGAAGACTCCAAGAGGTTCAAACCCAAAACCTGGTCATTCCGACCATCTTCACGTCGGTTCACCAACTCCCTGGGCCACTTAGATTTTAAGCCCCACACCCATCCCAAACTACATGGTCTTTGATCCTTGCCAAGGCAATGTACGTAGAAAGCTTCCACAAGGTTCAAGCCCATCCACCATTGGTCCCGATGACCTAAAAGTCGATGCACCAATGCCCCATCCTGAACTACATGGTCTTTGATCCTTGCTAAGGTAGGGTACGTAGGAAGCCTCCATGAGGTTCAAGCCCAACACCTGGTCGTTCTGACCATCTTCACATCAGCTCAACAATACCCCGGGCAGCCTAGAGTGTAATCCCCACACATCAACATGAACTATGAGGTCTTTGATCTTTTATAAGACAAGGTACGTAGGAAGCCTCCCTAAGGTTCAAGAACAACACTCGGTCTCTCCAACCCCCTTCACGTCAGTTCACCTAAACCATCCCGAACTACGTGGACATTGATCCTTACCAAGGAAAGGTATATAGGAAGCCTCTATGAGGTTCAAGACCAACACTCATTGGTTCCGACCATTCGGTTCCATTCCCCATTCTGAACTACGTGGTCTTTGATCCTTACTAAAGTATGGTACGTAGGAAGCCTCCCCGAGGTTCAAGCCCAACATCCAGAAGTTCCGACCCACTTCACGTTGGTTTTCCCCGGCCTTGCATGACATTAAACTATGGACCCCATCGAGCGGTAAGCCATTGTGACCCCTTTCAACGGTAATCCACCATCATACGAACTACATAGAATTTGGTTCCCTTCCACGGGTATAAGTAGGAAGCCTCTTCGAGGCTCAATCCTAAAACCATCGTCATCCTCATGGTGGTTCCAACCCATTCCCCCATTAACATCATTCAATCACATCACCATCCATATTGATTCTTATCCGTGCTGCCACATCTCTATGGGATCATGACACCCCATAACCCATTCCCATCAACAGTAACTGAGGAGTTAACCACGCATTGGCCCCAACATTGGTGTTCCCTCCAAGGGGTTGCACCCATCTGATCCACTCCAGTCAGTGTTTTTATTAGCTCGATCTGTCTCCGCTCGATGTTAAACTTGTGGCATACCTTGTGTTAAACATGGGAAGATGAGGAAAACCTTAGGTACATTCCCATGACATATGATTCCCCATGTTTGATGTGGTATGACTCAGGCTCCACACCCTCGAGAAGCCCTATAATAAGGGATAGAAGACTGACACGCCAATCCCCCAACGTCCAGACACGCCAATGATGCCCAACGGGACTACTCCCCTAAGTGAAGGTTGCTGCCCTGACCGGACCCCTTGGAATGTACTGACAAAAGTAGTGTAATTAACTTGAATCCATGAAGATATGGCACCAATAAGAGTTTCACGAAAAATGTCTTAAATCTATGAGGGAGACCCAGACTAGGTAACGAATTCCAAGGAGGAATCCACGGAAGGAAGAACTGACATCCCATCATCCCATTTCAATCAAGGAGCAGACCTCCCAAAATAAGGAGTGAATACCGCTCGCCTTTGGAAAGCGGGAATGCGGGGCAACAGATACAAGTCCTCCACATACGGATGTGTGTGCCCTAACGAAAGCGTTCAAAACATAAATGGTGAACCCAACGTGAAATTATTCTCCTCAATTAAGATATTAGTAGCGCTCAGGGAATCAATGGATTGGTGTGTCACCGGATCCAGTTATCTGATGCCGAGTCCCGCCAAAAAAATAGCGGGCCTGGCGTGAAACTCACCAGAAGTTGGGACAGTAGAAAGTTGGACATCCCGTTCTACATTATTGTCAGCGTGGATCCCTCTTACCGACCAAGGAAGACGGGATGGTATTGGGGCATTGGTCGTCAATTACTTTTTGTTTCAGCACTGATGAATTAATCTCCCCACTCTGAGGAATCAGGTTGCTACATCTGGAATGCGATCACCTCCGACACATTGGCGCTAGGGCAGGGGCAACACTAACATGGCAGTCCCGTCAGGTTCCACCACTTTCGTGATGGCCTCCACACCCATGTTCATGGGGCGCCCACACCCCATCTTCCAATCTGATGTCATTCAATGGAGGGTCATCAATGACCTTATACGCCATTACGAGGAGGAGGGCATAATCCAGACCAGGGATATGGCCCGCCTAGATCTGGAGGCATATGTGCCTCGTCACCAACGCCACCCCCGAGGGCTGTGCAGGGAGCCATTTCTCCCCACCCTGACGTACAACCGTTTCGAGAGCCTCTCCCCAAAATTCCATGAAGACTCCCTACCTTACGCTAATGAGGTAGGTGAGGTCTGAGTCAACCCAGTCAGAGTCCCATTCCAGGGGCTCCTAGTGAGGGATCCCATCCGGCCGCATCAGCACCGTCGCTCGGTCTTTCTGGATGAGGAGCAGGTAAGTTATACACCAGCACCACCAGCCCCGGTTCGTCCGACCCGATGCCAACATCGGGTGCAAGATGGGGACACCCACCAAGGGATGTCAATGTTGATGGAGACTGTGGCCAGAGCCACCACCGATGTATATCATCAGGTCGCTTCATACACTAAGCAGGGGCACTTATACTCCCGAATAAAATCGAGGCCCCAATCGCCCCATGGGAAGGATGGGTTGACTCTCTTGGCTGCTAGCACAAGCAGTGGCCACTACGAACCAACCCATAGCAATGTCACCCCGTACGAAGGTCCTCCTCGTACCCTACCACAGAGAGCGTGGGCCTTCCCCACTTCAAGGCTTAGCATGGAGGTCTGCCCCGTGCCACCCCCAATCCGAGTGAGGGCCTTCCCCGTGACGGTGCCACTCGGTATAGAAGTCTCTCCCATGCCCATTACAGTGGGTATGGAGTCATTCCTCCCGCCACCGATAGCCGATACAGGGACATTGCACATCTGGCCTCTCTTCCACATGGGGACCGTCCCCATATTATTTTAGCAGCCGGTGAACGTCCTCCTCACCTCAGCAACCAGAGGGGTGAGGGCCAGCCTCACTCCACCCGCACCTAGCATAGAGTTCCTACTCGTGTTCAGCTAGACCGGTAGAAGGACTCTCCTCATACTGATATTCCTAGAGAAAACAAGAATGGAGGTCCTCCTCACGCTTCTTCCAGTTGCAACAGAGGACTTTCCCACTCTAGAACTATCCATGGAGGTCCTCCCCATATCCCTTTTGACATTTTTCTTGGTGGTCATCGCACCCCGACTTTCTCGGGTGGAAACCCTCTCCGCCCCAGCACCAGTGCGACCGAAGGACCCTATGTTAGAAAATTTCCCTGGCCTAAGGACTCACCCAGGTGCAGGAAGGCAGGTCATCACCTCCATAAGAAGAATTCTGAGAAGGTCCTGATGGAGATCAAACTAGTACGCTTCTAAAACTCTGAAGCAGAGTACAACTCACCTCCGGAACCCTCCCCTCGCTCATCTAAGTCAAGGTCCACGACAGGAACAAGGTGCATCAGCCTAGTACTCCCGGAATTCGAGGTCAATCAGCTCCCTTTTCCGGTATATTTAAGAGGGTGAAAATCTAGAAACCCTATAGGTTACGGTCTTGAAATCACCACCATCGTCACCGAAAGCGCTCTCTACCTCCACAAGAGATCATTGAGAACTATTCTAGGGACCAATGGTAGGCGAGTAGCATCACGACCCATCACCAGTAGCCCTAGCCCCTAAGCCAGGAACGACGGCCATCCACCCGTCTTATCGCGACATAGCATCCAGGTCGCTACAATCTTCAGAGGATAGCTCGAGAATCGGCGGCCAGTCAGCCCACTCGCCATACTCTCCGTCGACCATCCTACTGTCCGAGCGGTCTGCATCAGTACCGCTGCCAGTTCCTCATCCACCCCCAGTTGACGAGATGGGAAATCAAGGGCCAGACCCTGAATCTGAGCCGATGAGCTTCTGTAACATTCTTGTAGTAGACCACATCCCTGAGAAGTTCTAGCCCGTAGTAGCACTGAATTTCTTCATACCAGAATCCCTCACCCTAGATGAATTTGAGTGTTTCTACCACACCCTATGTGTGATGCATTTTAGTCTTCCTCTATGGCGAGTGATTTATCCCAGGATCGAAGCGCATTTCGAAGACATCAGTGAGCAATTCCATCTGGTCGAGTTGGCCGCACTCCCTGTGGTTCAGCACCCCGAGTCACCAGGTCGTTGTGAGGCCCTCCAGCAGCAATGTGTTCAGAGTATCAAGGTACTCTGCAACATTATCCAGGAGGCTACCCCCCATGTGCAAATCCATGATTAGGGATAGTATACTGCCCTCCTCTTCAGTCCTATCTGGCGTCAGCCCAACATGCTGAGCGACAATGAATACATGCCCTCAGGAAGGGTTGCAGTCAACATGGCCGACATAGTGGACGAGGATGAAGAGCTGGAGCTTCTAGATGGGGACTTACCCCTAAGGGAATTCCACCACTATTGGATCCATCGGAGAGGATTACTCATCAACAGAAAAAGCTACTAGGTCTCCATGCACCCACCAAGGCATTGGTAATCAACCAAAATTCCGGTAAAGTAAAAAAGCACGTCAAAGCTATAAAACACTCTAAACCGTCTACCTCAGTGTAGAAGACGGAGGAGGACCCCGAGAAGGACACATTGTTCCAATAACATGATGATTAGAAGAAGCTGGTTGATGACCTCCTGGATGAACGCGCTACAGTGCGACAGCCCGACTACGTCAATCCTAGGCCAGTACAGCAGGGGAAAGAACAACTTCCCCTTAGCGAGCTGCCCCATGAAACCCTGATAATGCTGCCCCCGCAGACAGGGATGAAGCCGGAGCTCAAGGAAAGAGGGAGTGGTATGTCTCACCAAACCCTCCGGAACAGTGTGGTAATCCAATGAATCCAGCTCGGGTTCCCCCAGCTGCCCCGCCGGTCGCCCCACCATCCACTCCATGAGCCACTGAGCCTGTTTACCATGTTGAGGAGCCCGACAATGCCCTCGTGGATAGGGATCCCCGTCAAGATAGGGACCTCCACCCAGATGATCCAATGGTGTCACTCATTTCCTGCCTTGAGGCCTTGGAAATGTGACAGGTGGCAATCCCACCTGATGGTAAGCCACACCCGGCATTGGTGGATGATATGCCAGCACCTCCGGGTTTCGGGAATCCCACCTTCTCCCCCTTCAATGGGACAGGGGACCCTCCATAGTATCTGGACCACTTCAACTCAAGGTGTGGGCCCATGTTAGGGACTCTGACGCAGCAGAAGGCTGCCAAGCTCTGCTACTTTGTTCATACATTGGAGGGGCCGACATTCGTCTAGTATAGCCAGCTCCCCGTCGGATCCGTAACCAGTTGGGAGGACCTTCGCAGGAAATTACTCTACCAGTTTAGCTCTACCACCCAAAAAACGAGCATCGCAAACCTCTTCAAGTAAAAGCAAAGGACTGATGGGTGATTTGCAGACTTTATCGCCCGGTGGAAGGGGATAAAATACTCCCTTGACATGCCACTAACTTAGGATCAATTACTGACGATGTGAGTAGGAAACATCAAGATGGAACTGGTTCCCTCCCTGATCAACCAGAACTACCCTGGAGGATTCCGAGACTTCTCTAATAAGGCCCATCACCTAGAAGAAGTCCTACAACAGACCAGTCAGACACATCCATTGCCCCCTGTAATTCCAGTGAGGAGGGTTTCCGAAGCTCAGCCCGCTGCGATGGCCTAAATAGAATACCCTAGGAAACTAGAATTGCTACTAGTGGCACCAGCCCTGTAGCCTCACAGAGGCCCTCCACCTCAGGCGCATCCTAGCTCAGCAGTGTCTTCCTCGGAATCGGCAAGTGCCCCCGCGGAATGCACCGCCATCGCCCAGGCAGGACAATTAGGGTCTGCCTCCTCGACAGGCGCCTCCAGCTCCTCGTCAAGCCCAGGCCCCAAGTCCCCCCTTTCTGAACAGAATAAACTGGACCTACTTGTTCAACGAGAATCAGGCCCCCTATTACTTCTGTAGCGCCTTAGAGAATTGGATTGTACGCTTGCCTGAGTGCAGAAGGCCAGAAGAGGCGAATCTCACAAATCACCCCAACCACGGCCCCTATCATCAGATCCTGGGGAACACCCTCAAGTAGTGATATATTTTCAATGACTGGCTTCAAGACCAGGTCAATAACAACCTAGTCAGGATGGGCCCGGCCCTAAAACCAGTGTCGGGTGTCTTTGTAAGGTCAGACAGTAGTAGCGACAGCGAAGGTGAGTGATAGCAGGTTTCCAACCGCGATTCCCCAAAGTATGATGAGTGGATGGCTCGCCAAACAGTCACCCGTTCCCATGGTATCATTCGGGAATGCCTGAATCAGCCGGATCCTTCAAAAGCTACGACCACCACTTCTGCATCATCATCTCAGCCGACCTCTTCCCAGAAGAGCAAGCATCAGCAAAACAAGGGAAAGCAATGCACCCTTCCAATTCAATCATCATCCCGTACACTTGGCGACTTTATTCCCCCAGAGATGGGGATTCCCCCCAGAATCCACCCAGTGATAGATGACTCTTCAAGTGATAGTCAAGGGTACGCTTCGGTTAATACCATGGAGTTGGTAAACTCTTATATGACTCCTGGTGACAGGGATTTCCAGAAAGATCTCTCCAATGTCCCCAACTAACATCAGTGATGGCAGATCCATGGATATATGACTCGTTGAGGTGCATCAGTTGGCACCTCCATCTAGGTTGTACATGCCACTAAAACCAGATAGTCGCCTCAGTGTAGAACTTAGCATGCACAACCTCTTCATCAGGTGATGTCAGACCCGCCTCCACCGCTGTTTGTGCTATTGGATCAGACAGAGCTGCCTCGACCATGCTACAACCAGCCTCGCCTTGCTACAGGCCAATCTTAGTCATCGGGCCCTTATCCAATAGATACTCTTTGGGCTACAACTAGTGAGTAGTGGAATATACCCAGCACCAGCCAGCCGTCGGCCCGGCCGGCAGGGCCTGCCATACCTCCTATCACAGAGCAGCCTCCTACAAGCTGAAGTTTGCACCTAGCATAGAAGTATGATGTTCGAAAGAACCTCTCCAGCATCCCAGTGATGCTTTCCATCCTCGAGGCCCTTCTCTTATCATCAGATATACGTGAGGCCCTCATTGAGGATTTAAGATGTCCCCTCCAATTTGAGACGGAGGTAGCAACTGCAGAAGCTTTTCATGCTGAAGTAGTCGAGAATGCCGAATGTTAGGACATAATTTCATTATTTGGAGAAGATGAAGGCTATACAATATAGGGAAACATCCACCCACTGTACATCATCGGAAAATTTAGCAGTTTGGAGGTTCGCTGCTGTCTTGTTAACACTAGCTCCGAGATCAACTTTATCCCGACGCGGACACTGCGAAAGCTAAGGTTATCCGAAGATGACCTGACTCCTTATGATTTAAGAATCCAGGGATACAACAGGACATAGATAACCCCAGTCGGTAAGATCTATTTGAAGACCCAGTTCAGTGGCCTAGTTTGTAGGAACGAGTTTATGGTTGTCTCCTAGGACACTGCGTACAATGCATTGATGGGTAGTCCATGGCTCCACTTGCATGCAGCGGTCCCCTAATCCTATCACCAGTGCCTCAAGTACTCCATTAATGGACGAGTAGGAGTACTCCAAGGTGATTCATCTCCTTTTGCCTCTTGTGAAGCCTGCTACATAGATGCTAACTATTACAAGAGAAAGGATAAGAAGATTCATGCAAGTGAGGTAGAACCCGTCCCGGTTTCAACCGACCCCTGGGTAGGTTGGATGATGCCTACGTCTTCCCAATCAATCGATTAGAGGCCAAAACCCCCCCAACATGGGGTACTGTTTTTTTTGTCTCTGGAACAAGAGATAAACCTGTTCCCAAGTCCAAGAGACTACGAAAAATCACCTCATACTCCTACACAAATCAGGCTTAGGTGATCTCAGAGCCTCCTACCCCCATACGGTATTGGGATGTCTGCCCCCTGGCAATGGAAGTACGTCATACGTGTATGTTACACCGAGCTGGAATTAACCGGCTCAAGCCAGCGTGCCACTACTACTTTGATATCATCAAGCGTGGTCCCTTGGGCTGAAGACCAGATGGTATCGGATCAACTGCTTTCATTTATATGGTCTCAACAACACATGAATCTTCTGATACACTGTCCACCGCTGCCCAGGCTGTCACCCACATTCCGTTGGGATATGTTGACCCAGAGGAAGCCTATCCCACTAGGAATCCCTCCTCTGCATGCAAAGAAGAGGATCTTGAGGATGCTCCCCCCACCTTTGAAGAAGGCGTCTCCGCCACAGTCAATGAACTGGTACAGGTGAACCTTGGTATTGAGGCATATACGAGACCCACATTGATCAGTGCCACCCTGTCCCTCGAGAAGCGACAACGGTACATAGATTTCCTAAAGCATCATCATTATGTATTCTCCGGGAGCTACGACTAGATTTCAAGACTGGATCCTCAGGTAGCCGTCCACCACCTCGGTCTCCCTGAAAATCATCGCAGGTTCAAGCAACCTCTCAGAAAGATGAACCCTTCTCACAGTGCCATGGTCGAGGCCGAAGTTGAAAAACTCATCAGATCTAACTTTGTTAAGGAGGTCTAGTACCCCAAGTGGCTAGCCAACATTGTGCCAGTCAAGAAGAAGAATGGACAGATCAGAGTCTTCATCGACTTCTATAATCTCAACTGCCATTGTCTGAAGGATGATTTTCCCTTTACGGTGAAAAAATTGTTGATTAGTTCTATAGATGAGTTCCAAGATCTATACTTCATGGATGGTTACTCCAGATACAACCACATCCGAATTTCCCCATAGGATGAGGATTCAACAGCTTTCAGGGTGCCACAAGCTATTTTTTTGTACCAGGTTATGCCCTTCGGCCTGAAGAATGCAGGTGCCTGCTATTAGTGGGACATGCACCACATATTCAAGCTAATCCTCAAGAAATTGGTGGATTGCTATGTGGATGATCTGGTGGTCAAATCTTTCCAGCGCAATGACCATCTAAAGGACCTTGAGAAAGTGTCCAGCTTCCTCTATTCCTGGCACCTTAAGATAAACCTGCTGAAATGTGCCTTCGGGGTCACCTCTGGAAAATTACTTGGCTTTGCTGTTAGGTACCGAGGCATTGAGATTGACCTAGATAAGATCAAGGCCATCAGCCAGATGCCTCCCCTGAGCAATATTCGGGATATTCGAGTTTTCTAAGGCCACTTAGTTTACATATGCTGATTCATTGTGAATCTGGCCGGCAAGTGTAAGCCCTTTTCTCGGCTCATGAAGAAGGGATCTGCCTACAAGTGGGATGAAGAGTGCTAGACCACATTCAAGGAAATCAAGAAGTATCTGATCCAACCTCCAGTTTTGATGCCACCCATCTTCGGGAAACCACTAATCCTATACATGACTTCCCTGGAATGAGCTCTTGGTTCCATCCTCACCCAGAAGAACAATGAAGGGGTGGAAACCAACTAGTACTACCTCAATCGCATGCTCCTAAATACGGAGACCAGATACCCCCCCCCCCATCGAAAAGAGCTACCTTGTACTCGTATTTTCTATTCAAAAGTTGCGACACTACCTGCATCACCAAGAGGTACACCTGGTGTCTCAAGTAGACCTGCTAAAGTACATTCTGAACTGCCCTATGTTGACCAGTTGTCTAGCACAATGGGCGATAATCCTATAGCAGTTTGACATCAGGTTCATTCCTCAGAAGGCTATCAAGGGACAAGCATTGGAATATTTTATAGCTGCTCATCCAACCCTCATGGACTAGTCCCTGATCCTATATTTTCTCGACGATGCAATCCTCTCGGTAGATAATGCCATCCCATGTTGCAGATGCACTTCGATGGTGCCTCCCAGAGCCCCACTGGTAGGAGACTCAATGATCCTAGGATCAACAGAGTAGGAATGGGTATCATCTTCATCACCCCGGCATAATCCATTCAGCCATACTGATTCCTATTCTTTGAGGGCTATACCAACAATGAGGCAGAGAATCAGTCCCTCATTACTGGTCTCGAGTTGGCCCTTGATATCGATGTTCCCCATTTTCATGTGAAAGGGGACTCTGAACTGGTCATCAAGAAAATCAACAGTGACTACGTCATCAGAAATCCAGAGCTCGCACCATTGTTGGAGCACACCCTCCAGCTAATGGCCCAGTTTCCATGTCGGCTGGAAATTACTAATGTCCCTTGATCTCAGAATGGTCGAGCCGATGCCCTGGTCGGCCTAGCTGCATCACTTGTAGAACCCGATTAGGATGATCTGATTATACACGTGAAACATCGTAGAGTCATTGCTCCCATCACCCCGGATGATGACGACGGCCTACGAGTAATCCATCTTACCACCAGAGCCTCCACGTCAGGACCCCTACGTCTCTCAGATGTAGTGGTTGAAGTGACTCCCGACTGGGGAGGCCCTTTTGTCGAGTATCTCCAAAATGATTGCCTATCAACTGATCGGGCCAAGTGTGAGCGAATCAAACGCTGCGTGCTACTGTTTACCCTTCGGAGTGGTCCCAGTCTTGAGCAGATCCTCTATAAGCATGGGTTAGATGGTGTTCTCCTTCGTTTCATCCAAGGAGTCGATATTTCTCAGGTCATGCACGAGGTTCACACTAGTTCTTGTGGCATCCACCAGACTGGGTCGAAGTTATCACATCAGATCTGAAGATTGGGATACTTCTGGCCCTCCATGATCCATGACTACATCGACTTCTCCAAGAGATGTCACACGTTCCAGATTCATGCTAACTTCTTGCATCGGCCGCCAGAACCTCTCCACTCCACCAAGTACTCTTTTCTATTCGTGGTATGGGGGATCGATGTCATTCGACCATACCCACTGGTGACAGCTCGCCAGTGCAGGTTCATCCTGACCACCACAGATTTCTTTTCTAAGTGGGCAGAAGCAGTTCTTCTCAAGGAGGTAAAGGCCCCTTCTATCGTTGACTTCGTGAGCTCCAACATCATCCACCTGTTTGGAGTACCGCATGTTTTCCTCACTGATAATGCCACCAACTTCCGAGAATACAAGCTATAGAAATTGTATGCCAAGTACAACATATGTTCAAACCATACCTCCCACTACCATACGCAGGCGAATGGGCAGATCGAGTCTTTCAACAAAACCCTCTCTAACGTTTTGCAGAAAATGGTTGGTCAGAATAAGAAGAGTTGGCCAGAAAATCTCCCCAATGCCCTCTGGGAATATCAGACGACAACTCATAATTCCACTCAGGTAACCCCATATTCCCTAGTGTACGGAGCTGAGGTTGTCCTGCCCATCGAGATCCAAATGACTTCGTTACGCACAGCGGTCTATGACCAACAGGCACCAAATAAGGTAGCCAAAATTCATCTGGCTAAATTGGAACCACTTGATGAGAATAGGCTTCGTGCCCTACACAATCTAGAAAGGCATCAGAATAAGATATCTAGTGCCTTTAACAAGAAGGCTCGCCTCTTCTCTTTCCTACAAGGTGACTTGGTATTGGCCCTCAGGGCACCAATGATCCCCGATAAGAAACCACCCAAGTTGGAACCCAAATGGTAAGGACCTTACATAATTCACAGGATTTACCCCAATGGAGCATACTCCATGGTGACCATGGATGGTGAGCATATAACTCCTCCCACCAATGCCAAGTTTCTCAAGAAATACTTTTCTTGAGCCTACTGGTCCTACATGACCTTAAACTGGATGGTCCTGCATGACCCTAAATTGCATGCTAGTCCAACATGAACTTAAATTGTCCAGTCCTACATGACTTTAAACTTTGCATCATCGTGCATGACGTTAAACTGCATCTTCAGAACTATGTGTGGCTTGATTCCCATCCTCATGGGATATGTAGGAACACTCAATCATTTCTTCTTGAGCCCATCCCCCAAACTCTTCTCTTTAACTATTCCCCCTCGGTATAGTTCTCTCAGAGGATCCTCGCATGATATGGTGTAGGCTTCCTTATCCCCATTCATACTAGGATTATAATGGTCGTACCATGTGCCCACTCCCCGTTCTTCTATCCTCCCACGTCCTCACCACATGACGTTATACTACATGGACTTTAAGAACAATGTATTGATTGATTCCCATCCTTATGGGATATGTAGGAATGCCCAGACATTTCATCTGTTGGCTCAGCCCAAATTCCAGAATCTTCCCCTTAGGACAAGACATATGGTGGGGTGCAGAATTTTTCCCCAATTTACGTCGAGCTCATCTCTATCCGGCCGTACATCCCACTCCCGAGAGGTGTTCGCCTCTTTCGTCACCCTTCTTGATTTTAAAATGTATGGGTACAGCTATGGTTCACCCACTTCTTTGGTTGGGACTCCATCATCCTTCTCGTCCAGAAGGACTCCCGAATGGCATGGATTCCAGGACTAAGGGCTCTCCTACTGCTTTGGGCGAACACCCTCAATGATGTTGAGCAACAAGCCGATACAAGTCCTGTGTTGTGAGTATGTTCAGTGGTCAATGCTCATTTGTTGTTCCCATTCCAGGTCACTAAGGGGATGTTGTGTTTCGAACATGGTCAATAGCTATCATGCTTCATTAGAACCACCCCAAGATGTCCTAAACAATGATTGTAGTGGTTAATTCTACCTCTTTATGTCTCCAAGGGACGAACTCCCTTCGGGAAAAGCCAGCTATTAGACCCCATATGACAGGGAGAGCCGAGGACGACTCCTTGTTTCTCACACTAAGAACTTCTCACGTGGGCTTAAGAGCTGTGATGAGGCGGTAACCGCACAAGAGGACATATGGCTTCCCATCCGAGGCCCAGCCTCAGGCCCCTTGTCCTTTTCAGGCCCTGACCCATGTTCTCACTCGGGAGTGTATGGTGTGGCATGAGATTATGTCCTCATTCATGTTGGTTTACTTGACATGTCATACACATCCCCTGATGAGGTACCTTATCCTCTCTTTATCCTCACAGTAAGAAGTTAAACTACAGACTGGTCGGGCCTTCCCATCTGAGGCCCAGGCTCTGGCCCCTTGGCCTTTTCAGGCCCCCGACCCAACTTCCTATTTAGGGTTGTACAGTGTGTCATGGGATTATGTCTTCATTCACATCAGGTTACTCGCCATGATGTACACATCCCTGGATGAGGTACCATATCCTCTCATCGTCCTCACGGAAAGACATTATACTGCAGACTGGTCAGGCCTTCCCGTCCGAGGCCTAGCCTCAGGCCCCTTGGCCTTTTCGGGACCTCGGCCCAAGTTCCTATTTAGGATTGTACGGTGTGACATGGGATTAGGTCCTCATTCATGTCAGGTAACTCACCATGCCGTACACATCCCCAGATGAGTTACCTTATCCTCTCTTCATCCTCATGACAAGACATTTAACTCTAGACTGGTTGGGACTTCCCGTCCAGGCCCCAGCCTCATGCCCCTAGGCTTTTTCAGGCCCCGACCCAAGTTCCTATTTAGGGTTATACAGTGTTGAATGGGATTATGTCCTCATTCATGTTGGGTTACTCTCCATGACGTACACATACCTGGATGAGGTACCTTATCCTCTATTTGTCCTCACGGTAAGACGATAAACTGTAGACTGGTCGGACCTTCCTGTCCGAGGCCCAGCCTTATGCCCCTTGGCATTTTCAGGCCCCCGAACCAAGTTCTTATTTAGGGTTGTATGGTGTGGTATGGGATTATGTCTTCATTCACATCAGGTTACTCTCCGTGTTGTACACCCCCCTCATTAGGGTATCTTACCCCTATGTGCCTTCAAGAACTACATGTGGCTTGATTCCCATCCTCATGGGATATGTAGGACCACCCGAATGTCTAGACGTTGGGTCCAGCCCCATCTCTCAGAAATCTCCCTTTCACCTTGGCCCATTGGCCTACCCTTTCCCAGGGAGGGGAGTATATGGTATAGTAGGGGATTATGTCCTCATTCACGTCGGGTTTGTAACGACCATTCCACGTACCTCTCCATCCTGGGAGTCCTCTATCTCTGTATTCTATACTCATCCCTTCAAATCGGTGACTCTCAAGTTGATCACCCTCTTCGAACCTCTTCGGCGATTCACTAATGTGCCTAAGGGTACTCTGGTTTAGTACCTGGAATGTCGGACTCTACTCAGACATGCTTTCACCTGTTTCTCAGGCTTCATTTTCCCCTTCATTAGGGCTTCCATCACCTTTCACACACCGAACGGACCCCCAAGTGGCATGGATGATAGGTCTAAGGTCTCTTCTACCATTACGGGCCAACTTCCTTGAGGGTCACTGACAAAAAATAGATACAAATCCCGAATTTCGAATATGGTCAGCGGTCGATGCTCATTTGATTGTCCCCATTTCAGGCTAAAATGATATGGATGCTATGTTTCGAACATGGTCAATAGTCATCCTCCATTGTCACAAAAACCCCATTAAGCCCAAAATTTCGGTTAAAGGATTCAAATCCTTCTCCACCTCATCATGCCCAAGTAGAACTTCAAAACTCTTGGTACTATTCCTCAGTGTGCATCCGCACATTAGGATGAAAAAATCTGCGATAAGGCGATCATTCGGGGCTTCACTAGTTACTCCTTTTCATGTATTTCATGTTTTTCAAATACTTTATCTGTCCTTGTTTCCTACACTGATTTCAACTCAAGTAGGCTTAAAGATTGGGTTAAGGTCCACCTTTACTTGGGATAGTCCTGCTTTTCTATGCTCTGAGTTCTAAGACCTTAAACTAAGATCTTTTCATATTTCCTCTTTGTGATAACTATGTATAGATTGATTACCATCTTCATGGGATATGTGGGAGCACCTGGACGTCTCGTTTTCAGGTCTAGCTCTATTGGGAGCTAGTTTCTCCTTTCCCTTACCCTCTTACCTCTATTTTGGTCTCTTGGCCCGCGGTCTCTTTCATGGAATCGCGTACAGTGTGGTATTTGATTCTTCCCTCGTTCGCGTCGGGTATGTTTTATTGCACCGTGAACATTCCCTCTTTAGTCTCGTCTCTACTAAGTCCATGACTCATGAAGTAAAAATGCACGCCTGGTCCCGCCACATGACCCTAAACTGTGACATTATATTCCTGGCTGCACGATCAAAAAAAAACACTGCATCATGATGTCCTCACTCAAGGAGACACCATTTTTGGTATCAGTCACATTCCATACCATTTGTCAACACCTTCATATGGATTGATTCTTGTGGCGATGCCAGGACTTTCTATCCTAGGGCTTTCGGTTCACAAAAAAAACCATTCACCTTAAAGGAAAAATAAGATACATCAAATACCACATCTTTCAGTGAGAGGGTCATACACTCAATCCCCTTTCATCCCTGAAATTGGTACCTTATCGTGCCACCCCTTAGAACTACGTATAGCTTGATTCTCATTCTCATGAGATACATAGGAACGCCCGAGCACTTCCACCACGGGCCCAGCTTAACTCTCATTTCTAGTCTTTCAACCTAAAACTTTCCCAGGGAACATGTGGTAATCTGGACTCTGGGTCCTCATTCACATTGGGTTTAATAATCACTTACCATGTGTCCCCTATAATCCTTACTGATCCATGTTTTTAGCTCTATGACCGTAAACTAAGACCACTCTGTGTCCTTTCTGCAAGACGTTAAACTGCACGACATCTTCTAGAACTACGCATGACTTGATTCCCATCCTCATGGGATACATAAAGACACCCAAGCATTTCGCCTTGGGTCCAGCCCCACGAATCATAAATCCTATTCCTCCTTAGTTCTGGCCCCCTGGCCTGACCCCTTGTAGGGAATCATATAGCTATAGCTTTTCCCTGAACAAGTTCGGGATGACCCACGATGACATTGGGAAGCGACAGATCCCTCACCAAAGAGGTCTTGTCTAAAAGAAGGAATGATCGATCAGACTGATGTGCCTATATAATGATCTTCCACCATGGTTGTGTAATTTCAAGAGTGTTGAATTCTATTCGAACAAACCATTTCTCCACATTCCACGCTTTGCATTCCCCTTATTCGGACCCTCGTCCTATTTCATGTCTAAGGTAACCCCCTAACAGTATGGATTTTCAGCCTATGGCCCACCTATTATCCCGGGACAATGTTCTAGAAGGGTAATGGATGACATTTGGATTCAGGCCCCGTGTTTCGAACATGGTCCATGGTCAGCTCTCATTTTCTATCCTCATTCCAGGATAACACAATAAGGATACTGTGTTTCGAATGAGGTCAATAGTTATTACTCATTGTAATGCCACCCCCACAGTGTTCCGAATCCTAGGAATCGTGATTCACACCTTCCATTCCCATCTGTTCAGATTGATTCCAACACCCTTGGAATCTTCCCATTCATGCACAAAAGCACACTAGGAAAATAGTAATTTGGCTGTTTCGAGAGATTTATTCTCCAGTAAGGTCTCTCCCATTTCATCCCATAAATTCAGGCCGGTTATTCAAACCCCAGATACCCTAAGCTTGGTTGATGATCCCAAGATCAGGAGAAGTAATAGTACGAACATCCCTTGTTTCTCACATTGGGTGTGACCCGCGTGAGCTTAGGAATGGATTTCTATTTATCCCAGTATTGTGGTTGAATTCATTTAAACAAATGGATAAGTAAATAAATTTATCCATACATGCAGTTCAAAACAAGAAGCAGTAAAGAGAAATGAGTTTATGAGTTCGGCCAAAACAGGTCCCTTAAAGGTTAGCTTATTGGGTGGACCATTCCAGCACCGCTGCCTTTTGGCTGGTGGCCTCTAGGATTGTTTTCCTCCCCTTGAGGACTCTCTCTTCATCAGCGGCCGTAGAGCGCCGTCCGCTGACTCTAGCCTGTGCTTGCACGTATTTAGTTTGAAGTGCGGATTTTTGATGACCCGACTCCACTAGTTACTCTTGGGAATCTGCCAGCTGGGCCATCAACTGCTCCATAAGCTCAGAATAGTTTGCGATGAATATCTCATTTGATTTCACGTTTTTTTCAAGGTGTTGGGCCTCTTGTTCTGCATGTATGAACGCTTGGGTACTCCCTGACTCCTCCCAACACCAGGAAACTTCGGAGCATCAGCTGCTCTCGCGCATCTTCTCGGCCATGTATTCATGGACCATCGAATGAAGGTGATGATCATCCACCCCTCCAGAATAGAGAAAGTGCAGTCAGGTTTGGAGTGATCTCATCCATTTCAGCCATTCTGTATGGGGCTGACCGAGAATGTTCTTGATGCACTTCCACCCTTTGCACTGTGTCATTAGGCTCTCCTCGGCGGCCTCCGAGTCTGAATCATCAATCTATAAGGGGTCTGCGGGTCGATAGTTAGGGAAATCAGCCAACAGACCAGCAGTAAGCTCTTCTTCGGTCGCCCCTCCCAAGGTGTTGGTCTCTTCAATGCCTGGGCAACCATCCCCTCTCACCTCAGTCTCGGTAGCTCCATCACCAACTTCTAGCCCTACCCCAACTTGAGTACCACTGATGTCCACCACTCTTTGCTCACTGAGTGCTGAGGTCAACTCAGTTTGAGAAGTATTCCCCAAATGGGATGACACATTTACAGTTGAATTAATCGTGGATGACCCGGGTCCAGCTGCCCAACGAGCCTCCAAGGCTGTGATTACTACACAAACAAGGAACAACCTAATAAATTGATACCTCTAACGGTGATTAACCGATGTTGAATTAATGAACTTATAGGAGCCCAAAGCATCGACCTCAAGTGTTCTAGCTGCTAGAGGAGCTGCCATTACGGGGGATCCCTCAGTGCTCGTTTGTTCAATAATGGGTGTCAGTTCCCCACCTTGTTCTACTGGAACCTCCTCCCCTTCGAATGAAGACCCTTGGTCGATGCCCATATTCTCCTGAATAGGACATGGAGATCTAATTGAGGGATAAAAAACAGAATCTTGTGAAATGATGGATAAGGAGTGAGACGTACCTCAAGTAGCTCTGTTATTTCCACATCAGAGCCAACATCTCGCCACTCTCCTGGATACTCCCTTGGTGGGACGCCCCCTGAGACTCTCCACATTTAGGATCCTCTTCTACTTCACCCCCTAATTCACATTATTTTTCTTCCTCTTTTTCCTCAACACCTTTTGGATCATCATTTTTGGCATCATACTCTGACGACATGTTTTTTGGATCATGCTCTCGGCCGATAATTACTTTCACCAAGAATGGTGGCTCCACACACCGACCCTGTTGACGTGCATACACATCCATGGCCTTCAGGTATGCATGCCAATGATGAAAGTTCACCCTATCAACAACCCAAATGAGTCCGACCTCCGGGAGTTGGATTTCATCTCGCACTATCTTTTTCCAAAGAGCTTTCGTACTCATCGACTGTCGTAGGGTCATTCAGGCGGACCACAGAGCCAGGAAAATTGCGTCACTAGAAAGTTGAATCAGATACCTTATCTGCTTCTCAGGAAGTTCCTTGGCCAATACATGAGCCCCTCTCCCCCTAGGCGATGAGGGCCTGACCACGCCATGCGACGTCCCCTCTACTAAAGTCCTAGCCTATGCGGGACCAGTTTCCTGATGTGCTTCCGATCTTCCCCCCTCAACAACACCCTGCCTGCTCTCTCGCCACCCAGGTTCTACATTGGCTACCTTGAGTTGTCGGACTCACTTCCACAAAAGTCCCTTGAGGTATGCTATATCCCAATGTTCGGCATATTCTGTTGAGAGGCCAGCATCAACTCCGATGGGGGGAAAGGTAATGACATTTCCAGAGCCCTAGGCTATGAACATCAGCCACATTTGGAGAAGAACGTAGGGGTTCCTCTTTTCTCGAACATCTATGTAAACCATATTTGGCATCTGCTAAAGGCATCCAAACTACCTGAAAAACCTGGACAACACGTAGCACTCGCAAAAGATCTTCCCATCAATCTAGGCCATGAGCACCCCACCTCTGATGCTCTGGAAGTATTCCCTCTACTCCAATGAGCCTTTCCCGTTATCTATCATATGGCCTGTCGGGGTGGGGAATGGGATGAAATTGAAGTTGGCGTGATTGCCGATTCTGATCCTTACTCCCTCCTCATTGAGCGTCAACAGCATGACCCCGGCGATGTTCAGCATGGAAGGTCGTAGACCATCACCTAGAGGATAAATGGTATTTGAGAAGGTATACCTACCACAATTGGCCGCGACCTAGCCATAAATGATTTGGAAGGGGCCAAAGATCCTCCTCAGTGACCCTCCTCTCAAAATGCGTCCCAAAATGGCATACAAATGAGCCAATAGGGGGACTCCCAGATTGAATCTTTGATTGACATCCATGATTCCGACCATCACCAGGGTCGTTGGGTGAAATCCCATCCTTGAATCCCTCACCAGAAAGATCCACCCACTTAGAAATGTGGCAAGGAACCCGACATATCAGACGTTTGGGTCCTGGCTCTCATTTATGCTAAAGCCCCATGACTAATAGTCCCCAACCTCTAGGATCCTCCAGTACGGCCTGCTCTTTCTCCTATGTACCACGGTTAGACACCGTATCCCTCGCCCCAGGCATTTTGACGTCCGGATCTCTTTATAGGAATAAGCTGAACCATTTCTAGTAAGCAATGTCCTTTAGAAAATCCTTGACCCCCGGCCTCTCCTTAGCCAGCTCCAGCAGGTGCCATGTCAGCATAGGATTTCTTGATTCATCACCCCAGGTGTTCCTCATCGGAAGGAATTCATCATACTGATTCCCATCCATAGGGATACCCCCGATGAAATGGATGTCCCACAGGCTGATGTCGACTTCCCCGTGATGAAGGTTGAAGGTATTGGTGTCGGGAGACCATCTAGTAAATAGCTCTGGCCTGAGCTTAGGCTGGCGATAGAATTGAATCTGTGACGTCCAAACCGCCTTGAACAAACCGATGTGCCGCAGTTCATCCCCAAACTGGTCGCATGTCTGGCGAACCCAATATACCCAGGCCCATTCACTAGTGAAATTTCCTCCCGACCACAGATCCCAATCTTGCAGCCAAACTTTGGTCTCATCATTAACACTCTAACGAAAGGTGCCTGAGTAAAGTGATGGAGAACTCTCAGTGACAGGGTCACTCCCCAAGATGGTCCTGGTCCTAGGATTCAGGACGTAAACGTCTAGGTGTCTTTTTTCTCTAGAAGAATGGCCGTTGTAGGTGATGTTATACTAGGGTTGGTCATCCTCATGGGTAACCCATGACCACGGTGTGTCGACCTCAAACCTTGGAACATGTACCTCCTCCAAGAATCTGAAGTCCCAGATCAGTAGATTGGAATAAAGTGCATACTCCTTCTACACTGGGGTCAACATGTTGAAGAGAGTATGGTTGTTGGATATGATCCTTCGGGTGCCATAAACCTCAATGTTGGCGACCATTTTAGCCCTTCAAGTAGCAGATGCGGCTTCCATCTAACCATCAGCCCGATTGGCGACCATCTCCTTCTGGAAAGATTTTAATGAGTCGTCATGAAAAATCAAGAGTTGGTACAAAAAAATCAGGAGTCGGCGTGAAAAATTAGCGACCAACACGAAAAATCAGGACTTGCGTGAAAAATTTCTGGTTGGCGCAAAAACAAACGACAAATCACGGTGAATTACGCGCAACCGAAGTGTTTTTTTTCATGCAGGTGGAGGAATTTTTTTTTGCGCATGAGAGTTTTGGACTTTCCACGAGAGAAAATCCATATGGAATGGGGGACCCATGGGGCCTTTTATAGGCACGATGAGTGGTTTCCATGTGCGCGTGAAAAAAGAGGATTGTGCGCTCCAGGCGGTTTTTCGCGCCGCTCTGATTTTAAGCATGCGACGACCCCAGGGAGTCCTGTATCTCGGCATTTCCCTTGGAATCTGACCATTGAGGCCCCTTGTTGATACGATTCCGAGGGAGCACATATATAGACGCCGAAAAATGCTCCAGGGCTGGGGAAGGTTCGGGCGTGACAAAGCGAAGCCATATTTGGAACCGGCGATCCATTCCAGGGGTCCTAGAGGGGTGGCACGAAAAAAAATACGGAGTCGCGCGAAAAAAATATGTCCTGCGTGAAAAACTCCGTCATTTGCGAAAGTTTTCAATGCGGGCCTGAAACTATTTCACGACACCGCTCCGCGCGGTTGATCTCCGTGCTGCCGGCATCGGGGAGAGAAATATTTCACGCTGAAGTGTTTTTCATGTGGGCCCATTATCCCAAGCACCTATAAATAGAAGGCATCCCAATCAACTTCATCCCGAAGAATCTGAACCGTCTCCCCAGCGTAAAATTCCTCTCCCTTGTGTGCCAAAAGATGGATCTCAGGTACTAAATATTTCGTGCTAGGTCACCCGGGGGTACGCCTTTGCGCGCGTCTACTTAGGCTTGATCCTATTCCAAATCCCCTTAACCCCCTTCTGCTACGCACAATTATTTCCGATTGTTCGCAATTAGGGCTTCGACACGCAATTCCTTTTGCATGTCGGCCCGCTCTTTTTCGCACCCAGTGCCCAATTGCACGCCGACCCAGACTTTTTCACACGTGCAATTATTTTTGTGCACTGTCCCGGCCCCTCTTTCACGTAACGGTCCCTTTTGCTCACAAGCCTCCCGCCTTGTGCGATTGTCATGTCCCTCTTATGGGCATCATTTTCGGGCGCCTCCCGCGCCCACAGCACCTTCGTCATATAATCATTTTTCATGAAACCTCCTATGTTTTCACAAAGTAACTTCAAAGTCCCATGGACAATACCGCTTGTTGTGTTTATTCACCTTGTGCTTCTTCGCATAGGCACACTAACGACTATTGCTTCTCCAAATAGTGACGCTAATATGGACCCCCAATGGTTCGCTCCATGAAACCCCCTATCCCTGGCGTTTCCTGTCCCTTCTCTTCACCAAGGTGCAAAGGGTACCAGTTATGTATGTCCTAGGGGTGTGGAGTGAACCCACCTCGTCCGAGATAAAATATGTTAAAATACAAAGCACCTTCGTCCTTAGCACATGACGTTAAACTGTGACCTCGTCATGTGCATCATGCGCGAGGCGCCTCCAACTCAGACATTATTTACACCCGCTCATCTCAACGAGAGTTAAATCTTCCTCACATGGAATACGATCCTCTTGGTTGAGGTGGTGCCTATTCACGGGGAAGGGAAACCACCATGGTGTAAGCCCCCGATCCTTTTTTTTACGAGCAGTAGCATCCTTGATCCTCTATTCTTCTTCTGGGCCAAAGGCCAGCAAAGGGCAGGGTGGGGAAGGGTGCTTCTCCTCCTCTCTTCCGGGCCAAATCCCCCTCCTATTAGGATTTGTCCCCAAGGGCCTCCACCCTGGAGTAAGTCCCAATCACCTTCTCCTCGGCCTGCGAACCACGCGTAAGCCCCTGTTTCCTCTTTGGGTCGCTAACCAAGCATAAGCCCCATTCTTCTTCCCGTGTATGCACCTTTCGTGACGTGATCATCAGGTCTCTATTGCCTCTTGTTTCTCACACCTATCATGACTTACTTGGGCTTAGAGAAAGCATTGATGATGACATCCTCTCCGGGGCTGCCTCAGAGCGTAACCTCCAAAGAACCATTCGCAAACTTTGTGGTCATTGATATTTGCTAAGGCAAGGTACTTAGGAAGCCTCCACAAGGGTCAAACCCAACACCTGGTCATTCCGACCATCTTCACGTCGGTTCACCAACTCCCTAGACCTCCTAGAGTGTAATCCCCACACCCATCCCAAACTACGAGGTCTTTGATCCTTGCCAAGGAAAGTATGTAGGAAGCCTCCATGAGGTTTAAGCCCATCCACCATTAGTCCCGAAGACCTAAACATCGATGCACCAATGCCCCATGCTAAACTATGTGGTCTTTGATACTTGCTAAGGAAAGGTATGTAGGAAGCCTCCATGAGGTTCAAGCCCAACACCTGGTCATTCCGACCATCTTCACGTCGGCACACCAACACCCTGGGTAGCCTAGAGTGTAAGCCCCGCACATCAAAATGAACTACGATGTCTTTGATCTTTTCTAAGGAATGGTACATAGGAAGCCTCCCTAATGTTCAAGCCCAACACATGGTTTCTCTGACGCCCTTCACGTCGGTTAGCCCAAACCATCCCGAACTACGTGGACATTGATCCTTGCCAAGGCAAGGTACATAGGAAGCCTCCAAAATGTTCAAGCCCAACACCAATTGGTTCCGACCATTCGGTTCCATTCCCCATCCTGAACTATGTGGTCTTTGATCCATGCTAAGGTAAGGTACGTAGGAAGCCTCCTTGAGGTTCAAGCCCAACATCCAGAAGTTCCCACCTACTTAACATCGGTCCACCTCCCATCCTGAATTATGTTAAACTATGGACACCATCCAAAAGTAAGCCATTGTGACCCCGTTCAGTGGAAAGCCACCATCAGACGAACTACGTGGACTTTGATTCCCTACCATGGGGATACGTAGTAAGCCTCTTTGAGGCTCAAGCCTAAAACCATCGTTATCCTCATGGCAGTTCCATCCCATTTTCCATCCACTTCATTCAATCACATCACCAGCAATCTTTATTCTTACCCAGGCCGCCACATCCCGGTAGGATCATTCCACATCATACACCATTCCCCACAATAGTAATCGAGAAGTCAACCACGCATTGTCCCCAGCATTGATGTTCCCTCTAGGGGGTTTCACCCATCTGATCCACTCCAGTCAGTGTTATGATCAGCTCAATCTATCTCCACTGGACATTAAATATGCGACATACCCTGTGTTAATCATGGGAAGGTGAGGAAAACCTCAGATACGTGCCCATGGCATATGATTTCCCGCATCCGTTGTGGGATTCCTTGGGCTTCTGCACCCTTGAGAAGCCCTATAATAAGGGACAGAAGATTAACAAACCAATCCCCCAATGTCCAGACAAGCTAGTGATTCCCAATGTGACTACTCCCCTAACTGAAGGTTGCTACCCTGACCAGACCCCTTGGAAAGTCATGATAGAAGCAGTGTAATTAACTGGCATCCATGAAGACATGACGCCAAGAAGAGTTTCACGAACAACGTCTTAAATCTATGAGCGAGACCCGGAATAGTTAATGAGTTCCGAGGAGGAATCCACAGAAGGAAGAACTGACATCCCATCATCCCGTTTCGATCAACGATCAGACATCCCTGAATAAGGAGTGGATACCGCCCACCTTTGGAAAGCGGGAATGCGGGTAAAAAACTGCGCGTCCTCCACAGAAGGATGCGTGCGCCCTGGAGAAAGTGTCTGAAACACCTACCTCTCAAGATCCAACAATACTAATCCATATACCTTAATACCCCCAAATAAAAAAGGTCACTCTGAAAATACAGGCCCTTTAAGAGACAACCTCTCTCGGATACCATTTTGTCACGAACCAACCCTGGTTGACCCTGAACTAGTCAATCAAGACGATCTACGGTAAGACCCAAGAGGAGTTCCTGATCATCTAAGGAAATAGATAAGCACCAGGGAATCGATAAAGTTATTTTGGGAATGATTTCTCCCAATATGAACAAATAAAAGTAGTGGAAATAGTAAAGATCAGCTCAAAATAATAAAAAAAACGAAAAAAACGACTAAACAAGAACTGAAGAAAATAAACATAACCAAACAGAATAACCACTATCTCTGTGTGACGTCACGGGTAACTCTCCAACTCAAAGATCGAACGTCTCCTAAGGTGAACACACCCAAGCTGGAACCTGCCCAAGGACTAAAATAATAGAAAAGAACAATAGGCGTGAGTATTAAAACTCAGTAGTCTAGCCCAATATTCTATTTACCAATGCACTACCATTAAAATTAAAGAAACATCAATTCTAAGTTTGAAAAAAAATATATTAAAGTATGAATTTATATAGTTTTTACTTAAAATCAAAGTACAATCCATTTCCCTTAATCATTTTCAAAACCAGATTCTAACCTTAAGCGTTACCATGCAATTTCAAGGGGAAAGTTATGATTCCATCTAAAACAGGCACTAAAGAGTTTGAAACACACTTTCCTTTGAAAAACATTTTCATAGGAGTTAAGAAACCAAAACATCACTTTCCATGAAAGACACCACAAAAGAGTACCAAGGAAGTCATGTAGTAAGAGAAATGTAGATAGGTATACAAGTATCTCAACAATGGTTCAAACAGCTACAAGCCACAAGACATAGGAGGACCCAAGAGATCAAGAATAATCCAGAGGACACTAATACCTACGACCCCATCTGTAGTAGAATTCCATATATGATGAAATATAATTCTCTATATGCTCATCCACACGTTCTTAGGGAAGGGTGAGGGAAAATCTCATAGCAATGAACCCAAACATATCCGCCTACTATGGTCCACTGATCTGTACCGTGACCTACAAATGCAACACTCATCTCAAAAAATTCTCTCAATATGTCAGTTTCCTATGTTGGATGTATTAAAGGGGGTGAGCCAATGTGTGCTAGATGATCATAAAATTACAATGTATATAATAATAATAATTTCACAACAGGCCTCACCCCAAGTATCCCCTCGGGCCGATTTCATGACTTAAAAAATAAACAGATCATAAAGGGTTCAAACCGAGGAACCCATATAATGGAACACAGGGATTCCACAAAAAGTAATTCCCAACCATTCCATGTTAACAAGGCTTGAGAAACATCCCACAAGGGTTTTTATAATAATCACTTTTCATTATTTTCACTGTAACATCCCAGGTAAATAAAGAATAAAGAATTTTCATATTTATTAATATTTAAAAATTAAATATTAATTTTATTTTAAAGGGGTTGCTATGTTCGATAGCGTACCCGATACACAACGATGAGTTTCTTTGAAACTTACGTAGCACACTAGTAATAAAATAATATTATTTTAAATGTTAGTTAACAAGTAGTCGTTGTACTGGCGGGAATGGATAGAAATAACTAAAATATGATTAGATATGTTTTTAAATGTTTATACATTTACCCAATAAAAGATAAAAGCTTAAAATACAGAAAGAGTTCAATTTTACGGGTATATATACTCTAATTTTCACTAAAGGTTCACTTATCACCTTTTAATGGTGAACCGTCATTAAATATAGTTTTGATCGATCTTATAAATTCTATTGGACCAAATATAACTCTTCTTTAGAATCGGGACATCAAAATTTACTTTGTGTAAAGTTTTGGTACCTTTCTGATAAAGTTCATTTTTTTTATGAATAGTGTAAAATGTTGTATTTTAATTCAAAAACTCTTTTTAATCTAAATTATTTATATGATTAGATTATTATTTTAATTGGTTTTAAAGTGAAATTAGAAAATATTTTTACCAGTTAATCCAATGGTGTTCATTGGAATCAATTTCACTTTGAAATTAGACTTAAACTGGTGTCAATCTTTTGATACTTATTGTTTTGTAAAAACACGCTATTTGCTCTGGCAGCGGGAATTAATTATTAAATTAATTAATGTGACTTATATGATTTGAATTTTGTAAAATAGACTTCATTTTTGAATTCGGAATATCAAATATAGCTTAGGGTGAATTTTTGGTAATTTTCTGAAAAACTTCAATTTTTGATGAATAGTGAAACCACTAAGTGGTAATCAAGCAAACTGATTTTTCAGTTAAATGACAGTTTACCACTAATGTGTATTGAATTTTGAAAATCCGACATACATGGTTGTCATTAAGAAGTAAAATGTGGTTCAATGAGATTATAATAATTTTTTGGTGAATAGTAACTTATTAAGTTCTTAATCACGATTAGTGGTAATTAGGGTAGTTTAAGGTATAAATAATACTTTAATAAAATGAAATGACCTAGACACATGTCCCAACCTTATTGGTTGTGTCATGGCCGACCAAGACAAGCCATGGCTCAATTTGGGGACCCCATGGATCCACTTTTGTTGGGAAATGACATAAATTACTTTTTATTTAATGTTAAAGTGAAAATGACACAAACATAATATGTTTTGCGAGAACAATTTTTAAGTGGGGTTATACAAGTCCAAATTTGGATTATAAATAGTCATTGGAAAGCTAAAAATATTTCCTATATCATAGTATTTTGTTTATAATTTTTAGACATTAAATAAATTAAATTATTTATGACATAATAATGATGCAGCGATGACATCATTATTTGACGATTTAAATAAAATGGAAAGATAATATAATATCTATGAACTACACATGGCCAAAACCAATTGGATGAGTGGATTCCGAACCCTTATCACCTTATCCAAGAATTCTATCAATGTGGGACCTTTTGAAACCGAAACACATTTTCAAATAATGTAATATTTCTTTACTTTCCAAAAGTGCCCCTCCTCTCCTCTTATAAAAGGCCCCCACCTCTACCTCATTTCACACACTCTTCAAGCCTTTGGCTCGGCCAACCCCTGCCCATTTACTCTCTCCACATCCCTCTCCTCATCCTAGAGGATTCCCTTTGGGCAGAATCCTTTCAAAGGAAGCCTTTAGGCTCAAATCAAAAGGAGTTACACTTTTTAAGGTAATTCATTCTCTAATGTTCATTTGTTTTATTTTGCTTCTCCAACCCCCTAAACTCTTTTTATTTACTTCTTTTGTAAAAACACAAGTATCTACAATATACTATGATGTTGTTATAAGATTTATTTGAGCTACACTCTCACACAACTACATCAAATGGTTAAAGAACATACGGTTTCCGTGGATGGCGAAATTCTGCCTCCCGAAACGATGATTGTTCAACACTCATTTAACACCTTCAAAGGTGGCCATTATGATGTCACTATTTTCATATATGATATATAATATGTTTATGTTTTCCTTAAGCTTCTGTTTTTTTTTCATTTTGGGCATACCTTTATGGTTTCCATTATGGGTAAAACACGATATCTTCATTTTAGGAAGTGCGGACTACCGCCCCCTAAAAGTGATTTGATTCGTTAATACCATATGTGGGATGTGTAAAGGATAAAGTTAATGATATTATATATTTTATTATACTGGAATTATAATATAATATTATATCATTATGATTCCATTTCAGAAAATATGAAATAGAAATGGAAGTAGCGTTCATGCGTACGTACGGCTTACCGTCTCCATGAACGGTGCATTTCATTTCTTACCTCTAAATTATGTAATATTATAAATACATGTATGTACTGGATATATATGACATATATGATATCTACATCATGAATACCATTCTGGATATAATGAACCTTTGACCAAATTAACAACATGTAAGTGTAAGAAGTCTATTTTTGACTTAAGAACCAAATACCGACAAAATGAACATTATTAACTTAACTGATTACATGATGTTCATAACATGGTATAAAAAGAATAATGAACTTGAAAAATATTCATAAGCAAGTAGAGATTAACTCAAGTTTATTATTCAGGAGATTAAAGAACGGTCGGGTCAAGTCGGATACGAGGTATGGGACTTCGTCTCAATCTCCTTTCGTTGAGGCATATTTTATTTTATACACAACTTTCTTTTATACGGTGTATAAATCCCTTTGACTTTTACGTTTATTCAAAAGGAATCTTTTTTATACGAAGCGTTTACTAAACGACAAAAGGGAATGTTTTTTTCGTACTTATGCGGCGACAACGACTTCTCCACCGTCGTGACCGTTATTTGAGTTTCGGCTTCCTCTACAAGCCATACCTTCTTTTTAAAAGAAAAATAAATACCATGTTTTACTTTTCTTTTATTTTGGTGTTGAAAATGGTTTTCATAATGTTTTTATAACAATTTGTTTTATTGATATCTCATGATTGAAACGTGGAAATTTTATGTTTCCTTTATGCATGTTTATGTGATATGATTATGTTATGGTTCTTGGGCATTATTATGAAGACGGGTAGTTCCGTGATAAACTAAGGGTGGGTGAGCCCGTTATAGCTCTCCAATGCATTGGGTAACGTGAAGGAGTGAAACGTTAAGGTTTCTCCGAAGAGATTTTAGGGAATATACTGTGATGGGTATTCCAAACGTAACCAAGAGGGTTACTCCCTACGTAAGAATGTTATGAATGCCTCAAGTTACCTTTATGTCTTATGATTTCTATGATTTATTCATGATTTTATGAGGTATGTTAAAGTGCCTATGTTTTATGGGTAAAGTATGATTTCATTCTTATGTATATATGAACTCATGTTTCCTTTCCATGTTTTTTTTATAACCCATGCTGAGTTTTTATGCTCATCCCAAGTTTTTGAAATGTTTTTCACAGGTCAAGGGAAAGGTACATGATAAGATTATAGAGTCAAGGATGTGTCAAGAAATAATCCATGTTTTATTTTAGATGTGTTTCCATTGATGGGAATGAAGAACACTATCTTTATGTAACCACTTTGTTTATATGTGGAATGTAATGCAAGTTTTATGATCTAATTCTCTAAAACTCTAAACCCGAAAAGATCCTCAATGTGTAATCTTGTAATAACTCAAGATTATTTAAGGTTTAAGGCTGGGGCCTTATAGTTGGTATCAGAGGTCGGTTTAGATAACTTTAGGAGTTAGAATTATATTAAATGATTATCCAAATTTTTTTTTTGAAATGATATAGCATTTAAAGATTACCATGTTACTTCATCTAAGACATGTTTGTTCAGAATGGTTTTCCGCAGAGGAAACAGGGAAGAAGTGCTAGGAAGGCATACAAAAGGAAATAACCTTCCGAATCAGCATCCAGAAATGGTTGGAATTGGAACTGAACAGTTTGTTGCAGTAATGGCGCAGTTGACTCAAGCGATAAATGGCGGTGGTATCCATGCACGAGATCAGCCAGATGAACCGCAGAGGAACATGTCAGTGGTGGAACATTTCATGAGGCAACATCCCCCATCATTCAGAGGATCATCTGACCCTGTGCTAGCTGAAGGGTGGATTAAAGCACTGAAGAAGATTTTTGATGTCATGGGGTGTTCAGACAATCAAAAGGTTAGTCTTGCTATTTACCGTTTGGAAGGTGAAGCAGATCAGTGGTGGTCTATGGTTAAAAATATTAGGGATGCCGATGAGATTGATGCTCTTGACTGGGATGAATTCAAAGGTATGTTTCTTGAGAAGTATTTTCCTAAGGCTGTTCGACGTAGGATGGAAAAGCAATTCTTGGAATTGAGGCAAGAGGAAGACTCAGTGGCTGCCTATGAAGAAATGTTCACTCGATTGGCAAGGTATGCTCCAAATTTTATCTGGGACCTTGATAGTAAAATAAATCGTTTTTACTCAGGATTAAAGCCAAAATATTGAAGGGCATTAGCTTCTCGTGAGCTTAAAAGTTATGAAAAGCTTGTTCGATGTGCTGAGAAGGTGGAAATGGAGTTTGCCGATGACCAAGTGTTCTATAACAACCATCAGAAGAAGAGACCGAGGTGGCAGGAGAAAGGTAAGAATTCTTCAAAAAAGTCTGATGGTAAGAGAACTAAGTTTCCAGTTTGTGATAAATGTGGCAAAAGGCATGCTGGGGAATGTCTTCTGAATTCTGGGAAGTGCTACCGATGTGGTAAGATGGGACATAAGGCTCGTGAATGCACTGAAAAGGATCAAGGTGAAGGTAAGAACAAATTTGATTTACAGTTAGTGAAATGTTATAAGTGCAATGAGATGGGTCACTATGCAAACGAGTGTCCGACAAGGAGCTTGAGTGATGGGAAGCAGTTAGACTACAAGCAGAAAGGGGTGGTGAAATCCTTTGCAACTACTTTAGCAGATGTCGGGCCATCAAATGAAGTTGTATCAGGTACTTTTTTTGTCTTTTCAGATTATGCCAGTGTGTTGTTTGATTCGGGGTCTACACATTCTTTCATCTCTGAAACCTTTTCTAGTAAAATGGGAATACCATCTCAAGAAATGACTCCTGAACTTTTGGTAAAAACACCTGGGGGAAGTGTCGAGGCAAAAAGAAATTATAAGAATCTTCCTATCCTTATCTGTGGAAAGAACCTACTTGCAAACCTTATTGTTCTACCTCTAGTAGAGTTTGATGTTATCCTGAGTATGGATTGGCTCTCTATTTACCATGCTAATATTGACTGTAGAGCTAAAGAAGTTTCTTTTCAGAAAGACTTTCAGTTTGTTTACAAGAATGAACCCTTACTTTTGATAACATATCAAGAGGCCGAGAAACTTGTAAAAGATGGAAATGAATGTTACCTTGCACACGTCGTTGAAAATAAAGGAACTGTTCAGATTAATGATGTGCCAGTGGTAAATGAGTATCCTGATGTTTTTCCTGATGAGTTGCCTGGAATAATACCAGATCGGGAAGTTGAGTTTACTGTTGACTTAGTTCCTGATGCTAAGCCAATTTCAAAACCCCCTTATCGAATGGCACAAATTGAACTTTTAGAGTTGAAGGAGCAATTGCAAGATTTATTAGAGAAAGGTTTCATTAGACCTAGCACATCACCATGGGGTGCTCCTGTTTTATTTGTTAAAAAGAAAGATGGTTCTATGAGACTTTGCATTGATTATAGAGCCTTGAATAATATCACTGTTAAGAACAAATATCCTTTGCCTCATATCGATGATTTGTTTGATCAGCTCCAGGGAGCTCAGTTTTTTTCAAAGATTGACTTGAGATCGGGGTACCATCAGCTGAAGGTAAAGGAGGCAGATATTCCGAAGACCGCGTTCCGTACGAGATATGGCCATTATGAATTTGTAGTAATGCCTTTTGGGCTAACCAATGCACCTGCTGTATTCATGGACCTTATGAATAAAATTTTCCATGAGTTCTTGGATAAGTTTGTGTTTGTGTTTTGAGGTTTGTGAAGAGGTTATGTGTGCCTTGTGATTCACAGTTGAAGAATGAGTTGTTTTTTCATCCTGGCAGTGCTAAGATGTACAGAGATCTGCGGGAGTATTACTGGTGGGATGAAATGAAAAGAGATATTGCTGATTTTACTGTGAAGTGTTTGACTTGTCAGTAGGTTAAAGCAGAGCGGCAGTTACCGAAAGGGATGCTTCAGCCTTTACCAGTGCCAGAGTGGAAATGGGAGAATATATCCATGGACTTTGTTGTGGGATTACCGAAGACATCTCGAGGTAATAATGCAATCTGGGTTATTGTTGATCGCTTGACCAAATCTGCTCATTTCCTTGCTATACGAGATATTTTCTCTCTTGATCAACTTTCCCGTTTGTATCTTAAAGAGATAGTCAGGTTACATGGAGTTCCTCTCTCCATTGTATCGGATCGTGATCCCAGGTTTACTTCTAACTTTTGGAAAGGCCTTCAGAAGTCGTTGGGTACTGAATTAAATTTTAGTACAGCTTTTCATCCTCAATCAGATGGGCAGTCAGAACGAACAATTCAGACATTGGAGGATATGCTACGAGCTTGTTCTATGGATTATCAGGGAAGTTGGTACCAACATCTTTCTTTGGTTGAGTTTTCATATAATAACAGTTTTCATTCCAGTATACAGATGGCACCATTTCAGGCATTATATGGGAAGCGGTGTCGAACTCCAGCTTTCTGGGATGAAGTGGGTGAAAGGATTTTGATGGGACCAGAATTGGTAGAAGAGATGACAGAAAAAGTTCAGCTGATTCAGAAACACATGAGAACAGCTCAGAGCAGGCAGAAGAGTTATGCGGATAACCGGAGGAAGGATCTATCTTTCGAGGTAGGTGATCATGTTTTTCTCAAGGTTTCTCCTTGGAAAAGTGTGATGAGATTTGGTAAGAAAGGAAAGTTGAGTCCAAGGTTCATTGGACCATACGAAATTCTGGAAAGAGTTGGATCAGTTGCATACCGAGTGGCTTTACCTCCGAGTTTATCTCAGGTACACAATGTTTTTCACGTTTCGATGTTGAGAAAGTATATGCCAGATCCATCTCATGTTTTGAGTCCAGAGGTAGTTCAGCTGGAAGAGAACCTATCTTATGAGGAACAACCGGTCCAGATTCTTGACCACAGGGAGCAAGTGTTACGGAATAAGGTGATTAATCAGGTAAAGGTTTTGTGGAAAAACCACATGATTGAAGAGGCAACATGGGAATCTGAAAATGCTATGAGGGATAAATACCCCCACTTATTTTGATAAGTGAATAAAATTGCGAGGACGCAATTCCCAAAAGGGGGGAAGGATGTAACATCCCAGGTAAATAAAGAATAAAGAATTTTCATATTTATTAATATTTACAAATTAAATATTAATTTTATTTTAAAGGGGTTGCTATGTTCGATAGAGTACCTGATACGCAACGATGAGTTTCTTTGAAACTTACGTAGCACACTAGTAATAAAATAATATTATTTTAAATGTTAGTTAACAAGTAGCCGTTGTACTGGAGGGAATGGATAGAAATAACTAAAATATGATTAGATATGTTTTTAAATGTTTATACATTTACCCAATAAAAGATAAAAGCTTAAAATACGGAAAGAGTACAATTTTACGGGTATATATACTCTAATTTTCACTAAAGGTTCACTTATCACCTTTTAATGGTGAACCGTCATTAAATATAGTTTTGATCGATCTTATAAATTCTATTGGACCAAATATAACTCTTCTTTAGAATCGGGACATCAAAATTTACTTTTTGTAAATTTTTGGTACCTTTCTAATAAAGTTCATTTTTTTATGAATAGTGTAAAATGTTGTATTTTAATTCAAAACCTCTTTTTAATATAAATTATTTATATGATTAGATTATTATTTTAATTGGTTTTAAAGTGAAATTAGAAAATATTTTTACCAGTTAATCCAATGGTGTTCATTGGAATCAATTTCACTTTGAAATTAGACTTAAACTGGTGTCAATCTTTTGATACTTATTGTTTTGTAAAAACACGCTATTTGCTCTGGCAGCGAGAATTAATTATTAAATTAATTAATGTGACTTATATGATTTGAATTTTGTAAAATAGACTTCATTTTTGAATTCGGAATATCAAATATAGCTTAGGGTGAATTTTTGGTAATTTTCTGAAAAACTTCAATTTTTGATGAATAGTGAAACCACTAAGTGGTAATCAAGCAAACTGATTTTTCAGTTAAATGACAGTTTACCACTAATGTGTATTGAATTTTGAAAATCCGACATACATGGTTGTCATTAAGAAGTAAAATGTGGTTCAATGAGATTATAATAATTTTTTGGTGAATAGTAACTTATTAAGTTCTTAATCACGATTAGTGGTAATTAGGGTAGTTTAAGGTATAAATAATACTTTAATAAAATGAAATGACCTAGACACATGTCCCAACCTTATTGGTTGTGTCATGGCCGACCAAGACAAGCCATGGGTCAATTTGGGGACCCCATGGATCCACTTTTGTTGGGAAATGACATAAATTACTTTTTATTTAATGTTAAAGTGAAAATGACACAAACATAATATGTTTTGCGAAAACAATTTTTAAGTGGGGTTATACAAGTCCAAATTTGGATTATAAATAGTCATTGGAAAGCTAAAAATATTTCCTATATCATAGTATTTTGTTTATAATTTTTAGACATTAAATAAATTAAATTATTTATGACATAATAATGATGCAGCGATGACATCATTATTTGACGATTTAAATAAAATGGAAAGATAATATAATATCTATGAACTACACATGTCCAAAACCAATTGGATGAGTGGATTCCGAACCCTTATCACCTTATCCACGAATTCTATCAATGTGGGACCTTTTGAAACCGAAACACATTTTCAAATAATGTAATATTTCTTTACTTTCCAAAAGTGCCCCTCCTCTCCTCTTATAAAAGGCCCCCACCTCTACCTCATTTCACACACTCTTCAAGCCTTTGGCTCGGCCAACCCCTGCCCATTTGCTCTCTCCACATCCCTCTCCTCATCCTAGAGGATTCCCTTTGGGCAGAATCCTTTCAAAGGAAGCCTTTAGGCTCAAATCAAAAGGAGTTACACTTTTTAAGGTAATTCATTCTCTAATGTTCATTTGTTTTATTTTGCTTCTCCAACCCCCTAAACTCTTTTTATTTACTTCTTTTGTAACAACAACAGTATCTTCAATATACTAGGATTTTTTTATAAGATTTATTTGAGCTACACTCTCACACAACTACATCAAATGGTTAAAGAACATACGGTTTCCGTGGATAGCGAAATTCTGCCTCCCGAAACGATGATTGTTCAACACTCATTTAACACCTTCAAAGGTGGCCATTATGATGTCACTATTTTCATATATGATATATAATATGTTTATGTTTTCCTTAAGCTTCTGTTTTTTTTTCATTTTGGGCATACCTTTATGGTTTCCATTATGGGTAAAACACGATATCTTCATTTTAGGAAGTGCGGACTACCGCCCCCTAAAAGTGATTTGATTCGTTAATACCATATGTGGGATGTGTAAAGGATAAAGTTAATGATATTATATATGTTATTATACTGGAATTATAATATACTCTTATATCATTATGATTCCATTTCAGAAAATATGAAATAGAAATGGAAGTAGCGTTCATGCGTATGTACGGCTTACCGTCTCCATGAACGGTGCATTTCATTTCTTACCTCTAAATTATGTAATATTATAAATACATGTATGTACTGGATATATATGACATATATGATATCTAAATCATGAATACCATTCTGGATATAATGAACCTTTGACCAAATTAACATGTAAGTGTAAGAAGTCTATTTTTAACTTAAGAACCAAATACCGACAAAATGAACATTATTAACTTAACTGATTACATGATGTTCATAACATGGTATAAAAGGAATAATGAACTTGAAAAAGATTCATAAGCAAGTAGAGATTAACTCAAGTTTATTATTCAGGAGATTAAAGAACGGTCGGGTCAAGTCGGATACGAGGTATGGGACTTCGTCTCAATCTCCTTTCGTTGAGGCATATTTTATTTTATACACAACTTTCTTTTATACGGTGTATAAATCCCTTTTACTTTTACGTTTATTCAAAAGGAATCTTTTTTATACGAAGCGTTTACTAAACGACAAAAGGGAATGTTTTTGTCGTACGTATGCGACGACAACGACTTCTCCGCCGTCGTGACCGTTATTTGAGTTTCGGCTTCCTCTACAAGCCATACCATCTTTTTAAAAGAAAAATAAATACCATGTTTTACTTTTCTTTTATTTTGGTGTTGAAAATGGTTTTCATAATGTTTTTATAACAATTTGTTTTATTGATATCTCATGATTGAAACGTGGAAATTTTATGTTTCCTTTATGCATGTTTATGTGATATGATTATGTTATGCTTCTTGGGCATTATTATGAAGACGGGTGGTTCCGTGATAAACTAAGGGCGGGTGAGCCCGTTATAGCTCTCCAATGCATTGGGTAACGTGAAGGAGTGAAACGTTAAGGTTTCTCCGAAGAGATTTTAGGGAATATACTGTGATGGGTATTCCAAACGTAACCAAGAGGGTTACTCCCTACGTAAGAATGTTATGAATGCCTCAAGTTACCTTTATGTCTTATGATTTCTATGATTTATTCATGATTTTATGAGGTATGTTAAAGTGCCTATGTTTTATGGGTAAAGTATGATTTCATTCTTATGTATATATGAACTCATGTTTCCTTTCCATGTTTTTTTATAACCCATACTGAGTTTTTATGCTCATCCCAAGTTTTTGAAATGTTTTTCACAGGTCAAGGGAAAGGTACATGATAAGATGATAGAGTCAAGGATGTGTCAAGAAATAATCCATGTTTTATTTTAAATGTGTTTCCATTGATGGGAATGAAGAATACTATCTTTATGTAACCACTTTGTTTATATGTGGAATGTAATGCAAGTTTTATGATCTAATTCTCTAAAACTCTAAACCCGAAAAGATCCTCAATGTGTAATCTTGTAATAACTCAAGATTATTTAAGGTTTAAGGCTGGGGCCTTATATTCACACTGGCCAAACAAGCCCTTAAACATTCCATAAAAACCATCTTTTGTCAAAATAAAAACCATCTTTCAAACATTGGTTTCAAGAACACATTTCTCATATAGAACATTTACAAAACTCCCTTAAAATACTTCCATTGCACAAACCTTTATGAAATCCCTTTTGTGCATACATGCCCCCTTTTCAATACAAAACCACTTATCTTAAGATGCCAAATGGGCTACACTTTATCGATGTATGCCCAAACACCTTAAGAACCTCTACCCGCTTCTTTATAAGTCAAAATCAATTTTTACATCCATAAAATGACTCCAAAACATCATTTTATATCCATCACTTTAACAAAAACAAATAAAAAAATTTATATTGCTTTTAACACAGAAAAGTCAACTGGGCACCATTCTGATGTCCAGGCATGCAATGTTTAGAAAACAATTTCATTTGACAATCACAAAGTTAACAAACAAAAATAAGAATTCTAGGAACATATTTAAAATGATAAACCAGGTTTTAAATATAAAAAATCAGGTGTGAAGGAAAAGAAACTGTTAATTAAACAACTACCATGCACAACTATAACTGGACAATACGATTTTCATAAAATATGTCTAGAACAACCAATTTTTCAAACAAAATGAATTAAAAAGATGTTTTATAATAATAATTAACACCTAGAAAAAGGGCGAACAAGAAGTAGGTGAAATTCAAATTACAATGCCAAAAACAATAGAACCCTACATTAAGTGTGTGTTATTTTACAAAAAAGTCAAATATCATAAAACAATATTAGACAAATATTTTCACACGAAATTAATTTAACCCAAAACTTTAGCATTATCATATATTAATCACAGAAGGTGCGAAAAGCATAAAATTGACCATTCTTAAATAAAAAAGGACAAGTGCATGAGAATCCTACCTTGAAACTATGGTGTGACAATAAATCCCCCATGGAATCACCCCACATGTGTTCTAAAATCTGAATCCTACCAATAAAAACCATTTATCAAAAAAGACCTATAATCTAGCAACAGATCAAATAAGAAAGAAATTGAATAAGAATTAAGTGGAAAAATCGTGGTTTACCGACTGGGTGGGGGGGCTATGTGCTCCACGAGGAGGAAGCCACAGGTGTTTCTCCGGAGCAAGGGCCGTGCAAGGGGGAGGCACGTCGGCAAGGGCGGTGGTGGAAAGGTGAGGCACATCAGATGGAGGAGGACTGCGCCAGATATGTGCGCCACTGGTGGTGGTGACTAGCCTTGAGAGGGAGGCGGTGTTGCTATACACCGAGCAGGGGGGGTTGAGGGTCGGCCGGGCCGAGGTCGGGCACCAAGGGGAGGGGGCCTGGTCGTGCGCCATATAGGGTAATAGTGCATAAGGGGAGCCGAATGGGGAGGCTGTGATATTAGATCTGCTACACACATGGAGAGCCGTCCGAGGGACGCTGCTGCGAACAGATGAGGGCGGCTAGGGAACTTTCGCTGCACCAGGTGTGGGAGAAGGAGCAAGGGAGGACCCACCCTTATGGATCCTAAAAAAAATAAATAAATAAAATAAAATAAAATAAAGTCAAAGAGAAACAATTATATTAATAATAGATATTATAATTATAATAACATAATAATAATAATAATAATAATAATAATAATAATAATAATAACAATAAAATAATTCCTAATAACCGTTTTAATTAACACTAATTTTAATTTTAATATTTATAATAACAATAATAATAATTCACTACTACAACACTAATAATTATAATGATAATAATAACATAAAAATAAAATTATTTATAACTCTTATTTCATTTTTAAATAATAGAAACATTAATAACATTTTTAATAGTTATAATTTTAATGACCATTTTGAACAATAATAATACATTTTAATAACAAAATAGATTTAATAATGATAGTAATAACAATAATGCATAACAATAAAATTAACAATTTTAGTTTTCACCTAAAATAAAAATAATAAAATTCTTAATAAGAATATTTATAAGAAAAATAATAAGATTCTAAATAATCATAATAACTTTCATAATGAAAAATAAAAAATATAAATGACACAAAAAAATTTAAAATTTACTCATTTTAATTTTTCAAAGATGGATAGGTTGTGTAGTTGCCTGAGTGAAGCCACACGGGGTTTCCAAAACACGATCCGCCCATTTTCCCAGTGACATCAACCCAAAAAACACAATTTTTAATATAAGTCAAAAATTTCATTTTTGACTGAGCTCAAACCCCCAAAAAAATATTTAAATAAAACAAAATTATTAAATAAACCAAATACGCAAGTAAGGGTGTGACAAAAAGGGTATATAGGACATCTCCCTGATGTTCAATCTTGACCAATGGTAAACCTTGGTTCCCCCTCCTACGAGTGTACCACACTGATCCACCTACAAGGGTGTCTATATCAACGTTCACTGTGTGGCATCTTAACTTTATGGGGCACACCTATTGGGTCCAACTCCAATGGATTTCTGATCAATCCGATGTCAGGGTGTGAGATTTTCCCTTTATGGGACACACCTCCATAGATCTACCTCCATGGGTCATTTATATCCATCCATCCATAAACCTTCTAGGTCGTCCCTCCTGGGCATGTATCTTATCGATTTTCCTCTAGAGGGTGTTCTAGTAAATCACACTCCATATCTTCAAGATATTAGACTCGCGACCTGAAACATAATGCTACCTCATACTCAACATGGAATGCCTGAGTTGAAAGCCTCGGAAGATATGACTTTGGAATCAGATAACCCATGAACAAAATAAGATACTTTAGGTTCCATTCCCAAGATCCCACAATGAGGTACCCTACTATGAGGAAGAATACAGGTGACCAATTTTCAAAGTGTCCATACATGTCAGTGATGCCCAGCAAGACTAATACCTTGACTGAAGGTTGCTTCCCAATCAAGACCTTTTGGAATGTCCAAATAGAAGCATTGTAATTAACCAACATCCACAAAGAGATGACACTGGGAATTTGATCCACAAAAAAACATAACTCTATGAGGTAGACCAAGGCTAAGAAAACATTTTTTAGGAGGAACCCATGGAAGGATGAACTGACACCCCATCATTCAGTTTCAATCAATGAGAATACATCAATGATAAAATTGATGAATGATGCCTACTTTTGGAAAGCACCAAAACTGTGTAATAGGAGGAACCATTGCATGAAGAATAATGTTTTCGAATGTGTGGGTACACCCCAATGAAAGCATCATAAAAATAAATGGGGAACCGGAAGTTAAACTCTTCTCCTATATATGGGGACTAGTAGAATTTGAGATGTCAAAAGATTAGCATGTCACCAGATCCATATACCCAGCACTAGGAACCACTATGCAAATAATGGGCACGACATGGAACTCACGAGAAACTGGGTCTGTAAAATGTTGGGAATTCTAGTATGCTACATAGTCACCATGTATCTCTCTCTCCATTAATGGAAGAGGAGATAACGCTGGGGCATTGGGGATTTATTTCTTTATATCCATACTGATAGCTGAATCATCTTGCTCTATAAGACCCAAGCTTCTAGAAATCAATCTACGAATTCCCATTGACATAGGGGAATGAGAACTATCAGTGTGGAAATCCCACATGACTCCATATATGCCATGACCTCAACCAAAAATATAGATACAAAGCATCCATGCTGTATCTCACCCTCTAAAAGCATACAGAGGTGGGTGATAAACACATTTGAATGCCGGTATGAGTAGGAGGGGGTCATTCCAATGAGGGATATGGATATCTAGAACCGGTATGATTCTACACCTCATTGAATTCGCCACCCCCAAGGGCTATGTAGGGAGTCTATTCTCCCCCTCCAATGATGAACCATTTTGGGAGCCTCTCCATGGAACGATCCTACGACTCGATCCCCTATGTCGAGGAGGTGGGGTTTGTTTGGATCATCCATTCTATGAATGATACCCGGGAGGTTCCAAGGAGGGATCCCAATATGCCCCATCAACATCAACAACAACTAACCCTCTCGGCCGAGGAACAAGTGGGATTTTCCCCTACTCTACTATCCCCAAACTGAATTACGAGATCCCAACGTCAGAGAAAAGATCAAGAGGATTCCCATCAGGGTGAATCATCTTCCATATATTTAGTGTCCCATTACACCACTGATAGCTTCCACCAAGTCCTTGTTACTACAGAGTATGGACCCATCAATTCTCAATTGGAATCCGGATTTTAATAACCCCATGGGTAGTTTGGGTTGACTCTATCAACCATTGGCGTCTCCAGTATCCACTATGGGTCTGTCCGTGATGTGGTGTTGTAGTATGAAGGTTCCATTATACTACCACCTACTAGAGTGGAGGCCCTCCCTACTCTCACACCTATCATGGAGGTTCTCCCCATGTTCTCAGCATTAGTCAAAGTGGAGGTCCTCCCCACTTCTTCAAAATTTGGCACAGAGGTCCTCCCCATTCATATGGTTCCCGATCTGGAGGCCCTCCCTGTGTCAAAAAACCATCAATGTAAAGGTACTCCTTGTGCCACTCCAAGCCCAGGAAGAGGTCCTCCCCACTCCAGAACCCACCAATGAGGAGGCCCTCCTTGCTTCATCCGTGATCAGTATGAAGGACCTACTCATACTATCACCATCGATCAAAATAGAGGCCCTTCCCATATTTCCCCCAGATCAGGTGGAGGTCCTCCCAACTCTAGCATCAATCCCAATGGAGGTCCTCCATGATCATCTAGAAAAAAGTATAGTGTTCGTCACTGTACTCTCATTACTCAACAAAGATGTCCTCTGCATGTCCTGTTTGATTAGTGTGATGTCCCTCCTCACACCTTAGCTCAAAGCTGACATAGAGAACTTTTTTTGTTCCTGGTAGTCAAATACAAGGTCCTACCTGTTCCGAAAAAAACTAATACGTAGGTCCTCACCATATCCCAAAAAATTAAAGTGGCATTCCTCCTAGTACCATCACCCAACAATAATAAGTTCCTCATCATGCCGAATCACCTCCATACCATGAATAACCATCCTAAGGAGGAATGAAGGACTGCCACTGATGAAGGAAAAATTACGGGAAGTGCCAAGCCATTGTTAATCCCATTTGTTTCTCAGATTCTGAAGTAGAATGTGACTCAATGATAGAGACTTCACCCCAATTATCGGCATTAGATTCAGTGGTAGGATCTTGACATCTTAGATTTTTAATTCTAGATGGTGACATACAAAAAAATCCATAAATACCTTCACTCATACTTGAAAGTAGAGGAACATTTAGTTCCCTTATAGGGTTTCACAATGCATTCATATATGTCATCGCCAGTTTCATTCTCTAACTCTTCTTGAGATCACATAGAAATATTCTATGATTTTATTGAAAATGAGCATATGATAAAACTATAGATGGATATCGCTACCCTCACACATGAGGCACTAGTGAGCACACATTCCTACATGTATGTGATGATGTGGAAAAAACTGCCCCTAAGAGATGACCCAATGTGTAGAAATCAGTCAGATCGCGTAGTGGATCCTCCACTGACAAGTCCACCACCGCACCAATCCATAATAATTCCACTATCCAAATCACATGAACCACTGATAGAAGCATGAGATATCCAATATTAGGGATCCACTTTTGAAAAAAAATCCTTTGGGACACTCTAACCGTATATCAGTTGTCTGAGGTGCTCTGGCTGATTAAAACCCCCCAACATCGATATCCAAGAGTCTATCGCCCTATAAGAGGTAAAATGCTTCCGAAGAACCATTAGGGGGATGTTTTTTTGCCTATGTGATCACCAGTTAGTCTACCTAAGAATCCATGTGCATTTTGACATCATCGGTCAACAATTCTCCATTGTTAAGTTTGCACCTCTCCGAATAGATCATCACCCTGCATCACCCGGGTACCACTAGACCCGTCACCAAAGATGAATCAAGAGATTTATAGTGCTCCATAGATTTATCTAAGAAGATTACCTACACGGGTAGATCTGATGTTGGGAAATTATGAAACTTTTCTCTTTAGTACCATCCTACGCAAGCCTGACTTAACCGATGACACTGAGGATATTCCTATGATTATTTTTAGGGTAAATATGGACAATTTTTTGAAAATTTGTTTTCCAATGTGGTATTTGGAATGGAGAATCAAGAGAACCTCCCCCTGGGGTAGTGAAGTACTAGGTGTACCCTCATACAAATATATTCAATTTCCAGTAAAGGCAGACAATTGGACTTTGGGATCCCTCAGTACCATTTCGTATCGTTCCGGATATCAACAATGGTAAATAGAAAATTGAGACCTCTAATTCCTCATATACATCTGATGTCACACAGAAAATAGAGGTAGATACCTCTATGGATACCCTACATCAATAGATCAAGAATCTGAAGAGGATTATCGATGATCTCCTTGCCAAGCCACACCCAGATTATAGTGCTTCTCAGCGAGATCATGTTCCTCTTCCAATGAGGTTGTAGTGGAAGCCATAAGTCATACTCTCCCTGTTAACCCTATTTGATCCATGAAATCCCATGCATCTTGATAGGTTAGAGATATGGGTTTATGGAAAGAGGCCCAGGTATGTGTCACCCAATCTGCCCAAGCAGTGTGATAACCCTCCTTGGGACCTGGTCATGCCACTCCACAAGCCGTCGGACCTACCTATAGAGTTGATGATTCTGTCATTGCACTGGTGTTCAGATATTCTCATCATGATAGGAACCCCTATCAGGAATACCTCATAACTTATCTCACTACTCACCTCAAATCCTTTGAGATGCGACATGTGGCAATCCCGGATGATGATAGCTATATCCAACAAGGGTGGATGATATGTGTGCACCACTGGATTTTGGAAATCCCACCTTCGTCCCCCTTCAGTGGGATGGGAGACCTATTAAAAAATTTGGACTTCATCAACTCAAGGTACGAACCCATGCTGGGAACTCCAGAGAAGTATGAAGAAGCCATGCTCTAAAGTTTTATTCAGACATTGGAAGGTACCACGTTCATCTAGTACAACTAGTTACCCATGGGGTTCATCATTGGTTGGTAGGATCTCTATAGGATGTTTACTTACCATTTTAGTTCTGACACCCACAAGACAAGTATTTCTAACATCTTCATGTGTAATAAATTGTCCAATGAGCATGTTGCATACTTATTTTCTTTTTGTAAAGTCCTCACATATTCACTTGACATGCCGCTGACCCAAGAGAAGCTGTCAACGATGTGCATGGGGCATGTCAAGAATAAGTTGGTCCACTCCATCATATCTCAGAACATCCATAATGGTTTTTTGGATTTCTATGATAAGGACCAATGCCTTGGGGATGCCATAAAGTAGGATAAGAAGGCACATACTTTGCCTCTTCTAGCTCCTATAATAAGATCATACAAGGAATATTCTACTAGCACAGTATAGGTAGATGTTCCGTAATGCTAGAGTTGTTACTAGCAACGACTCTCCCAGTGAAGACTCACCAGGTAAAATAGCCTCATCATGATTATCCGCATCTAGTGTAGAACTAGTAGGAACCTCCTCATGATGTGTATCCACCTAGATGAGATAATGTGGATCCATATCCTTGGCAGGCTATGACTCCTCGTCAGGGTGAAGCCCCAGATCTCCCTTCCCGGACAGAAGGAATCAGACATACTCCTTAAAGGATTCTCATATTACTAGTTATTTTTTAGTGCCTTAGAGTAAGGAGTTGTTAAAATTCTAGAATTTAGGAAGTTCCATGAGTCTCCTCTAATCTTGATAGCAATAGTTAGGGTGAATAGAAACAAGTTTCTAGTCATCATACCTAGAAGTATGATGAAAGGTTGGATCACAGGGTAGTCTCATGTGCCCAAGGTGGAAAACACACCCACTTAACTTAGTCCAAAATATCTTAAAGTCACCGTGAATTATCGAGATGATGATTCGGTATCCACTTCCCAGCTTTCCACATCTCAAAAGTGCAGACACCAACGGCGTATGGGAAAAAAGTCCCACAGCTAGCACCAAATCCTTTACATAATATTATAAGTTTTATGCCCCCAGATATGGGCATCACGCCCAGATTACTTACCTCTATTAGAGAATCCTCTAATTATGGTTAGGAGTATGTGTCTGCGAATAACATTGAGATGGTATATCCGTACATAGTTCCCGATGACAAGGTGTATCAGGAAAGCCCTTTGAGTGTCTCTGGTCGATACCATCACCAAAGGAGTCGAGGACATGTAAATTTCTAGAATGATCTGTCTAGTACTTCGATCTATGCCATGCATGCTACCAAAACCATACAATAGGTTCTTAATAGAGCATGGTAGGCACAATCCTCACAATTAGTTCTGATAGATTCACCACCACCGTTGAACATGCTACTCGACTGGGAAGAAAAGCTGTAATTGCAACATGATGGGATGTTTCTAGATACGTTTGGGCCACATCTTGATCATAGTCAACTATTACTGGTTATAATAAATTTAACTAATGAGTATAAGAACATTTCTAGCACTAGAGAGAATCCAATGGTTCATCCAGTAGTGCCTGTCATACCTCCTGCCAAATAGAAACCTACTACAGGAATAAATATGTGTCTAGAACAGAAGTATAATGTTATAAAGCACCTATCCAGAATTATTGTGAATCTATCAATCCTTGAGTCCCTACGCCTATCTCAAGAAATGTGTGAGACCATCGAAGAATCCTTAAAACCCACCCTCTAATTAAAAATAGAGGTTGCGACTACAGGGACCTTCTATACTGAGGAGGTCAAATAAGCAGAGTTCCCAGACATATTGTCATTATTAGAAGATTATGAGTGCTCTCTCGTTTAGGGGAATATCCTCTTGTTGTACATAAACATCTAGATCAATGAAATGGAAATTTCCTAGTGTCTGGTTGAAATAGGTTCCATGATTAATCTCATCCCGGCCCAAATGCTATGCAAGTTGGGACTAATTGAGGCAGATCTGAGACCCTATGACCTGGAGAACCAAGGTTATGAGAAGAATGAGTAATGAGCATGTGGCGTGATCTATTTTATGTCTCAGAAAAAAGGTTTGGTACCAAACACTGAATTCATGGTTGTATTATAGGATACCACCTACAACACATTGATAGTTATGCCCTAGCTTCACCTGTATGCAACAATTCCATCCATGTATCACCAATGCCTCAAGTAATCCCTTAATGGATGAGTAGGCATGAAAAAAGGTGATGTGTATCCCTTTTAATCATGTGAATAATTCTACATGGATACTGGAAATTACATGAAAAAATAAAAGTAGGTTCACAACAATGAGATTGAGCACACCACTGTTGCATCCAGCATGTGGACAGATTTGGACGATGCTTTCATCCTCCCAATTCATTGGTTAGATGATAGAACATAAGACATGGGAAAATTCTTTTTCATCTCTATGAGGAAAGGGATTAGTGTCTCTAAGTACAAAGAAAATTGTATTATTACCTCTTACACCTACACAAGTTTGGCTCGGGTGATACCAAAATCCCCTACCCTTATAGGGTATTGAGATTTTCAACCCATGGATATAATTATACATTACATGCATGTATTTCACTGATCTAGGTTGAACTGAAAAAATCCGAACCATCACCATTTCTTTAACATCAAGAATAAATGTCATGGTCAAAGACTTGATATAATTACTATTCCATAATCTATTATTATGGTTTCAGTTGAGGAATAATCCCCTAGAGAGGATTCCAACACCACCCAATTGGGCACCACTGTTCCCTCAATATCATTCATTCTGATAGAACCATATCTTCCCACTATTCCTATTCCTTACATGATGAATATTATTTATAAGATACTCTTACTAGTTTTGAAGAGGGTATCTCCATTGTCATCATTAAGCTCGTACAAGTAAATATTAGTACTGAGGAAGATTTGTGGCCAATGCTGATCAGTGAAACCATGCGACCAGAGGAACAAAAATAGTATGACGATTTACTGAAGTAGCATAACGATGTGTTTTACTAGGTAGATGAAAAGATTATAGGGCTAGACACTTAGGTCACCATCCACCGTATTGGTCTCCCGGAGAGTCATGGTGGGTTCAAGAAGCCTCCCATAAGAATGCACACTTCTCTTGGAACCATGGTTGAGACTGTAGTTGATAAGATTCTCAAATCCTGCTTTATCAATGAAGTTTAGTACCCCAAGTGGCTAGACAACATCATTACTATTAGAAAAAATAACAGGAAAATCAATGTCTCTATCGACTTCCAGAGTCTCAACCATCTCTGTTTAAAGGATTATTTTACTCTCCCAGGGAAATAACTATTGATTTATTCCCCACCTAGGTTCCATGATATCTTCTTTATGGATGAATATTAGAGGTAAAACCAGATCCATATGGCCCTATAAGATGAGGATTATATAACCTTTAAAATTCCATAAGGTACATTCTACTATCAGGTAATGCCTTTTAGTCTGAAGAATGCATGAGCCACTTATCAATGGGCCATGCACCGCATCTTCAAAAAATCCTCGAGATTTTCAGTGGAATGATATGTGGACTATTTGGTGGTCAAATATCACCAGTTTCAAGACCACCTTAGATATCTTGAGATGGTGTTCAATTCCCTCTTCTCTAGGCATTTGATAATGAACACCTTGCAATATTCTTTTTGGGTTACCTCTGGGAACTTTCTTAGGATGTTTGTCAGATATAGACGTATCAAGATAGACTCAGAAAAGATCAAGTCCATTACCTAGATTCCTCCATCAAGAAACCTCCATGAGATCCAAGTCCTTCAAGGACACTTGAAATATATACTTTTGTTCATTGTGAACCTGGATGGAAAGTGTAAACCCTTATCCAAGATTATGATAAATGGTGTTTTCTACCAGTGGGATGATGAGTTCAAGACCGTGTTTGAGGAGATCAAGTAGTATATTCTATAACCCCTAGTTTTGATTCCACCCATCAATGGGAATCCTTTGGTTGTCTATGTTACCACCCTATAATGATCCAATGATTCTATTCCCACTCATGAAAACAATGAACAAAAAAATAATAGTCTATAATATTTAAATTTCCTGCTCATCGACACAGAGTCTAGATACTCTCATATCAAGAAGAGATGCCTCACACTCATTTTCACAATGCATAAGTTGTGGCATTATCTCCAATATCACAAGATACATCTGGTTTCTCATGTAGATCTACTAAAGTATATTCTAAATTGATCAATGTTTATGGACTGACTTTCACATTGGGAAGTGATCCATCAACACTTTGAAAATATGTTTATTTCGCATAAATCCATCAAGGGTTAGAAGAATTCTTGGACTCCCATCCATCCCCTAAATAACTTTCTATAAATTTTTATTTTCAATATGAAGCCATAATTTCAATGGGTTAATCCATTCCATATTAGAAGATTCATTTAGATGGTTCCTCTCAGAGCCTGACTGGTAGAAGGCTCAATGATAAAAATATCAATAGAGTAGGTCTGGGGATCATCCTTTTTACCCTAACATAGTATTTCCTTCCCTACTCATTCATAATATCAGAAGGATGCACAAAAAACAAGACAAAGTGTTAGGATCTCATTACTAGCCTCGATTTGTCCCTTGATATTGATGTTCACCTCTTCCATGTGAAGGGAGAATCTGATTTTGTCATCAAGAAAATCAATGGTTTTTATACCATTAGGAATCCCGAGATCATGACTTTTATAGAATTCACTTTCTAGTTGATGGAATAGTTCCCTTATTAGCTAGAGGTGACTCATGTACCCCGATCGTAGAATGGTTGAGCTAATGCCCTTACCAACCTAGCTGCATCCCTTGAGAATCCTGACCATGATGATCTATTTATTCATGTGGTGCATCAAAGGTTTATCACTCACATTATTCCATTTGATGATGAAGGATAGTAGGTAAATCACATTACTGCTGGTGCTTCCGCGTCAGGACCTCCATATCCCCATAAAGTAGAAGAAGTTTTCGAATTGATAACTATTTTCATTGAGTATATCCAGCACGACACCCAACCACTGGACAAAACCGAACGTGATCTATTCCATTAGTGTGAAAGATAATTCACCCTCCAGAGTGGGACCAACATTTACCAGACTCTCTACAAACATGGTTTTAATGGAAGTATACTTTGTTTCATTCTAGGAGATGATATCCCTCATGTTATATAGGAAGTCCATGCCGGGACCTGTGGTGAATATCAGGAAAGGTTGGAGATATCTCACCAGATTCAGAGTCTGGGCTACTTTTGGCCCACCATGGTCTATTACTATATAGAGTTCACCAAGAGGTTCCATTCATGTCTGATCCATGCCAATTTTGTGCATCGACCGTTAGTTCCCCTCCATGATACCAAGTACTATTGTCCCTTTGACGTATGAGGATTCAATGTTGTGGGACTGTATCAACCATCAAATCACCAATGAAAGTTCATTATGAACATGATATATTTCTTTTCCAAGTGGTAAGAAGTGATTCATATCAAGGAAATCCAATCTTGATTGATTGTTGAATTCATGAGCTCTAATATCATCCATCGATATGGAGTTAATCGGGATATTCTCACAAAAAACAACACCAAATTAAATGTAGTCGAGATGAATAAGTTGTAAACTAAGCACAACATCAGGTCTAACCATACTTCTCATTACTATTCATTAGAAAATAGGTTGATTGAGGTGTTCAAAAAAACCCTATCCATAATTTTGAAGAATATGGTAGGACATAATAAGAAAAGTTTTCAGATGAGCTCCCCAAATATCTTTGGTATTATTGTATTCAGACTCTAAATTCCACCTAGGTGACTCTATATTCTATGATGTATAGAGTAGAGACATTCTTTCCAATTTAGATCCAATTTCCATGGCTTCGAACAACTATCTATAGTCAAAATAGGCCATACTGAGTGGCATAATAAAATCTAGATGAGCTGGAAGCTCTTGAAGAGAACATGTTCTAGGCCCCGCATAATCTAGAGAGGCACCAGAAAATGATAGAAAGGGAATTCAACATGAAGGTCCAACTTCACTCCTTTATCTAGGGTTACACGGTATTGGCTCTTAGAACACCAATGATACCCTACAGGAAGCCTGCAAAGTTGGAACCCAAGTGGGAAGGACCTTATATAATTTATAAGTTCTCTGTCAATGGTGCATACTCTTTTATCACTATTGATAGAGAGTGCATTACTCCTCCAACCAATTCCAAATTCCTTAGAAAATACTGCATATAAGGATCATTTTGACCCCGCAACATGAAGTTAAAATGTGTTGTCAAGATCTGAACTATGTTAACTTAAAATAAGATCCCCAAGTAAAATCATCAGGAATTTAAACTATATATTTGTTTTCTTTATAATATTTCATATGAGGGAACTACTCATAAGGCCTCAATTTCATTGGGGTTTTCGCCCCCATGATACTAAATATATCCTTTCTAATATCTCTTCCTCTTTGGTAAAAACTCTTTGACCATAAAATGAGATCATCCGGTCCAAGCATCACGACATTAAAATATATGTAGGCCATATTAAAAGTGTGTGATGTGATATTCATTCCTCCTTGTCCCTCACTCACATTAGGGTTTCTATAACACCACACCACACATGTCTTCTTGAATCCCAGTATCTCATGTTTCAAATTCTATAATATTAAACTAAGAGTCCATGGTCCAGGAAGCATGAAGTTAAACTGTTTTCAGGTCCATGAATTATGAACATAAACTATTTTCATCCCCTACAATCCAAGCTACCCAAATTTAAACTTTATATCACCAGTGTCCTTGTTGCAGAATGATAAAATACATAACAACTATCATCCTGACCATATAATGAAAAATTCCACAACATCATAATGTTATCTCATGAGAGGTAATTTCCCCCAACATTGGTCATCTGCCATTACATATTTCCACAATTATGTATGAGTTGAATATTATGCAAAAAAATATGTAGTGACACCTAGATTATATATCCTAGTCCAGCGGCACAAAAAAATAAGATAAAAAAACAACAAACCAAATAAATTTCCCCTCCTTGTGTATGGGTAAGACCTATACATGGAGATATTGTTACATAACTATGTGTTTATTGATTCCCATCCTCATGGGATATGTATTGATTCCTATAAATGTTTTCTTTGGGTCCATCCAAAATGTTACTAAACCTTCAGCCCCTTGGCCTCAATTTATTCCAAGCATCATGACTTCAAACAATATAGAAGCCTCCTTAGGAATGAATGTGTGGGGTTTGGGATTCCTTGGACCTCATTAATATTAATGTTGTTATACCACAAAATTATGAATACCCATCCGAGTAGTTCACACTCTATGGTCCAAACTATATAACCTTAAACTAAGATATGATGATCCAGAAAACATTGCCTTAAAATGTTCACACTAAGTCCAAGAATAAAAAATATAAAATGTTTGTGGGATTTTCTCAAAGGTTTGTCATAAAGTTTTGGACCTCCATAGTCCTCATTAATTTCAAGTTTTTATGAGACCATACCACACATACCCATATGAAAATCACACCCCATGGTTTGAACTCTATGACCTTAAAACTAAGATTTTAATTCCTCAATGCATGATGTTAAACTGCGATTATACCCTAAAAAATTAGGAAGCTTAATAATAATAAAGGCATGACATAGTTTCCTTATAAGAGAATATTTCCCCCACTAGTGTTTTCCTCTTACCATACTCTATTCAAGAACTATGTGTGGCTTCATTCTTGCTTTAACAAGATATGCAACAACACCCAAATCTTTAATCTAGGGTCCAACCACGATATTTTATTCTTTAATATCAGTTCACCTCCATCCTCATTGCATTAAATTAATCTACATGGGATTTATATATCTATGTGTGGCTTGATTCCCATACTTATGGGATACGTAGTGACACCTAGATATTTTGTCTCTTGGTCCAACTGAAAGTCTATCAACCTTTGCTCCCCTTGGCCTCGATTACAATCCAAACTCCATGACCTTAAATTAAGATATTTTAGTCCAATAAATATAAAATTAAACTATTTTACATGGTCCATTCAATATGAATTAGAAATATTTGAAACACCTAGGTTTGAATCTCACTCCACAATACCCTAGTTCCACACTTTGAGTGTTTCTCAGTTTTGGATTCCCATCACATTTCAAATACAAATGGACCCCCTAACAGTGATGGTCTCATGAAACATTGGCTCACCTTCTATGTTGGGCCAAGTACCTAATGGTTCTTTAGTAAAAAAGATTGAGTACTGTGTTTCAAACATGGTTAATGGTTGATACGATGTTTTGTCACCCCATCCTCGACCATTAGTATTGTGATTTCTGTGTTTTGAACATGTTCAATAGTCAATCCCTACTTCACTAGTCACCCCTTTATCCAAATCATGAATGTATAAACTTACCTTCTTTCAAATTCCCTACATCATGGTGTGATTCCAAACCCTTGGTTTCATACATCTACACTTCCACACGTGAGGAGCTCCCCAAAATTATTCCTTGTTTTCCACATTGATCATGGATCACGAGAGCTTAGGAGTCTAGTAAGTTGTGAACCGATATGGAAAATATTCCCATAGGAACCTTTCTTCCAAACTCTCTGACCGTAAACTATGAGCCTTAAGTCTTAGAAATCAAGCCCATACATTACATGTGAATACCATAGGGATGTGTGGTGCGACATAGTCCACTTGGTCCTTATTCACGTTGATATCCATCTATTTCCTAATACTTGTGTAGCACAAGAGACACCTATGGCTCACTCTATGTCACAAAAATATTCTAGGAATAGACTGTTTTATAGTCTATGCGACATGATTTTTAACTATTGTACTAGGGATAGGTAGTATAACCTTAAATTGTTTTCAACATTCGAATCACACTACATTAAGTTGTGGGACACATCCTAATCACATGATGTCAAATTGTACCACACAACATTCTCACTATATGATGCTAAACTGTGTTTCTACCATCCTTAGTTGCATAAAGGAAAAATTTAATATACCTCAAGTCCTCGCCTAAGAGGTCCTCTTTCCCGATGCTGGTCATGTACCGCATCATTCACCTTTTTTACCTCCTCTAAACATCTTTGATAATGCTCCCCTGGAGGATAGTTTTAATCCTTGTTCAGAACAAAGTTCTTATATCAATGTATTATAATCCATAGTGGAATAATTATAAGAGTGTTGGAATCCATTTGAACATTCCATCACTCCATTATAATGTTTTGTGTGCCCCTTATTTGGATCATCATGCTCTTTAATGTCTAAAGGGACCCCCTAATATCCTAGTCTCATTCCACTTGGATCACCTACTCTCTTGGTCCAATTTTCTATAATGACTCAGATGACATCCTGAGATAAGTTCTATGTTTCAAATATGGTCATAGTTTTATCCTCATTTGTTTTTCCCCATTTCAGTCCAATGATATAGATGATGTGTTTTGAACACAGTTAATAGTTATCTTGTATCACCCTGACACTATCCTTTTCTTATAAGTATCGAGTATTGAAATTCACTATCCCAATTCCCCATTATTAGAGTTGAATTCAATGCCCTTGGAGTTACACATTTCATGCACTAGTGCACTTCAGGGAAGTAAGTTGGCTATTCTTAGAGCCTTGTCTTCTAGCCACATCCTCTCTTAGCTCAAATATTCCATACGACCAGTCAACAGTAACATATCCTGAGTATTCAAGGGTTATCTAATACTCTCATACAAATTGAAAAATTATGTGGATGTCCCTTGTTTCTTACAATAATAATGGCCCACATGAGCTTATGGAATGAACATTAGTTTCTTCACAAATATGATTGAAGTGAGGTAATTAAAGAAAGAAATGAAATGTGTCTATATACACAAAAATTGCAAAAGTAGTTAAGAATGTCAAAGCATATAAATGTTGATACACATACTGGAGCTTCTCATTAGTTTTGTTAGAACTACCCCTATAGCTCTACCCCAGTGATTGAGTGCTTTAACTCATCCAACCTTTGGCTCAAGGCCTCCAAGATTTTTTGCTTCATTCAGAGCTCTGCTTCCTCATAATTTTCCTCTAGTAAAATCTCATCCACTCTTGCCTATGACCGACCCCACTCAACACGGTGATTTGAAATCTGAGAAATTTCTAACTTCATTTGGTTCTCAACCTCTTATATTCGAGCTCTAATCTTACTGATGATCTCAGTTTGGGTCATGAGGAAGGAATTACACTCACCCACATGATCCTCAAGATGATAAATATCCTCATAACCACCCAAATCTTGAAAATAATGTTATTTTCACTCTAAAACTAGTAAAATTCAAGGTTATGGATCCACTCTCTCATTATTTCAGTAAGGTAATCATGGAATATCATGTGAATACCTTGAGCATCTATGTCTCTGATGCACTAATTATGAAACCAATGGTGAAGGGAAACCATTCAGCCAAAAATCTATAGATCATGTTTCTGATAAATGAATAATTGGATGCTACTACATTCCCTATTCTAGATGGTATGATTTTATTCATCCAACTTAGGACCAGAGTCATCCATCTCTTTAGGATCTGTAGACTTGTACTCTAGAAAAGTGGCAAGGATTTCTATAGTTGGGTATTCCTTTGGAAACCTCTTTGAGGAGAAAGGATTCATATCATGAGGGAGGTAATCTTCACTTCATTATTACTCCTTGGTGACCTCACCTCTTCCAGTCTCGAGTTCTACCACACCAGTGGAATCACTCGTAGCTACAACCACTTGTTCATCTAGAACTACCAAGGCCGGATCAGGTTAGATGACTAACTCCTCATGAATAGAAGAAGACATCAAAAGAGATCCCATTGAGGATCTTGCCTTTTCTTCTCACTAGGATTGAAGTGTTTAGAGGAATAAATGGGATAAAATCTCCTTATTCAATTTGATCGATAAATTATATGAAGGATTCTATGAAGGTAAGGACTTATAGGAGGTGATCACCGCCAAGTCAAGTTCCTAAGTAACACCAGGGACTTCGACCACAAGAGACCCTTCAATACTGGATATTTTTATGATAAAAAATGGTTCCCCTCATGTAGTTGGGTATTCCTTTTAAATATGTTCTTTACCTTGAGGGAGAGTAATTTCGATGATAAGAAACATAGGTTGAGCTGCCACTCTAATAATGGGTTATGCCATGGTTATTCCAAGTAATTGACCCCATATATGATAGGAAGGGCTTGGGGTATGAGTTTTCCACCTCAACCTCTTTAGCTGGCCCACAAATAGCCACTTTAGCCTCGGGCGTAGGCCCCAGAGCATGCTCAACCACACCCACTAGAAAATCATCACCTTTTGAAGTGGGGACCCCTGGTTCACTATTGATATTTCCCTGTATGGGAAACATTTTGGTTAGTGGACCTTCAAAATGAAAGGAAGTGATTAGAGAATGATTTAAGTTAAGGGTTATCAAGAGATACTTTGTGAACCATTCTTTAGAGCCCACGATCTCACCATTCTCTCAGAGAAATCACTGACAGGTAACTATACCCAAGGATTTCTCATCGTCAAACTCATATTCTTATTATTCATCTTCATTGGTTTCATAATCGAGTGGAGTCTCTTCCTGATCCAACTCTTTTACAAGGATTACCTTTACCAGGGTTGGGGTGCTTCACACTTCCCCTGCCGGCACACATAAATATCCATAACAGTTAGGTATGCATGTTTCTGATGGAATATCTACATGTCTATGACCTGAATACACTCAAATTCTAGAAACATGATACCATCCCTCTTAAGATTTTGTAACAAGTCTTCTTTCATTAGTTATATTCGTAGTTTTCTCTAGGATGACCAAAGGAAAGGGAAGATAGTATCGATATCTGGTTGCAATAGGTATCTAAAATTATTCCTAGAGGCCTCTTTTTCTATCCCCAGAGGTCACTTTAGGGACCACTACCCTTCAAGAGGTGGAGGTGCACCTACACATTTTGATGCCCCCACCATCGCTGTTCCATATTGGATAACCACAGATGCCTGACTTGCCTTTTGAGGTGCACCCTGTCTCCCTCCCCCTACCCTGGCTCCATACTGACTAGTTTGATTACATGAATGTTTATCTATAGGATTGATTCTAGATATGATGCCACTTATTTTTTGATATACCCAATTGATAGGACCATGTCAACGTTAGTCAGTGGTAGCAAAATGGTTTCACCGTAGCCTACAATCATCATCATGCACCACAGCTAGCGAATGATACAAGGGTGACACTCTTCACAGACCCCCATATAATCATTATTTTCCACTTGTTTAAGGGATCAATGTTTTCTGGAAAAAATGGGATGAAACATACAGATTGTAGGGGATATTTCTATTGATACGATCCCCTAACATGCCACCCCATAATCATTGCAGGCAATCCTTTTCCTCTCATCAGCCACATATATTTTCCACCATTAGACCAACCAGAGTTACACATGGGTGGATATTGATGTATTCATGGTCTCCGATTTGTAGTTTGACACTAACGTTATCATGTTTCATCAAGAGGACCCCATCTATGTACAATAATGATGGTCGTAGATCAGTGTTCGTGGGTTGATGGCATTTTGGGATTAATATCCCCCAAGATGTGCTGCGATCCAACCATACAGAAATTGAAAAGATCCACAGTTCCTTCTTGGGGTGTTTTTCCATGAAACGAGACCCAATATTCTGTAGACTCTAGATAGTATATGCACTCCCATGTTGACCCTATTTTCAGCTGCTAGGATTTATTCCATCACAAACATCGCTAGACAAACCCCCATACTCATGTATATTACTAAAGTATCCACCACTTAGGATGGTAGAAAGGAACACAATGTAGTGTACCAATGGGTCCCAGCCTCAGACCATGTTATACCCCCACGTTCGGTACTATCCTTCTTTTAGGAAGAACCTGTATGATCCATCCTTCCCTCTATGATATGCAATTGGAAACTAATTACACTAGCCCCAAATCCTCACCTTATATACCTTATTAAGTATTAGGTCAAACCATTCCTAAAATGTGATGTAATTTTGGATACATTTTATCTTTAGATTCTCCTTTAATGCCTCTAGGATGTGTGATTCCAGGATCAAATTCCCTTCAATGTTCCCCCTGCTATTCTGTGGTGGGAGGAATTCATCATATTGGAATCCCTCCAATGAGATACCTCCAATGTAGTGAATATCCCATAGACTGATGCCGACTTATCCATGGTGAAGATGAAATGTATTTCTATCAGAGGACCAACATTTTAGGATATATGGAAATTACTTGTGTTGATGGTAGAAATAGAACTACAATGTCCACACTACTTCATAAAGGCTGATGTTGCATAGTTCTAACCCGTAATCCTAGAATGTAAAACATAACCACTATGCCCATACCCATTCATTGGTGAAATTGTAACTTGATCAAAAATACTAGTCATTATTCCATCCCTTGATGTTATCCCACACACTGCTCTAGAAGGTTGTGGCATAATAGGATGTGAACTCCTTTGCTACTGGATTATCTCCCATGGTCGTATTGTTCCTCCCATTTGGTATATAGATGGAACGATCCTTATGATCCTTGGAAACATGGAAATGCACATTGATGTTTTGGAATGAGAGATAACCTTCCCATGTGAACCATGATTGCGGTGAATCAACTGTAGATGCTGGGATTCTCACTTCATCCAACAACTCAAAGCTCCATATAGGAAGGTATTAATTTAGTGGGAATTCCTTCTGTGATTGTGTCGACATTCTTAGTAGCATTTGGTTGTCTAATACAACCCTTTTATCCTAAAGAACTCATGGATTTCCTCTCATATCATCCCTTTGAGAAGTAGAAGCAGCCTTGATCTGATCAGCTTACCATAGGTTAGCTATTTTAGATTGATCAATAAACTCTAAGGATGAATCATGTCATATTTTAAGGTTAGAGCACAATAAATGGTTCTCTGTGAAAGTTCAGAAAATGGAAATGAAAATACTAAAAATTCAACAAAGTAGATTGTTTATAAGAAATGAGATAACCAGAAGTGGTCAAAGATCGATTTTTTTCACATGAGGATTGATCTTACACACATGATAGAAAATCACCTATCTTACAGAAGGTCAATGACCCATATGTAGGGATCCCCCACATATTTATAGGAATGGACCCAAGATTCCACATTTGCACAAATCCCCTTATGTTCCCAGTGGAAATATTTGCACACACATACGAGAATGTGCCCCTCTCTTTGGAATTTCCCTCAGAACCAGACCTTTTGGTCACCATTCAGCTCAAATTATGAGGAGGGAATTCATTGGCACTTAAATCCACATGAGGCTCAAAATTTTCATGTTTGAAAAAATCAAATACATATTATGACTCAACAGAGAGTTATGAACCTTAAATGGAAGGTGTGTGAAATATTCGAGGTATGCGTAAAAGATGAAATTCCACACAGAAGACTCTTACATGACCAATGTGACATATGTGATATCCTTTCAACAAAGGCGATCTGAAATTTCCAAGTTAGGCACACACAAGAGGCACACCCCATTCGAATGACATCCCAACCACTCACAAGACTCTTACATGCCAAATGCAATATCAAACAACCCTTTGAGAACTTAATTTCCATGGATTGTGGAACAAATATGTGGAAGGTGTATTCCATGTCTAGAATATTTCACGATGTTTCTAAAGTGATTATATATATATATTTAAGTGTACCCCTTCTTTGTGGGGATTATATGAAATTTGATGTATCACTTTTCTATGCATAAGAATACTCTTACTTGACAATGTTAAAGACATGGATCCCAAAAGGCATAGATCTTTCATGATAGTTTCCCTATGGGTCCTCCCTTGAGTGGGCACATAATTGGGTAATCCTCTCTCAACTTCTTTCATCCCAAGTCATGAAATTCAAAATAAACCTCTTTAAAGAAACCATATATTCCAGTAAAACCCAATATTTTTCTCATCCCATAAATTTTCATGCAAGAACTAGAATACAAAATTCATAGTTTAGGGGTAGATTTTTAGCAGTAGTTTACTAAACCATCACTAAAAAAATAAAATATTTTAGCGATGGGTTTTTTAAAAACCACCACTAAATATTAAGAATTTATTAAAAAAATGAATCTTTCTCCTGAACCTCCCTATAAATTCTCCCTCTAGCACCCCCACCCCACCCACTTCTCATCAGAGCACCCCTACCCCGAACCCTAGCCAACTCCCCATCACTGACGCTCTGATGTTCCACTCCCTCACTAGTGCTCCTATTTACTATGATCCATATAGTGTGCTCACAACCCAGTTTCCCTAACAATATCCAATTCTTGAGCCCTGCCCCCTTACTAGTGATCGAAACCCCCAAAGCCCTACCCTCACTAGCAATCGAGCCCCTACCTCACCTGGATATGTAGTTTACCCTGATCATCCCTTCCCTATGGTCTTTCCCTCACTTCTTGCAGGTATTTTTTCATTGTCCAATGTAATGTTTTATATTTTTTCCACTGTTAATTTTTATTATTTTTATAATATGAATTTCTAGTTGGATTTTGTTGTTGTAGACAATGAGTTATTTGTGATTTTCACATATTTTTTCTTAATTTTTTTGTATCCATTATCATTATATTGTTCTTAATTTCAATTAATTACAGTTTCATTATATTCTATTAGGTTTATGTTTTACCATGGTTCAAATTTATTTTTATCTAATAAATTTAATTTTGTTCATCTTGGTTAAATTTTATTTTTTTAATTTTTTTATTGTAGGTTTTGGTGTGTTTCAATTCATTTTCATTCAACTGAGTTTGATTTAGTTTTGTATAATTTGGTTTTATTTGATTTAGATAGGTTTTTATTGGTTAAATTACATTTATTTTGTTTGGTGTGATTAAGGTGGAGTATTGGTGGCTTGGGTCCTATCAAATTTGGATTAATTTGTTTGATCCAATTAATTTTTTTTATTTTATGATATTTGTAGTGCATGGTAGTGTAGTTTAGTTTTTTGTTGGGTTTTATTATATCTAGTGTCTAACTATTTAATTTATTTTTTTCTTTATTTTATTCTTCTAAATTTATTATAATTATATTATGTTTGTGTTGGTTCATTTAAAATCATACTACATCTATGATTAGAATATTATTTAATGGGGTTGAGTGAATTTTATATTTAGGTAGATTCACTTGATTAAGTTAAATTAGATTATGTTTTTATATATTTTGGATTTAAAAAACAACTAATATGTGTTTTACCCATATATAGTGGACCAAAACATTTTATTACATTGATTTTATATATTTACGAGATTAATGGATACCTAAAAATAATGGTATGTATCTGTGAATTTTAATTTACATTTTCAGAAATTATTTTTAGGGTGCCTCACTAATCTAGGCTTCCAATTTCTATTTTTGAGAGATTATGTTATATGGGGTATTTTATAAGATAAATAAATAAGGTACACCATTTGAAAACTAATCAACCAACCATGAAGAGTTACTACCCCATTCTTAAAAACAAATTGTTAGTGTACTTTGTTTTACAATCCAATTCTATTTTCTTTTGTTCTTGGAATTTAAGAAATTTTTATTAGATAATATAGTGTATCTATGATGATTTTATCAATATAATTTGATATTTTCCATGATTTACTTTTTATATAAAAGGGTCATTTAATAATTTAATTACATTTATACTTCAAAAATAAATTAGAACACACAATATGTTTTATAAAATGTCTATAGGGGTTTTCTCTAAAAGAAATTAATTTTCCAATTTTTTTCACTAAACATGATTTATATTGTTTATAGGGGATTTCTCTAAAAGAAATGAATTTTCCAATTTTTTTTGACTAAACATGATTTATAATGTTAGGTTTTCTATATTTCATTCAAATTTCCTTCCTTATATAAGGGTTTTATAGGTGTATGTCATCATAATAAATATTTTATTTCTTTATTGTGATTATGATTGTGAGTCATTTATATGTTCATTAGATTTTACATTATTTTAATGATTGATTTCAGTGATGTTACAGTTCTATACATATTTAGAAAAAAATTGTTTATGAATTTAACTCATTTTATCAATCCAAAATCCCATTTTATAAAAAAATATGGAATTTTCATCATGTAAATCAATAACCATGAGGTTTTTTCCAATTTGAATTTGAATTTTTAATTTTTGATTTTATGTTATACAAATGAGTTATTATTGAATATCATTAATTAAATGGGATGTATTGTAATAGGTGAATGTATGCTAGATCTGTGATTTACATGCTGTGTTATTTAGACACCATATCATGATTTTGTTATTTTTTCAAGAGATTATTTTTAGATTCCCATTTTATGTCTTGGGTAACATAGTAAAAAACTGAGAGATGAATGGGATACAAGTTAAGATTATACATTGGCTGTTATCCCCCGTTGTCCCAAGGATAAATTCTATTAATACAAAAAGTTGAGGATGAATTGTTTTGATGTTAAATTTGATTTGATTTAATGATAGGAATACTAAGGAGGGATCATTTCAGAAATCCCAATCGACTCTAATTTCATGTTCCATTGACCTCACTAATAGAATATGATCCATCAATCTCCCTTCCTACAGCATCCTAGACACCCTACGTTTACCCCCCTTTATCGTCTTTCACACCCTCCACTTCGTCAGCAACTGGTACACCATCTTTTAGTGTCCCATAAACATTTGAGACAGTGTATCCCCATTCAGATACTTCAGCATTGAGAGAACATGCCATCTCATAAGTATATTGGAGGGTGACTGTTATAGGTATAAATTTTAATATAAATTAATTTATTGCACTTTTTTATACTAATAACTATTTTCTCATAAAGGATGCAAACAATTTTACTATATAGAGAAATATGAACAGTTTTGATGTATGGAATTTAAAAGGAATGAATATATTTGTCCCATTTCACTACTATGGGTCTCTAGAAATGATGTCGCAAGATTAGTTAGCCAGATTCTAGGCCAACTAGTGGAGGATTCGGTTACCCTTCAGATTACCTATGACGATTGAAGAAATGTTCCTCAAACTCAAAAAAATGATGTTTTTGATTCATAGTTAAAGGAAATTTTAATACATTTTAGTGTAATTTAATTTCATTACGTTATTAAATTCTAATATTTAAAAAATGAATCTCTTTATGTAGATGTTTTTCCACATTACTGTTGCTGATCTGATCATTTGGAAGTGGACAATGAAAACTTTGGGTAAGAAGTGGATACATTTTAAATGGATATTATGGAATGAATTCAATGATAATTCATTGAGTGGTCAGTAGCTATATAATAAGGAAGCTGAAGGGGGTACCTAGAGAGAAATGGAAGGTTTTGTTGATAACCATCATTATGTTAGACATGTGGTATTAAAATATATAGTATTATATTAATCCCATTTTACATATATACATGAATATGAAAAGGTTATGTCATTGCATAAATTACTATTAAATTACTTGTTATTTATTTCAAGATGTTTCATGGAAAAATGAATCATGCATAGCTATACAAATCATACCTCACATTGCTGGGTCAATGATTTTTTCTAAAAAAAGTCAACTCTAGTAATATTTTAATTAGATTAAATATTTGTAGGACAAAATTATATGATTCATATATTTAATTGTCAATTTATATTTGTTTAATGTATTCAATGAATTTAGGGAACCAACTCTCCCAAACAGAACTATGGTTGGATGTTTAAAAAAACTATGATTGTAGTTATGTTAATGATCCTGCTTAAGAAGTTGGGGTATGAATTCATTTTTCATTAAATATTACTTAGTGTTAGTTGTCACTATGTAAATATGTATTGTTTCAAATAAGAATGATATTTTATTTATAGGTAAAAATAAAAGAACCATGGGATTCCAATCCCACCCGATCTTTCTCATTATCTTAGGATGACCCAATTGGTCAAGTCATTGGGAAGGATCATTCTGGTCATATGCGCAGGATGGGTTTGGGACTATTACCATCTGAGGTCTTTGGAAAGGCATCAGGGATTGTAGTAACATATAATCTTGGTTGTAGGGACTCCCTTACATGAGATGGATAGAGGGAGTTTGTTGTAATGAAAAACACAATTCAGGAACATGGGGATGATATAAATATGAGTATGAAATGGTCGATTCTCTACAGAAATCGTTGACTAAAATATATCAGAAGATGACAGGATCTATCACTACTGATGTTGCATCGATGAATGGTAGTGAGTAGGTAAATTAAAATACCTAATAATCATCTAGTACACAAACTTTTATTAGTTTCATGTTCAAATTTAAATATACAACATTGTTTAATTTTAAACATAATTTTCATTTAGGCACTGGTAACAAAAAGTGGAGATAAAGATGGAGATAGTGAGGATGGCGATGAAAGTTCATATGGTAGTGATTATGGTTCACTTTGGATTTGGATCTTATGTTTCAATAAACTTTTGTTGATTTATGGACACATTTCCCAAATAAGTTGTATTTTTTCTTAAACACTTTATGTTTAAAAAATAATTATTCTCAATATACATTTAGTAACCTGAAAATAAAATTTAGATGATTCTGAATTTTTAGTTCATAATAATTTAAAACAAACATTCCTTAATGAATTTAGTATTTTCTTCAAGAAGATATCCACTCAATTATCTCAGTATTTACACCACTTGAAAAATACTAAAATTCAACCCAATAAATGGTTGGATACTATTGGTTTATAGCATAGTTTTCTTTATCACATATTAAAATCCAAGGTAAGATTCATAAAATTTGGGAATTTGATCTAAGAATTTCCATCACATTTGTTTCTATAATAATTTTAGCATAAATATAGCATATTCCAATAATACCATACCATGTTAATGCATTATCAATTGATATATAGTTACATAGGGTCATTCTTATTTTTTAAAACATTTTAGATTCCATAAACACACTCACGGTGTGTCGAAATCTACCACAAAATTGCACTATAAAACTATATTCGAGAACCATTTATATCGTTATAAGAATGTACATACAAAATCTTACTTGAATCCAAATTAATTTATTTCTTACTACAACCCAAATCCCCCCATGATAATGCTTAGTATTTTAAATCTTCTATATATCCCAATTCTCTCATTAAAGATTCTTAATCCTTTAGTTATTCTCCTTTATTTGGACTTCTAAATTCTTAAACTGAGAATTATTTTTTCACTATATAAATTATTCACCCATTCTTTATAATGTTCTCTAAGGGTAGTAATGGATGATTTATAGATTTTATCCTTTTCCATTCTTAAATTCATTTCATGAATATTCATTAATTATATCACATGTTCATTCATTTTCTTGTTAATTTTTTATGGTTTTCACTAAATATATAATAACAGCACAACTTGTTCTACCTTTGACCTTTATGAATTTCACTTCATTTTTCATGGTTTGAATCAATTTTTGTCAATTTCACAAATAATTTTAAAATTTAACACATAACAAGGAACCTATTGGCTCTAATACCACTTGTTTGAAAAAAATACCCCTTGGGTTATTAATTTTTAATTTTTAGTGGTTTTGAATGATTTTATATAGTTATTTTTATAAGGTAATATTTTATAAATTAGTTTCAAAAGATATAGGATTATTCCATATGTTTGATAGAACAAAATAAGAGGTTTTATGTGTATTAAAATTTTTTAATTGGTGTGTTGGATTTCTAATTCTCTCATATGATAGTGTTAAGGTATTTCATTGTTGTTTGATTTAGTTTTTCTATTTCTTGTAGACTTTTAGTGATTAATTTTATATACTACCTTGGTTTTAACAAATGTCTTAATACATATTATATATTACTCTCTTAGGAAATTAAAATGATTGTTGATATATATATACATGTAAATTCAAATGAGTTTGGTTTTTTTTGGATATTTCTAACTATTTTTCTTCTGTTTAGAAATTTTGGGGAATCATATTCTGTAGCTATTTTTTAAAAAGTGATATATAGTAGTGGTTTAAACCACCACTATATATGTAAAATTTATTATTAGAATTGGTTTTAACCACTGATATATTAGGTCTAAATATCATTAATGGAAGTTTATACTCCCAAAAATTTGAAAGAATATAGCGGTAGTTTAAACCAATGCTATAATGTCAACATTTTTTGGGTGCAGAAACAACCACTAAAAATCTAAAAACTAGCGCTGAACAAGGTTTCTATGATGTTTTCTAGAAACCACCACTAAATGTATGGAAGTGAGGTGAGTTGGATTCTAATTCCAACTTTAGTAGAAGTTTTAGGAAACTTTCATGGAAACATATGGTTGTGCTTTAAACCACCTCCATATAAAAAACCAATTCTATAAGTCAATTATGTTGTACTGAATCCTATCTTGAGCATTCCATCTCCTTGGTTGAATTCATGTATAAGAACATCTTTACAGATTTTATTTAGATGTCACTTTTTGAGTATCTCTATGTCCATGTCATTCACTGTTATGTTGGAATGAGTAATGTGAGATAATTGTGGTGCATGAAACATAGTATAATAAAACTCTAAGAGAGTGTGACTGATCAGGAAGAGGGTGACGATTTCTTGGAGTGGTAAATAATCATATATTGATAGGAGGAGATGAAGCTTAGTGTTCGCTATTGAAGAAAGAGTTTTATTGCTAGTGAATCCTTAGTTAGGGAATAAATATTTGTGTAAAAATGGAAAGATAGCTCTATGATTCACAGGATTAATCAATATTCAAGAGTGTATCAGGATTATGAATTACTATATGGGCCTTATTCATTTATATAGAGGTATAAATTATATATTTCATGTTTCTTACCTTATAAGGTACATTCCCGATACTATTCTTGTGATCGATCATGAGGATATTGAGATGGATCTTGACACATTATAAATGGAACTCTGAATGTAGATTATAGACTGAAGAGAGAAGGTGTTGTAGGTAAATACAACTCCACTTTTTTAAATCCAATAGAAACATGGATGGATCTAGGAGGAATCTTTGGAGTATGAACCTAGTATTAAAGTCTATTGGCCTGATTTATTTAAGAAAGATTCAAATATATGCATAATTAGGATTAGATGTCTGTAAAGACCCATAAATTCCATGTAATGTTTTTATTTATATGGGAATTTTACGAGTATGCCAAAATTGACGGCGCATGATTCCTAGGCCCGGTGTGCCCAGAATGAATTTCTGAACTTTTTTTAAGTACATTCAGTAAACGTGTAAGCATGTTTTTGTATATTTTGAATCGGTGCTCGGAATTGAAATCTGAGGATACCGTTGAACTCACAACACCAGTATTCTCTTAAGGAGACTTTCACCTCGACAACAGTTGGTTGAGGGTGAATGTTATTTTTCATATTTTTCGTGGAAATAAAAATAAAATAAAGAATAACTTTTATTTTATTTTTATAACCTCCCTTTTGAATGCTCGGTGGTGGGGACCACCTGAGCTAGAAAACCCCCAATTTAAATCCATAGTGGTGGGGACCAACCGAACCCCTCTTATTGGGGGAAAACCTCTCAACTTCGCATTTAATTAATTGTTCCATTTAATTGAGCCAATTAATTATGCCAACAAATTAAATTGATAAACCAATTTTTAATTTAAGTTGGCAATTAACCTCTTATGTTTTGGGAGAAATCATTGGAAAAGGGTTTTCTCGGAGGAGCCTCTTAAGGAAGAATAGTTCTCACCAAGGAGGAACCAAAGAATGGAGGATCGTCAAACAAGCGGCATCGTTGGAGGAGGCTTGCTTTGAGATCGACAAATGCCAATTCGTCTTCAACCATCAAAGATCTCCAACAGAACCATTGAGGTAGGGTTTTTTGTTTATTTATACCCCCTTACCCATTCTTTTTGACCCCCTTGATTCCAGAACAATATTGCCGCTTTCTACTATTCTAACGTAGATGCTTCAGGACAAACGAATATGACCTGAACCCTCCGAAAATCTTTGTGGGCTATGATATGTTCTTCATGATGGAGGAGGACGGTGACTGGTGCTGCTGACCGACACTAGTGGGACTCGGGACCAGCGGTCGGAACTCCGACCGACTGTGATGAAGATGGTGGCGAGACAGCGCTGTCGGAGAAGAGTCGTGGCCTGTCGGCCATGGCAGAGCAAGGGTGGCGGCTGATGGCGGTCGACCACATGAAGGGGTGGCGGCGCGCATTCGTGCCACCCATCATAGAAGAGCCACGACCTTGTGCCATGGAGGTGAGACAAGGTGTGGCTAGCTCGACGCCGGATGTCGGAGATGGAGCGGCATGCGACTGCACTATACGGAGGAGAGGTTGGCCTTCCGGCTAGTAGAGGCCACCAAGCGGACGCCACACCGCAGGCCACCTCACCGCAGGCTTCCGCACCGTGGGCCGGACCACGCCGGTTGGCTGGGTTGGACCGAGTGGTCTGGGTCGGACCCAGGGTCAGACCTGGGATGGGATGGGTGGACCCGAACCGGTTCGGGTCGGTCCAGGCCGGGTCGGACCGGACCCGGGCCAACTTCGACCATTTTTGCTCTTTCAGCTATACCGTGAGCTACGGGTTTCCGTTTGAAAAAACGTATGTGGAACTAGAAACCTTGGATGGATACTGTACTTTTGGTATACCCCGTTGGTGTTTTGGGTAAAGTTGGGGTACGTCCGGGTTGGATCGAACACGAATCTAACCGGTCCCTTGGGACTAAAAGGCCAATATCTTAGAGACCGGGTGTCCGATTGACGAACCGTCTATTTTGTTGAGACCCCTTTAACGTGGAGGTCCTTTGGGATACTTCTTCATGGGAATTTTTGGAAGTTGGAGTATCAACCAGTGGCTTGAGGAGCGGACCCTCCCTGAATCAGGAGAGCTTAGTGCGGGAACCCTGTAGCTAGCTGTAACATGAGAAAGGGATCCTATGTGGGTCTGTGCTTTGGGATCCTATGTGGGTCTGTGTTCAGGAGTCTCACTTGGATTCACTATAGGAATCCACATGGGACTACTCTAGGATCCTACATGGGTTTTCTATACTGGATCCTACGTGGGTCTGCTGTACTAGGATCCTATGTGGGTCTGATGATGTACTAGGATCCTATGTGGGTTTGATGATAAAGGATCCTATGTGGGTCTGCCTCTTAACATAGTAAGATGATTCAATAGTTACATCTAATCATCTTTACTACCATACATAAGTTATACCTGGTGTGAGATGAGCCTTTACCTTCATGGTGTTCTTCTGTGTGGCATACCTTTGTTGTACTTACCTTCATGGTGATACCTTCGTGGTGTTCTTCTGTGTGGCGTACCTTTGTGGTACTTGCCTTCGTGGTGAAAACTTTGTGGTAATACCTTAGTGGAATTCTTCTGTGTGGCATACCTTTGTGGTACATACCTATGTGGTGCTACCTTCTTGGTATTCCTTCCTTCGTGGAATAGTTGAAATTCGAGCTAATGAGTTAGGCCTTGTGATTACTCATGAATGAGATGGGTATACTTGATCACTTAGTTATATATATGGGGATATACCTAAGTAGGGTTGAATATTTTTTCCATGCTTTTTGGTTTATCCTTTATGGGTTTTGTGAGACCTTCGAGGGTCTCAGGGTCCCTACTGAGTATCTTTATACTCACCCCTGCACTGGCTACACCCGCACCTTGTTGTGTTTGGTGCAGATGAAGGACAACACTGACTGAGGATGAGAGTACCAGGACTGGAGGTAGCTCGTAGGTGGACATTAGTGAGGCGTACCACAGAGATGGCCATTCGAGAGCTATACCTACCCTTCAGGTAGGATCCTTGGTGGGAGTTCAGAAGTTTTGTTTCAGTTTACTTGTACTTTTCAGTTTTCTTGTACTTTTCCATTAGGCTAGTATTCTGGACCCTTTTTCTTATTGTACAGACTCTTTTTTCTATACAGTTTACTTATGTTTGTATCTTTCTATGTGCTTGGTAGTGTGTGTTTATAGGTTATAAAGGCAATGTCATCACAGTTTTGGGGATTACGCCTTTCGGTGCTAGTATCCAGCCCCTAGCCTATGGAAGGCGAGCTTGGGGTAGTCACGACACGGGCCCCAGGAGACTGGTCATGAAAAATTGGTATTATAGGAGTCAGTTCTATCATATAACATAGGAATCTAATCTTTTAATGACAATAGTGTTATGTGTAGTGAGTGTGGTTATTAGTTTAGGGAATCCAGTGTTGGTGCAGCGACCGACGTATCCATACACTAGGACCCTGAATTCTGATTTCTGACTCAGTGCACGAAAACACTAATTGCATGTGTGTTTTGAAAAGTTTTCTTTGTGATCTTTTTGAGTCATCTCACCAGGTATAACTTATTGACCATGGAGAATCTGTTCCTTTTCAGGATACCTCTACTTAGAGAGCCAATTAGGGTTTTGAGTATAGTACATGATGAGAGCCCATCGAGCAGCGAGGACTCAGTGCAGTGCCCTCTTTCAGTAAGGGCACCAGCGGAGGCACCAGTGGCACCATTTCTCATTGGGCCACCGATTCCACCCATCCCACTAGCAGAGGGTGCACGCCGCTTGAGCGCATTTCACTAGTTCTAGCACGAGAGGCCACCTAGGATCAGGGGTGAGATGGAATCATAGGCGGCTGAGGATTGGCTGGAGTCCATAGTGAGAGACTTCCGACTAGTTGGGACACCACCTGATCTCATGGTGATCCTTGCCGCCAGTCTTCTACAGGCAGCAGCAGGCATATGGTGCAGCTTGATGATCCAGGTCGATGACGAGGTGACACTTCTCTGGGTAGACTTTGAGATCTTGTTTCGGACAGAGTTTGTCCCAGAAACCCTTCGCGTAGTGCAGATACAAGATCTTCTTCATATTCAGCAGGGCAACATGACTGTGGCTCAGTTCTCAGTGAGGTTCACTGACCAATCACGCTACTCCATTCATATGGTGTGAGACCCATTTTTCCGGGCCCATACCTTTGAGCAGGGAATCATGCGGGATATCAGGGCTTCGATGATTTTGCTCAGCATCCCAACGCAGGAGGGGGTGTTAAAGAGAGACCTCTTAGTGGAGTGTTTTCTTACAGAGCAGTTACTAGTAGCAAGACCCACCACCAGGTGTCACGTAGCAGAGTCTTCTGCAGATAGCCACAGACAGATGTTACATAGGTCCAAGAGGACCAGACCTATCGGTGGACGACTGTAGGATTCAAGTTCGGTTGTGTGGGGAATCGAAGGCAGAGCCAGTCATGCGAGGAGCAGGCAGTGTTACACATGTGGCGAGCATGGTAACATGGCTCGTGACTGCCCGAACCGCTGTACAGATGATCAGCATATGGTCGAAGAACTGCCCAGGCAAAGACAGAGGTTCGCCTGAGGAGGTCCGTAGGGAGCATGCAGACATGGCAGAGGAGCTGGTCATGGAGCTGGCGGTGGGCGACTGTTCGAGATGTTTCCGCCACCACCACCAGGTGGTCCACCCCAACCATAGAGAGCAGGTGGACATGGGCGAGCTCAGCTCCAGGTAGCTAAGTCCTATAACCATGGTGCTCTGGAGATTATGTGAGGTACGATATGTGTCTACTTCCCCTTAGTTTTAGTACTTATAAACACAGGTGCCAGTCATTATTTTGTTTCCACTACCCTCATTCGGAGCTCAGATATTCTGGTGGAGCCGTTAGCTCAATCCTTACAGTTAGAGACTCCTATGGGAGAGGATTCGACAATTGCACACTTCTGTTGGCAGTGTGAGCTTACTGTAGGAGGCGAGAGCTTAGGCTGGGATCTCCTAATAGTGGCATCGATGCCTTACAATGTCATCTTGGGTATAGACTGTTTTTCTTCAGTCCATGCTCATATTGACTGTATTAGGCACAAAGTGCGGTGTGTCCGCACGGATGGTAATAGGTTTACCATCACCGGTGAGAAGGGAGCCTTTGCAGCATAGGATGGACTTACCCGGAGGAGGGTGAAACCGATCACTCATCAGTTGGATAGCCTTATCCTCGGAGTGGTTGAATTGGAGAGTCCAAGCTATCCTATCGTGGTGGACCAGTACACGGATGTCTTCCCTGATGATGTTCTGGGTCTACCTCCTCACAGAGAGGTGGAATTTTACATTGACTTTTACCTCGGGACGAAACCAATATCTACAACAACATATCAGATAGATCCCATGGAGCTTCATGAACTGCGGGTATAGCTGGAGGACTTGTAGGAGAAGGGACTCATCCAGCCCAACGTTTCTCCTTGGGCATCCCCAATTCTATTCTCCAAGAAGGCGGATGAGATCACGAGACTTTGTGTTGACTATCGGCGCCTAAACCAGGTGATCATGAAGAACAAGTACCCAATTCTAAGGATTGATGGCCTCTTTGATCATATGAAGGGATCATAGTGGTTATTGAAGATATACATCATATTAGGCTATCACTAGCTCAGGGTACAAGATGAGGACATTTAGAAGAAGGATTTCAGATGTCGGTATGGCCACTACGAGTTCTTTGTTATACCATTCGGTGTGACCAATGCTATAGAAGTTTTCATGGGACTCTTGAATAAGATCTTTCATCCATACCTTGATCACTTTGTAGTAGTGTTCATCGACAACATTCTGATCTACTCGGATACCAAGGAGGAGCATACCTATCATTTGCAGAGGGTTCTGGAAACACTCTGAGAGCACTAACATTATGGTAGGCTCTCAAAGTTCCAGTTATGGATCCAATAGGTTGTATTTATGGGACATTTCATCTCAAAGGTTTGATTTTCAGTGGATCTAGTGAAGATTGAGGCCGTACTTTCTTGGGAGCCACCCAAGAGTGTGACGGTGGAATGGAGTTTCCTGGGTTTGGATGGATACTACCAGAGGTTTGTGCCGGATTTCTACAGAGTTGCAGAACCTTATTCAGCATTGACGAAGAAGGGGAAACCCTTCATGTGGTCAGAGATATGCCAGTGGAATCTCAAGAGCATAGGCAGAGGCTGACGAGTTCCCCCATCTTGAGGCTTCTGGAGGGGGGCATTGGGTACGTAGTCTAATGTGACACATCTAGGACCAGAATCAGATGTGTCCTGATGTAGGAGCGAGAAGTTATTGCGTATGGTTCCCGACAACTGAGATATCCTGAGCAGAACTACACTACCCATGAACTGGAGTTAGCAGTAGTGGTCTTCTCCTTGAAGATATGGAGACATTTCTTGATGGGCGAGCATTTTACGGTTTACTCTGACCACAAGAGTCCCAAGTATATCTTCTCTTAGAAGGACCTAAACCTTAGACAATGACATTGAATTGAGTTCCTCCAGGACTATGACTCTGATATAGTCTGTACTCCTAGAAAGGTGAACATTGTAGCAGATGCTCTCAGTAGGATATCTGGAATACAACTTCTAGGTGAGGCGACATAGCAGCTGGCCACTTTTCAGATATCCTTTGTGGATCAAGATGGAGCATCTTTTCTTCAGTCTCTTACAGTCACTCCCACACTTCTTCAGTGAGTTAGGGAGGCGCAACACGGGGATACAGACTGTGAGACTCGACATTCTCAGATATCCACATGACATGCACCTGATGGATAATCTGAATGTGGGTATCACGTCATCCTTTTTAGAGGACATACCATGGTACCAGTGTCGATTCAGGAGGAAGTGTTGAGGGAGTTCCACACATCCCCTCTAGCGGTATATCCATGATTGGAGAAGATGTACCAGGATCTCCGACGACAGCACTGGTGGCCGGGAATAAATAAATCAGTAACAGATTTTGTCTCTCGATGCCTCACTTGTCAGCAAGTGAAGGAGGAGCATTAGGTACCAGCATATTTAGTTCAGCCATTAGAGGTCCCATAGTGGAAGTGGGATGGAATATCCATGGACTTCGTGAACGGACTTCCACATACATCCAGGGGTCATGATTCTATCTGGGTGATCATCGACCTACTCACCAAGTCGGGCCATTTCTTACTGATCAGAGAACAGAGTTCAGTAGAGAGCATGGGACACCTCTATGTGTAGGAAATTTTGTGGCTACATGGAGTACCCTCTATGATTATCTCCGATCGTGATGCAAGTTTCACTTCCCGGGTATGAAAGGGGTTCCAGGAGGCTTTCGGGATGCAGCTTTGTTTGAACACCGCCTTCCATCCTCAGACGGATGGCCAGATTGAGAGGACCATTCAGACCCTCAAGGACAAACTGTGTGCTTGCATCCTCGACTTCGGTCGCAACTATGAGGATCACTTGCCTTTGGTGAAGTTTTCATACAAAAAAAACTATCAATCCACTATTGGGATGGAACCTTTCAAGGCTTTGTACAACCGGACATGCAGATCTACTTTGTGCTGGACTGACCTAGGGGATTCAGTAGTTGTGGGACCAGAGATAGTACGATCTACCACAAATAAAGTGCAGATCATCCAGGAGCTGATGAAGATTGCACAAACCAGGAAGAAGTCTTATGCCGACAGGAGACAAAAACCACTTGAGTTTGAGGATGGTGACCTTGTATTTCTACGGGTCTCACCCTGATGAGGTTTGCGGAGATTTGGCCGGGGCGGCAAGTTAGCTCCGACTTTCATCGGACCCTTTCAAGTCCTCAACAGAGTTGGCGAGGTGGCTTAACACCTATAACTTCCCCCTCAGTTGCACTGGGTGCACGAAATTTTCCACATATCCCAGTTGAAGAGATACGTGCACGACCCCTCACACATCATCGACCATGTCGAGATGGACATAGATGATGGGGAGAAATTTATAGAGGTTCCAACAGAGATTGAGGATCGACAGTAGTGGGTCCTTTTTGGGTGGTCAATACCATTGGTTCATGTATGTTGGCATCACGAGAACGTCCAGGAGAGCACATGGGAGGGGGAGACTTAGATTCGTGCTCAGTACCCCCACTTGTTTTCTTAGTTTTTTAGATGTGGATTTTGGGGAAGAAAATCCCTGAGGTGGGGAGAATGTAAAGACCTAAAAATTCCATTTAATTTTATTTATTAATATATGTAATTTTACAAGTATACGAAAATTGACAACACGTGATTCTGAGGCCCAGTTTACCCGGAATGAATTTATGAACTTTTTTTACGTACGTTTAGTAAACCTGTGAGTGGGTTTTTGTATCTTTTGAACCGGTGCTCGGAATTGAAATCCAGGGACACCATTTAACTTGCAACAATGGTATTCTCTTAAGGAGACATTCACCTTGAAGGCAGTTGGTTGAGGGTGAAAGTTAGTTTTCATGTTTTTCATGGAAATAAAAATAATATAAAGAATAAATTTTATTTTTTTATAACCTCCCTTTTGAATGCCTGGTGGTGGGGACCAGCCGATCTAAAAAACCCCATATTTAAATAAATGGTGGTGGGGACCACCCAAACCCCTCTTAATAGGGTAAAACCGATCAACTTACCATTTAATTAATTGTACCATTTAATTCACCCAATTAATTGTGCCAACAAATTAAATTGATAAACCTCTTTTAAATTTAAGTTGGAATTTCACCTCTTGATTTTTGGGGTAAATATTTGGAAAAGGGTGTTCTTGGAGGAGCCTCTTGAGGAAGAATAGTTCTCAGCAAGGAGTAGCCGAAGAATGGAGGATCGTAAAAAAAGCGGCGTTGTTGGAGGAGGCTTGCTTCAGGATCGATAAACACCAATCTGTCTTCAACCGCAAATGATCTCCAACAGAACCTTCGAGGTAGGGTTTGTTGTTGATTTATACCCCCTTACTCGTTCTTGTTAACCCCCTTCATTCATGAACAATATTTTTGCTTGCTACCATTCTAACGTGGAGGGTGCGGTCCAAATGAACACGGGCCGACCCCTCCGCAAATCTTTGTGGTGTATGATGCGTTCTTTGTGATGGAGGAGGAAGGAGACCAGTGTCGGTGACTGGCACCGGTGGGACTTGCGACTGGTGGTCGGCACTCTGCCTATCCGCGATGAAGGTGGTGGCGCGACCACACCACCAGAGGAGAGTCACGGCCTGTCGACCGCGGCAGATCAAGGGCGGTGGTCGACCATGCGAAGTGGCGGAGGCGCACGTCTGCACTGCTTGATGGAGAAGAGTCATGACCTTGTGCTGTGGCGGTGAGGTAAGGCACAACCGGCTTGACGCAGGCCGCCAGCGATGGTGCGGCACGTGACTGTGTCACGTATAAGAGAGGCTGGCCATCTGGACAGCTGGGGCCGTCCAGTGGATGCCGCACCACAGGTCGCCGCACTGCGGGCCGACGCACCATGGGCCAGGCCACGTCGGTGGGCCGGGCCGAACCCAGCGGGACGAGTCAGACCTAGGGAAGGACCCGGGTTGGGCCGAGTCAGACCAGACCCATGCCAACTTCGAACATTTTTGTTCTTTCGGCTATATCTTGAGCTACGAGCATCCGTTTGACGAACCGTCTACAACACTAGAAACCTTGGATCAAGAAGGTCCTTTTGGTATACCCGATTTGAGTTTTGGATAAGGTTGGGGTATGTCTGGGTTGGATCGAACATGAATCCAACTAGACCCTCAAGACTAAAAGGCCATTATGTTACAGACTGGGCATCCTATTGACACACCGTCTATTGCATTGATACAAATTTTATATGGAGGTCCTTTGGGATACTTCTTCTTGTGAATTCATGGTAGTTGGAGTATTGACCAATGGCTTGAGGAGTGGACCCTCCCAGAATCCAGCAAGCTTAGTGTGGGAACCCTGTAGCTGGATGTAAATGAGAAAGGGATCCTATGTGGGTATGTGATTTGGGATCCTATGTGGGTATGTGTTTGAGAGTATCACTAGGATCCGCACTTGAAATCCATGTGGAACTACTCTAGGATCCTACCTAGGATTGCTATACTGGGATCCTATGTGGGTCTGTTGTACTAGGATCCTATGTGGGTCTGATGATGTTCTAGGATCCTATGTGGGTATGATGATTTAGGATCCTATGTGGGTCTACCTCTTAACAGAGTAAGATGATTCAGTAGATACATCTAATCATCTTTACTGTCGTACCACATTTATACCTGGTGTTAGTTGAGTCTTTACCTTCACAGTTTTCTTCTGTGTGGCATACCTTTGTGGTACTTACCTTTTTGGTGATACCTTCGTGGTGTTCTTCTATGTGGCATACCTTTGTAGTATTTACCATCATGGTGAAACCTTTGTGGGGATACCTTAGTGGTATTCTTCTATGTGGAGTACCTTTGTAGTACATACCTATGTGGTTCTAAATTCGTGGAGTTCCTTCCTTTGTCGAACAGTTGAACTTCGAGCTAATGAGTTGGGCCTTGTGATTCCTCATGAATGAGATGGGTATACTTGATCACTTAGGTATATGTAAGGGAATATACTTAAGTAGGGTTGACTGTTGTTTCCATGCTTTTTGGTTTATCCTTTGTGGGTTTTGTGAGACCTTCGAGGGTCTTGGGGTCCCTACTGAGTATCTTTATACTCACCCCTACATGGGCTACGCCCGCACCTTGTTGTGTTTGGTGAAAATGATAGACAACGCGGACTGAGGATGAGAGTACCAGGACTGAAGGTAGCTCGGAGGTGGACATTAGATGAGGCATACCATAGATACGGCCGTTTGAGAGCTATACCTACCCTTTAGGTGGGATCCTTGGTGGGAATTTAGAGGAGCTGTTTCAGTTTACTTGTACTTTTTAGTTTTCTTGTACTTTTCAGTTGGGCTTGTATTTTGGCCCATTTTCTTGTTGTACACACTCTTTTTTCTATACAGTTTAATTGTGTTCATATATTTCTGTGTTCTTGGTTGTGTGTGTTTAAAGGTTCTAAAGTCATTGACTTCCCAATTTTGGGGATTAAGCCTTTAAGTGCAAGTCTCCAGCCCCTGGCCTATGGAAGGCGGGGTTGGGGTAGTCATGACATGGGCCCTGGGGGACAGGCCGTGACAAATTCTCTAGAGGGTTGTATTTTAATGACCTTAGTTTATTTAAGAATGTTATGAGTTAATTTTAGTGTTTATTAGTACTTTATTAAGCTATTAAGTGTTTGTGGTGAGTTCCAAGTGTTCCTAGTTTATTTTATAGAGTATTAAAAGCCTTTATGATGGTGCATGGTTTGAGAATAGATTAACCAAACTGTCCTGATCCTCTTGGAAACCATGTTTCTATAGGAAGAAACACATAGGGTATTTCATGTTTAAGGTGCATAGTTTATCAAATCATGTGGCCTCCATTAAATAACTATGAAATATGATCCATTGTTCAAAATCATGGTTGGTGCATAATTTGAAAAACCATGTGACCAAACCATATGGGTTCCAAGGATAGGTAGAAATCCTCACACAGTTGGCACATGGTTTACTAAACCATTCAACTAAACCATGTGTATATGAAATATTTATCATAAAATCCTCCTTTATGGCCATAAATTCTATGAATTAAATCATTATTCTTTTTATTGATAGCCCCTCTAACCTAGATACTCTATATCCCTTTCGTGGAGAATTACTCTTCTTCCAATCCCATTTATTGAAGATCAAAGGGTGTTGATTATCAAGATTTAACTTATGTGATCCATGAACCTCTATTCATTGAGTTTTTTTAGATTTTCTTCTCTTCCATTGAGAAGAATCATATGCACAACATGCCATTACATATCTATAGATTCAAATTCCATATAATACTAAATTCTTGGATTTAGACATATCTTTATTACTCTAAACATCCATCATGGCTATCCTTCTAGCATGAAGCCAAGGAAAGTATGTTTGGGTCTTGTGGTTGCTTGTCAACATATGGAAACTCGACACATGATTGTTTAAGCTTTATAACACATTTATTTTTAGCATTTTATATACTGGTTATACTTGTGCACACATGTTATGGTCGGATTGGTGGTTTCCTACTAGGTTTAATTCCTCAAACCCTACATTGACATCTTGATTTGCCTGAAAACTTCTTGATCACGGATCCAAGTAAGTGACACGGGCCCATGGAAGATAGTTATGTTACGGGGTTTAGAGTTTTGAGAAATACTGGGATATATTCCCAAGGATTCCATGACTTTTTTTATTTATATTCTTATACTTTATGTTCTATGGTTTATATTACCATATTGGGAGCCTTGTTTGTTTAACTATATAACATGTGTGAACTTTTTATTACACTATTTTACTTATATTCTTCCATTATACTCCTGTTTTATTTATTTTATTTATATTTATGGTGAATCTATATGATTACCAAGGGTAATGTCTCCCCAATTCATCCTTTGACCCTTTCCACAAGTTGGATGACTCCTACGTATAGAGAGGAATCCATGAGGTCTTGTGTAGTATCCACTTGTCTAACATCTGGGATGATCTAGTTTGGGGAATTACATTGTGGAAGTGTGCATACTTTAGCTAGTACTATACAAAATTGCCATTAAAATACTACTATTGACTCAAAGTGAGCTTTCAGGCCTTGTATTTGGAATATTGGCCACTAAAGTAGGGCAGTTCAATTATATTAGAGAAAACATAGGAAGATAGATCATAGTGATAATAGTCATTGGGAAGAGCTAATAAGACATAGATAGAGAGGGATAGTGTGGACACACCACTAGGTTTTAATCCCTCTTAACATTGTATTGGGAAAAGGCAATCCCACCACAATGTTAGGTGGTGAGTTAGGTTCAAACATTCAAAAACGTTTGGGGATGGGGTTTTTAGTTCATCTGAGTTAATAAAAAATTTAGAAATTCTTATATTCTTCAAGAAATTGTTAGAATAGTGTAAAGACCCAGACCCCAGTTTCCCAGAGTTGGTGCCTTTTTTTCTTACATTTTCATATAAACAAAGAAGTTGTATCCTGAAGGAATGAAAAGTTTAGTCAGATCGGAATACCAGATACATACACAATTATTACAACAAGGAATGAAATACAACCTATCTACTATATATAAACTTCTATATTATCCCTTCAAGTCATTCATAATATACTTATTCACATCCTTTAGAAAAATAAAACATAAGAAATAGATGAGGTCAGAAGCTCAGTAAGGGTACATAAAACAGGGGAAGCATAAGTAACAAGGCATGGTAAATAAATAAAATTACACATTCCAAACTTGATCATAATATAGAAGGAATAAAAGATGAATAAATAATGCCATAATAAAACATAAACGTGGATACTCTATGACAAAGAAACTTTATGTGAATATTTTTAATCCAATAATAATGAATTTTTGATGTTTTTAAATGATAAACCCCATTTATTTATTTATTTTAAAATAATGGGAAATTTGGATTATATAATGAAAATGGGAAAAATTGTGAAAAGTACATAATTCTGGATTTCTGACAGAGTTTTACATCAAGGGTATTTTAGTCATTGCTTGAAAATAAAATTCCAAATTGATTGATTTTTATAGAATCATAATTTTATTTCCTTCAACTTTGTCATCATAGCTAGGGGATGATTTGATCTTATAGATGCCTTAAAAATTCAATGAAGTTGAATTCTTTTTCGGGCAGACAACGTGGACCCCACCATCATAAAGGAAGAACATCATGGCCTACACTACTTAAATTTTGGTTATTCCACCTCAAATGGAACAAGGATATAGTGGTTCGTTTCTCCAAAAAATTCCATGGAGTTTTGAATCTATTAAGGTGGCCATTGAATGATATATTGTTGAAGGAAGCTTCCTGGAGCCAACATCCATAAAATGAAACCACCAATGAAAAATTCATAACTCATATATCCTATAGGAAATTAAGTTGAGATTTTGAGGGTGAACAGAAAACACATTTATGAACAACGTTCATGAAGGGGTATATGTGTGAATTAGCCAATGAATGGGTAAAAAGCGTGACATCCTTTGGAGGATGAAATATTCCTATAAAATGATATAAGCTCCTACCTCTCAAATAATTCCTTCCCATCCCCACACCATCCGGGTAACCAAGGAGAGGAGGACTAGGGCCAATTATATTTTTTATTTATTTATTTTATTTTTAATTTTAGTATCATTTTATCATGTAATGAATTAATATTTTTAATATTAAATTGTTCCCCATTCTTTTTCCACCCATTTTCTCTTCCAAATCTTATTCTCATTATTTCTCTTCCATATTTCCATCGTGATCTCTTTTCACATTTCCATAGAAACTGAATAACTCAAGGATTGGAAATGGGAGGTTTCACAGTGTTCTTTATTATTGTTCTTCAAATTGAAAATGTTTTAAATCAATTCATGGTGGAGGCGGGAATATTGCACTGGTGCGGCAATTATCCACCATGACATTATTTACAAATCCATTAATTTTCCTTGATTAATCATTTTTCCTCTCTTATCATAGGAAAACCCTTCATACGATGGAGTTTGGGTTGCTATAATGGATGAAAAGGTACACAGTAAATCCAGGTCTAGTAGGAATAACATTCTTGGTTGAGGTGTTACCCAACTTGACTATTGGAGGAGGTGTGGTTTGGTGTGTCAGATGCATACTAAAACCACACACTCAATAAATCAATGGAGATTAATTCATTAATTAGGTTACACTAAATGAATTATAAAATTGAATTTAAACAAGAAATAAATAATGAATAAACCCATGTTATCAAACCCGGGACCAGGAACTTTCTTTCTAATCTAGATTTCATTTGCATCAGCATTTAGATTTCAATTATGCGTTTCATTATTTTAATTGCATGTTTTCCAAAACCCTCAAAAACATTGTTTTCGATAAATATTAAAACAACCAAAAAGAATTATAATAACTGAACTATGATAAGTGATTGAACCAACTAAAACACTCCTCAAGTGAGACGACCCTGGTAAGCCACTGAACTGCATTTGGAAAATAAATTTTCTTTTTCCACACCCTACGATAGGCATGCATCAAAACTGGCACCATTTCTGGGGAGATAAGAAGTGAATTCAAACTTTTGTTTTCTAAATTCACATTTTTGTAAATTTTTTTATTTTTTTATCTTTTTAAAAATAATCTGAAAAAACAATTATTTTTTCCATGATGTATTCAAACTCAGTTTTTTATGAATGGTAAGGTTACTCACAAGTGCAATATCAAGAACCAAAAGATGATTGTTGTGATCTAAATGACTGGGTTAAATGGATCAGTAATAATCTGGATGATTTGGGGAGGAAAATATAATGGGAATTTGATTATGTTAGTGCTGTGATAGAGAAACCCTATCCTGAACCCAAAAATGAAGCTGAGGAAGTGGTGGAAGAAATTTCACCACTCATTATTAAAGAACCAATGGAGGTAAATGTCAAGTTACCTGTAGAATCATTCATCCTCAATCAACCAATTCCACCTGAGATAGATGAAAAAGAGGATGCCTTTCCTACTAAGAAACCTGTGGAAGATCAATATGAGTTGGATGAATTTTGGAATGAATATGAGGAACTTCTTGACCTCCCCAAGCCTTGCAAATAAGAAGATCCAACACATAGAAAGAAGACACCAGACATGTGGTGGAATTTGATGTCAATATGGAAGAGCCTGACTACCTACCTCAATATAGTGATAGTAAACTCCAAGAGGCACTCTCAATCAAAGAAAGATTCCATCTGAACCAAATCAGGGAGATGATATAATCTTGAACTCACACTCTTTTAATTTTGTTTAATCTGATTTGAGTATAACTCTTAAATGTTTTGAATTTTCAGAATTGGTGGACTCTTATTATTCATTGGAGGATGATGTGAAAAAATATGCACCTATTTATGAACACCTACACCTCTTTGAAGACATTGAAAATCTACTGGAGGATCCCCATCATGAAGAGATCCAAGTTGTTGAGCTTGAGGAAATTAGATAAGAGGCTGAAGACCCCATGAAGCCAGAACCCGAAGATAAGATGGTCTCAGAAGTAGCAAAAAAAGAAGAGGTGGTTCCATACTTCATATTACCCCTTCCATTCAATTTGTAACCAATTGTGAATGGGACAGATTTCGTTTAAACTATCCACATGGTTCTACTTAATAGGAACACAAATGTGGATGCCAGGAAAAGCCACATGTGGTGGTATAAGTCAAAGAAGCTCCATCCACCATCAAACATTGGATAATAGCTGGTAATTCCTTATGAAGGAATTAAAAATTCAGGACCCACTTGGGGGATCATACCAAGATCTATCTTTACATGTTTTTTATATTTCAAATTCCTTTTTTAGATTAGTCCATCATGTAACTCACTCCTGATATTTTTGAGCATTAATGATATGATCCTTATTCTTAAGTGAGTAATTCTATTTTGTAAGCTCATAAATGGGAAAAGGATGCATTAAATAGTGGAATAGAAGTAATAAGAATCATGGAAAGGGGAGTTAAATTTTAATTTTTAACACTTAAACTCTTTAATTTTTTTCCAAATAATTATTTGAGCTTTAAAGATAAAATTGCATGCCCACAATTGAATTATGCTCTACTTAACATATCTAGGAGGAAAGCGTTTTTTAGGAATTCTTTGATAACATGTTTTAGGTTTCAATTTTAATAATATTTAATGAGTAAAGTGGAAAATTGAATGTTTATAGTGAAGCTCGAATATTGAAATAATGAAACATGATTTAAAGGAATTAGTTGATTTATTTAAATGAAATTGCTTGACCATTTTTCAGGAATTGAATTTATGAAATTCCAATGAATTGATTTGTTATTAAAAATCATGACTTGAGTGATTGTATAATATCATATTTATTATTATTGAATGGATTTCTAGACCAAGTACTTCCTATTTATTCTTGATCATATTTCTTGAGTGATCTTGCGGCATGCCACTAAATAGAACGTTCATTTTCACTTGTCGAATCTACGACTGTGAAATAACATATTTATAATGATTGAGGAATATTTTGAAAATCCACTATCCTTAAATGCCACATTTAAATCAATCCATATTTTGGCCCATAGAGACCATAGATAACCTTTATAGGGATGATCCATTTTCAACCAATTTTTATCCATTCCTACCCTACTCTTGGTATTTGCATGATATTTTAAAAATGAAGTGTAGGGTGTGAAGGGAATCATGGTGGAAGGGATGTTATACATTGTAAGGAAAATTTTTTGGGGGTTATAATGTTTGAATTTTAAAAGGTTTTGGAAATTTTCATCGTACTTAGTAATTTTCCCCTCTTGAATTAAAAAAATGAAAAAATGACAAAAGAGAAACAAAAAAAGAAGAGAAAAATGGGTTGAGTTTTGAGTGAACCAAAAATCACTATTTTCTAAACCAATGATCTTCTAATAATATGTGATAAGATTATGGATGTGAGGATTGATATGATAATAATTTTCTAAAAAAGAAAACGAATTACACAATTTAAAAAAATCAAGATGGTGCAATAACAATTCATTATTCTTTACTTTGATCATGACCTTACGTTGAGTTTTGGGGGAAGTGGGTGTTGCTACTTTGAAGGGGAGAATTTCATTAACTTTTTTGATATCATGCATTGTAATTAAGAGATAAACCTTTTCCTTGAGCCTTCATTTTTAATGCATCAAATCCTACCAACCTTAAGCCTTAGAGTTATTTAAACCTTTATTGAAAAGTCCTAATTTTTTTTCTACCTTTTGTATTTACAAAGTGAAGAACGTAGTTCTTTTAAAATCTTATGGATAAGGTGCATGATCTCATGATATGAGAATAAATATACTTGAACTATATCATGAGAGATAAGAGTTAAAATTCAAAGGAGAGGTAAATCATGATGTGTGATTTTTAATAATAATTAATTGAGAAGTTTGAATGAATAAAAGAAGAAGTTCCATCATTTTTTGAATGGGGAAAAGTAAAATTTATGAATTAATTATTTATTTAAAAATTGGAAAATCAAAATTTTATTTTACTAGGAATTTGGAAAATTTGATTTGACATTGAATATTGTTTTATTTTATTATTTTGGAATTTGAATATTGGTAACATTCGTGTTCTCTGAATTCCTTGTTGAGATTTTATGCTTAAGGGAAAGCATGGTTTATGTGTGGGGGTATTTGAAAGATAAAATTTATGTGAATATTTATAATCCAATAATAATGAATTTTTGATTTTTTAATTAATAAAACCCATTTATTTAAATGTTTTTTAAAATAACGGTAAATTTGGATTATAGAATGAAAATGAGATAAAATGTGAAAAGTGATTCATTTTAGATTTTTGAAAAAGTTTTACTTCAAGGGTATTTTAGTAATTTGTTGAAAAATATAATTCCAATTTGATTGATTTTTTGAATCATAATTTTATTTCTTAAACATTTTATTCTTGACTAGGGTCTGATTCGATCATATATAGGCCTTAAAAAATCAATGATGTTTTAGACTTTTCCAGGCGGACAACTTGGTCCCTGCCACCATAACGGAAAAAAATATCAAACTAAACTATATAAATTTAGGTTATTCTACCTGTAATAGAACAAGGATACATAGGCACATTTCTCCATTAAATTCCATAGAGTTTGAATCCATTAAGGTAGTAATTGAAGGACATATTTTTGAAGGAAGCTTCCTGGAACCTGCATCCAGAAAACGAAACCACCAATAAAAAATTCATAACTCATTCATATGGTGTCCAATTAAGCTAATATTTTGAGACTGAATGACCAAAAAATTAGTGAACATAGTTCCTTAAGGGGTAAACGTAGGAATCAACCAATTAATTGTTCAATAATGTAACAAATGTGAAGGATGAAATCTTCCTATAAAAGGAGAGAATCTTTTACCTTTCAAATCATTCCTTCCTATTTCCACACCATCCGAGGCACCAAGGATAGGTGGCCAATATCCATTTAGATTTTTTTATTTTCTTTTTCTTTTTTGTATTTTATCATGTAATGAATTAATCTTCATTATATTAAAGTTTTTCTCTTTCTTCTTCCACCCCTTTTCTGTTCCTATTATTATTCTCATTCTCTCTCTTCTATCTTTCCATCATAATCTCTATTCAATTTTCCATGTCAAGTGAATAACTTGAGGCATAGAATCAGGGTAGGTTTCATGGTGTTATTCATTATTTCTCTTCAAATTGAAAATGTTTTAAATATATTTGTGGTGGAGGCGAAAATATTTTTCAAGTGCGATAGTCGTCTACTACGACATTATTCCAAAATCCATTTATTTTCCTTGATTAATAATTTTACCTCTCTTATATTAGGAAAAAACATAATAAGGTAGAGTTGGGGTTTCTATAAGAGATGAAATTAAATAAAGTGGATTCGGGTATTGTAGGAATAACATTCTTAGTTGAGGTGTTACCCTACTTGACTACTGGAGGAGGTGTGGTTTGTTGTGCCAGACTCACGCCAAAATCACACACTCAATAAATCAATGGAGGGTAATTCATTAATGAGGTTTCACTAAATGAATTATAAAATTGAATTTAAAAAAGAAATAAATAATTAATTAAACCATGTTATCAAACATTGGACCAATAAATTTCTTTATAATCTTTATTTCTTTTGCATCATCATTTAGATTTCAATTCTTCATTGCATTATTTTAATTTCATGTTTTCTAAAACCCTCAAAAAATATGTTTTCAATAAATTTTAAAAATACCAAAAATAATTAGAATAGGTGAACTATAATAAGTGCTTGAACCATATATAATGATCCTCAAGGGAGACAACCCTGGTCAACCACTATGATGCATTAGGAAAATAAATTTACTTTTACCATGCCCAACAACAGGCATGTGTCAAAACCGGCACAGTTGTTAGGGAGATAAGTAATTACTTTGATCATTTTCTCTAAATTTATTTATTTTTAAATATTTTTCTTTATTTTATTTATAAAAAAATCTTAGAAAACAATTATTTTTCCATGATGTATTCAAATTCAAATTTTTATGCTTGGGAATATTACTCGCAGGTGCAATGTCAAGAACTAGAAGTTGATTATTTTGATCTAAATAGCTGGGCTAAAAGGTTGAGTAATACATTGCATTATTTAGGGAGTAACATGGAATGCGAATTTGACTATGTTTGTGTAGTTATGGAGAAACCCAACCCTAAACTAGAAAAAGAAGATAAGGTAGTGGTGGAAGAAATTTAACCACTCAACATTGAAGAACCAGAGGAGGTAAATGTTGAGGTACCTGAAGACTCATTTATCCCCACTCAACCAATTATACCTGAGATAGATGAAATGGAAGATTACATACCTTCTAATCCACATGTGTTATATCAACAGAAGTTGGATGAATTTTGGAATAAATGTGAGGAACTCATTTATCTCCCCTAGCCTTTCAAAGAAGAAGATCCAACACCATTAAAAGAAAACCCCACCCATGTGGTGGAATTTGAAGTCAAGATGGAGGATCCTAAATACCTACATCAATCTAGTGATAATAAACTACACGAGGAACTCGCAACCAAAGAAATGATTCAAGATAAACCAAATCAGGGAGATGATACAATCTTGAACTCCCACTATTTAAATTTTATTGAATCTAATTTGAGTATAACTCCAAAATATTTTGAATTTTAAGAATTAGAGGACTCTTATTATGCCTTGGAGGATGATGTGGAAAAATATTCACCTATTGGGGAACACATAGATCTCATTGAATACATTGAACATCTACTAGAGGATCCCTATCATGAAGATATCCAATTGGTTGATCCTAAGGAAATCAGTCAAGAGGCTGAAGCCCCCATGAAGCTATTAGTGGAAGATAAGATGGTTGTATAAGTAGAAACAAAAAAGAGGAGGTTTTATACTTCATCCTACCCCGCCATGAAATTTTTACCACATTGCGAAGGGGGAAGATATGGTGTACTCTATACATGGTGTTCTCTTCAACAAGAACACAAATGTGGATGTCGGGAAAAGACACATGTGGTGGTTCAAGTCAAAGAATTTCCATCCTCCATCATACTTTGGATAACAAGTGGTAATAACCTCTAGAGGAAGTAAAAATTCAGGGTCCACTTGGGGGATCATACCAAGATTTATCTTCACATGATTTTTATATTTCAAATTCCTTTTTTATGTTAGTAAATCATGCGGCCCACTCCTCATCTTTTTGAGCTTTAATGTCACGATCCTTGTTCTTAAGTGATTAATTCCCCTTTGTAGGATCATAAATGGGAAAAAGAAGCCATAAATTGTGGAAGAAAAGTAATAAGATTCATGGAAAAGGAGTTCAATTTAAATATTTAACTTTTAAACTCCTTAGATGTTTTTCCAAATCATGATTTGAGATTTAAAGATAAAATTACATGCCCACACATGAATTATTCTATACTTAACATATCTAAGAGACATTAGATTCTTAGGAATCCTGTGATGCCATGTTTTAGATTTCGATGTCAATGAGATTGAATTAGTAAAATGGAAAATGTAAATTTTAAAGTTAATCTTAGATATTTAAATAATGACTCATGATTTATGGAAATTAGTTTTTTTTATGTAAATGAAATTTCCTTACCAATTTTAATGCTTTGAATTTCTGAAATTCATGTGAATTTATTTTTTTATTATAAATCATGACTTGAGTGATTTTCCAATATCATATTTCTCATTACTGATAGGATTTATAGACCAAGTAACTCGTATTTATTCTTGAAAATATTTCTTGAGTGATCTTGGGACATATCACTGACCAAAACATGCATTTGGACTTGTCGAATCTATGACTGTGCAAAAACATATTTCAAATGATTAAAGAATATTTTGAAAACCCCTTATCCTTAAATATACCCTTTACATCAATCCATATTTTATCCCATAGAGACTATGAATTACCATTATAGGAATGATCCATGTTTCAATCCATTTTTATCCATTTATACCCTACTCTTGGTATTTGAATTATATTTTAAAAATGAAGTGTGGGGGTGAAGGGAATCATGGTTGAAGGTATGTTATACATTGTAAGGAAAAATTGAGGTGGTTCTATTATGGTAATTGTTAAATTTTGTGGAATAATTCATTGTACTTCATTGTTTAGCCCTCTTGAATTAAAAAAAATGAAAAACTGGAAAAAAAAATAACCAAAAAGAGAAGAGAAAAATGGGTTGTGATTTGGGAGAACCAAAAATCACCATTTTCCAGACTGATGATCTTCTAATATTATGTGGTTAGGTTATGGATGTGATTTTTGATCTGATAATAACTTTCAAAAAAAGAAAAAAAATTAAAAAATTTAAAAAAATCTAAGAGGGTTCATTAATCATTCATTATTCTTTACTTTGATCATGACCTTACTTTGAGTTTTAGGGGAAGTGGGTGTTGCTACTTTGAAGGGGAGAATCTCATTACACTTTTTGATATCAGGCATTGTACTTAAGAGATAAAACTCCTCCTTAAGATCTAAATTTTAAAGCATCAAATCCTACCAACCTTAAGCCTCAGTGTTATTTTAGACTTTATTGAAAAGTACTCATGACTTTTTTGTGCCTTTTGTCTTTAAAATGTGGATAAATTAGTTCTTTCACATGATTATGGATAAGGTTCATGTTCTCATGATACAAGAATAACACTACTTGAATTATATCATGATATATTAGAGTTTAAATTCAAAGGTAAGGTAAATCATGATGTGGCATGTTTAATAATAATGAATTAAGAACCCTGAATGAATGAAAGAAGAAGTTTCAAAATTTTGTGAAAGAGTAAAAGTAAAATATCTGAATTAATTATTTCTTTAAAAATTGGGAAATTAAATTGATATTTTATGTGGTTTTTTAAAAATTTTATTTGAACTTAATTATTCTTTTATTTTATTACATTGGATTTTGATTATTGGAAACATTGGTGTCCTCTGGATTCTATGTTGAGATTGTATGCTTGAGGGAAAGAATGGTTTAAGTGTGGGGGTATTTGACAGAGAAAATTTATGTGAATATTTTTAATCCAAAAATTATGAATTGTTTATGTTTTTAAATGATAAAACCATTTATCTAAATGTTTTACTAAAATAATGGGCAATTTGGATTATAGAATTAAAATGATCTAAATTGTAAAAAATGCTTCATTCTGGATTATTGACAGAGTTTTACATCAAGGGTGTTTTAGTAATCTATTGAAAAATATAATTCTAAATTGAATGATTATTTTTTAGGATAATAATTTTATTTAATTCAACTTTTTCTTTTTGACCAGGGGATGATTTGATCATATAGAGGGCTTAAAAAAATCAATGAAGTTGAAGACTTTTTTGGACGGAAAAAATGGACCCTAACACCATAATGGAAGAACATATCAGCCTAAAATACTTAAAATTAGGTTCTTCAACATGTAATGGAACAAGGATACATAGGCTCATTTATACTTTAAATTTCATTGAGTTTTGAATCCCTTAAGGTGGCCATTGAATGACATATTGTTTAAGGAATCTTCCTAGAACTTGTGTCCACAAAAAGAAACCGCCGATGAAAAATTAATAACTCATAGAAAAGATAGCCAATTAAGATTCGATTTTTTATGGTGAATAGAAAAAACATTTATGAAAAATGGTCATTAAGGGGTCCATGCATGAATCGACCAATTATTGGGTCAACAACAGGACAAAATTTGGAGGATGAAATCTACCTATAAAAGGATAGTAGCTCCTACCTCTCAAATCATTCCTTCCCATACCCACAACATCTGGGGAACCAAGGAGAGGAGCCCAAGGGCCATTTATATTTTATTCTCTATTTATTTTGTTTTTATTTTTAGTTTTATTTTATCATGTAATGCCTTAATATTTTGTATATTAAAGTGTTCCCATTTCTTCTCCAAACCCTTTTCTCTTCCAACTCCTTTTCTCATTCTCTTTCTTCCATCATTCCATCATGATATCTTTTCAATTTTCCCTAGAAAGTGAATAAAAACAAGGCATGGACCTATGGGATGTTTCACAGTGTTATTCATTATTGTTCTTCAAATTGAAAATGTTTTAAATCTATTTGTGATGGAGGAAAGAATATTACACGAGTGCGGTGGTCGTCCACCATGACAATATTTCCAAATCCATTTATTTTCCTTGATTAATAATTTCCCCTCTATTATATTAGGAAAACCTTTCATACAGTGGATTTGGGGTTTCTATAATTGATTAAATGATATACATTGTAGACGAGTCTTGTAGGAATAACATTCCCATTTGAGGGGTTACCCTACCTGGCTACTGGAGAAGGTGTGGTTTAGTGTGCCTGATGCATAGTAAAATCACACACTCAATAAATTAATGGAGAGTAATTCAGTAATGAGGTTTCAATAAATGAATTATCAAATTGAATTTAAAATAAATAAATAATTAATTAATGAACATGTGTTATGAAACCCTAGACAAAGACATTTCTAATCTACATTTCATTTGTATCAGAATTTAGATTTCAATTCTGCATTACATTATTTTAATCCAATGTCTTCCAAAACCATAGAAAACATTGTTTTAAATAAATATTAAAAAATCAAAAAATAATTAGAATAGGTAAACTATAATAAATTATTGAACCAAATGTGGTTCTCTTCAAATGATATGACCCTGGTCATCCACTGTGCTGCATTTGGAAAATAAATATTCTTTTTCCATGCCCTACGATAGACATGCGTCAAAACTAACAATGTTTCTGGGGAGAAGAGTAGTTATTTCAATCATTTTTTCTAAATTCACATTTTTGTAAATATTGTTTTTGTTTTATTTATAAAAAATATATAAAAACAATTATTTTTTCATGATGTATTCAAATTCAAATTTTTATGCATGGGAAGATTACTCACTGGTGTAATATCAAGAACCACACATTGATTATCGTGATCTAAATGACTACACTATAAGGATGAGTAACACTCTAGATGATTTGGGGAGGAAAATGGAATGGGAAATTTATTATGTTCATGAATTGATGGAGAAAACTAACCCTAAACTAGAAAAAGAAGATGAGGTAATGGTGGAAGAAATTTCATCACTCATCATTGAAGAACGAGATCAGGTAAATGTCGAGATACTTGAATACTCATTCATCCTCACTCATCCAATTATACCTAAGATAGATGAAAAGGATGTTGAATTTCCTTCTGATCTACATGTGGGAGATCAACATGAGTTGGATGAATTTTGGAATGAATGCAAGGAACTACTCGATCTCCCTAAGCTTTACAAATAAGAAGAGACAACACCATTAAAAGAAGACACCATCCAAGTGGTGGAATTTGAAGTCAATATGGAGGATCCCAACCACCTACCTCCATACAGTGATAATAAGTTACAAGAGGCACTCTCCACCAAATAAAAGATTCTACCTGAACCAAACCAGGGAGATGATACACTCTTAAACTCACCTGCTTTTAATTTTATTGAATCTGATTTGAGTATAACTCCAAACTGTTTTGAATTTTCAGAATTTGAAGACTCCTATTATGCATTGGAGGATGATGTGAAAAAATATGCACCTGTTGAGGAACATATGGATATATTTTAAGACATTTAAAATCTAATGGAGTAGTCCCATCATGAAGAGATCCAAGTTACTAAGCATGAATAAATCAGACAATAGGTTGAATCCCCCATGAAGCCATCACAGGAGGCTAAGATGGTGGCACAAGTAGAAAAGAAAAAAGGAGGTTCCATACTTTATCCTACTCCCACCATGAAATTTGTACCACATTTCAAAGGTGGTTGATATGGTGTACTCTATCCATGGATTTCTCCTCGATAAGAACGCAAACGTAGATGCTGGGAAAAGCCATGTGTGGTGGTTTAAGTCAAAGAACCTTCATCCACCATCAGAATTTGGATAAAAACAAGTAAATCCCTCTAGAGGCATAAAAAATTCAGGGCCCACTTGGGGGAACAAACAAAGATTTATCTTTTACATTCTTTTTATATTTCAAAATCCATTTTTAGATTAGTCCGTCATTCAGCCCACTACTCATCTTTTTGAGCTTTAATGACATGATTCTTGTGCTTAAGTGAGTAATTTTCGTTTTTAGGATCATAAATAGGAAAAGTAAGACTTAAATAGTGGAAGAGAAGTACTAATATTCATGGAAAAGGGAGTTCACTTTTAAATTTTATATTTTAAACTGAATAAATATTTTTCCGAATCATGATTTGAGCTTTAAAGATAAAATCGTATGCCCACACTTTAATTATGCTCTACTTAACATACATAGGGGACATGAGTTTCTTATAAATACTTTGATTCCATGTTCAAGATTTCAATGTTAAATATATTTAATGTGTAAAATGGGAAATTGAATGTTTAAGTAAATCATGGATATTGAACTGATGAATCATGATTTAATGGAATTAGTTGATTTATGTAAATGAAATTTCCCTACCATTTTTCAGGATTTGAATTTATGAAATTCATGTTAAATGATTTGTTATCATAAATCATGACTTGATTGATTGTCAGATATCGTATTTCTCATTCCTGAGAGGATTAATAGACTAAGTACTTTCTATTTATTCTTGATCATATTCTGTGAGAGATCTTGAGGCACATCACCGAATAGAACATTAATTTTCACTTGTCAAATCTAATACTATGTAGAAACATATTTAAAATTATTTAGGAATATTTTGAAAATACATTATCCTTAAATAACACTTTTAAATAAATCCTTCTTTTAGCCTATAAAGACCATTGATGACCTTTATAGGGATGATCCATGTTTCAATCCATTTTTATCCATTCCTACACTGCTCTTGATATTTTCATGATATTTTAAAAATGTAGTGTGGGGGTGAAGGGAATATTGGTGGAAGGTATGTTATACATTTTAAGGAAAAAGTTTGGGGGTTCTATTTTGGGAATTGTAAAAGGATGTAGAATCATTCATTTTACTTCATTGTTTGACCCTCTTGAATTAAAATAAATGAAAAAATGACAAAGAGAACCAAAAAAGAAGAGAAAAATGGGTTGTGATTTGCGAGAAAAAAAATCAACATTTTCTAGAGCGACGATCTTCTAATTTTATGTCATTAAATTATGGATATGAGTTTTGATCTGATCATAACTTTCAAAAAAGGAAAATAAATTACAAAATTTAAAAAAATCAAGAGGGTGCATTAATCATTCATTATTCTTTACTTTGATCATGACCTTACTTTGAGTTTTGGGAGAAGTGGGTATTGCTACTTTAAAGGGAATAATTTCATTACAATTTTTGATTTCATGCATTTTACTAGAGAGATAAAACTCCTCCTTGAACCTTACTTTTTAAAGCATAAAATCCTTACAACCTTAAGCCTCAGAGTTATTTGAACATTTATTGAAAAGTTCCCATGATTTTTTGTGTCTTTTATCTTTAAAAGGTGGAGAAAGTAGTTCTTTTACAATATTATGGGCAAGGTTCCTATTCTCATGATATGAGCATAACTCTACTTGAATTATATCATGATAGATGAGAGTCAAAATTCAAAGGTGAGGTAAATCATGATGTGTCATGTTTTATAATAATGAACCGAGAATCTTGAATTTATAAAAGAAGTTCCATCATTTTTTGAATGGGGAAAAGTAAAATATATGAATTAATTATTTCTAATAAAATTGGGAAATTAAATAAATATTTTATTTGGATTTTTGAAAATTTGATTTGACATTGAATATTGTTTGATTATATTACTTTGGAATTTGAATATTGGAAACATTGGTATTCTCTCAATTCCATGTTGAGATTTTATGCTTGAGGGAAAGCATGGTATAAGTGTGCAGGTATTTGACATAGAAAATTTATGTGAATATTTTTAATCCCATAATAATTAATTGTTGATTTTGTTTAAATTATGAAATCTGTTTATATAAAAATTTTACTAAAATAATGGGAAATTTGGATTATAGAATAAAAATGAGCTAAATTGTGAAAAGTGATTCATTCTGAATTTATGACAGAGTTTTACGTCAAGGGTATTTTAGTAATTTAATGAAAATTGTAATTCAAAATTTATTAATTATTATTTTCAGAACCATCATATTGTTTACTTCAACTTCTTTTTTTCTTGATAAGGGGTTGATTCGATCATATAAATGCCTTAAAAAATCAATGAAGTCGAAGAATTTTCCGGGAGGACAACGTGGACCCTAACACTATAATAGAACCACATATCATCCTAAATTCCTTCTATTTTGGTTCTTACACATAGAATGGAACAAGGATACATATTATAATTTCTCCATTAAATTACATGGATTTTTTAATCCATTAAGCTAGCCATTGAATGACATATATTTGAAGGAATCTTCCTAGAACCTGCGTCCAGAAAATGAAACTGCCAATGAAAAATTAATAAACCATACATCTGATATCCAATTAAGCTGATATTTTGAGGGTGAACTGCGAAAAAATTTATTAACAACATTTATGAATGGGTACATGCATTAATCATTCAATTAATGGGTCTACAATGTGACAACTTTTAGAGGATGAAATCTTCCTATGAAAAGAGAGAAGCTCTTACCTCTCAAATCATTCCTTCCCATACCCACACCATCTATGGCACCAAATAGAGGAGGCAAAGGGACATTTAGATTTATTTCATTCTTTATTTTCTGCTTCTTTTTAGTTTTATTTTATCATTTAATACATTAATATTTTTTATATTAATGTGTTCCCTTTTCTTCTTCCTCCCCTTTTCTCTCTCAACTCTAATTCTCATTCTATCTCTTCCATCTTTACATCGTGATCACTTTTCACATTTCCATGGAATATTTATAACTTGAGGCTTAGACCCGGGGTAAGTTTCCTGGTGTTCTTCATTATTGCGCTTCAAATTTAAAATTTTTTAAATCTATTTGTGGTGGAGGCGGGAATATTACACAGGTGCAGCGATCATCCACCATGACACTATTTCTAAATATATTCTGTTTTTTTGATTAATAATTTTCCCTACATTCTATTAGGAAAACCCGACATACATTAGAGTTGGTATTTTTATAAAGGATGAAACAGAATACTGTGGGGCTGGGTCTTGTAGGAATAACATTCTCAGTTAAGGTGTTACCCAACTTGGCTACTGGTTGAGGGGTGGTTTGGTGTATTAGATGCTTGCTAAAATCACACACTCAAAAAATAAATGGAGAGTAATTAATTAATTAGGTTGAACTAAAGGAATTATCAAATTGAATTTAAACAATAAATAAATAATGAATGAACCTGTCTTATCAAACCTTAGACCAAGACCTTTCTTTATCTTCATTTTGTTTTCATCAGCATTTAGATTTCAATTCTGCATTTCATTATTTTAGTTGCATGTTTTCCAAAACCATAAAATACATTTTTTTTCAATAAATATTAAAAAACTAAAAATAATTATAATAAGTGAACTATAATATGTTATTGAACCATCTACAACACAGCTAAAGTGAGATGACCCTGGTCATCCACTATGCTGCGTTAGGAAAATAAATTTGCTTTTTCCATGCCCTATGATAGGCATGTGTCACTCTACTAGTTGAATAATAAAATTGAATATAAATTAATAATTTCATAATGAGATAATTGATAATTACAGGCATCATAATTGTAATGTCAAGGCCACGACCAATTCACTATACATAGTGGGTAAAAAACCAGGCTAGTTTGTCTCATGAGACCTACTGATGCATCGAGGGGCTATTGTGGGACCCAACCATCACTTACTAAGTCTTATTTATTCCTCATATGAAAGGGTATAAAAATAATCAAAATATATATTCATATTGACACTAACATATGAAATGTATATAAATTTCCCCAATCAGTAAACATAAATACTAACTATTCAGAGTAATATGGTGAATGGTATAAAGAAAGAACATCCATAGTCAAACTAACAATAATCCATTAAATAAAATATGGTATATGATATCATAAAATATTAATCCCAATTACACATAATAATAAATAATAGTGATGAAATATATGGAAATAATATTATAAAATCATCGAGTAATACTTGGGAAAAAAATACTCTTTTACATTGAAAAGAATTGTTTTATTGGAAAAATACTTGTATAAAACATGAAATAAACTAATATACATTTTTCATAACAAAATGAGTTATTTAAAAAACTAAATGTGGCTTAAAATAGATTATATATTTCACTTGAAAGTTAGTAAAAATTCAATAAGTTCCCTTGAACCAGGCATGTTTATCGGGAAGAAAACGAGAAAGATCCTTTTAAAACATGTAACTCCCCTAAGATAAAGAAGGATTTTGATTGGTAGATATATATATATATATATAACACTAAAATAGAATATTTGAGGAGTATATAATAATAATTAATAATTTCATTTGGGTAAAGAGAGAGAAAGAGAAATCTCGAATGAAAAAATGAAGGTTCGGGGAGAAAACCCCTACCTTATGTCCGAATGTATTCTTCACTTTACCTTAAAATCCTGGATAATAAAATTAAATCCATTATTTAATTAAATAATAATTTTATCTTCATATATTTTATACACCATATTTTTATTATGTTCATTTATTTCCTTATTGATAATTTATAATATTTAATTATGTCATTTCAGAGTGTTCGTTTCCTTGATTTCATGATTGGTTCGCTTGATTATAAGTAATGGAATCCATGTAAAATGTGTATAATTATCCAGAATTGAATTTTCATGTTATTAATGAACAATCAGAAGTCTAATTGGGGTTATTTATTATTATTTTTCCATAAATTAGTATGAATCATTGGATAATATATTAATGATAATCGTTTAGCATAATTTTAGCGGGTTTTCAATAACAACAAACTAATTTTGCTCTATTATTTTATGTCATGTATATAAAATTTTTCTGAAAAAATACATAAGATATAATAAATATTTTATAATATGTTTAAACCAAAAAATGGTATCATGACCGGCCTGAAATGAGAAATTTAATAATGAAAGTTAGAACTCTAGGAAGGTCTTAAATCAGAACTTCTGAGACGATGATTTAATTTTTAAAATAAGAGAGAGAGAGAGTAAGGATATTGATGATATATTATAAATTAAAATGATATCATTATAGAATATATATGATACTTTAGGTATGATGATAATTTTTATTGATTATGTGTAGAGAGAATAATAAATTAAAATAAATTGAAATGAGATTAAATGAAATAGGGAGAGGAATTACCTCTTATCCTCCTTGAGAACCTTCTTAAGGGAAGGGGTTTCGGTCTTTTGGAAATAAAAAGTGATCCTAGACATGGGGAGTTACTAGGTAAGAGGATTTTTGTAGAACTTTAACAATATTAAAGTATTATAGTAGTTAATAAAAGAGGGGGTGGGTTGTTTTTATAGTGGAGGGGAGGGATAATTTCTCATTACTCTATTCATTAATTTATTATTTTTCTCAAGAAAACCAATAAAATTGATTATTATGACTATTTAAAGTAATAAGTTAATGTGAGTTATAACCAATTATGATTACATCATCCATGACTAAATTACCTGTGTATTTGGCTTATAATGTATCTTTACTATAAATTACCATCATTTACTATTCCCTAAAAATTGAAGTTTTTCAGGAAAATACAAAAACTTCACCCTAACCATTTTTTGACCTATAGAAATAAAAAATGGACACCAGTTTATGAAAATAATTCTATAAATATGTGAAATTTGATTTTCAAATAAAATCATTTTGTACTTGAAAAATACAGATTTTAAATTTAAAACTGAATTTACAACACTTTTAAAAATTAACTAAAATCTCATAAAATTATCATAAAATAATAAGGCAAAAAATATTAATTTATGAATCCATTTTATGAAAATAAAATTTCTTTCGAATATATTTATTAATTATAAAATTGTAATTATGTATTTATGACTTGTAAGAATACCAACACATAAATATGATTTTTTTAAATATTCTCTTACTTTCATTATGATATATTTTTATCATAATTTTACTTATGTGATACCAAAATTTTATTTATAATTCCATGGTTGAGGTTACTATTCATTTAGTCGATTTACTATTCATAAGGGTCATATTACGATTCTTAGGGGAATGTTACTATTTCATCAGTATAGGTTCCTTAAAATCTAGAAATAAATCTTATTTCTTTTATTATTCATTTATAAAAGTATTTATTATGTTATCTATGTGGTTTTATATGATTCATAATATATAAAATATACATAAGAATGGAAATTTCATTGATATAATTTTGGGTCATTAAATTCTCCCCTCCTATAAAAATTTCATCCTTGCAATTTCTGAAATGTCACATGACAAAAAAATTTGGGTAGTTCTTTATCATAATATCCTTAGTATCCCAAACCACCTCTTCAATTTTATGATTCTTACAAAGGACCTTTACCATTTGAGTCATCTAATTTATCAACACATGTTATTTAGTGTCCATAATCCAGATAGTCTCTTCATAGTAAAATAATTCATGTTCCAATTTGATACCTTTAGAAGTGAGTACATCTGTTGGGTTTGGAATTTACTTTGTCATAAATGGGACATGGAACACATTGTGAACTTTATAAAGGCTAGGTAGCATCACCAAAAGACAATCCATGACTCCAACTCTCTCCATAATTTCAAAAGTACCAATATACATGAATTTCCCTTTCTTCCCAAATCTTATAACAACCTTTCATTGAGATACATTCAATAAAAAGTGATATCATACATGAAATTCCAAATACTTCCTTTAATTATCATCATAACACTTTTTCCTACTTTGAACTTATTTGATATGGGTTTTAATAGTCTTTACCTTAGCTATTATTTCCTCCACAAGCATAGGGACCACAAGTGTCCTTTCACCAAGTTCATCCCAAAAAGTTGGTGTACAACATCACTTTACATACAATGCTGTGTATGGTTCCATTTGAATACTTGAATGGAAACTATTTTTGTATGATAACTCTACCAGAGGTAAATACTTATCCCACATACCTTGAAAATCAAGTGATCATGATATCAGCATGTATTCTAATGTTTTGATTATCCTTTCTAACTACCCATTAGTTTGATGGTGATAAGAAACACTCAAATGAAGCTTAGTATCCAAATATTTTGGAATAATTTTCCTGAATTTTAATGAAAATTGTGGATCATGATAAAAAAAATTGAGATAGGTTCTACATTAAGTCTTAATACATCATTAATATAGAGTCGTTCAAGGATCTCTAGTAGAAAATCCTCCCTTATGGCGTGGAAATGTTGAGATTTAGTAATTCGATCAACAATTACCCATATTTCATCATTATTTCATGGAGTTTTAGGTAATGAAATGAAACAAATACATAGTAATGCCATCCCATTTCCATGTTAGAATATGAAGAGATTTTAGGACTACCCTACGATGTGGTCATTTAGCCTTCAATTTGAGATACTAAACATCTAGATACACAATTAGCAATTTCACGCTTCATGTTGTACAACCAGAAATGTTCCTTCAAATCTCTATACATCTTAGTGATACTATTGTGTATAAAGAAATTTCAACTATGGGAATCATTCAATAACTACATTTTTAGCTTCAGGATAGAGGGAACACATAGCCTCTTCCCAAATTTTAGAATTCCATCCTCATACACAATGTTTACCAACTTCCCATCCTTCACAACATTCATTTTATTTTTAATATTATCATCATGAGAATGAAAACTTTTAATCCTTTCTAGTAATGATGGATTAGAAACCATTTTAAAAAGTAGTGATGCTTCCCCTCCCTTGATAATTTCCATATCCATGCTTACAAGATCCATGTACACAAGGACCTTGTCAATCCTCATTTTGTTCATAACTCTATGATCCTTTCTACTCAATGCATATGCTACCTTATTCACCTTTCATAGGTGGTAGTGTATTGAAAAATCATAATCCTTGAGCATCTCAATCAATCAACTTGGCCTCATATTGATTTCTTTTTTTGAGAATATATATTTCGACCAATTGTGATTTGTATATATCTCAAACCTTTCACCATAAAGATATATTATCTATATCTTCAGAGAAAATATTACAGCTACTAACTCAAGATCATGAGTTGGAAATTTCTACTCAGAATTTTTTAATATCATTGAAGCATTGAAAATAACTCTATCATCCTGTATAAGGACACAACAATGTCTTTCCATTGAGGCATAACTATATAGAAAAAATACACAATTTTCAAATGGTATAGTAAATATTGGATAATTCACTAAAATCTCCTAAAATTCTTCAAAACAATGTTCACATTACTTTTTCCATAGGAAATTAAACCCTTTACAAGTAATATTAGTTAATAGGTTAGATAATCAAGAGAAGTTCAGAAAAAAAATGACGATAATAACCTACTAAACCCATAAAACTATGGACCTCAGTTATGTTCATTGGTGTATGAAATTCCTGAGATACCTTTGCCTTTACTGGATCAACTAAGATTCCATTTTTAGAAAAAATATTTCCAAGAGAAGAAAATATTTGAAGCCAAAATACTCACTTGCTAAACTTCCAATATAATTCATTTCATATTAGAGTATTCTGAATAATTTTCAAGTGATTCTCATGGTCTTCATAGCTTTTGGATTATACCAATATATCATCAATAAATACCACAAAAAATCACCAAGATATCCCTTGAAAACACTATTTACTAGATCCATGAAAATAGAGGAAGCATTAGTCAGTCCAAAAGTCATTACTGTAAACTCATAATGCCCATACCTGGTTTAAAATGTTATCTTACCTTCCTTCCTCATATGCAACTGATGATATCTAGATCTAAGGTCAATCATAGAAAAAAATTGGGCTTTGTGAAGTTGATCAAATAAATCATCAATCTGTGGAATAGGATACTTTTTATGTATAATAATTGTATTGATCTCCCTATAGTCAATTAACATCCTCATGGATCCATCATTCATATTAAAAAAAGGACATGATCTCCCCATAGAGAAACACTAGGGAGAACAAACCATTTACTACTCAACTACTCTAGTAGTTTTTTCATCCCCACTAATTCCAATGTGACCATTCTACAAGGATTATTTGATATAGGCCTTTCGCTAGGAAATAAATTAATAGGAAAATCAATTTCTTTCTTTGGAGGATGTCCAGGTAAATCCCATGGAAATAAAATAATGTATTATTGAACAATAGGTGCATCCTCAATTTTACTAACAACTCCTTTATTAAATCAAATTGTAAATGTGCAATTTTCTTGGAAAATTGGGAAGATACAAAAGAATGACATGATCCATAATCAAATAAAGCATTGTCTATGTTTGAGTAAATGATTAAAATACCTAGCACCACATCAATAGGAATTTCAACTTTAGTAGTTGTGACCACATAAGATTTCCCTTTCTCCCTTGGACTTCATTTTGGAAATTTTACTTGTGGTTAGGACAATCATTTGAATAATGGAAAATATATTTTCAATTATAGCATTAAAAATTGGTAGCTTATTTCATTCCCTTACTATCACATGCCTTGGGGCCTTTTCCTCCACACTTGTAACAAAAAACCATACCCTTTTGGAAAGTGCTGAGGCGTTTCTTCCCACAATTATCATAGTATTGAAAATCAACTCTTCCCTTATTCCCTTTTTTCCTTATTTCATTTTCAAGAGTGTTCAGCCTTCATCTTTTTTAATTTCATTCCTTTATGGTCAAATTACTTAGAGAATTATTTTTCTCTCTTGATTTCATACGAGACTTTGTCTTCATATGATGAGAAAATTTGGGAAATTGTTCCCTTTAGAGGATTCATTTTAAAACATTAAAGAATCAATAAATAATTCTCCTCAGAGTATGTATGTAGTCTAAAAAATTCTTTTCTATACTTTAAAATTTGTCTTCATACTTGGAAACATTCTCATCCTCCTTCTTGCTCTGATTCATGAGTTGACTTGCTATATCCGCTTGTTATTCATGAGGAAAATATTTTTCTAGGAAATGTTCCTTAAAATATAATCATTAAATATTTTCAATCTGTTCTTCCTCCTTTTTGTTTTGAATTAGTGAACACCATTGATCCGCATCTCCTGATAGACAAAAAACTTCCATGACAACCTTCTCTGTTTTATTACTTCCCAAAGTGAGAAATATCTTCTCTAGAGAACGTATCCACTTCTCAGCAACAAATGTGTTTTTATTCTAATTGAATGATGGAGGTTGTTGTTGGATAATGTGGTAAAAATTTATCCTCCATGTTGTGGTTCAGGATTTTACATATGGGTAAGGTTATTGTTCATAACCTGAGTTATATATCCTAGTATAGTTATAATTTATTCACCACTAGTCACAGCTCTAAAAATCATAATTATATTGAATATTTGGAAAATCCCTACATGTGATACATGAGTTTATACAGTTTACATTCCTTCCATTATGTCCTATTTCTAAATAATGGCATAATCTAAATTAGGTTATGAATCATAATGTATAATGTCAAACTAGTAAAATACATAACATAAATTGAAATTCTATGCATGTCTAATATCATAATCATAAGCATGGTTTATTTGGGGACATATTTACAATTACATCCTTCATAATGGTTTGTAATGAAAATGTGAATTATCCTAATAATATCCCTCATGAGTTTAAAACTAGGTGCACAGTAAGACCCATTGTGGAGTACCAAGTTACCCTGAGTTAGGCTCGGAACACCTTGTTAGAGTTGTTACTCCTAGGTATATCTGTCCCAGACTCACATTCACTTTTAGTATCTAGATAGGGATGTATTTTATAGGAATATCCACATAATCTATATCTCAACAAAAGTTTAGGATGTTCTTGTATTCATATCCTCAATGTCTATCTTAGGGGTTTTTCCCTAATCTAGGTTTTCTAAATATAGTCTCTAAGGATTCTACTAAAATTCCACTAATACTAACTATAAATACCCCACCCTAGTTGCACAGAGCTAGTTTCCTATTTTATTACAATGGTATATAAATAATTAAGTTGTGTCTCAATGGAATTAATGGTTTAGTAGAATTATAAAACCATATACATACATAATTATTACAACATGGAATGAAATGTGATATATCAACATCAAATAAACTTCAAGATTATATGTGCAAGTCATTCATAATATAGTTATCCACATCATGGGAAAAACTAAAACATAAGAAATGGGTGATCTCAGATACTCAATAAGGGAAAGTAAAATAGATTAAACATATGTAATATGGCATTGTTAATAAATAAAGTATGCAATCCATTAAAACATAAAATTGAGAATAATATGGAAAGAATAAAAGTTGAATAAATAATGAGAAAATAAAACATAACCATGGATACTCTACTAGTCGAATAATCACATGGACTATCAATGACTAGTTTCATAATGAGGGAGTGCATAATTCTAGAAATCATAATCATACTGTTAAGGCCTCAGTTAGGACACCATACATAATGGGTGAAAAATGAGGCTAGTTTGTCTCATGAGACCTACTGATACATCAAGGGGATTTAGAGGGCCCTACCCATAAATTACTAAGTCCAATGAATTCCTCATATGAATAGGGGAAGCATAATCAACATATACATTCATATTGAAACTAACATATCAAATGTAAATAACTTTCCCCAATTAGAAAATATAAACACTATTTCCGATGCTTTTTCAAGGGCACGCGCGTCCTTCTGCTTGAGGATGAAAGGTGAGGTTTTATTTCCCCCACATTATCGCTTTCCAATGGTGGGTTGCATCCGTCGCTTATTTTGGGACGTATGCTCCTTGATTGAAACGGGATTATGGGATATCAGCTCTTCCTTACATGGATTCCTCCTCAGAGCTCATTTCCTAGTCCGTGTCTCCCTTATAGATTTAATATGTTGTTCGTGAAACACTTCCCAGTTCCATATCTCCATGGACACTGGTTAATTACATTGTTTCTGTCAAGACATTCCAAGGGGTGAAGTTAGTGTAACAACCTTCAGTCAGGGGAGTAGTCACGTTGGACATCACTGGCGTGTCTGGATGCTGGAACACTAGCGCGTCTATCTTTGGTCCCTTATTATAGGGCTTCTCGATGGCGCAGAATCCCGAGGCATCCCATGTCGGATGCAAGGAATCGTATGCCCTAGGAATATCTATAAATATTTCCTTAGCTTCCTAGGTTTATCACAGGGTATGCCACAAGTTTAATGTCCAGCAGAGACAGATCAGACAGATCAGAACACTGACTAGAGTGGATCAAATGGGCGTAACCCCTGGAGGATACACTGATGTAGGTGGGTTGACATGACCTCACCAAGATGTGGCGGCCTGGATAAGAATCAAGATGGATTATGGATGGTTAAGTGAATAACATGGAGAGTGAGATGGGACTACCATGAGGACGACAGTGATACTGGACTTGAGTCTCAAGGAGACTTCGTATGTATCCCTGGGGTAGGTAATCAAAGTCCTCATAGTTCGGTAGGGTGATGGACACCTAAGGAGATGGCCCATGAGAATGGATATGTGTATGGGACCCAAAGGAAGTGGAACCTCTAGGCTGGGGAATGACCTTCCTGAAAACACATAGGATTGAGGGAAAGACCAGGCAATAGGCTTGAAGTGGGGTGTACACATAGGAAAACTACCCGATGATATGTATGAGGCTTATGCATGGTTAGAAACCTGATTTGGTCTGAAACCACAAGGATGAACTAAATATGTGCTTCCCAGCAAAGGGATTGCAACATCTTACCTCTGAATAGGGTACAACGACCTACTGCTATTTAGGGGACAAAATGACTTACCATCAGATGGGAAACAACGACTTTCTACTGATTAGGGCACAACGACTTACCATAACTTAGGGGAGAATACAGTTTAACATTGTACAGGATGGTGGTGAACCGACGTGAGGTAGTCAGGTTTGGTGGGTTGTTGGGCTTGAACCTCAGGGTGGCTTCCTACTTACCCCGCCTTAGCAAGGATCAAAGTCCACGTAGTTCGGGATGGGGGCATTTGGGGCTTATGCTCTGGGGCTGCCTAAAGTGTTGGTGAACAGACGTGAAGGGAGTCGGGACCAATGGGTGTTGAGCTTGAACACCATGGATGCTTCCTATGTACTTTTCCTTGGTAAGGATCAAAGTCCTTGTAGTTTAGGAAGGGGGGATTGGGGCTCCGACGTGAAGGTGGTCTGGACCAATAGATGATGTTGGGAATGAACCTCCTGGAGGCTTCTTATGTACCTTTCCCTAGCAAGTATAAAAGTCCTCATAGTTTAGGAATGGGTGTGGGGCTTACATTCTAGGAGGCCCGAAGTGTTGGTGAACTGACGTGAAGGGAGCCGGGACTAATGGCTGATGTTGGGATTGAACCTCATGGAGGCATCCTACGTACCTTGCCTTAGTAAGGATCAAATTCCTTGTAGTTCAGGAATGGGTGTGGGGCTTATACTCTAGTCGGCTCAAATTTTTGGTGAACTGACATGAAGGGAGATGGGACCAATGGATGATATTGGGCTTGAACCTCATAGAGGCGTCCTACGTAACTTTCCTTAGCAAGGATCAAAGTCCAAATTGTTTAGGATGGGGGGTCGGTGAACTGACATGAATGAGGACTTGAGGCCCAGATGGATGGTGGTCTTGAACCTCAGGGAGGCTTCCTACATACCTTTCCCTGACAAGGATCAAAGTCCACATAGTTTAGAATACGACATTGGTGCACTGACGTGAAAGTGGTCGAGACCTATGGTTGTTGGGATTGATCCGCGTGGAGGCTTCCTATGTATCTTGCCTTATCAAGGATCAAAGTCCTCGTAGTTCGGGTGGAGGTGTGGGGCTTACACTCTAGGAAACACAGAGATGATATCATGGTTGATGCTTACTATAAGACCACATGAGACATGATCTGTGTGAGAAACAAGAGGAAGTAGAGACCTGACGATCACGTCGCAAAAGGTTAATCCATTGGAAGTGGAGTGGGGCTTACACATGGTTAGCGGCCCAAAGAGAAAATAGGGGATTACACGTGTTTCGCAGCCCAGGGAGATAGAGATTGGGACTTACTCTAGGATGGAGGCCTAATGGGGACAAAGCCTAGAGGGAGAGGTATTTGGCACGAAAGAGAGAGTGGAGGATCACCATTCCCCACAACACCCTTTGCTGGACTTTGGCACTGAAAAATAAAAGAGGAGAAGTGGTGCTACCTCATGAAAGGAAGGCTAAGGGATTACACCAAGGTGGTTTCCCTTCCCTGTGGATAAGAACCAACTTAGTAAACAGGATCTTATTCTGTGTGAGGAATATTTCACTCCCGTTGAGATGAGTGGGTGTAAAGAATGTTCAAGATGAGGTGCCCTGTGTATGATGCATGGGGCGAGGTCACAGTTTAACATCATGTGATGAGGACGATGATGCTTAGCAGTTTAACATCTTGCATATTGGACGATGTGGGTTTACTCTGCACCCCTAGAACTTACATAATCGGTACCCTCTACACCTTGCTGAAGAGAAGGGACATGAAATGTCGTGAATATGGGCTGTCGAGAGGTGATCCCATTGGGGGTCCACATTAGCATGACTTTGCGAAGAAAAAACATCCATTAGCATGCCTATGCGAAGAAGCATGAGGTGAAGGAATTCAATGTGAAAAAACGCCCAAGGGACATTGAAGTTGCTTCATGAAAACCAAGGAGGTTACATGGTAAAAGGAATTGAAGAGCAAAGGAGTCCATATGTAGAGGCCTCGTAGATCTCTGGTGCTCCATGCAATGGAGGGGATTTGGGAAGGGGCATGCTTCACAAAGTCAAGTGGCCTAGTCTAGGCATAGGGAATAGGTGCATATAGGAGGTGATTCATGAAGTGGAAGGGCATTCACGAAGAAAAGCCCCAGGAAGAACAGGTGCCTTGTGAAGTAAGGAGTTGTGAAGCAATGTGCTTTGTGAAGCATAATGACCCTGCCTTATTATGGGAGCCACACAGGTATGGAGAGTGTTTCGCAAAGTTTAAATGCTCCCCGATGACCTGAGTCCCCGAGGGGATCCCCTTCCTTCACGAAGGCACATGGGCTTCGTGAAAGGAATCTCTCTAAAAAGAGAGGTTAAAACAAGGAAAAGGGGAGGCACTTCACAAAGCAGGAGTACCTTGAGAAGCTCATGGTTCATAGAGCAGAAAATGTTTCGCAATTTGAGAGATGAGAAGGAGAAAGGTCGAATGATCCATCCTTTGGGCTCTAGGGGATCTTGGTATTTATAGGAAGGAGGCACCATGAAGCAGAGCTCACTTGGTGCGAAGAGAGGGTTCACTCTGCGGCAGATCACAAATGTCAAAGGGGTCGCAGAGCATCCCGTCTCCTTGCTCCATGGTGGGATCGCAAACGTCAAATTGACTCGCAGAGCATCTCGACTCCTTGTTCTGTGGTGGACTCACCAACATCAAATCGGCTCGTGGAGCATCCTACATCCTAGGTCCGTGGTGGCCGCGGGGCCAAGGACACTCCACGAAGGGTCTCCCCGAGGTGGTCACTTGGGATTTTTTTGTTTCTTCTTCTTCTTCCCATATTTTGGTGCCAACAGATACCCCCTCCCTCAGACTTGGAGATGAGGAGAAATCAAGGGTCAAAGTTTGAGGGTCAATCTCCAAAATCTCCTTATCGTACGTGAATATTCCTCGTGAAGGAGGCTCGCAGAGTGGGAAAGTGACGGGCCGACTAAGTGCGCCACGAAGGTTGCCGCTGTTTGGATGCGCCACAAAGCCTGAGGGTCCTCACCTATAAATAGGGGAGCTGACCTCCCTTTTTTTCTTTTCTCTCCTCCACGATTTTGGCTTTTAGCACTCTCGATTCGTGAAGTTCGACGTACTCCGCGATTCCTCTCCGCGAATTAGGCCTTCTGCTTTGCGGCAAATAGCGAGTCTTTGACTTCTCATCTTAGAACTTTGAGACTCTATGTCTGAAGGCTGAGGCAGGGCTCCGTGAACAAGCTTCATGAATGCACTCCGTGAAGAAGCTTCGTGAACCACCGAAAAATTTCCCAAACATTAAAAAACTGAATGGATCATCAAGAATCTTGCCAAGGGGTCCTTGTAGACACTGCCCGAAGAGATGAGATGGCAAAAAATCTGGGTCTAGGGGAGTTAATTCAGAGCCACTCTGACCATGATTCTTTGGTGGAGCTTCTATCGGAGATCTAGAGGAACTACCCGCTATGTAATAGGTTTCCCCTATATCGATTAGGGCTGAGGGATGACATCTTCATTCCAGAAAGATGCAATGATGAGCTATCTTACTTGTTTAGAAGCACGTCGTGCCAACGCCAGTGGTTCAGGGTGGCTGGCGGCCATGCTTGAGAAGATTTCACGCCCGTCAATGCCGACTGCTGGAATAATCTCCTGAACAACATTGATGGTAAGGCCTTGCATCCAGAGACATCCCCTCCACTATATCACAAAATCTTGAAGGCGGCTCTGAGAAATCCGGGGAAGGGATGGTCTGAAGAGTGGGACCTGCGCTAGGGCAGAAACTTCACAGATGATTAGGCCTCGACCTACTAGGTAGGTGCCTCGTGTGAGGAGTTTGGGGTAAATCTAAGAAGAGTGGGCCTGTATGAGGTGGATTGGGCCTCCCAATTCCACATACATCAACCAAAATAGCTAAAGACGGAGTTGTTGAGCTGGTGTTCATCGAGTACCAACACATTCCACTTACACCATGGGGAGGTCTGTATCATCTAGTGGGATGTCCACCAGATATCAGGGGTCTCGATACTGGGGTCTATGTATGACACATTCCTCCTCATTATGAGTGAGTGGGAGGAAATAGAGCAAATTCCTCCACTGGTGATGGAATTGACGGATCTTGTGGTGGGAGAGGACAAAGAAGCGGTGAGGGACGTTCACTTCAGGCGGTGGTTCAAATAGTTCCTGAACTTTCCGGAAGACAGGCAATTTCCGAAGAGGACTTGTACATTCCCAAAGGGGGACCAGAGTAAGGAGAACTCGTAATGGAAAATTTTGTAGGACATCCAGTGGAAGACATGGGGATTTAGCATCATCACTGAATAACAATCGATAGTTAGGTTGCCGACATTCATCGCGGCTTTCATCTATGGTTGGATCCTACCTGCGAGGGATACCAACATGGGAGTGTGACCCAACACATTTATCATGGCATCTGTGTTAGCAATGGAAGGTTGGGCCAACCTTGGGATCCCTATTATCGCTATGTTATATAAGATGTTGTGGCACATTAGTGAGGGGAAGAGGCCATAGAGGATATGTGGTCCGTTTCACTTTTTGTATGGGTGGATATAGACGCACATCAAGGGGTTTTATGAATACCAGAACCCTATCTACCATTCGAGCATGAAAATCTGCCCAACCATCCTGAACACTTCTGGGAGATTTCCAGCCAAGATGACCGCACCGTTGGTTCTGAACCGAGTGTGGAAGGTGGAGGAGTTCAACTTGCACCCATTTCCATTGACTACTAGTGTATTCACTAATGATGGTCAGGGAACAAAAGATCACCAGGTATATCACCTAGCATTTTGAGATGGAGTCTTGGTGGATAGGGTGGACTGAGAGCCTCTCTACGAGTAGTACACCCCACAATAATTTGCCAGACAAATTCGGTGTATGCTGAATCTAACCCCATGGGTCTATATGGGGGTGCGCCACAAGGAAACCCCACGTGTGATGAAAAATATGTGGCTCATGTTCAGACGGGAAAACAGGAAGATGCAGAACGAGTTGCCTCCGCTGATCACCATCTTTGGGCTAGGGAAGGAATATGACCAAAGATGGGAGGATGCCTACTCAGGGGAAATGTTGAAGCAGCCAACCATTCGAGTTGATGATGGTGTGCCTCCTCAACCTCAGGGTTGGGGTCGGAAGGTAGCAAGGGAATTCCGCGATGGCAGGGCGATCGTAGCAGCGAGGTCCGCACCAGTTGAGGGGGAGGCACCCGCAACAACGGGCTCAGGGGTCCTAGAAGAATAGATTTATCCTGAGGGGAGGACACTAGGAGGATTTCGTAGAATATCTAGTCAGGTGTCGGGGAAGTAGATGCTCCATATTGATATTCTAGAGAATGTTGTCTTCCTAGTGGCCTAGGACATCTAGGAAGTCAACCGATAGTTCCTTGACCCATCTGAGATGTGGAAACACCTGAACCATTTTGGGATAGATTTACCGGGGTTAAGCCCAATAAAGGCCAGCTTTGCAGTGTCCCAGGTGGGGGAGGAGCGATACCTGACAGAGCTGGAGGACTTTGTGCACTCCTAGGGTGTTCCGCATTCGATGACAGATCGAGTCAAGGTGTTGCTCGATCACACTGCTCCTCTATAGTTTTTGGATGTTGATTTAAGGGAATGATTCTCTCTGCAAGAATAATCAGAAGAATCCTCTTGGGGTGATGAGGCCGGGGGAGGGAGCCCGATGGAGGAGGGTGAAGTTGGGGATCAAGACTCAGATCTTGAAGAGTTCGCAGAGTCCCTTGAGGTAAAAATCCCAAACCCCTTTCTCAGGGCCTGCTTACAGGTCATTATGGACTCCTTGCTAACATATGAACTGTGCAAGAGGGTCTCATGCACAAAACTCATTCCCATCCATTAGAAGATGCAGATGCAGGACCTTCGGGATCTATACTTGCTACTATGGAGACCAGTGCATATGGTGGGGCTAGGACACCTGAGGTGGCCCCAGAGTCTTCATACCTCCTTACAATATAAGGTGGGCCACGCTTCGGGGTCCCAGTGGCATCAAACCAAGAACAAGTCCAGGAATATGTTCTCTATATGTCTCCTCTACCAAATTAATGACTCTTATCAATTGACCATGTTAACTGACGTTCATGCCCCTTTTGGTATTTGCCATTCTTCAAATGGAATGGGTTTCCTTGGCGAGGTTGTTTGGCACCCATGGCAGCGCCTTTCCTTGGAGAATTCTAGTGATTGTAGAGGCGGATATCCAAAGTGATCAAAATGTGGCGCTCCCGATCACTAGTGGGATTATCAGAGAGGTTGATCCTAAGATCATTGGGGTTGGGTCCGACGATGAGGATCGATCTGCAGCCCAAGTCCTGCCATGCCTGATCAAACACCGGATGCAGACCCAACTGAGGAGTTCCATGGGGAGTTCCTAGCATATGAGCCTACCAATCACACTAACTAGGATGAGATATCCTCTGATGAAGTGGACAACAAAATATTCCATCGCTGATCATGGAAGCGGATCATGTGATTTTTCGATGACACCCCCAAGCACAAGGGATGGATGAAATAGATAGACTATGGTCAGGACTGCGAGAACTATGCGCTGGGGGGGATGCCCAGCGTCCCCATATGGTCGTCTGAGATCTTATGAAAGAGAATATATGGGAGTATGATCATGGACTTGGTGTGGGATGGCAGTAGAGGAAAACATTGAACATCAAAAGGCTCCAAGAAGCTGAAAATGAGGTTCAACAACTATAGATCTGGGAAGATGAGCAATCATCCACTCTCAGTGTGAAATCAAAACTAATAGTACGACTAAAGTCCTAACTGGTGGAGGATGAAGAGTGTCTAGAGTGATCCTCAGAATAAATGGTCGTCATCCAGACCGGCATGGAGTGGGCCTGGGTTGCGGTTGATGAGCTGTGCCCCATCACTATTGAGGAGGAGTGGGAGCTGAACATGCGGCAGTGAATCCTGGACATTGCAAGCCAGAGGGTGGAAGAGCTGCAATGCTCTTTGATGGGGTCAACCCATCCATGGGAGGGGTCAATACCCAGGTGATGTAATTCCTATAAACTTTGAACTTACATTCAGGCTTTGATTATTTTATGAAAATTGCATGCATTAATTCTGTCATTTATGTTTGTTTATTTCATTCATGTTACATTTGTGGAGCGCCCAACGATCAATCTCTAAGATCAAGTGGGTCAGGCCTGATTTGAGATACAAGGGATGACCACGTTATTATTACATTCAAATATGGGAGAGAAAAAAAATCTTCGGACATCCGGTGGCTTGGACATCCAATCTGGATTCCCGGGAAGAAAAGGGAGAGGCCCGATTAAAGGATGAGGACCTCAGAACAATCGATGTGTCATCTTCCCAATGCACTATAGTGCACGAGCGGGGTAACTCCAGGGGCATTGGAGATCAATCCGAACATAAGGGAGCAGAAAGTGTAGATTATGATACCCAAAATTCAGAACATTGTGGGGGTGGAATGAAAACAAAGGATAACTACTAACGATGGTCGCAACATAGTATCCTTATTGTATCTGAAATGGGGATGAAAAATGAGGGCTGACCACTGACCATTTTCGAAAAATGGAGCCTGACATAGAATGTTATCTATTTGTCGTCCAGAACGTTGGTCCAGGACAGTAGGCGAGCCATTGGCCGAGTATCCATACTGTTAGTGGGTTCCTCTGGATGTGAAAGAGGAAGAGGGTCTGAATAAAGGGCACACAATGCGTGGAAAGTGGAGTGGTGGTTTGTTCGAATGGAGTCTAACACTCTTGATATTATGCCACCTTAGTGAAAACACGATAGGTGGGAATATTATTTTGATCATGGATCATTCCTACTTCTAAACAGGGCCTCTATGATGTGGAAGAAAACACATCCCATGATTATCATTGGGCATCCTGAACTTGTTCAGGGTAGAGCTGTAGTTAATGGTTCCCTAAAAAGTTCAAATTGAGGGGATGAAAATGAGGAGGAATTAGACTTATGACTCCTGAGGCTGAACCCGAGGAAAAATTCTTTGGAGTCTCTACGTATCCCATAAGGATGAGAATCAAGCCGTACATAGTTCTAAAAGAGATTTTAGTTTATGGTCTCAAAGCTCGGACTATGGAGAAACAGGACTATTAAACATAAATGCGGACCCTACTCCAATCCCTAAGCCTATGTGAGTCGAACTAATTATAGGAATCAAGGTTGGATTATGTATTTTTAATACGTAAAATAGATGTAAAGGCAAAATTGGTGTGGTGCCCTGAATGACGCCTTATCGCAGCTTTCTCCTCCAAACGTGTGAATGCGAACTGAGTAATAGTATAAAGAGTTTCAAAGTTCTACCTGGACTTGATTAAGTGGAAAGGGATTTGAATAATGTAACTTACATTTTGGGATTAATGGGGTTGGCGTGACGATGGAGGATAACTATTGACCATGTTCGAAACACATCATACACATCGTCTGACTTTAAATTGGAGCAATAAATGAGCGTCAACCGCTGAACATATTCGTAAAGTGGGGCTTGTATGAATTTATTTCTTGAAAACCTCAAGGAAGTTGGCCCGTAATGGTAGGAGGGACCTTGGGTCGAGCATCCATTCCATTTGGGGGTCCCTTTGGATGCGAAAGGTGATGGAATCCCTAATAAAAGGGAACACGAAGCCTGAGAAATGGGTGAAATAATGTCTGGGTAGAATCCAATATTCCTGGTGCTAAACCAGAGTACCCCTAGGCACATTAGTGAATCACTGAAGAGAATCGAGGGGCTCATCTTCAGAAAGGCTGATTTTAAAAGATGAGTATAGAACAAAGGGGATATAGAACTCTCAGGAGAAGAGGTACATGGCATGGTTGTTACAAAACCTGATGTGAATGAGGACATATTCCCATACCACACCATATACTCCTCTCCCTGGGGGAATGCAGGCCAAGGTGCCAAGATGAGGCTGGACCCAAAGAATAAATGTTTGGGCTATCCTACGTATCCCATAAAGATGGAAATCAAGACATACATAGTTCTATAAGAGACGCAGATAGGGGTACGATATCCCAACGAGGGGGGTGTACGGCCCGACGAATAACCCGACATGAATAAGGAAATAATACCATACCACAACATACAACCCGAAGTGAGAACTTAGGTCAGAGGCCCAAGAAGGCCGAGCAACCTAGGATTGGTCAATGGACAAGATGTCGTAGCCAGATTGCAGTTTAACGTCTTACATTGAGGATGAAAATGGGTAAGATACCCCAATGAGGGGGATATATGGAACAGATAGTAACCAAACATGAATTAGGAAATAATCCCACACCACACCGTACATCCTGAAGTGAGAACTCGGGGTAGAGGCCCGAAAGGGTCAAGGGACCTGATATTGGGTGTCCCAAACAACTGTTGTCATATGACCTCCTATGTGGGTGCTACCTCATCATAACACCTAAGCCCACGTGATAAATTATCGGTGTGGGAAACAATGAGTGTGACTTGTCTCTCCCCATTTTATAAGTTTCAGATAGCTGGAATCAACCGAGGGGGACCACAGGTTGATGGTAAGTGGGGAAGAATCAAACACTACACTCAATATTTGGGACCTATGGGAGTGATGGTAACGACAAAGGATAACTGTTGACCATGTTCAAAATGCAGCACCTATATCGTGTGACCTAGAATGGGAACAAAAAATGAGGATCAATGGCTGACCGTATTCACAACGTAGGATTCGTGTCAATTTGTTGTTCGAAATCCCCGAGGATGTCAGCCTGAGATGGTAGGAGGGCCCTTGGGCCTGGAATCCATGCCATTCGGGGGTACTCTTGGACATGAAAGAAGACGGAGCCCCATGTAAAGAGTGTGAGTAAAGAAAAAGTGTGTCTATGCACTTCAATGTCAAGAAGGATGGTGAAATAGGTGGAAGTCTCCAGGGAATGAGATGCACAGTGGGATTATGATGAAATCGACGTGGATTGGGTAAAAAGTCTGCACCATGCTATGTGTCCTGACCCAAGGGGAGATTCTATATTTTTCAGGATGGGACAATAGACGAGATGTCTGGGCATTCCTACCTATCCTATGAGGATGGGAATCAAGCCGTACGTAGTTCTTGAAGACCATGCAGTTTAGCATCGTGTGGTGAGGACATGGGAGAACAGATGAAAGAGGAGGTATCACATGTTGCTATCGTCGTAATATTAACATGAGTGGGACTAATGAAGCCCATACTACACCATTTGGGGATCCTCTAAGAGAACTATACCCAGGGGGAATACTCAAAGTGAAGAGTTTGGGGGTTGGAATCGAGATGAAATGTCCGAGCGTTCTTATGTATACCATGCAGATGGGAATCAAGCCACACGTAGGTCTAAGTGAGCAGTTTAATGTCTTGTAGGAAGACATACTTTTTAACGTAATGTGGGATGTTTCAAAGTTTAAAGTCATACAAGACCATGCAGTTTGGGGTCATGCAGGACCAGATATAGTTTAAGGTCATGTGGGATCAAGCATTTTAGAGTCATGCAGGACCTGATAGTTTAGGGTCATACAGGACCAGATGGCTTAAAAAAAAGTATTTCTTGAGGAACTTGGCATTGGTGGGAGGAGTTATACACTCACCATACATAGTTACCAGGGAGTATGCACCATTGGGGTAAACCTTGTGAACCACATAAGTTCCTTCCCATTTGGGCTCCAACTTGGGTGGATTCCTTCCAGGTATCATTGGTGTCTAGAGGGCCCATACCAAGTCTCCTTATAAGAAGGAGCGAAGGTGAACTTTATTGTTTAAGGCTCTAGCTATCTTATTCTGATGCCTTTACAGATTGTGTAGGGCACGATGCCTGTTTTCATCAAGTTCTTCCAACTCGACCAAACGAATTTCAGATACTTTATCTGATGCCTACTGATCATAGACCATTGTGCGTAATGAAGGAAACTGAATTCTGGATAGGCAGGACAACCTCAGTTCCGTACACCAGGGAATATGGAGTCACCTATGTGGAATTATGATTCGTCGTCCGATAAGCCCAGAGGGCATTGGGGAGTTTGTCCAGCCAACTCTTCTTGTTCTGACCAACCATTTTCTGAAAGATTTTAGAGAGGGTTTTATTGAACGCATTGATCTACCCATTTTCTTGCGCGTGGTAGCAGGAGGTATGGTTAGAACGGATGTTGTACTTGGCGTACAACTTCTTCAACCCAGCTGCTCAAAATTTGGTGCTGTTATCAGCGAGGAAGACATGAGGAACTCCAAAATAATAGATGATATTGGAGCTCACGAAGTCAATGATAGATTGATCCTTGACCTCCTTGAGTGGAACTACCTTTTCCCACTTGGAAAAGAAATCCATAGCGGTCACGATGAACCGACAATGGTGAGATATCGCCGATGGATATGGTCCAACGATAACCAGTCCCCAAATTGCAAATGGCCAGGAGTACTTGGTAGTGTGGAGTGGATCTAGTGGCTAATGCACGAAGTTGGCATGAACTTGACACAAATGACACCTTTTGGAGAACTTGATGTAGTCGGGGATCATAGAGGGCCAAAAGGACCCCAGTCTTTGGATCTGATGGGACAACTTTAGTCCGGTCTGGTGGGAACCATAGGAACTAGGATGAACTTCCCACATGACCTGATAAATCTTGACTCCTTGGATGAAATGAAAGAGAACAACATCAAACCCATGCTTGTAGAGGACCTTATTAGGACTAGGACACTCTGGAGGGTAAGCTACAGTGCACGGCGTCAGATTCACTCGCGCTCAGCCCGATTTTCCGGGAGATTACTATGATGGAGGTATTCAACCAAGGGTATCCTTCAATCAGCAGTCAATTCAATCACCGCATCCAGGGGACCTAGGGGCCCTGATGTGGAGGCGCCAGTGATAAGATGGCTTACCTACAGGATGTCATCATCATCTGGAATGACTAGAGCAATGACTCTCTGATGTGCCGTGTGGACAATCAGGTCATCCTGCTCAGGATCTTAAAGTGATGTATCTAGGCCAACCAAGGCATCAGCTTGACCATTTATTGACCGAGGGTCATGGATAACCTCCGGTCGAGAAGGGAACTTGACCATTAGCTGGAGAGTGCATTCCAACAATCATATGAGCTCTGTCTTCCTGACGACATAGTCATCTTCGATCTATTTGATGACTAGTTCTGAATCCCCATTCACATGAAGATGGGGCACGTCAATCTCATGGGCCTGTTCGAGGCCAGTGATGAGAGTCTAATACTCTGCATCATTGTTGGTGTAGCATTATGATAATAGGAATAAATACGGCAGAATGGCTTGCACCAGGGTAATAAAGATGATACCTAGGCCCAGTTTGTTGAGTCTGGGATTATTGAGCCTTCTGCTGGTGGGGCTTCGGGAAGCACCATAGAAATGAATCTACCAATACAGGTGTTTCGCACGGATTTCGGGGATGACCTCCTGGACGGGAGATTCAAACGTTCCGATCGGTTTCTAGCAGGTTTGTTCGTAGAACCGGAAACATACAATGATTCCACATCCGTTTGGACCCACTTTCCAAAGGTAGGCGCTCATTAGCTTGTGGACTGATGAGGCTTAGGAATTTGGATTGGTCGAGAGGATGAGAGGTCGGACTCATCACACCTTTTTGAGGGGAATTATTGTCTACTCGAGGACTCTCTTTATAGATTTAAGTTATGTTCGTGAATCCTTATTACATTACCAAGTATAAAATGTGATTTCCTTTAGTTTTAACAATCAATGATTAAATATGCAAGAAATTTAGAGAATCTTTTATATGTATTCGAGGTTCTTCATCAATAGAGAATCATCTATATCTGTTTAGAGATTCTTGGTCAATGGTATCCTTCAAAACATTTATATAAAAGTATCTTGGTCATTATGATGACCAGGCTGGTTTTAAAGCCACTAAGTGGGGCACTTGAAGTTTATCGTCATTCATAAGGACAGAGATTATTTCAAAGTTGGGATCGAACCCATAAATGGGCTACCTACGTATCCTTTGTTTTGGAAAAGGAATCAGAACCCACGTAGTTCGAGTGATGGAGTATGATGTTTATGATTGATGGATCAAAGAAGAATGTCATAATTACTTTTACACTCTAAGCTCACGTGAGTCATGCTCGGTGTGAGAAACAAGAGGTATTGGTAAAAATTAGACAATTGTTCCATGAATGATGCAATCATAAGAAATTTTTTGGGGCTTAGGTATGTATGACTGCCCAGATAGATGAAGGTTTAGGATTCACTTTTAGGGAGAAAATCCAGGAACAGGGTCCATAAAGGTATATGTGCTTTATGGAGATTTGAATACTCTAATCTTGGGGCTTACTCCTAAGGAGGATGCCCAAGTTAGGAGGGGACTTATGATTGGGTTTTACTCCTGAAAAGGAAACCCAAATCAAGGGTAAATTAGGACTGGTTAAGAGAAATTTAAGGGGGCTTGGGGTTTACTCCTGAAAAGGAAACCCAAGATTATGACTGGGACTTACTCCTAAAAAAGGAGGCCCAGGTTATGACTGAGTCTTATTCCTGAAAAGGAGACCCAGGTTAGGAATTAAGGTTTGGGGCTTACTCCTGAGGAGGATGCCCAAGTTTGGGAACTTTAAGAATTTGGGGCTTACTCCTAAAGAAGGATGCCCAGATTTGAAATTGGGGCTTACTCCTGAGGAGGATGCCCAAGTTAAAGGATTATGATTGGGGCTTACTCCTGAGGAGGATGCCCAAGTTAAAGATTCTATCATCTTAAAGGATGAGGTTGAATGAATGAACACTCTATATTTAGTGACATAAGGATATTTAAATCACTAGGTTTTGAGAGATATTCCACAGAATTCCTTTCAGATAAGGAAGTCAAATCAAGAAATCATGCCATAAATGGCTTTGAAGAATGTCTTGAAGACTGAATCTTGAAAAGGAAAGGTGTAATGGCTTAAGAGGGGTAAAATGGGCAAGATGGGCACCCAAAAAGGTAGGGGCGCGCAAGTCTTGAAAGGTGCGCAAGTCTTCCGTGGTCGCGCATGTTTTGGTCGCGCAGGTATACCTGCGCGACACATGGTGTACTTGCGCGATTTTCAACCAGCATTGAAATATTTGAGCGACTCTTTTTTAAAACCTTTAGAATCCTCTTGAGTTTCTTCCAGAAAAGGGACGCGCAAGTTATATTGAAGGAAATATGTCGGTGTGCAAGTGTTGATAAGTTTCAACACTTAGGCCTTCTTTCTTCTCTTTAGATCTTCCATTCCAGGTAAGAAATTACCTTAGAAGTGTTCCGGAAGCTTTGAGAAGAGACTTGGGCGTCGAGAGCTTCAATCTGAGTTTCTGGAAAAAGATCCTCTCGAATGGGGGGCCCACAGGGTCTATTTATAGGAAAAAGAAGGCCCTGGGCGGTTACCGGGCGGTTACCACTTAGGTCGCGCAAGTGACTTGCGCGACCAAGGTAGCCGCGCAAGTACACTTGCGCGCCAGTTAGATAACTTCAATATAACTTGCGCGTCCCTTTTCTGGAAGAAACTCAAGAGGATTCTAAAGGGTTTAAAAAAGAGTCACTCAAATATTTCAATGATGGTTGAAAATCGCGCAAGTACACCATGTGTCGCGCAGGTATACCTGCGCGACCAAAACTTGCGCGCCCACGGAAGACTTGCGCGCCTTTCAAGACTTGTGCGCCCCTACCTTTTTGGGTGCCCATTTTGCCCATTTTACCCCTCTTAAGCCATTACACCTTTCCTTTTCAAGATTCAGTCTTCAAGACATTCTTCAAAGCCATTTAAGGCATGATTTCTTGATTTGACTTCCTTATCTGAAAGGTATTCTGTGGAATATCTCTCAAAACCTAGTGATTTAAATATCCTTATGTCACTAAATATAGAGAGTTCATTCATTCAACATCATCCTTTAAGATGAGAGAATCCTTTACTTGGGCATCCTCCTCAGGAGTAAGCCCCAATCATAATCCTTTAACTTGGGCATCCTCCTCAAGAGTAAGCCCCAATTTCAAATCTGGGCATCCTTCTTTAGGAGTAAGCACCAAATTCTTAAAGTTCCCAAACTTGGGCATCCTCCCCAGGAGTAATCCCCAAACCTTAATTCCTAACCTGGGTCTCCTTTTCAGGAATAAGACTCAGTCATAACCTGGGCCTCCTTTTTTAGGAGTAAGTCCCAGTCATAATCTTGGGTTTCCTTTTCAGGAGTAAACCCCAAGCCCCATTAAATTTCTCTTAAGCAGTCCTAATTTACCCTTGATTTGGGTTTCCTTTTCAGGAGTAAAACCCAATCATAAGTCCCCTCCTAACTTGGGCATCCTCCTTAGGAGTAAGCCCCAAGATTAGAGTATTCAAATCTCCATAAAGCACATATACCTTTATGGACCCTGTTCTTGGATTTTCTCCCTAAAAGTGAATCCTAAACCTTCATCTATCTGGGAAGTCATACATACCTAAGCCCCAAACAATTTCTTATGATTGCATCGTTCATGGCACAATTGTCTAATTTTTACCAATACCTCTTGTTTCTCACACCGAGCATGACTCACGTGAGCTTAGAGTGTAAAAGTAATTATGACATTCTTCTTTGAGCCATCAATCATAAACATCATACTCCATCACTCGAACTACGTGGGTTCTGATTCCTTTTCCAAAACAAAGGATACGTAGGTAGCCCATTTATGGGTTCGATCCCAACTTTGAAATAATCCCTGTCCTTCTGAATGACGATAAACTTCAAGTGCCCCACTGAGTGCCTTTAAAACCAGCCTGGTCATCATAATGACCAAGAGACTTTTATATAAATGTTTTTAAGGATACCATTGACCAAGAATCTCTAAACAGATATAGATGATTCTCTATTGATGAAGAACCTCGAATACATATAAAAGATTCTCTAAATTTCTTGCATATTTAATCATTGATTGTTAAAACTAAAGGAAAGCACATTTTATACTTGGTAATGTAATAAGGATTCACGAACATAACTTAAATCTATAAAGAGAGTCCCGGAGTAGACAATAATTCCCCTCAAAAAGGTGTGATGAGTCCGACCTCCCATCCACTCGACCAATACAAATTCCTAAGCCTCATCAGTCCACAAGCTAATGAGCGCCTACCTTTGGAAAGTGGGTCCAAACGGATGTGGAATCATTGTATGTTTCCGGTTCTACGAACAAACCTGCTAGAAACCGATCGGAACGTTTGAATCTCCCATCCAGGAGGTCATCCCCGAAATCTGTGCGAAACAAAAATGGTGAACCCGACGTGAATCCTTAACCAAGTTAAAGTGATGTTATTCTTTTTTGTTAGGCCCCTTGGGCCAACAAAGCAATCATTGACATGTGCTCATCCAAAAGATGCAGTGGCCGGATTCATCTTGATTATGTCTGTTATATGGAACAGACACTCTTTTCTCAAGATCTTCTACAAAATGGCTTTCCTTAAATTCACCCCTGTGAATACTGCTACTGTGAACACCTCTACTGTGAGGTCTGCTGCTGTGAAAACCAATGCTGCTACTCCTGCTGGAACGCCGTCCGCTCTGAGGATGACATCACCAACTCAGCGTCTTCAACGTTGGGTTTCTAATGCACTGGTTAAGGAGTACCGTCGCAATGGTACTATCCCAACTCTGGAGGCCGCTCGTCAAGCCCTCCAAGTTAACAACTCTACCTGGTCGTCCGGACAACGGCGGCCAGCGATCAAGAAGCAGGCGGTGCTGACTACCGTCTCCAACCGTTTCGCGTCGTTATCCCCAGAACGCAATTTCCATTCACTCCCTTACTTTGAGGAAGTGAATGAGCAGGTCCCGCAGGACCTTAATTCAAAAAGACAGGAGTCCTTCTCAAGGGCTCCCATCAACAATCGCCGCCAGACTCGTGCGGTAGTGCGCCCTCAACATGATGAGGGTACCAACTCCAGGCATTCAGCTCAGGTTCCTCGAACCCGAGCAGGCAAGATGAACCGCCAGAGACGGAATCCGGTTAACAATAGGCATCTTGTCATCCCTTCCATCTCCGGAGAAGTCCACCAACCTAACTTGGTGGCAAACAACGAGCAGGAACACACACCTGCCCGTTTTAATTCCGCTGTCCAGCAGACTCGTCTGGCAGCATCAAGCCAATCCCACCAGGCAATTCCGGCGGAGTACTGTAGGCAGGAACATACACCTGCTTATACATCACCAGTTAGTCAGCAGGCTCGTCTGACTACATATGATGGATCTCATAAACCGTGTTTGGCGAAGTATAATCAGCAGGCACATACACCTGCTAATACTAATCAAGCCTACCAACAGTCTCTCTTGGTAGCGCACTGAGAAGTCAGTTGGAAAGTCCCAACGGCAAACAGGAGGCAGACTCAACTCTCTGCCTCCACACTTGAGTACTGTCAGGATTCATTGACAGGAAAAGGAGGACAGGAGCAGGCACATACACCTACTCCAAGCCCGGAATGGACGTATATCCCCGTTCCAGCGGCTGAAGTCACCAAACATATTTTGTCAATGGTGAAAGAGCAGAAGCAAATTCCTACTCATATTCTGGATGCTTGCCAGGATATCATAACAGCTTCAGCATCATCACAGGGACAGACACATAAATCTATCCCTAGTAGTGGAGTGACACATCAATGATTCACTCCGAAACAGACACACACATCTGTTCCAGTCCAAGAGGGTTATGGGGCATACTCCCCCATATAATACGGACAACCAAGTCAGGCACATACACCTGATTTGAGTAGAGATCGTCAGCCTAACCTGACCATCTTTCCTGATCAGGCACATACACCTGCTCATAGTAACCACTTTCGTCAACAAGTGGTTTCTAAAGTGAGTAAGAAGGCATCTAAGAAAAAGATCCACCCAGCACAGTCAGGAGATCAAAGGCCAATATGCAACAAGGCCTTGCTCGATGCTGGAGTTCTTGAAGCCCTCAGACATTTATCTGTCAAAATTCAAGATTCTATTCCCTCAGTTCTCAATAACGAGAACATTAATTTTGAAGGTCTTCAACAGACACTTCCTCATGAAGGCTTGCTTCATGAAAGTTCGGTCAATCTTGAAGTTTCTTCTTTAGATGAGAGCCACAGGAACCCTCTGTGTGGTCAGAAGACCAAGGAGCAAGAGATTTCATCTTTTTCTATAACCCATCATGACGGTCCTCCTCATGGTGATGAACTTCGCTGCGAAAGTCCTCTCCGCAGTAGTGATTCACGTTGTCTCGAAAATTTTTCAGAAGGCAATGTAGTGACGAGAAAGCCCTCCTATCTAGAGGCACTTGCAAACGTAAAACCAGTCATGTCTGATGCTTTACTATCAGCAGGTGAAACTCTTTCTCCATCAGAAGATAGCCTGGGGTTCAGGTTATTCTCTGAACCATCCCTGGGTCATTCATCTTCCAACATGAATAGTGATATCTCTACCAATCTTGTTGAATCCGATGAAGCAACAAGGAAACACCAACTCTGGTCCAAACAGGTAGAAGAATCTTCATTTAATGATAAAGAGGAAATGCTGAACATGAGGAAAAAATTGGCAAAAGGTGAAGCACCAGTCATGTTTTGGCCTTTGGCTGACTCCCAGTACGACATTCCAAAGATGTTGACGGATGATGGAATCCATGATATTCGTCTCAACATATGGAAGACTCTTTGTCAATTGAAGAAGAAAGTATTATCTTACGATGAATATGAAAATCATCTTAAGATAATAGAAGGGCTACAACGTCAGATTGATTTGACATCTCTATCAGTCTCTCAGTATCCGAAGGCTGAAAAGAAACAAAGAACCCTTCAACGTTCATGCCTTGGCGCACTAAGAAAATTGCGTCAGTTAATTGCCAATGCTCCATCTGATGTTCATATCAGAGGATGGGGTGTTCCCGGAGCACTACATTTCACAGTGCTTTCCAGTCAGCAAAGCCCGCCAAAAATGGTCTCATGCAATGTTATTGCCCATGACCGGCCACAGTCAATGGGCTTTGTTCATAATCAAAAGCTTGCTCAAGAACAGGCTTCAACTAGTTCCTCTCAAAATAAAGTATATAGAGAACAAGTTTTTGAATTTCTCCTACATCAAGCAGGTGAGAATATTGCACAAGCCTCTCGTCTGGAGCAAACACGTCATCAAATGACAGAAGTTTCGGAAATCATCCAACGATCTGTTGAACCAGGTGATAAAAGTGGATACAGGTTAATGCATCCAGCTAATTTCCGAACTAAGATTCGCAAGATCAAGAGAGATTTTAAGAAGATCTCAGACATAGCATGTCAAGAGACACCCCAGCTTGCCAGACTGGGGACTTCTCTAACCCAACCCTCAGAGTCAACAAACGGGATTCGAGGAGTTGAGCAGAAACAACAGGAACATCCCCAGTCCACCGGACTGGGGACTTTTTCAAATCCTCAATCCCTCCCTCAGAGAAAGTCAGTATTCTCTCGATTAGGGAATAAGCCTCAAGAGGAACGAAGAGCCAAGCTATCAGGAGATTCTCTCCAAGTGACGGTTCTCCAAGAAGTTCCTGAGGGATCAAGTCAACGGAATGCCATGTCTCATCATGGACATAGAAGAAGACAATATCAAAGAAATGATGATAGAAAGGATTCCATGAAATATGCATCCATTAATGTCATCAATGCCGTTGCTGCTAATTCACCAGATGAGGCTCAATCAGAGGGATCAGACGAAGAGGTTCCTACTCAAGAAGTTGCGCACACAGACCTAAACGAAGAAGGTGTGCGCACACGTAATCAAAGGCTTACCCAAAATCTGGGTATTCCTTCAAGTAACCCACTTCCCCCTCTCTGAAAAGGATCAAATAAGGGGAAAGGAAAGAATCAGGTTACTTCTCACCCTTCCTCTGAAGGAGTTCAATCACTCTCATTAGAGCAAAGGTTTGCACAACAGGAGGATGAAATGAAAGAATTAAGAAGGTTGAATGCAGAACTACTTCAGAGTAGTCTTCTTCTTAAGAATGCTGAAGTCCGACAGCCGAAGGAATTTGTTGTAACTACTGAGATGGATCAAGAATATCCTCCTTTATCAGTACACCCACAGAGGTCTAATCCTACGGGTCAAACGCAACAACGGTTGGCAGCACTACCATCAGTTGCAGCACCAACCACCACGTCTGTCCAAGCTCCATTCATTGCACCTACCCAAAACCAAGTTCAACCAGACGTTTCTCAAAATTTAATAACTACTATTGAGTCATTAACAGCTCGGTTAGAAACTATGGAAGGAAAACGGGCGCAAGTTCAACCTGAAAAGAATGTTTACCCTGAATGGTTAGATTCAATTTCTCCTCCATCCAGTTTTGGAAACCCTGTTTTCCCTACTTTCAATGGATCAGGTGACCCTAAACAACATTTGACGCATTACGTGTCTTGTTGTGATCCTATGATGGGAACTCCAGAGCAGCAAGAAGCAGTGAAACTCAGATGCTTCATGCGAACCTTGCAAGGACCAGCTTTTGTCTGGTATACAAGCTTGCAATCCCGGTCAGTCATCGGATGGGAGGATCTTCGTCAAAAATTCCTTCTTCAGTTTAGCTCAACTTTTCCAAAAATGACAGTTTTCGATCTTACAAACTGCAAGCAAAGGGAGAATGAAAGAGTCTCTGATTTCATTGCTCGTTGGAAGGGATTAACGTATTTCTTGAGTTTATCACTCCCTCAGGAGGAATTGTTGCCAATCTGTGTGGCAAATTTGCGTGACGAATTACGCACGCCATTGATCCCTGTGAAATACACAGGAGGGTTTTGAGACCTTACTTCAATCGCTCAGCAGATTGAAGATTCCCTTATATAGGCTAAGGTTAAATCTCGTGTAATTCCATCAGCTCCAGGAAGAAGAATGGGTAAAGCAGAAACTGCTACAGTTATGCTTAAACAAGCACCTGTACTTATATCTACTTCAAAACCATCATCTTCTCGAAGGACTCCACCTCCTGAACGCCAACAACAAAGGCCGTTTTGTCCAAATGATAAAAGAGATCAACGACGAAAACAATTTGAGGATATGAAGAGTAAAGCATACTTTTTCCGAAGTGAGCAAGTTCCTGGTTACTTCATTTCAGCTCTGGAAAATAATTTGGTTCAATTACCAGTGCCAAAGAGGCCAAACAAGGAAGGAGATGAAGACCGTCCCAATTATTGTCCCTTTTATCAAATGTTGGGGCATCCCATCCAGGAGTGTTTTGTCTTTAAAGACCTCCTACAAAAGATGGTCGACTTGGGACAAGTCAAATTGAAGGGTTCTTCATCTCATGTAGCGTGTATTACCGCTACAGATCCAGAGGAAGGAGGCGAGAGGCAGGAAGTCAAAAGCAAAACTGCGAAAAAATATGATGATTGGATGGTCAGAAAGACAATCAATCAGACCCATTCCATTTTGCGAACACAATTGAAGAAGCCAATTGTGTCTCCTACAAAATCTGCAGTAAAGCCTCCATCAAAAGATAAATCCTCAAAAGGGCAGCGCAATTCAAAGAAGAAAGAGGAATCAGGAGAAGATGAGTATGTATCAAAGCCTAAATTGTCTTTGACTCTGGCAGATTTCATGCCATCTACTTCAAAGCCACGGGCACCGCCCCATCAAACGGCACAGCCTAAACAGGCTAACCAGGCAGAGTCTTTATCAGACGAAGAGTTAATCTTTGGTTCTGTTAATATGATTCAATTAATAGATTCATATTCCAGTCTTGATGAGCCTGAATTCCCTGTATCAAATAAGGGAATCCGAAGAGGTTCTAGAGGTTCAGGATATAGGGGAAGACGTGGATCTTTCCAAAGCCACTACTCTAATTTTACCCCTGCTAGCACTGTATATGCAGCAAAAACTCATGGTAGAGCCCTTCAGCGAGCTCAAAAAGAACAAGCAAGTTCTTCTGCCAATGGCCAACTCAGTTTTGGCACAGTTATTTTAGAAGACCGATTAAAGGTTCCATCTTCTTTATCTCAGCAAGTAAATGGATCTAATCAGTCTAATCTTCCAAAACCAAGGATGTTGCCAACTTCAATACAAGATGCATCAGCTTCCAAAGCATCTGCTTCCAAGGTACCTGCTAAACCGCATATTCCTATTGGGAAACGCAGACCACTAGATCAAAAGTATGATATATTGAAACACTTGGCCCAAGTACCAGACACGTTATCAATTTTGGATGCTTTGAATCTATTAAAAGATCTCCGGGAAGCACTCATCGATGCTTTGTCAAGTCCTCATGAGTTTGAAGCTGAAATTGCTGCAGCTGAAATCTATCACATAGAGAATAATCCTGCAGAATTCCATGCAGTGATATCTTTTACTGATAAAGATGAAGATGATGTTGTGCATGGGCACATAAAACCTTTGTACTTATCTGGAAAAGTCAATGGTATAGATGTTCGAAGAGCTTTCATTGACAATGGTTCAGGAGTCAACCTCATGCCCATTCGTACACTTCGTCGATTGGGCCTCACGGAATCTGATTTATCTCCTTCTACCATGATGTTGCAAGGATATGATAAAAATGAACAAGAACCACTGGGAGAAGTTACACTCAGAACTCAGTTTGGAGATCTTATTTCCAATTCGGATTTCATGATTGTTGATCAGGACTCAGCTTTCAATATCTTGCTTGGAAGACCCTGGCTACATCAGCATGCAGCTATTCCGTCATCATACCATCAATATCTCAAATACTGTTTCGATGGTCAAGTTGGAACATTTTATGGTGATAAGGCCCCGTTCAAGACATTTGAGTCTCAATACATTGAGGCGGAATTTTATCACATGAAGGGAAGAGAAAAATCTACAATGAAGGAAATTACCAAAGTTAATGCTCCATATGGTTTGGAGAAAATTCCAATAAATCCATTTTCACATGTTAGTACAGATTATGTATTACCTATCAGTCAAATTGAAAAAATAGGCCCAAATCAAAATACTCTTATGGAAAGATCCATAATGTCAATTACGGCAATCGAGCCAGACAACATAAGAGAAATTGGTAACTTACCAAGCAGTGATGAAAGCATAAGTGGTGACGTTTTCATTTCATCTGCTGAAATCCAACAAGTCTATACTTCGCTAATCAGGCCAGAAGAAGTTATAGCAACACCAGAGGTGAATAATGATGTTGATTCTCAATCCATCATCCCCTCTTTATTTCCCAAAGAAGACCCTTTATCATTAATAGGGTCGGAAATGGAAGCTTCTTCTTCAAAATGTGAAAATTTTGACATCTCTTTTGATCATGAGAATTTCGTTTTTTCATCTACTTTTCAAGTAGAAACGGAAGAAATAACACTTGATGAAGAGGAAGAGGAAGATCTTAGAGATGCTCCTCCAGCATTTGAAGAGGGTATCTCTACCACTGTGGATGAACTCAGAGAAGTAAATCTGGGTACAGAGAAAGATCCACGTCCCACATTAATTAGTGCGGCCATGACCCTTGAAGAGCAAGAGATGTATATTTCTTTTCTAAAGTAAAATAAAGATATTTTTGCTTGGAATTATACAGAAATTCCTAGGCTTGATCCTGATGTTGCTACTCATCATTTGGGTTTACCAAAAGAACATTGAGGTTTTAAACAATCCGCGAGAAGAACACACCCAACCTATGCTTCCAAAATTGAAGCTGAAGTGGATAAGCTGATCAAAGCCAACTTCGTCAGAGAAGTTCAATATCCCAAGTGGTTGGCTAATATTGTCCCTGTAAAGAAGAAGAACAGACAAATTAGGGTTTGCATCGATTTCAGAGATCTTAATCGGTATTGTCCTAAAGATGATTTCCCAGTTCCAATTACAGAACTCTTAATTGATGCGACGACTGGCTATGAAGTACTTTCTTTCATGGATGGATATTCTGGATATAATCAAATCCGAATGGCCCTAGAAGATGAGGAATATACAGCCTTCAGAGCTCCTCAAGGTGTGTTTTGTTACCGGGTGATGCCCTTTTGTTTAAAGAATGCAGGTGCAACATATCAACGCGCCATGCATCGTATCTTCAAATCTCTTTTAGGAAAGTTTGTTGAATGCTATGTAGATGATTTGGTGGATAAATCCAAACAATGTTCTAATCACTTGGCTGATTTGGAAGTCATATTTCACAAGCTTCGACAACATAATTTGAAGATGAACCCCTTAAAATGTTCTTTTGGGGTAACCTCAGGAAAATTCCTCGGCTTTGTTGTACGCCATCGTGGTATTGAAGTCGATCCTGAGAAGACCAAATCAATACTTGGTATGTCACCTCTTCAAAATTTGAAAGAATTAAGAGGACTTCAAGGATACTTAGCCTATATTCGGCATTTCATCGCCAATTTGGCAGGCAAAAGTTTACCCTTTACCAAATTATTGAAGAAAGGAGCCACTTACCAGTGGAATGAAGAATGTCAAGAAGCATTTGATGTCCTCAAGAAATACCTCTTGAGTCCACCAGTACTCATGCCACCTATTGAGGGTAGACCTCTTATCCTCTATGTGACAACTTTAGAGCGATCATTGGGTGCCTTTCTCGCTCAAAAGAATGATGCTGTGAATGAAAATAGTCTCTACTATCTCAGTAGAACTATGCTTGAAGAAGAAACCCGGTATTCAAGTATTGAAAAGTACTGCCTAGCATTAATCTTTGCAGTTCAGAAACTGAGACACTACCTGCAACATCATGAGGTCCAATTGGTATCTCGTAATAATCCTCTCAAATTCATCCTTAGTTGTCCAATGCTTACAGGATGTCTGGCAAGGTGGGCGGTTATTCTACAGCAGTTCGACATTCAGTATGTGTCTCAAAAGGAAATTAAGGGCCAAGCTCTGGCTAATTTCCTGGCTGAACATCCTTCAGTGGAAGACACGTATTCAAATATCGAACTCCCTGATGAGGAAGTGTTCTCTATTCAAGAGAGTCCTCAAACATGGGAAATGTATTTTGATGGTGCTTCTAGAAGTCCAACAGGGAAGAAAATGGAAAATCCTAAATTCAACAAAGTTGGTTTAGGAATTGTGCTCATTTCTCCAGATAAGGCAGTGTTACCTTATTCCTTTTTGTTGTGGGAAGGTGGTACCAATAATGAATCTGAATACCAAGCTCTCATTACAGGCTTGGAATTAGCGCTTCAAGCACAAGGGAATCACTTAAAGGTGAAAGGTGATTCAGACCTGGTAATCAAACAAGTCAATGGGGATTATGCCATCAGAAAAGAAGAATTAATCCCTTTGTATGATTACGTCAGAGAGTTAATGTCGGAATTCCCTTTAGAACTGACATTTTCTTATGTCCCAAGATCACAAAATGCTCAAGCTGATGCACTGGCTAATATAGCCACAACTTTAGCAGATCCAAATCGGGACGAGACAACCATCTGTATTGCCCACCATCGTGCAATTTCACCTTATGCTCAAGTCAGAATAGAGGAAATTAATGAAATTAGTCCCATTCCTGAACCGTATGGTCATACTACAGGATGGATGTCACCTATCAGGGAATACCTTCAAAATGGAACACTTCCACCTGATAGAGACGAGAAAGAACAAATTCGGCGACGTGTGGTCAATTTTACTCTTTATGATAGCCCAAACCACCTCGAGAAAATTCTCTACAAACGTGGTTTTGATGGAGTTCTCTTCAGATGTATTGATGGTGAAGAGACAATGGCTGTCATAAAAGAAGTGCATGCAGGAGTCTGTGGTGCCCACCAGTCTGGACATAGACTGTCTGATCAAATTCAAAGGCTTGGATACTTTTGGCATTCAATGATACAAGATTGTGTTAATTTCACAAAGAAGTGTCATTTATGCCAAGTATATGCCAACTTCATTCATCAACCTCCAGAGTTGCTTCATACAGCTAAATACTCATGGCCATTTTCCACATGGGGAATGGATGTGGTGGGACCTTACCCTTCAGCTACGGCCAAGCAGTTTAAGTACATTCTTACTGCTACTGATTTCTTTTCCAAATGGGTAGAGGCAGTACCTCTCAAAGAAGTCAGTTCTAAATGCATTGTTAGCTTCATCAAGTCTAACATCATTACTAGATTTGGTGTCCCTCATACCATATTGACGGACAAAGGCACCAACTTCTGTTCTTCTGAGGTAAAGAAATTGTATCAAGAATACAACATTAAGTCCAACCATTCATCTCGATATCATGCAGCGGCTAATGGCCAGATAGAGGCCTTCAACAAGACTCTTTCAAATATACTGCAAAAGATGGTGGATAAAGATAAGAAGTCATGGCCTGATAAACTCTTTCATGCTTTATGGGCTTATCGGACTACCACTCGCAATGCAACGCGGTCAACTCCATATTCATTGGTATATGGAACAGAAGCAGTCTTTCCAATTGAAGTTCAATTTCCCTCCCTCAGAATAGCCATTTTTGATCAGTTATCTACAGATGAGCAATCCCAAAAGCGGTTGAATGAATTGGAACAGTTAGATGAGAAACGATTGTGCACTTTGCACCACTTGGAAATCTATCAGAATCGAATAGCACGAGCTTTTAACAAAAAAGTTCGTCTTCGTTCATTCATTCAGGGAGAATTGGTATTGGTTCTCAGAGCACCAATGATACCAGGAAAGAAGCCTCCCAAGCTTGAACCAAAATGGGAAGGACCTTATTCAATACATAAGGTCTACTCCAATGGAGCATATTCTCTAATCTCAATGTATGGAGAACACATCACAACTCTAACTAATGCCAGATTTCTGAAGAAGTATTTTGTATAAACACAAAATATTGTTCCCAGATCCAAAAACAATCACATTGGTTCATATATTGTCCTACATGACATTAAACTTTATTTTGTCCTATCTACATGACATTAAACTGTACAGAAGTTCCATATTTTGTCCGAGATGACATTAAACTATATTGTGTCCTAGCAACATGACATTAAACTGTGTGGCACTTCCAACGTCCAGCATGACGATAAACTGTAAAAAGTCCCCAGAACTGATATCCTCGTATTGGTTCACCTTAGTCCTAGCTACATGACTTTAAACTGTACAGCACCAGTTCGTCCTTGCTATATGACGTTAAACTATATAGCAATGGTCCAGTATGACTTTAAACTGCAACTTCATCCCACACAACATTAAACTGTGAAAAGGTTCCCTAAACCGTCCAGCATGACCTTAAACTGCATCATCCCTGGTCCATGTATATGACCATAAACTATTTGCAAATCCTTTATGTCCAGCAAGATGTTAAACTGTGACGTCCTAACTACATGACGCTAAACTGTATAAAAGTCCCTCACGTCCGGAAAGACGTTAAACTATTTTGTCCCCATCGTCCTAACTACATGACGCTAAACTGTACAGAAAGTCCTTGATATGTCCTACATGACATTAAATTGTTATTTTGTCCCTGCTACATGACACTAAATTGTGCAGCACCAATAGTCCAAACTGCAAGACTTTAAACTGCATAGTCCCTTTTTTATGTCCTACATGACATTAAACTGTGCATCGTTAAGGCTGTTATTACCTCTTGTTTCTCACACCGAGTATGACTCACGTGAGCTTAGAGCGAACAACAACCATAACACTCCCTTTGGGCCACTAACCATGTGTAAGTCCCAACAACATTTTTTATTAGATCATTGTCCACAAGAACAACTTGATCATTAATTCATTCTTTAATTGAACTACACGGACTTTGATCCTTGCCCTCCAGGCTGGGTATGTAGGCAACCTCCTAGGGTTCAAGCCCAAAAACAATCTCTTCAAATCGGTTCACCACCATCTCATATGATGTTTATTTGTGAAACCGCCCCTGGAATCAATATCTTTACATTGATTCACTTTCGTCCTTGTTATATGACGTTAAACTATACAACACTTTTTTCCGGTACGACAATAAACTATAATATTCTTTGATTTCCTCATTTGAGAAGGAACCATTATTGACATTGATTTTTTCAATCATGTTTCATTTCAAAAGACTACGTGCATACATGGTAATGCCTAAACTTTTTATCTCAGGTTAAACCATCATTGCACTAAATTCCCCTTTCACCCTTCACATGTAAGAACAAAATTTGTACAAAGGGTAATCCTAGAACTACGTGGACTTGATTCCCATCCTTATGGGATACGTAGGAACATCCGAGTATCCCTCGAATCCAGTCCCAAGTCTTTTGGGCCTAACCCCAAATTTCACTTTCAGTCCCTTGGCTGAAAAGTCCTCATGAAAACACACATTGTGTATTCATTATTATGGTCCGAATTCTATGACCCTAAACTAAGATCACTCATACTTTCATCCTGCACGACGTTAAACTGCATTTCAAGAACTATGTATGGCTTGATTCTCATTCTTATGAGATACGTAGTGAAGTCCAAAATTTCAATTCAGGACCCAGCCCCAACATGATTATGGTTATCATTGAGCTATGTATCTCTATATACATTGGACAATACCCATCTTTATGTATTATAATCCTAACCTTAAATATTTTCAGATCTTCATAACCCTTTTCATGACTTCTAGTCATAAAAATTTCAAACTTCTGAGAATTCTTTTGCCTGACTATGCAGCACGTGCCCATAGGTGGCCTTGCATAAACAGTCCACATAAAAGACTTGTCGGCCGAAAGATACTATTTATTTAACCATGCAGCCAATGCCCATAGGTGGCCCTGCATATTTCAACCCCCTAACGGATTTTGTTAAATAATGGTAACTTCATTCTTGGGAAGAATGCCTCTTTTGTCCTTATTTGTCTTAAACGACAGTATGTCGGGATCCGCAAAAAAATAGCAATCCTTAACATATTTTTCCCATATCCTTTTTCATGATCTGAAAGTATTCAAGTCTATGGTTTATTCTTCTTCCCTACGTTTGGGTCAGACCTTCGTAGGAGTGATATTCATCCAGTTCTTCGATATTCTTGTTCGGAAATATCTTCTCCATATTCAAGTACCTCTTTCCATACAACAAACTCTATACTTTAGTAAATTTGAATCTCCATAAACTTTCACTGGCTTTTAGCACTAGGAAAGTAAATTTCTGGGAGTTCTTTTGCCTGACTATGCAGCACGTGCCCATAGGTGGCCTTGCATAAACAGTCCACATAACAGACTTGTCAGCCGAAAGATACTATTTATTTGACCATGCAGCCAATGCCCATAGGTGGCCCTACATATTTCAACCCCCTAACGGGTTTTGTTAAATAATAGTAACTTCATTCTTGGAAACTACTTCTTCTAATGCCTTTTAGCTCTTTTTCATATCATTCCTCAGATTCAAATATTCTTAAGCCATAGTTTACATATTTTCCCTCATACTTGAGTATGGTAGTATGTTTTCAGATGAACTTTCAAGGAATTGTGTCAATTCTAATCCATTTCGGTCAAAGTTATTTCGACCTTAAACATTATCCCCTTTATGTCCGGCATGCATGACTTTAAACTACCCACAAAAGACAAAGGAACTCTGAATAAAAGTCAAGTTCCAGCTCACTAAATATACATTTTTGTGTAATTTAGGTAATATTGAGCAATTAAAATATTCAAAGTTTGTAGGGTTATTTGTAATAATCCTAGTAAAAATCAAACTATGCTTATTAAGCCCATTGGCTTAAGTAAATTTGAAGCAGGTAGTGAAAGAATGCAGGTACAAATGATTGAAGATGAAAGTGTTTTTTTCATTGATACACAAGAGTTAGAAGGACATCCACAGACTGGAGTCTATTCTCTTTTTCAAGAATTACAAGAGGCTTTCAACATAACACTTCATTTGATTTATGACATCCCAAGTTTCATCAGCAACCACCTGGAATTCATTCATTCAACTGGATACAATAAGAGATGCAGTGATACTAGCTCTTCTTGGAACAATTGTAAAAGGATGTTCTTGAGTACGGTTTGAGAAAATTTTCTGCTGATCAAACAGTGACTCTGTTTCTGTCCAAGAGACTTGGAAGATGGATACATGTATTTGAGAATGGAGCATTGGAAGTAAAGAGCCATTTGGAGAGAGTACTCTTTTTAGATATTGCTCTAATACCATGTTTGTCTTCTCTCCACCAACCAGTAGTGGAAAACATTTCAGCCCATGGGTTTTCCATTTTCATATCTGCAAGGAAATAACATGGCGGAAGAATTTGAAAGTTCACACCATTGTTGTTTCTCTTAATGCACAACATAACCGAAATGAAGGAGTAGCAGCGCAGCTGCATTTCATGTGTATAGTTCTTTGCATCTGGAACATTGACTCCTTGCAGGTGACCATGACCATAGCCAAACAAAGGTAGATAAGTGCAGTGAGGAAAGTTGCGATGATATTTCTTCATATGCTTAGCCAAATCTGGAAGAGTACTATCTTTGACAGTATATTAATCAGGGCCAATGATGTCCATCATATCATCTATCCGCTTGCTAGCCAGTTCATCAATTAATCCAGGTCTAAGAGCCATTGAATCTGCATAGGAGTTGAATAAATTAAACTCTTAAATGGGTTTATTTTTCATAAAATTTGTGAAAGAATTTGGAAAAAAATGGCTAAGGCATTAAGGCGCGCAAGTATGGAGATGTCACGCAAGTGATACATGTGCCGCGCAAGTTTTTGTCGCGCAAGTATTACCGCGCAAGCCCTATTACCTTGAGAGTAGCGCGGCAGCGAGGAAACAGTGGAAAAAGAGACTTGCGCGGTGAGGAAGACTTGCACGGCGAGAGCTCGAGAACTTCGGGATCAGGTGTTATCCACGGCCAAAAGCGGTATATTTATAGGCAAGGAGGCCTATCTGCGCGCCGCACTCAGAGCGCTTAAGGCCTACGCGACGAAAACTTGCGCGCCGCCCTCTGTGCACTGAAGACTTGCGCGCCTCGCTTTTCCTTTGGAGGAATTCTATTTCCTCAGAGTCCAATCCTCTTTTTTCTCCGTATCCAACTCTGAGGGGGGACTTTTGTTGACGCTCCTTTCATCACAGAATCTAAAGATCGGAAAAGATAATATCCGAGCTCAGAGTGATTCATCCTTTGAAGAAAACATAAAAATTCAACAAAGGAAGGAAGAAAGGATCAACAGCTACCTCACTGCGCAAGTTATCTAACTGGCGCGCAAGTGTACTTGCGCGGCTACCTTGGTCGCGCAAGTCACTTGCGCGACCTAAGTGGTAACCGCCCGGTAACCGCCCAGGGCCTTCTTTTGCCTATAAATAGACCCAGTGGGCCCCCCATTCGAGAGGATCTTTTTCCAGAAACTCGGATTGAATCTCTCGATGCCCAAGTCTCTTCTCAAAGCTTCCAGAACACTTATAAGGTAATTTCTTACCTAGAATGGAAGATCTAAAGAGAAGAAAGAAGGCCTAAGTGTTGAAACTTATCAACACTTTCACGCCGACTTATTTCCTTCAATATAACTTGCGCGTCCCTTTTCTGGAAGAAACTCAAGAGGATTCTAAGGGGTTTAAAAAAGAGTCGCTCAAATATTTCAATGCTGGTTGAAAATCGCGCAAGTACACCATGTGTCGTGCAGGTATACCTGCGTGACCAAAACTTGCGCGCCCACGGAAGACTTGCACGCCTTTCAAGACTTGCGCGCCCCTACCTTTTTGGGTGCCCATCTTGCCCATTTTTCCCCTCTTAAGCCATTACACCTTTCCTTTTCAAGATTCAGTCTTCAAGACATTATTCAAAGCCATTTATGGCATGATTTCTTGATTTGACTTCCTTATCTGAAAGGAATTCTGTGGAATATCTCTCAAAACCTAGTGATTTAAATATCCTTATGTCACTAAATATAGAGAGTTCATTCATTCAACCTCATCCTTTAAGATGAGAGAATCCTTAACTTGGGCATCCTCCTCAGGAGTAAGCCCCAATCATAATCCTTTAACTTGGGCATCCTCCTTAGGAGTAAGCCCCAATTTCAAATCTGGGCATCCTTCTTTAGGAGTAATCCCCAAATTCTTAAAGTTCCCAAACTTGGGCATCCTCCTCAGGAGTAAGCCCCAAACCTTAATTCCTAACCTGGGTCTCCTTTTCAGGAATAAGACTCAGTCATAACCTGGGCCTCCTTTTTTAGGAGTAAGTCCCAGTCATAATCTTGGGTTTCCTTTTCAGGAGTAAACCCCAAGCCCCCTTAAATTTCTCTTAACCAGTCCTAATTTACCCTTGATTTGGGTTTCCTTTTCAGGAGTAAAACCCAATCATAAGTCCCCTCCTAACTTGGGCATCCTCCTTAGGAGTAATCCCCAAGATTAGAGTATTCAAATCTCCATAAAGCACATATACCTTTATGGACCCTGTTCCTGGATTTTCTCCCTAAAAGTGAATCCTAAACCTTCATCTATCTGGGAAGTCATACATACCTAAAGCCCCAAACAATTTCTTATGATTGCATCTTTCATGGCACAATTGTCTAATTTTTACCAATACCTCTTGTTTCTCACACCGAGCATGACTCACGTGAGCTTAAAGTGTAAAAGTAATTATGAAATTCTTCTTTGAGCCATCAATCATAAACATCATACTCCATCACTCGAACTACGTGGGTTCTGATTCCTTTTTCAAAACAAAGGATACGTAGGTAGCCCATTTATGGGTTCGATACCAACTTTGAAATAATCCCTGTCCTTCTGAATGACGATAAATTTCAAGTGCCCCACTGAGTGGCTTTAAAACCAGCCTGGTCATCATAATGACCAAGATACTTTTATATAAATGTTTTGAAGGATACCATTGACCAAGAATCTCTAAACAAATATAGATGATTCTCTATTGATTAAGAACCTCGAATACATATAAAAGATTCTCTAAATTTCTTGCATATTTAATCATTGATTGTTAAAACTAAAGGAAAGCACATTTTATACTTGGTAATGTAATAAGGATTCACGAACATAACTTAAATCTATAAAGAGAGTCCCGGAGTAGATAATAATTCCCCTCAAAAAGGTGTGATGAGTCCGACCTCCTATCCTCTCGACCAATGCAAATTCCTAAGCCTCATCAGTCCACAAGCTAATGAGCGCCTACCTTTGGAAAGTGGGTCCAAACAGATGTGGAATCATTGGATGTTTCCGGTTCTACGAACAAACCCGCTAGAAACCGATCGGAACGTTTGAATCTCCCGTCCAGGAGGTCATCCCCGAAATCCGTGCGAAACAACAGGATTGAATGATCTACGAGAGGATTGCCTCGTCAGGAAAATCCAGGTCTAGAGACTGGTCAGCAGGGGTTGGATGTGCTTTAAAGAAATCTGCCAATGCTTGCCCCTTTATAGTCTTATGGGGGAAAACTAATGTCTACCTGCTAGAGAATCACTACCCACCGTGCTGAGCGGCCTGTCAGTAGAGGACGACTCATGATGTACTTTAGTGGGTCTACTCGGTACACCAGCTATACCTTGTGGTGCTGTAGGTAATTTCACGACTTATGTACTACAAATATGAGCGTGAGGCAGCTTTTCTCGATGGGGGAGTATTTGGCCTCTGTATTAAGGATCATGTGGCTGAGGTAGTATAGGCTGTTTTCAGTTCCATAATTGTTCTTCTGGGAACTGAGGGTGCCAAGAGATCATTCCTGGGTGGTCACATAAAAGACCAGTGGTTTTCTGAAGATAGGTGGCATCAGGACTAGAGGCTGGAGCAGATACTGCTTGATTTCCTCAAATGTGGTATGACACTTTTCATCCCATTCGTAGGATATTCCTTTCTTCATGAGCCCAGAAAAGGGCATACACATGCCACCCAAATTCCCAACGAATCAGCGTATGTAGGACAAGTGGCCTTGGAAGCCCTGAAGTTCCTGAATGTTTCTCAGGGGAGAAATCTGGTTGATGGCCTTGATCGTCTCTGGGTCAATCTTGATGCCCTGATATCCGACAACGAACCTGAGAAAATTCCCAGAGGTGTCCCCGACGGCACACTTAAATGGGTTTATCTTCAGGTGGTGAGAATGGAGGAAGACGAACACTTTCTCAAGGTCCTTGAGATGGTCCCATCACTGGTGATATTTGACCACCAGATCATCCATGTAGCATTCCACTAATGTTCTGAGGATTGGCATGAATATGGGATGCATGGCCCGCTGATCGGTGGCACCTTCATTCTTTAAGCCAAAGGGAATGAATTGGTAACAAAATGTGCCTTGTGGTCCCCTAAAGGATGTAGACTACTCATCCTCAGGGGACATCCAGATCTAATTATATCTATAGTACCCATCCATGAAGTAAAGGGCTTGGAACCTAGCTGTAACATTGATCAGCAGCTCCGTTACTGGAAGGGGAAAATCATCCTTCAAGCACTAACTGTTGAGATCTCAGAAGTCGATGAAAACCCTTATCTGTCCAATATTCTTTTTGACCGGCACAATGTTGGCTGGAAATTTGGGGTACTGTACCTCCTTAACAAAATTGGATCTGATGAGCTTATCGACTTTGACCTCAACCATGGCACAGTGAGAAGGGTGCACCTTTCTTGCAGGCTGCTTGAAGCTGTGATGATTTTTCAGGAGACCAAGGTAGTAGATGGATACCTAAAGATCTAGTCCTGAAATATCTTCATAACTCTAGGAAAAAACATCACAATGCCGTTTCAGGAAGTCTATGTATCGTTGCTTCTCCTCGAGGAGCATGGAAACACTAATTAATGTTGGTATCAGATCTGCCTTACTACCGAGGGTTACCTGTACCAACTCATCGATCGTGGCAGAAACACCCTCTTCAATGGCTAGGGGAGTATCCTCCATATCATCTTCTTTAATTGAAGATGAGGGATCCTCAATAGGAGGAGCCTCCTCTGGGTCGGCAAATCCTGAAGAGAGGCTTGTACCATCCTGAGCGGCGGTTGTGATTGCATCAGGAGATTCCTGTGCTACTGAGACCATAGAGATGAAGGTCGTCGATCCGACCCCATCTCATCCTTTGACTAAGGGGATATGATTTATGATATCAAAGCAATAGTGGATCTTTGGCTTGATCCAGTTATTCCATCCCAGTAAAACAAGAAAGTATGTTGTACTGTTGTTGCCATGGGGCAGACGTCCCGATACCTTATGGGAGTAGGGGGCTCATGGATCACCAACGCCTGATTACTATAAGAATACAAGGTGATATTACAGAGACACCTATATATGGTAATGTGGTTCCCCCTTATCCTAGAGACAACAAAACATTTCCCTATATAGGGGGACGTGGCCTCCAACTGATGGATTGGGAAGATGTAGGCGTCATTCAGTCCTACCCAAGGGTCAGTTGCAAACATAGTGTGCTTAACCTCATTGGCCTGAATTTGTTTTTCCTTGCTCTTATAATAGTCGACATCCAAATAGTGGGATTCACAAGAGGAAAAAGGAGATGGGTCAACTTGGAGTATGGCCACTCAGCCATTGAGGGAGTACTTGAGGCATTGGTGATATGATGACGGTACCGCCGCGTGCAGGTGGAGCCACAGTCTGTCCATCAATGCATTATACACGATGTCCTGGGAGACAACCACAAACTTGGTGTTGACTATTAGGCCACTGAACTGGGTCTTTAAACAGATCTTTCCAAACTGGGTCTGCTCTGTCCTATCATATCATTGGATCTTCATGTCAGAGGGAGTCAATTCATCCTCAAATAACCACAACTTCCGCAATGTCCGTGTGGGGATAAGGTTGATCCCAGAGCCTGTATCAACAAGACATTAGCGAACATCCATTCTGTTGAACCGAATAGTGATATACAATGGGTGGATATACCCCTGTATAATAGAAATTTTATCTTCTTTATAGAAATATATGATGGCGTTTCATTCATCATTCTTGATTGCCTCATCATGAAAGGCAACTGCAGCTGCTACCTCCATATCAAACTGAAGGGGGCTTCATAAAGCCTTAGTGAGGGCCTCACACATGTTTAGTGATAGGATAAGGACCTTAAGGATAGAGAGACTTACTATAATTCTGTAAAGATACTTAATCACATCGTACTTTCAGGAAAAGCATGATCTTCTGCTTGCAGGAGGCCGCTCCATGAGAGGAGCATGGTGGGCCATGCTGGCTGGACTGACAGCTGACTGGTGGTGGGAATGTCCCGCTGCTCACTAGTTAAAGCATGCAGTGTGACTACCGGATGGACCCCATCTGGATGAGACCGGATACAGTGGTGTGTGGCTGATCACGACGAGGTTTGGGTGGCTCTGCCTAGTCCAGTAGCACAAACGACGGTGGAGGCGGGCCTAGTGGTACCGAATGAAGAGGTTGCATGTGCTGAGCTCTGCGCTGGGCCTGCTGTCTGGTTCCAGTGGCTTGCATGACCTGGCTAGAAGTGCTAACTGAGGTGCCTCTACAAACCACATAGCTACAGCTCCGTCAATGCTAGTGTCAGCTGGGGATGTGGGGGATATTCTCCAGGCGCTTCCTATCATCGGGAGTCATGTAGGGGTTTACCAGCTCCACGGTATTTACCAAAGCATACCCTTGACTGTCACTCAAAAAGTCATCTACTACTAGAAGGATTCTGGGAGGGATCACCATCTTCGAGGGCATGAAGTCACCTAGAGTATGGGGAGCCAATGGAATTGGTAGGGTGTGTTGCTTTGCCTTTCATCACTGATTCTTTCTCTTCTGGGAAGAGGATGGATGCGACGATAATGTAGAAGTATTATCGAATTCTGAAGGCTCTGTTTGATTCAGGCGTGCATAGATGATACCATGGGCATGAGAGACTGTTTTTCGATCCATCCAGTCATCATACTTTTAGGACCCATGGTTAGAAACCCGCTACCACTCACCTTCGCTGCCACTGCTGCTATCTTGCCTCATGAAAACACATGACACTTGTGTTGGGGTTGGGAACAACCTGACTATGTTGATGTCGACCTGGTCTTGGAGCCAGTATTTTAACACATAGAAGTATTTGAGGGTGTTCCCCAAGATCCATGGATAGGGGCAGTAGTTGGGGCGATCACTGTGATTTGCCTCTTCTGGCCTCCTACACTCAGGCAAACACACAATCCCCAGTTCCAAGGCACTTTGGAAATAGTCGGGGACCTGATTCACACTGAACGAGTAGGTCCAGTTTCTTCTATCTAGAAAGGGGGCCCTGGGAGCCTAATTCTGCTGAGGGGCTGCAGGAGACTATCAAGGGGGCAGAGCCTGATTATCGCGCCTGGGTGGTAGCAGTGCGTTACGCAGGGGCACCTGTAGATTTTGAAGCCGTCGTTGTGGGGCTGGAGGCTACGCCTATGGTGGTGGATCTCTGCGAGGTTGTGGAGGCGGCTCTACTGGTAATAATTCTAGCTGTCTGGGGGCCTCTATTTGGGCCACCGTGGCAGGCTCGGCTCTAGTGGCCCTCCTTGTGGGAATTACAAGAGGTAACGGATGTGCCTGGATGGCATGTTGCTGGGCTTCTACTAGGCACTAGGCCTTATCATAGAAGTCTCAAAATCCTCCTGGGTAGTTCTGAGTAATCATAGAGGGAACTAGTTCCATCTTAACATTTCTCATACACATCGTCAATAATTTCTCTTGAGTTAGTGGCATGTCAAGGGAATATATGATCCCTATCCACCAGGTGATGAAGTCCGTGACATGCTCACCAGGCCTCTATTTTCACTTGAAGAGGTCTGCAATGCTTGTCTTCCGTGTGGTGGAGCTGAACAGGTAAAAAAAATGTCTGTAGAGATCTTTCCATCCCGCTATCGACCTGATGGGGAGTTTGATATACCAGATGAATGCTGGACCTTCGAATGTCTGTACAAAACACCAGATCTTGGTGGCCTCTTGCTGCACCAGGGTTCCCAACATGGGCCCACACCTTGAAGAAAAGTGGGCCAGATGCAGTGGGGGGTCACCCGTCCCATTAAAGGGGTAGAAGTTGGCATTTCTAAAAAACGAAGGTGCTGGAATGTCATCGACCCACACCAAATATGTCTTTCCATGAGGTGGGAGTTCCACCTATAGGGTGTCTAATGCCTCGAGTCGGGCGATGAGCACCACCATTGGGTCATCTGGGCGGGGTTCCCTGTCTTGACGGGGGTCCCTAACCACTAATGCGTTGGTTGGTTCTTCAACATGATAATCGGGCCCAGTGGCTCGTGTAGCGGTAGGTATGGATGCTTTCTGAGTAGCTGGGGGATCCTAGGCTGGGTCCAAAGGATTAATGCATCACTCGAGTGGATTTGGAGACACATATAACGCCCTATTTCCATATGTCCTGGAATATACACTCTCTGCGTGGGAAGGATGTTTAGGATTACCTAGAGGCAACTCACTAGGGAGAGTTGTGTATGGCCCTGTTGTACTGGTCATGGATCGCTGTAATCTGGGAGTTGTTCTGAAGTGCGTTCAGGATGGAGGTCGTCGACCAACATTTTCTGTTTAGCAAGTTGTTGATGCAACATGGCAATATTAGGGTATTCCTCCATCTTCTACACTAAGGCAGACATGTCAGAGTATTTGGCGGCCTCAAGGTGCTCCATACCCTTACCGAGATTCCGGATTAGAACTAATGCCTCAGTGGGTGCAGGGAGACCTAGAACATTCCTCTGCTGGCGAGTAACTCTTCCCAATAGATCCAGTAATGGTGGAACACCCTCAAGGGCCAGGTCCCCATCAAGAATTTCTATCTCATCCTCCCATTCCGAAAGGTTATCCATGTTGACCATGACTGTTTTTGGGGGAATTTCCTCAATATTGCCTAGCAAGTCAGGCTACCATCGACTAAGACTGAAAAGGAGGGCAGCATACTTCCCCCAGCCATGGACTTTCATGTGGGGGGAAGCCTCCATGATAATCTTGTGGAGTACCTTAAAACTCTGAACACATTTTTGTTGGAGGTCTCTATGGAATCCTGATGACTTAGGGTGCTGGGCCACAGGGAGCGTAGCTAGATCGGCCAGACGAAATGTCTTGCTGATGTCATCAAAATGCGTTAGGCTCCTAGGATAATCCACTCACTGATGAAGAAGGAAGAAGCGCATTGCCTAGAGGGTTTGGAAGAAACATTCAAACTATTCTTGGGTAAGGGATTCTGGTGCGTTGAAATTCGGTGCCGCTACTAGCCCGAACATCTCAGGGAAGTGAGAAGCTGCAAGGATATCCCATAAACTTGTTGGCTCAGATTCAGGGTATGACCCTTGATTTCCCCAATCATCAACTCGGGGTGGCTGAGGAACTGGCAATGTTACTAAGGAAGACCGCTTGGATGACAGGCTGGCCAGTGGAGAATACGACAAATGGGATGACTGGATGCTGAATCTCGGGGTATCCTCCGAAGATTGTAGGGACCAAGCCTCTAGGTCCTGATAAGACGGACTGGAAACCAGGGTTTATGGCACAAGATCAGCGACCATTGGTGATGGACTACGCCATGTCTCTTCCTCCATTGATCCAAAAAATAGCTCCTCATGGTCTCTAGTCGAGGTAGAGGGTGCTTCTGGTGATGACGGTGGGGACTGCATGGTCAGTCCCTTGGAAAACACTATATTTTTTTCCTCCTAGATGTATATACAGAGGGAGGCAGTGATCTAGTGGACCTCACATTCTTGGAGTATGAGGCTGATGCGCCTTATACCTGCCCAACCCTCCACTCAGAGGAACAAGGGGAGGGTTCCCGTGCTAATTCGTACTCTTCATTGGAGTATGAGAAGTGGACTGGCTTGATCTCTATATGGGCCTTCCCAGAATTCTTCTTATGGTGGTGACGACCCGCCTTCCTGCCCCTGGATGGATCTTCAGGACATGGAAGATTTCTGACACGAAAAGGTCCTTCAGTCGTACTAGTGCTTGGGCGGAGAGGGTTTCCTCATGAGTAGGCCAGGGTGCAAGGAGAACTAGGACATATATCAAAGGGTACATAGGGAGGACCTCCACGGGTAGTCTTGAAGAGGGTAAGACCTCCGCTGAAGCTGGTGGGAGCGTGGGGAGGACCACCATACTTATTTACCTAGGTGACATCGGTGTGAGGAAGGTCCTCATACTGGTCAGGCTAAACACGGGTGGGACCTCTATACTGGGCACTGGTGAAGTGAAGCTAGCCCTCACTCCTCTGGTTTCCTGGGTGAGGAGGACCTTCGCCAGCTTCTTCAAGGACATGGGGAGGTCCCCCATGTTGTAGAGTGACCGGATGTGGAACCTTTCCATACCTGTAGTCTATGGTAGGAGGAATGATGTCATACCTGGTGTACTGAGAACGAGAGAGAAATCTATACTGAGCATCACCACCATGGGGAGGACCCTCATCTGAATTGAGAGTGGCACAGGATAAACCTCCATGTCAAGATTGAAAGCAGGGAAGACCTGCATTCTCCATGGCAGCGGTACGAGGAGGACCTCAGTACTGGGTGGCATCGCTGTGGGTTAGTCCGAAGTGGCTAGTTCCAATACTGATGACCAAGAGAGTCGACCCATCCTACCCATGGGGCAGTTGGAACCTCAATCCAGATCGGGCTTATAATTTCACCTGCTCAGCATATATAGGGATATGGTGATATACGTCGGTGGTGGATCAGGCCATAGTAGCTGCTGACATTGACGCACCTTGGAAGGCATATTCTTTATCTTGCGCCCGACGTTGGCGTCCTGTTTGACGGACTGGGGCCGGTGGTCCTGGTACATGGCTTACCTACTCCTAGGCTAGTAATACCAGGTGGCGGCACTGGTGCAGCCTGGTGGGGATCCTCGCTGGGAGTCCCTAGAAAGGGAATCTGACCGGGCTGGCCCAGACATCCCCTACCTTATCAGTGTAGGGAAAGGAGTCATCGAGGAATTCTAGGGATAGGCACCCGAAATGGTTATTTGTTGGAGTGGGTAGTAGTGGCTCCCTGCGCGGCCCTTAGGGGCAGTGGTGGCGACGAGGAGTAGACACCTCTAAATCCAGGTGGACCACATCTCTCTTAGGGATGATCCCCTCCTCCTCATATTGGCATACAATGTCATTGATTAGCCTTTGTTGAATAACCTCAGAGGGGGAGATAGGGCATGGTATCACCATGGATGTGGGTGTAGAGGCCATTGCAGAAGAGGAAGAGCCATGCGGGACTTCCGCGTTGGTATTTACCCTGCCCCTGTACCGGTGGGTGGGTGATGATTGAGTTTCAGATGCAGAAACTTAATTCCTGAAAGTAGGGAGATTAACTCATCAGTGCAGAAAGAAAAAGGGAGTCGACGACTAGTGAACCAGCACCATCCCATCATCCATGACCAGTAAAAGTCGTCCACTTTGACAACATTGCAGATCGGGATGTCCAATGTTTTACTGCCCCATCTTCTGGTGAGTTTCACGTTGGGCCCGTTATTTTCTTAGCGGGACCCAGCACTGAATGACTAGATCTGGTGATATCCAATCCACTGATGTCTCGAATGCTATTAGTCTCCATATTGAGGAGAATATATTCACGTCTGGTTCACCATTTCTATTTCTGACACTTTCATTGGGGAACACGTTCCCATCGACTTCACGACGAAAGGTGTAGTTTTGTTGCCCCACATTCCCACTTTCCAAAGGCGGGTGACATCCGTCATTTATTCAGGGACATATTCTCTTTGATCGAAATGGGATGATGGAATGTCAGCTCATCCTTTAGTGGATTCCTCCTCAGAGCTCGTTTCCTAGTCCAAGTCTCCCTTATAGATTTAATATGTTTTTCATGAAACTATTCACAGTGCCATATGTTAATGGAAACCAGTTAATTACACTGTTTCTGTCAAGAAATTGCAAGGGGTCAAGTCAGGGCAGCATCCTTCGGTCAGGGGAGTAGTCACGTTTGACATCACTAGCGTGTCTGGACGCTGGAACACTGGCACGTCTGTCATTGATCCCTTATTATATTGATTCTCGAGGGAATGGAAGCCCAAGGAATCCCACGCCGGATGCAAGGAATTGTATGCCCTAGGCATATCTCTGAGTTTTTCCTCAGCTTCCTATGTTTAACATAGGGTATGCCGCAAGTTTAATGTCCAGCAGAGATGGATCATACTGACCAGAACACTGACTAGAGTGGATAAAATGAGTGTAACCCCTGGAGGATACACGGATGTAGGTGGGTTGACATGACCTAACCAAGATGTGGAGGCCCAGGTAAGAATCAAGATGGATGATGGATGGTTAAGTGAAGAAGATGGAGATTGAGATGGAACCGCTGTGAGGACGACGATGATTCTGGGCTTGAGTCTCAATGAGACTTCCTAAGTATCCCTATGGCAGGGAATCAAAGTCTGCGTAGTTCAGTAGGGAGATGGGATGCCTAAGGAGATGACCCGAGAGAATGGAAGCGTGGATAGGACCCAAAGGAAGTGGAACATCTGGGTTGGGGCATGACCTTCCTGAAACACATAGGCTTGAGAGAAAGACTAGGGAATAAGCAAGAAGTGGGGTATACACATAGGACAAAAAACTGATGATATGTATGGGGCTTACGCATGGTTAGCCGCCCTAGTTGGTCTGACGCCACTATGACAAACCAATGATGTGCACCCCAACAAAGGGGATTTCAATAGATTACTGCTGAATGTGGTACAACAGCCTACCACTATTTAGGGGATACAATGGCTTACCGTTGGATGGGAAACAACGGATTTCCACGGATTAGGGTGAAACAGCTTACCACTGCTTAGGGGAGAATACAGTTTAATGTCATGTAGGACAGTGGTGAACCGATGTGAGGTGATCATGATCAGTGGGTTGTTGGGCTTGAACCTCAGGGAGGCTTCCTACGTACCCTGCCTTAGCAAGGATCAATGTGCACATAGTTTAGGACGGGGGAATTTGGGGCTTATGCTCTAGGTCATCCCGAAGTGTTGGTGAACCGACGTGAAGGGTTCCAAGACCAATGGGTGTTGAGGTTGAACATCATGGGGGCTTCCGACGTACCTTGCCTTGGCAATGATCAAAGTCCTCTTAGTTTAGGAGGGGGGGATTGGTTCACTAATGTGAAGGTGGTCGGGACCGATGGATGATGTTGGGCTTGAACCTCATGGAGGCGTCCTACGTACCTTTCTTTATCAAGGATCAAAGTACTCGTAGTTCAGGAATGGGTGTTGGGATTACACTCTAGGCATCCCGAAGTGTTGGTGAATAGACATGGAGGGAGTCAGGAACAATGGATGATGTTGGGCTTGAACCTCATGAAGGCATCCAACGTACCTTTCCTTAGCAAGGATCAAAGTCCTCTTAGTTTAGGAATGAGAGTGGGGATTACACTCTAGGTGGCCCGAAGTGTTGGTGAACCGACGTGAAGGGAGCCGGGACTAATGGATGATGTTGGGCTTGAATCTCATAGAGGTGACCTACGTACCTTTCCCTAGCAAGGATCAATGTCCTCATGGTTCAGGATATGGGGTCGGTGAGCCAACATGAATGAGGACCTCGGGTCTAGATGGATGGTGGGATTGAACCTCTGGGAGGCATCCTATGTACCTTTCCTTGGCAAGGATCAAAGTACAAGTAGTTTAGAATGGGGTATTGGTGAACCGACATGAAAGTGGTCTGGACCAATGGTTGTTGGGATATAACTTTGTGGAGGCGTCCTACATACCTTGACTTAGCAAGGATCAATGACCTAGTAGTTTGGATGGAGGTGTGGGGCTTACACTCTAGGCATCCCGGAGATGATGTCATGGTCGATGCTTATCTCTAAGCCCACACGATTCATGCTCGGTGTGAGAAACAAGAGGCAGTAGAGACCTAACGATCACATCACGAAAGGTGCGTCTGTGGGAAGTGGAGGGGGGCTTACACCTGGTTAGCAGTCCAAATAGGAAATAGGGTCTTACGCGTGGTTCGAAGCCTAGGGAGATAGATATTGGGACTTACTCTAGGATGGAGGCCCAATGGTGACAAATCCTAGTGGGAGAGGGATTTGGCACGGAAGAGAGAGGAGGAGCACCATTCCCCATCACGCCCTTTGCTGGCCTTTGGCACCGAAAAATAAAGGAGGAGGAGTGGTGTTGCCTCCTGCAAGGAAAGATATGGGCATACACAAAGGTGGATGCCCTTCCCCACGGACAGGCGCCACCTCAGCAAAGAGGATATTATTCCATGTGAGGAAGATTTCACTCCCATTGAGATGAGTTGGCATAAAGAATGTCTGAGTCGGGGTGCCCCGTGAATGATGCATAGGGCGAGGTCATAGTTTAATGTCATGTGCTGAGGATGATGGTTATTGGTAGTTTAACATCCTGCAGCTCGGATGAGCTAGGTTTACTCCACACCCTTAAGACTTACATAACCGGTACCCTCTGCACCTTGGTGAAGATAAGGGACAGGCAATGCCATGACTCGGGGGTGTTGAAAGGTGATCTCACTGGGGGTCCACGTTAGCGTGGCTATGCGAAGAAGAAAAATCCGTTAGCGTGCCTATGTGAAGAAGCATGAGGTGAAGCAAAACAATTTGATACACCTCCCAAGGGACTTTGAAGTTGCTTCGTTAAAACATATGAGGTCACACAGGAAAAGGAATTTCAGAGAAATGGAGTCCATAGGTAGAGGAATCATAGAGATCTGGTTCTCCATGAAATGGTGGGGATTTGGGAAGGGGCGTGCTTCATGAAGTAAGGTGACATAGTCTAGGAATATGGCATAGGTGCATATGGGAGGCGATTCGTGAAGTGGAAAGGCATTCTCAAAGAAAATCCCCATGAAGCATGGTTTCCTCATGAAGTAAGGAGTTGTGAAGCAATGTGCTTCATGAAGCACAGTGACCATGCCTTAGTATTGGAGTCATGCATGTATGGAGGGTGTTTCACGAAGCATAAATGATCCACGACGTCCCGAGTCCCCATGGGGATCCCCTTCCTTCATGAAGGCCTATGGGATTCGTGAAAGGCATCCCTCTCTAAAGAGTGGTTAAAACAAGGCAAAGGGGAGGCACTTCACATAGTAGAAGTACCTTGAGAAGCTCATGGTTCATAGAGAAGAAAATGCTTTGTGATTTGAGATCAGAGAAGGAGAAAGGTCGGATGATCTATCCTTTGGGCTCGAAGGGAGCCTGCTATTTATAGGCAAGAGGCACTGCAAAATAGAGCTCGCTCGGCTTGAAGAGATGGTTCACTCCGTGGTGGATTGAAAATGTCAAAGGGGTCGCAAAGCATCCCTCCTCCTTACTCCGTGGCGGGCTCACGAACGTCAAATCAGATCGCAAAGCATCTCGCCTCCTTGCTCCGTGATGGGCTTGCAAACGTCAAATCGGCTCATAGAGAATCCTTCCTCCTTAATCCGCAGTGGCCGTGGGGCCAGGGAGACTTCGCAAAGGGTCTTCATGAGGCGATCACAAGGTCTTTTTTTTTTGTTTCTTCTTCTTCTTCCCATATTTTGGAACCAACAAACACTAACCATTAAGTGTAATATAGTAAATTATATCAAGATAGAACATCCACAATCAATCTAATCATAAAACATTAAATAAAATATTGTAAGTGACATCATAAAATATTAATCCCAATTACACATAATAATAGACAATAGTTTTGAAATAGATGGAAATACTCTTATAAAATCATCGAGTATCATTTGAGACAAATACTCCTTTCCTTTGAAAAGAAGAGTTATTTTGGAAAAATTAGTTTTATAAAATCAGAAGTGAACTAATATAGTTTTTTAATAATAATATGAGTAATATTATAAAAATAATTGTTGTTTAAAACAGATTATAAAGTACACTTGAAAATAGGTAAGAATTCAAAATGTTCACTTGAATCAGGCTTGTTTATCAAGAATAATTTGAGAAAGATCCTTTTAAAACATGTAAATACACATAAAATCAAGAAGGTTGGTGATTGGTACATATATATTGAACACTAAAAAATAATTCAGGATGATTACATAATAATAATTAAGAAATTAATTGGGATAAATAGAGAGAAAGAGTAATCCCAAATGAAAAATAGAGGTTTAGGGAGAAAATGATTACCTTATGTTCAAATGTGTTCTGCAATTGAACTTAACACCCTAGATAATCAAATAAAATCCATTAATTAATTTATTAAGAACCTTATCTTCATATATTAGATTCAATTTAATTTTATTACGTTCATTTATGTCTTTATTGATAAGTTATAAGATTGAATTCTATCATTCCGGAGTGTTCGTTTGCTTTATTTCATTATTAGTTCGCTTGATTATAAGTAATGGAGTTAATGTAAAATGTGAATAATTCTAGAGAATTTGAATTTCTAGTTATTAATTAACAAAAAAATGTTTAATTGGTGTTATGTATTTTCTTTCATAAATGAGGATGAGTCATTAGATAACATATTAATGATAATCGTTTAGCTTAATTTTAGTTGTTTTTAGATCACAAGGAACTAGTTTTGTACTAGTATTTAATATCATATATACACTATGGATCTAAAAAATTACACAAGACATAATAAATATTTTATAATCTGGTTCAATAATAAAAATGGGGTCATGACTAGGCTTGAAGGATAGATTTAAGAATGAAATTTTGTTGTCCATGATGGTTGTAAATCGGCACCTCCCGGATGATGATTTCATTTTGAAAACAAGAGAGTAAAGTGATTGATGATGGATCATCCATTAAAATGATATAATTCTAGTATATATATGATTTTGGAGTTATCATGATCATTTAGATAGAGGAGTTGTGTAGAGAAAAATAAAATAAAATAAATTGAAATGAAATTAAATGAAATAGGAAGAGGATTTACCTCTTGAATTAACCTCATTAAGAACCACCGTGAGGGAATGAGTTTTGGTCTTTTGGAAAGAACAAGAGATATTAGATGTAGGGAGAGACTAGGGAATAAGATTTCAGAAGAAATTTGACAAGATTCAATGCTCAGAGGAGTGAAGGAAAGAGGGGAACTACTAGAAAAAACGCATTTAACAACGTTGGTATTTATCAGCTCTATAAAAAACAATGATAAATGAAATATTTATCAGCACTAAATAAAGCACTATTAAATTAAACCTTTTATTAGTGCATGTTTTCTAGATCTGATAAAGGAAACCTTTATCAGCACATTATTTTTAGCACTAATAACGATATTTTTTATCAATGCTTTTATTTTTAGCACTGATAAAGGCTATCCTTTATCAACGCTTTAATTTTAGTTCTGATACAGGGTATCCTTTATCAGCACTTTAATTTTAGTGTTGATAAAGGGTGTCCCTTATCAGTGCTTCATTTCTTGTGCTGATTAATATTTATATAAATAAAATGAAATAATAAAATAAAGAACAATAAAAAATGTGTTTATTAAAAAAATATTAAAAATTTTATTAATTAAATAATTACTAATAAAAATGAATTGATTGATTATACATTATTAATTATTAAGAATTTTATTAATTAGATAATTATAATAATTAATGTTATGAAATTGTATATATTTAATATATTGATATATATTAATGTATATAAATATGATGTATATATTACAAAATATATATGCTCTTTACATTAAATGGCCACATGTTTATTGAATAATGGTTTATAATTAAAAATTAATGGGAATTAAAAATATTGAATATAATTGCATAGTACATGACATATAATTGAATTTCATTTGATTTTTCAATTTAATGTAGATCAAATTCATGTTATACTGATTTTAAATATACTTAATTAATGCATTTTAATATAAAATGTACATACACCAAACTTATTAATTTTTTCAATAATGTTAATGTGTACTTATTCTTACTTTATTCAGTTTCACTCAATTTAAACATAAATGCATGCACTTAAAAAGAGATATTCATTAATAATGTTAAAAATATATTTGTTAAAAAATATTTATAAATAAATATATTTATAAATGTACATTTACTATATTTATAAAATTATATATTTATAATTATATATATATATATATATTTTAAAATTATATATATAATTATAAATAAATAAATAAATAAATATATAAATATTTATTAAAATTATTGTAAAATTACTTAAATAATGAATTTATTTACTATATTTATATTTATATATATTTATTATATATATATGTTTAATTATATAAATATATATAATGATATAAATATTATTTTGAAAATATATTTCTATAATTATAAATAAATAATTATAAAATTACATTAAATATATTGAAAAAGGAATATATTTATTATATTTATATTTATATATATTAATTATGTATATATAAATATTTCTATTTTTTTATTTATAATTATAATTATAAATTTTTTATCTGTGTTTAAGTAATAAGCATTGATAAAATAATATTCATCGGTTCTTCACTTCCTCTAATAAAGTTGAGGATTTATCAACACTAACAAACACACCGATAAAGATTGATGTATCATCACGTTTTAGTGATAATAAATACCTACCTTTATCAATGCTTTGAAAGCACCTATAAAAAGTCATTTTATTAGTTCTTAAGTAATAAGTGCTAAGAAAATGGATATTTATAAGCACTTATTTGTAAGAACTGATAAATGAGTCCTGATCTATTTTAAAAACCCTAAACATTTGCAAAACACATCAGGATATATAGAGATTTATGTAGAATCCACCTTCTGTCAGCACTCCTACTCGGTGAATTAAAGACCGAATCACACCACTCTACTATTGTAGATAGTCCAATTGCATGAACATCAAATTTGATATCAGATTTTCAATTTCAATTGTGATGCAGATGGGGTTTAGCAACACTTTATGAATATTTCTCTACCCAAGGTAGATGGTTCTATGCCCTAAAAATATTAGATAATTTAATTTTCACGATTGGTTAATTTTTTCCGGGTCTATAGTTTATTTTGGTAGTGCAGACAAGTTTTTAAAATTCTTGGACATACAATTTTGTTGAAAATAAATTTTCTAAGAGATATTGTTATGTTTCTACATAGTACTTATTGTGAAAAATTAGTGGAAGTATTCAATTAATTGTTTGAGTAGTGAAAAATGTGTCTTTGTGGGTTCTTAAAGTGTATGTGTGTTGAAAAAGTATTTTTGATGGGAAATGGATCAATTTGGGCATGTTATCCTTATTGTGCACATTTGAGTATGAGCTGTGAAGTGTTTAAATAAGGAAAATTTTGTTTTAGAAATGAAATTTAGGATGTGGAAATGGTTTATTAAATAGTGTGAGTGATGTAAATGTGTTTTTGAAGGGCTTGGAATGCTTTTTGTTGGGTTTTGGGTTTGTAACAGAAAATGGATATATTGTGTGTGTGTGTTTTAGTGTGGTGCTCTATGGAAGGGTTTTATGGGTTATTAGAAAGGTGAAATTCATGTTTTTAAAGGTGTATAAATGAGAATAGGTTTGGAAGTAAGTTCTTAAATGAAATTGACATACTTTTCCATGTTGAACATGTTGTACATTTTTTTAATTTGAATTGTAAATGTTTTGAAATGATGGAAGAAATGTTTTGAAAAATGATTTTGGGTTGTGTACAATTTTTTTTAAAAAGGGACTTATAGTGGAATTATTTTCGAATTAGTGTAAACTTTGGTTTTATTAATTGGAAGTGTTCTATAAATTTGTTAATGGATTAATTATATTATACAATTGTTTCAAATTATGTTTGATGCGGTTATACGGTGCGTTGGACTATAAAAGTAGCATTTTCATGTGAACTTGGGTGTGTTTTTGATGTAAATCCTTATAGTTCCTCCAAACATTATTTTAAAAATACTTTTTAAATTAATTATTAACATACTTAATAGGTTCTTGGCATGTTTTTGAAATGATTTTATGTGCGTATGTTTTCAAATGGGGTTTGGGTGTACAAGTAGTGGCACACTATGTGTACTTTGTTTTTCATGACTTATGTGTGTAAATGTGCTATGTTAGTGACATGTGAATGTGAAACTAGATTGAGAAAAAATAAATGGTAATTATATTTAAATTGATTGTGTTGTGTTGAAGAATCTTTATGTTTTCATAGAAAATCAGTGTCCATAGAATTAATGTATTATTTTATATTTACATTTAATTCATTTCTTTTTAGTATCACTCACAAAATAATTGTTTTCTTATATAGGTGGATTCTTTTATTCTAGTTGAGTTTCTCTGTCTAACATTCATTCTCCTTCTCCCTTAAAATCATTTCACCCATGCAGTGGTTCATTTATCACTTTCTTTAATGTTACCTCCAATTCCTTTGCTGGAAGAGAAATGACGCTCCCTCTCCTCCATCATAGTGGTAATCCCGATATTTTCACAGTAAAATCATTGTACATAGAATTAATGTATTGTTTCATATATATGTTTAATTCATTTCTTTTTAGTATTAATCACATAATAATTTTTTTCTTATATAGGTGGATTCTTTTGTTTAAGTTGAGGTTCTCTTACTAACTTTCATGTTTCTTCACCCTTAAAATATTTTCACCCATGTAGTTGTTAATTTGTATCTTTCTTTCCAGTTACCTCAATGAAATTTTAATAAAGATAAATGACATTGCCTATGCTCAATCACAAAGGTAATATTTATATTAACACATTAAAATCATTGTCTATAGAATTAATATATTATTTCATGTTTATTTTAAATTTAATTCTTTTAAGTATTACTCACATAATTATCATTTCCTTATATAGGTGGATCCTTTTTTTCAAGTTGGTGTGCTCTATCCAACTTTCAAGATTCTTCTCCCTTAAAACCTTTTCACCCCTATAGTGGTGCATTTATCAACTTTTTTCATGTTACCTCCACTGCCTATGTAGAAATATAAACAATTCTATCTCTGCTCAATCATAGTGGTAATATTGATGTTTAAATAGAAAAGTTATTGTCTATATAATTAATTTATTCTTTCATATTTATGTTTGATTTATTTATCTTTAATATTACTCACTTAATAATTATTTTCTCATACAAGTGGATTATTTTGTAGCAGTTGATGTGGTTTGTTTGAAACAGTTCATGCAGTGTTGGCAGTTCGACAAAGAAAGTTAATAGAAATCATAGTAATATCGAAAGTTAGGATTGTTTTTTAATGTATGTAATAATTTTATATATGTAATTATACAAATAAATGTTAAAAAGTTTATAATGTATTTTTTTTTGTAATTTTCCTTTCATTTAAATTGTATATTTGGTATTGGTTTTGTTGATATATCTGGTGTGTTTCTGATGTTTCTTGTTTTGCAGTGTGTTGTAAGAGCACACTGTAGTGGTGCTGCGGTGTGCTGTTACACCATACTGCAGTATGGACTTCTATCAGCCCATTTAAATGTTCTAATAAAAATTCATTTATCAGTGCTTATAATAGCGGTGATAAATTTTTGATTTATCATCTCTTCTACAACATTTCTAATGGATTATTTTAGAGGTAGTTTAAGAAGTGTTGATAAATGTAACCTTTATTAATACTTTTTCAGTGCTGATAAAATTCCCGGGATTTTAACATCACTCACATTGTTAGTGATTTTATATCACTGATAATGTCCATTTCTAGCACTGTTAAAGGCATGTTTTTTATTAGTGGTGGTGGGGGGGGGGGGGGTGAGGGTGGTTTTTATAGTGGAGGAGAGTGGTAATTTCCCATTATTCTATTCATTAATTTATTATTTTTCTCAAGACAACCAATAGTGTTGATTATTGTGACTAAATATACTAATACGTTCATGTGAGTTCTAATCAATGGCCCTTAAATCATTCAAGACTCAAGAAATAGTGTATTTATCTTATAATGTATTTATTCTATAAATTACTATATTTCACTATTCACTAAAAATTTATGTATTTCAAAAAAATCCTAGAAAATCACCCTAACCATTTTTTGACATATAGAATTCAAAAATGGACTTAATTTTAGTAAAATAATTTTCTATATATTTGGAAGTTAATTTTTATATGAAATCATTATTTACGTGAAAAATAAAGATTTTAAATTTAAAAATGATTATACAACACTTTCTAAATTTATGTAAAGTCTCAAAAAATTATTATAAAATCATAAGACAATGAAATATTGATTTTTGAATCCTTTATATGGAAAATAATTTTCTTTTCAATAATTTTATTTATTAAAAATTAGTAATTAAATATTTATGACATATAAAAATACCAACACTTTAATATTAATTTTTAAAATATTCACTTAGTTTTATTATGATATAATTATATCATAAATTCACTTATGATATGCCTACAATTTAGTTATACTTTCATGGGAAATGGTAATATTCATTAGGAAAATTTAATATTCATAATGTTCATATTACTATTCCTAAGGTCTAGTTACTATTTCTTTGGTATAAGTTTCTTAATATCCAGAAATACAACTTATTTCTTCTATTATTCATTTGTAAAGATTATATTATGTTCTCTTGGTGGTTTTATATGATTAATAGTATATAAAATAGAAAAAATAAGGGAAATTGCATTGATAAAAGTTTGGGTCGTTATAGCTAGTCTTAAAATTTTCTGATAGTGATATTCTAGATGTGATTAATACAGATGTATATAATTTCATTTACTATGTAGTATATGGTTTATTTATTTTTCAAGGGAAAAATATAAGTGAGGAGGAAATGTAATAATTTTGTTTCTCTTATGAGAATGATTTTTACTTACATGGAATTCGATACCTGTTTTAATTTAATTGAATTTATTATCACTAATTTTAGTTAAATGAGTTGCTTTAATGGTTTCATAAACTTTAGAAAAAGTTATTAAGAGTTCATATCAATTTTAATTGAAAAGGTAAAATAGTGAATTCTAATTAAAAAATGTTACATTGAAAAATGGATTTCATCATTGAGTCTGTGATGGGATGTTTCCCTTGAGATAATTTTTTAGTAATTTTCATACATCATTAAGACGGTCCACATCATTGGTGGGAGTTTTTTTAAACTAATATTATTTAATAAAAATATAATTTCTTACTATTATATATATTAATATTTTTGATGACTGTAGTTGGAGGCCAGGGTTGAAATAATTTCGTCATCATGGAAGCCACCATCAGAGATGTAGGGTTCACTATCGAATGAAAAAGTTTAAAGATAAAATGGTATTTTTATTTGATACAATGTCCTAGTTGGATTATAAGGTTATTATTTTCCATCATTTGATTATTATTTTATCATTTGAACTATGATATATTATTAAATTAGGAAAATGATTAAAAAATGATGAACACAGTAAATAAAATTAGAATGAAATCAATTTGAATTATAGATTAAGGTTATTCTTAAATAGTAATTTGACTATCTAAAACTTCTCTATAATATTTTAAATCCAAAACCTAAAATTTATGATGAGTGGAATACATATTTTAATTATATGTCTCAACACATATATATTGGTATATTAATTATGAATATTGGATTTAGGATTTTAGAGAGGAATTTTGATTCCATTTTTCATAATATTAATAATTATACCAAATCATAATGAATCACTTGTTCAATGATATACTATTATTTATCATATCACTATACAAATCTGATAATTTATGTTTTTTGCTAATCCAGATGAAGAATTTTTAGGAAATTCTATTCAATGTTCTTGAAGAAATTTAAAATGACTACTAAAATCACTAAATCCAATATGAAATAATATATATTAAAAAATTAAAATTTTTAGATTTGATTATTTTGAGTCTAAAACAATTTTTTAATTTATTGAATAAGTAAAAAAAATTAGAAGTTTTTTTGATTTAAAATAAAATACTATATATATATAATGATGAAAAATTATAGCACATGGAATCTTAGGATTTTTGAATATAGAAATAAAGTATATAGATGTTATAAAAATGTTTTAATATGATTTTTTTATTTAAACATCAATATAGTTTTTAATGTTTTTATACGTATAAATAAATGATAATGAAATTTGAATAAATATATTATTGTAATAATAATAATAATATTAGTTTATTTTTTATTAATACGTATATATTTACATACGTAAATATATATGACTGAGATAAATGCTTGTTTTATTGGATATTTCCATTTTGAACAAATTAATAGGGTAATTTACTTGTTTTTGCAAGTAGATCTAAATGATGTAATTTTCAAATCCATTTAGGGTCATTAAAATGATTTATATGATGAAGAGATTATTTTTGGATAAAAATGTGTTAATAATTAATTAATTATGGTTACTATTAAAATTATTATTATTAAAATAATAATATTTTTTAATATATTAAAATGTTGGAAAAACGAATTCCTTTAAAGAAGTGCGAATTTGATTTGATAATAATTATGTAAAACATTATTATTAATTAATAATAATTTTATGTAATGCTATGAATTAGGATATTTGAAAATAATAACTTAATGAGATGTCATGTATTATAAATGAGTATATTTAAGAATTTTAATGTTGGGTAATTAATTAGGAAATGTGCTTAGCAATTGTGTAAATGTTAAAAAATATTTAAGGTAAATAAATATTAATTATATAAAAGAATGTGAAATGATTTATATTATTGATGGTGATAATCATGTATATTTTGATAAAATTATTAGTTGTTATACACATTAATATATTTATTTATAATACATAAAATAACTGATTTGGGACTTTTTGAATATTAAAATGAGAGTGAAGTTAATATTATAAGGTGGATTAAGAAAATATTAATGTTTATGAGAAGGAGGCATCCTTAACGCATTACATGATTTCCTTTATTTCATTTTGGTTGTAATTAAAATTAATTATTAATTCATTATAGTGAATGGGTATTATGTGCATGAAATTTAATTTATCTAATGATTTTCAAATACTTAAATTATAATATAGAATTTTAAGTTAATTTTATAAATAATTATAAAAACAAAAATAAAATTAATGTTAATAGAATAAATGGAATTATCAACATTTTCAAGATAATGTGTTTTTATGTGGTTTTATAGAACTACAAGAATATTATTATGGGTTTGAATTTCTTGTATAAACGTAATTCCAATGATTATTTGACATTGAGAAAAATGTATCTAATAAATTAATTGTTTTAAAAGGGGTTCAACATGGGATATAAGAAAATATTTAATTTCATTAAAGACATAAATTAATTATTAAATTAAAAGTAATTATTCTATAACATTATGATTTAAATTGGAGTCACTAAGTTGGAAATCCGTACAATTTACCTATTAATATATATATATATATATATATGTTATTTATTAAAATAGTTAAAGTTAAATATGAAAAGAAGAAGTTTATTTCTAGTGATAAAATATATAAAAGGAAATGAATAATTAATCGTATAATAATAAAATAATTTCTTAAGAGTGATGAAATATTTCCCAAAAAATGTTTTCAGTATTCACAGATTAATTAGAAATTCTTATAGGGACAATTAAGAATGGTGAAATAAATAATGTACATAGAAGTAGAATATAATCTTTGAAAAGGATTCAAATAATCATAAATATTGTTCATCGATATCTTGATGGTGTTTTTGGTTGCATTAAATTACGTGAATGTAACCTATAATGAGGGTATTTATATTGACCATGCTATGGAATGGTTGTCTAAATTTTTTTAAAACTAATTTATTTATTATTGAATATTACTATTATAATTTAATGGTATAGAAATGTGAATGTTTTTTAAGGATGGGTTAAAATAATTATACGATCATATCTAAAGTCTCATATGACTTATATTGTTATACCACTAGATTTAACTCCATTTTTTAAAATAAATTTCATCTCTTTGATAACATACTTTTTACAAAACATCGATCTTAAAGGAACACTAAAATATTATTATTTTATTATAATTTTTATCACATAATAATTGGAATATAAATAATAAATGAGATTAAATAAATTATGAAAATATAGTTTACACATTTTTAAAAAATGCATTCATTGGTTACTAATTAATTATAAATGAAAATAAATTCCAATTAAACATAATGGATGTGTTTTCATAAAAAACAATTTTTGTGCCCAAAATGATATTTTATCTTAATGATTTTATTTAATCACTATTATCTAAATTTTAAATGAAATTTATATTCTATATATTTAATAATTTTTTTTTAAAATTCATTCAATGAGTTTGATAGTCTTTAGATAAGAATAAATCCAATTTTAAGAATAAACAACTATATTTTTCTAAAAGGAAATTTTATCGGCTTTTGATGATGAAACAATTTTAAATCTATATATTGTCACTTTAATAAGTTTTATTTTAAAAACAATTCCTTACTAGAATTATAATATCAAAATTATCATAGGGTGAAATGTTTATTATTTTTTTGAGAGGTTTCATTTTTTGATCAATATTGAAAAATACTGAATTTTAATTGAAAAGTCATTTTTATTTTAATTTATTTATATAATTAAATCATTTTTGAAATTTGTTTTAGAGTATAATTACTTAAATATTACATCAATAAATCTAACTTATTTCATTTAAATCAATTTCACATTGAAATTGGATGTGAAAACATTTCAAGCATTTGAACTTTTCACCTTGAAAACTGGATTTTCATTGTGTATGTAGGATTAATTTTAAATCTAATTTTCCAAATATATGAATTTAATTTGGTAATATGAATTAAATGATTGGAATCAAAATTTTCATATTAGGATTTATTATCATTTTAGTTTTTATTTATAAAAAAATGACTGTGGTAAAAAAATTATTTACCGTAGTATGGGTAAAATAGAGACAAGTGTTTAAGTTAAAAGGTATAGGCTTAGTGTAACATCCCGAACCCAAATTCCACTCTACAGTGACAAAATCCTAATTTGATACATGGAATAAAGTGTATCTCTCCATGTTCTAGAGGGTGTTGAATAACAGTGAGGGCCTATGTGAGTCATTGGTGAGACAATGCCCTCATTTATAGAGTATATCATAGTGGATGTAAAATACATTCAATAGAGGAAAAAGATAAATAAAAAGAAAACTATAAAGTAAGACAAAACAAAAAGACACACAAAAACACACACACAAACACGTATATATATAATAAATTCAGAAATGTCACATAATCAATAATGCAGATGATACATGTATCTAGAAAACTACTAAAACAGGTACATGGTAATACAATCCAACAAAAGTATCAAAAAAAATGAAAAAATGACCCAAAACTGCATATAGCACTATAAGACTTATCTTGGTCCCATTCTCCCATGATCCAAATCAATTATCAACAACCAGTGCTAGGGAACTTTCCCCTTTTATCACCAAAAACCTTATAATTTGTTTGGGTCCGCAAGGAGCCCCAAAATGGGTGTGAGTTAAACATCCCAGTAGGTAACCACTCAAAAGTCTATACAGTTATAAGCAGCTAAAAAAGTATACAAAAAGGAGTGAGTAATATGTAACGTAAGTGTGAAATCCCATGGAATATTTCTACTATAACAAGTACAACAAAAAATCCTCTCAAGGCTCCCTGAAATAAGTGTTCGCTCCTAACAAGGTGGATATAAAAATGTAAACAAGCAACACGACCTTGCCTTACATTCACCCATACCCTATCCAAACAGCCATGCCATATAATGTAACCATATCAAAACCTCATATCCTTTCTGTATAATGATGTATAGACCATGGAGGGTTGTATCCAAGGTATAAAGAACCATGAAATCCTCATTATGTCCCAGTAGAATCTCGATGGATTCTTGGTAAAGGAACTAGTTGGAGTCCTAGGAGCATGTATACTGATATGTCCTACGTGAGTCCAAGAAAGCTCAATGCATGGGGTTCAAGGCATAAGGAATCACATATAATCAATAACCTTTTAGTATACTCTATCCAAGGCATCCATTACCACATTCTACATACATGGAGAGCCATCCATGGAATCTATTCAAACATTAATCCTTTCATATCATTTAACAATTTAGTTCTATATGAGTCTACCCACTGGGTATGGTATGAGGTGGAAAGAGTGGAGCTCGAGCCTTTGGCGGTGGCAATGACCTAGTGGAGATGGCAATGGATTTTTCCTCCTTCTCCCCATTGGGGGGATATGGAAATGTCTTCCCTTCCTCTTAAATTCCCTGGTCCTTCATCCCATTCACTAATCTAGTTTTCCTACCTCCATTATCATTAATCCCCATTTTACATAAGGTCCTGGATATGCAAAATGACTCACCTTAGCTCACACTTTCAACCAAATAAGTCAACATAGGTTTATATCTTCTTAGGTCGACACTTGTGGATCGCTTCAGGGGTAGCTGACCCTTGGTTGACACTTTTGATAGATTTGATTTTGATTCTTTGGGTCTTCAAGATTGTGTGGTGGTGGGTATTCTTAATTGGTACCACTTTATGGTCCATTTCTCTTCAGAGGATGATTTGATAGTTTCCTTTTCAAAACACCCCTCATGTTTTCAATTGATATGGTTTTCACCTCCATCACTGGTACTTTGAGTTCAATATGAATCAGGATGCACCTTCAACATCAGTTTAGGTAATATTTCCTAATTTTCAACTCCCTTTATAGAACCCTTAAATTATATGTATGTTGGGGAATCTCGTAGGAATGTATCTGTGCTCTGATAATTGAACTTATACGAGTTTTTATCCAATCTACCCTTGAATATGTGTTGAGTTTTATATCTCAAAGGGTCCAATAGAATGGATATGGATCTCAGTTGGTGAAGAGTTTAGATGGAAGCAAAGAGTGGTATTTGAGTCATGGATTACATTCTTCCTGGGGTGTCACCGGTTAGGCCACATGGTCTCTTGTTGTCGTCGCGGTCATATAGGTAGAAAGATCAAAATCCTAGTGTTAAGTATAGTTGAGGGGTATGAAGTGCAGGTGGATTTGGTAGTCCAACAGGCTAGGGATTATACTGGAATGGGTGAGTGTGAGGTGGTGCATGGGGCTGTTCCAATGGTGGTGGAATCTGTTAGGAAACAAGACTATACAGGAGTAGAGTCCAGCACCTGGGAGGATCAGCTACAATAATGGCCTTAATTGGTTCCCTCACATGTAGTGAAGTGTGTGAAGTCTAATGTGGTTCAGTTGTGGGTAGCCGATGTTTTTTCCCGTCTTAAAGATGATTTGGGTATAAATCCCTCGTAGGTGGGTGAAAAAGTTGATGTGCAGGAGAAGGGTCATGTGGAGGGAGCTACAGGGGATATACTGGTTACAATCAGTAGTCCCGAGGAAGGTGTGAAGGATTTAATAGTTAGTGATGTACAAGGTCCTGGTGGCACTCATGGTCATGGATGGGAAGACACAAACAAGAAACCACATTTCATGGGACATGGATATGAACATCTCACTAGATCAGAAATAGTGCAGGTGAAGACTGTCTTGTTGGATAAATTAGAGACTCTTAGTAGACAAGAGAGGCAAGACAGAGTGACTGTATTGGGGATGTTATACCCAAACATCCTTGGTGAAAACCCTGCAATTTAGCTGAAGGTTGGTAATGGGGGAAAGAATAATGCCATGGAGAACAAATCAAGAAATGGATAGTTACCATGTAAGAAGAGGGTCATTTAAGAAGGTTCATATATTATGCTAGGGAACCGATTTGAGGGTTTTGATGTTCAAGAACCCCTCTTGACTCAAGATGAAGATACTTCAGATGATGATAGCTATAGACAACTCTTAGTGGATTGCATGGACTGAATTCATGGGAAAGGGCCTCACAACCCTTGATGGAAGATGGGGAAACAAGGAATTCAAGATTCAGGGAAATGTATAGTGGTCTATGGGAAAACACCAAAGGGACACCAGGATTACTCCCATTTTCCAAAGCCGATGGAGACGTGGTCATCCAAGAAGTGCAAGAACAATGAAAGAAAATCCTTAAAAAATGGGGAAATTAAAGAATCAAGAAGGAATACTAGAGACAAGAGATTAGAGGATGGGGAGTGTTTGAAACTAATTCGGCACTCCAAGGAAGAAATGATTGAAAAAGATGTCCAACCTAATGTCTCAGAGGAGGAGATTAAAAACAATTATGGAAGAAGTTTGCAAGTTGATACCAACAAGGATGAAGAGTTGTGGATAGATAAACAAGATCGAATACTGGCTCTTGGATTCAATTAGAGCATAATCAACTTAGAGAAATTCATTTAGACAATGGAGAGGGTTCTTACCCACCTTGAAGAGATTATTCAAGAGGACCCTGAAATCCAGGTTTTCCCATTGTAATGGGAACTTTATAGGGTAGCTAATTCAATTAATCTAAGTCTTGTTTTTATTCATTTTGTGAGATCTTTTAGCATGTAGTGGTCTTGTATTTGTACTATGGTTTCCCATTTGTCCTCAAAATGGCTTAATAAATATTTCAATTTTGATAGATTCTACCCACTCATAAAACCCATTTCATTTAAATCAGGTCACATGAGTATACCCACCCATTTATCACCATTATACATTAAAAACATAGTGTTTAATATAACTTATTTTATCGATTCAGAAATTAACCGATTCAAATTTAAAATAATGAAAATAATAAAATGAGGTAAACTATCTTCTAATCATTCCATACAAACCCCCAAACTTATAATTGGATTCTTACAACAATTTAAACTCGAAAAAACAACCTTGGGTGGTCTAATAAGTTATAAACAAGGAATTTTTATAATGTGCACCCAATGGGTGACCTTAGTTCATGAAACAGGTACCAATGTGTTACAATAGATCCTATGTGCATCCCTAAAAAGCATGATTACGTCAATTACAAGTAACCCGTTTAAAATCGGGGTCATGTAAGAAAGTATAGTGGGTATCGTAATGGACAATAACTCTAAAAAGAACCAAAAGTCGAAATAAATGTATAGACCACCTACATAGTCTTGGTAGTAGAGTGATCATAAAGTATCAAGTTTTGATTATTCTATTTTTAGGAGAAATCTGAAGAACGAACAAATAATGGAAAATTAGGTCATATGAGACTAAAATAAAAGAGGGAAATCCATATATAGGTGAATTGATAAAGGCTAAAAAGTAATGTAGATCTTACTGACATGGATTTGATAAGACATACCATGATCAAATCAGAGGTTGGATGGAGGGTTTAGCTCAAATCCAAGAATAGTCACCCTGGATAGTTTTTAAGATTTCCTCTACATTGTGTATAAGTGGAAATATTTTTTATGTTTTATCAAAGATTTAATTTTAACTTAAAATTATTAAAATTTCCAAAATTACAAGGGCTTCACGATTTACCCAAATGGTTTTTCAAACCGTGTGGAAACCATGAATAGTTTTCTATATACCAAGGGGTACTCACACAGTTTAACTTCATAGTTTACAAACCATGCATAAAACTTATGAAAATACTTTTTCAAATTCTATAAAAACTACTGACCTTGTTGAAGGGGAATGGGCCTCTTTCCGCATGGTTTCCTCAAACGGTGTGGCCTATATGCCCTTTCGGTCAAACTTAGAACAGTTTAGTCAAACCCTGTGGCCTGCCCTATCTGGTTTATACTAATCATGCACCATGCCATTTTCATTCCAAAACCTAGTTCTGGGCTCCAAACAAGCCCCAGGAACCTCCAAAACACCCATGATCAAGTTGGGTTCTCACATAAGGCTATATTTAAGAATTAAAACCGAAATATAATGGATCCATACCTCATATAAAAACATGGGTTATTACAATATTCCCCTCATATAGTAATTCATCCCCATATTGATCTTTGAAGGATGGTTAAAATTTTTCTAAGAACAACTCTATCCACTAAGAATGTACATCGGCCTCCATCTCCCAAGTCTCATCCTATAAACGGTTGTGCTTCCAAAACACCTGTACTAGAGAAACTGACCAAACTCAGAGAACATCCATTCTTCTATCAATGATCAAAATCAAATTCTCCTCAATGTATACCTCAACCTGTAACTCAACCTCCTTAGTATGAAAATTGTGGAATTGTTCCAAATGATTTTGGAATATCTAACATACGTAGAAGATATAATTCAAGAATTAATACCATTAAGGTAACTACAAATGATAGGCTACTGACTAGAATCTCTCCAATATCTCAAACGACCCAACATATTTTAGTGAAAGCTTAACCTATCTCTTGATCTTCTTGTGTACCTACCTTTTTCAAACACCCAAGAAAAAATGATCCCTAACCATGAAGTTAGAGGTCATATACTGGGATCATCATAATATTTCTAATGAAATTATGATGTATCTATCTGCTTTTGAATCAACTACACATACTCAGAAGTCTCAGACATAATACATGGCCCAAACAAATGCATCACCTACCTCCAACCGACACAGTGGTGATTGGCATGTAATACTATAAAAATCCTCATAAAGTACCATCTTTATTGTCTCCTAATTACAATTATTGTATCAAAACTCAACCAGGGGAATGTGCCTCTCACAAGATCCCCCAAAATCAATTATTCATGCTCGCAACATGTCTTCTAGAAACTGTATTGTACGCTATGACTAGCCATTAGTCCGAGGGTGGTATGCTGGGCTCTAAATCACTTGTGTACCCAATACCCTCTGAAAAATCAGCTATAAACGTGATGTATAGTATTAATCCCTAACTTAAATGATAGTGTGTGGGACCCTGTAGAGTCATACTACCTCACAGATATACAACCTTACTAGATCATCAATATTTATGACCTCTTTGAATGACAAGAAATGAGTAACATTCATGAGCCTGTCAAAAACAATCCACACAACGTCATTACCTCAATGAAACCACGACAAACCATTCAGAAAATCCATTGTGACATCATCCCATTTCCACACCAGAAAAGGTATCTACAATAAAATACTGACTGGTAATTGAGATGTCACATTCACCTGCTGATATGTGTAACACCATGTAACAAAACGTGCTACGTCTCCTTTCTTACCTGACCACCAGTACAGATAGAGTAAGTCAATGAACATCTTGGGGACCTCAGGATGCACTTACCAAGATAATGAATTAAATTCCTACAGAATCTATTCACGTATATCCCCTAGAACCCAAACACATCCATGGACACACAGGATATCATCCTCACCTACCGTCCAACCAGGAGGTGGATCCTCACCTACCACACTATCTTGTAAGACTAGGTGCTCAGAATCTGATATCTTCCTCCTCCTAACACTATCTAGTTGGGTAGAGGTCAATGATAAGGATGATATATATGTCTTACCCTGTCTATCATGCACCTCCAGATGCATCTCATAGAACAATGACATTATCTTCCACTCGGTACTGCCCTAATGCATTATCTATAATTGAGTCTATCTAGTCAGTGCATCAACCACTACATTTCCTTTACTAGGAATGTAAAAAATCTCAATGTCAAAGTACTGTAGGTACTCCACCCGCCTCAATTACCTCAAATTTATATCACGTTGTGAAAAAATATACTTGAGGATTTTGTAGTTAGTGTACACCAAATAACTCCATTCCAATAAATAGTGTCTTTAAAAAAGAATGCTTGAAAAACTACAACTAACTCATGATATTGAATAGATTAATTCCTCTCATATGGCCTCACCTTTTGAGAACCATACACCATAACCCTATCTCCTTATATTATCACTGCTCCTATCCCAATACCTGATTTATCACAATACATAGTGTAGCTCCTACCCTAATCTAAAAGTATCAGGACTGGTGCTGATGTAAAACTTTATTTTCAGCTCATGAAATGATATATCATAAGAATATGACCATAAAAACTCCACACCCTTCTTAGTCGAGCCCATCAATGGTGATGCTAAGAGCTGTATGAAATGAATGTAGTAACCAACTATCCCCATGAAACTCTGTATATTAATGAAGTTATTGGGATATTCCTAGAAAACTGTAGCTCTCGACTTATCTATACCCACAAACCCTCCTGTCTCTGAGATGATGTGAGCTAGGAAGTGAATCAGATCCATCCTAAAGTTTCACTTTGTGATATTATCATATAAATGTTTCTAAATTAGTATATCCAAAATCATCTAATGATGATTGGAACGTTCATGTATATTGTGAGAATAGACCAAGATATCATGCATAAAAAACACCTCAAAAGAGTTTAGATTAGGATGGAATAATCTGTTCATTAGTTCCATGAAAACCACTAGCATGTTCGTGAGATCGAATGAAATAACAAGATAGTCATATAGGCTATACCTGCTACAAAAGGTTGTTCGAGGTATGTCTATAGGCTGAACATGGACCTGGTGATATCTTGACCTCAAGTCAATGGTTGAGAATACTCAAGCTATTCGAATATGATCAACCATATCATCTATCCATGGAAAGGGATATCAGTTTGTAACCATCACCTAGTTTAGTTTCTGATAATCCAAGAATTTCCAAAGAGTTTCATCTTCCATTTACACAAAAAGTATTTGAGAACCCCATAGAGAAGTGTTGGGTTGAATAAACCCCTTTACCTCCAAATCTTATAGCTTCTACTTGAGGTTCTTCAACTCCACCGTATCTATCCTTTAAGGAGGAATGGACACCAATGAAACTCCTAGAACTAGCTCAATAGAGAACTCAACCTATCTCCTAGGAGGTAAAATAGAAAATTCAACTATAAAGACATCCCTGAAGCACTCAAGCACTATAAGAAATTCCACCTGACACACTCCCTAAACATTTAAAAATAAAATAGAAATCTGGGATGCCATCTAACCCAGCCCTTGATGCTCTGGTCCAGCTCGGCTCACCAGGATATCCCATTCAACCTTGTGAGTAAACACTACACCCTCTTGTGATGTGAAGGTCACACTCCAGTGGTAGTTTCCAATGTATACTCAATAAAGAAATATCCATTACATCTTGACAATGACATTGAACCTTGTTATTTTAGGACATAAAAATCCCAGAAGAAGTGACACCAATCAAGATAAAGGGGGAACTCCCTACACTAGTGCACATATTCCATTCTAATATCCAATGATGTGTCTAGAGTCATAATTCATTGAGAAGAAAAAATAGAAATTCTAAGGATTTTCACCACAGGTGAAGATATAAAATATGTGATGCAACAATATCAAAAAGATCAGATGAAATAGGTGAGGATACTTAGATCGTACCTCTCGCCATACACAGTCTGACACCCTCCTCCTTGGTGGTAGGATATATAGAATAGAACTGGAATTCACTATGACCCTGTGGTAGAACCTCACTGCCTGGAGTATGCACACTATGATATCATGGTGTAACTTGTGTCTGGATACCTCTTCCATGCCCACCACCACCTCAGCTTGACTGGATAGCACTGCTCCAACTCATTACCTATTGCATAGATGAGGAACCTTACCATGAACCTATTTTCAGAGCTAACCACTATCACTCATAGATGGAGGGAAGGTTATAAAAAACCATGGCACACAGCCCATTCTTCTACAAGTTTGAAAATTGACTATGTCACGGTCAGACTGACTCTTTATGTGGCCTCACCCAAAACACCAATGATAAAACATTGAGCTATCAGAACTCAAAGACTAACTGGAACTCATCTCATGGGAATCCTCAAAATAGTAATTCATGCCTAAAGGTGTTGAACCAATGGGTCGAGAAGCATCACTACCTTGCTCTATAACCCCATATTCACTCATCTTTCTCTCTATAATCAATTATTAATTCACGATCTCAGTGATAGAGGTCATTATAAACACATTGAACTAAGATCTGATATCATGTATGGGACCTTCCTTGAAGGTTCTCACTTTAGATAGCTCATCATCAAGGTACATCAATGAAACACACTGAAACTATGTAAATCATGTCATGTACTCCATAAGATTCATTGTTCCCTACTATAGATGCACGAAATTAATTTCACACTCTACCCACAGAGTATCAGGGTAAATTTTTTCATAGAAGAGAGTCTATAAATTAGTCCAATTCATATGTTGCAACCCGTCATCATGGTTTAGAACATCCCACTAGTAATTTACAGCTCCGCATAACATGTAATTGGTGAGCTTGACCCTCTTATTAAGAGGAATCTCTAGATTCTCAACGATATCTAGCATGGTTTCATGCCACAACTCAATACCCTATGGACTGCCATCCCCCCAAAATGTGGGATGCTGCTGATGCTAAAACACCTGCATCAGCTCATCATTTACAATGGAAGGATACAGTTCCCCATGAAATGCCGATACATATCAAAAGTACCACTCACGAATATATGCCTCAACACCCATGCCCATAATAGCCTCTGGTGCTACAGTTGTCCCTAAAGGTGGATCAACTAGTATCCCACGACCTACCACATTTTAATTGTGGTCATTTCCTCCCTCACATCATACCACTAGAGGTCTTCATGGTGGAATGTATCTGTAATTACAAACACACACTTCAGAAACTAACAATATCAATGTCGAAGCTAAGAAGAATAGGATAGGTCAAAACCCCCTAAAACAAAGTCATTACCCACTAACTTCACCTAAATCTAGGACTATATAATGAAAAGTCACCAAAAAATTGGAAACTCTTCCTTTATGCCCACTCAAAACCTGGGTCTAGCCCAAGTCTAAACTTTCCATTCCATTTAAATTTCATTTAACAGTAAATTTTTCAAATGATTTAACTCATGGTCCACCAGGTTCCGATCTATGAGGGCCCATAACACCTAATGAATCAAAATTTAATTCTCTTATAATTCATACCATATCTCATTCACTTCACTTTTAAACAAAAGAGTCAAAAGGTGTAGCATTTCCTAGTCCATAAGGGCCCATACACCTTATAAATTGAAAGATGATGTCACGTTTCTATCCACTACACAAAGTGTATCACAAAAACATATATAGCTATTGGTTGGAGTATGACACTCAAAGGGGGGGGGGGGCGTGAATTGAGTTCCTATAAAAAATTCTGTTAAATTTTTTTTCAAAAAGATTGCCCCAATTTAAAATAAAACATACCAATTAACCAAGTTAGTTAAATTATAATAGTTTGACTTGTTCAAATAGTTTCTCAAAAGATTGATTAATTATCAGTTATAACAATATGGGATATTGATACAACTTTTGAAACAACTATAATGAGTAAAAATTGTTATAACTACTATCCAAGACTATCTATCGAAGTTAAATTTACTTTTCTGAAATATAAGTTAAAAATAGAGAAATAGTAAATTGCAAGACATTGTGGATAAAACAAGTGGTTCTGTATCAAGATGAGTCCTAATACACTTCACTTGGTGATCACCTTCCACTAAGTAATATATATATGAAAATCTTTTATCCACACCCTGGATCGGGGTAAACAATAGTATACAGGACTGTCCGGGCCAAGAGACCTCTTCCACTGTTCTACATGGGTAAACTAACAGATAGGTCACAAAATACCTCTTCCACAATTATATGTGGGTGAAATAAGATGTAAAATATATTTGAGTGAGGATATATTGTATCCTTTAGTTTAGTGCAGGAGACATTGTGTGTTTTAAATACAGTTATACACAGTTCTCGAAAAGTGATAAATGTAGTACACAACAGATCAAGGATAATGATAAAGGATTAGAAATTCTTTGAGTGCTGTTCAATGTAGCTCTAGACTTTTAGGATGTATCAGATGTGATTTTCAAGTCCTCTTGTGAAAACAATGTATCGTGAGCATTATGTTCTGGTTTCTAGTTAAATGCGATGTTATTTAAAGCACTTTTTCTTCGTTGAGCTGCTGTTACAAGGATGATTGTGGTTCGAATCCACAGCAGTTCAGCCACCAGGAATCTAGAGTTCTTCATGTGTTCTTTTTTTGGGATGTTCTCTTTTATTCTTATGAAATCAACTGCTCAACCATGTTTTTCATCTCATGCACCACCATGTATTTTATCTTTAGGATGTCTTTATTATGGATGACATGGAGCATGATTTATATACCTCGTGCCTTGTACCGTCAGGTGACATGTCTACAAAAAATCATTAATTATGTTAGTTTCATTAAATGACTCAAATATGACCATTATAAATAACTTTTAAATTTAATTGAAAATGACAGGGAAATGGTTAAGTGTTGAAAAGTGTCACAGTTTGTGTCTTGAAACAGCGTCACTTGGATCATTGTATTCTCCTTTTCCTTTGAGTAGTGAGACTATCATGATGAGACAATCATAGTGATATAGTTGTGGTGACATAATTTCGTTGATGACCTGGAACCCATAGCACAATTGAAGTCTCTGATCCTTTGAATATTCTGGAACTAGTAGCAAGACTGTAGTGTCAAGAACACGATGCCTCAAGTAACGGTGTCTAGTCATTTTTCAAAATTTTGAATAGTGTATTCTTATGGTGTCTTGGAAATGGTATCAAGGAAAGGATGTTAGATCCTTTATAAGAATCCATAACCGATAGCAAAATTAGGGTGTCACAGACTTTGTGAGAATCTAGAATTAGTAGAAAGTTTACGGTGTCACAGACTTAGCCAAATATCTGTAAACAATCATAAGAACAAATACTCCAAGAATTGATTAATCGTAAGCATAATCATACTGAAACATCCTATAAAAATATGAAACATAGTTTACAAGATTCATACATTATTTTTGATATCTTAAAAATGATTTGTGAGCATTACAAAATTATTAAAACACGAGGATTCCAATAATATCCCCCTTTTTGATGATCATAAATCAAGGCATTTATAAGCCAAATATTTTAGTAAATACAAGATATTTGAGCATATATGTGATAGGTTGTATAACAACTATTCTTCTCCCCGGAATATCCCTTTTCTATAAATTCTTTCATAAATGCTTCTTCTTATTTATCCCCCTTTTGGGATTATCAAAAAAGAAATTAAAAAAATTAAGAGACACTTAATGAAAGTAATTAAGATAATAAACAACAACAATGATCATTGCATTGAATAGAATGAAAAATTTAATTACAAGCATATAGAAAAATACAATACATCCTTATAAAAATATATATTTCACATATCTTAAGAGCCATTAGTATTTTAATTACCCTTTCTAAAGACATCTGGAGGAGCCACAAGAGTAGAAGTAGTAGTGGTAGAAGGGATGGAAAATAAACTCCTTAAAATACATAGGGTGCAAGATATGGTATAGCGGAAGACCGAGGCAATTATTGCTCAATAAAAACAGTTTTGATATAGCGCAGAGCCTGAGATATAGACATGGTAGTAAGAGAAATGGTATAGGAGGATAAAGGAGTTGGACCAAGATGCAAAGGGGAAGTTTCCGAATCCACAATGGTAGTTCTTTTCATATGTAGAGAGGGATTCAACAAATCAATGTATGAAATCTGTGATGATCTCACCTCCATATTGCATAACCTTCTCAAAGTCATATTTGTTTTCTAGAAACTTTTCCAATGGGGGAGTGAAGTCTTTCATCTTTTGAACTTGAGTCTTGAATGATTGAGTGACAGGATGAATTTTCAAATTCTCTACAAGATACCTTAAGTGATTGATCAACTCATGCTTAGAATAAATTCTATCAAAGTATAAATCCACTTTCATAGAAATTTATTCTTTAAAATAATTGGAAATCTTTGAAAGGATCCTCACCAAATCAAGAACATGATCACTAATATTGATGAAGGTAGAGAAACATTCCTTATCAACACCACACAACACAGATTGAAGCTCTTATTTGAAAACTATTATGATCAAGTCACTATCCATAGGCTGAGGTGACAATATAGAGGCAGTTGAAGCTGTAACATCTAATGTGAGAGACTTAAGCTAATTCATAACCTTTTGTAAACATCCCTTATATTCATCAGTCATCTTATTAATTCTAACAACTAGCACACAAATATCATTGACTACATTGCTATTGATATCAACCTATTTATCATATACTATTGCTAGATTTGGTTGAATCAGAGATACAACATTTTGTGGAATATGATAACCAAAATACTCAATAGAATGAGCAGTAGGAGCAAGACCAGTTTGCATATCTTCAACCATAGATTTTAGGGATTTCACCTCATCAGAAAACTGTTTGTTCTCAATTATAACTTCCGGAATTTCATGACACATTTTCAATTGAATATGCCATATAATATTCTATAATGTCAAGGTAACATCTCTTTCACTAAGATTAGTGATAGGGGAAGGCTGTGACATGATGATATTTTCAAATTTAGATAATAAGGGTTTTCCAAAATCTTTTAAGCTGTATTTACTTACATAAGAAGCAGTTTATTGGATAGGTTCCTAACTAGATACTGATACATGTTCTGATTCCATTGAAGGAAAAATTTTGTTAGAAATGAGTTGTTTGAGATTTGACACTATTGAGGGATTACATGATTTAACTGAGACTCCTTGAGAATAAGAAACATCAAAATACTCTGGAAAATTATACCAGGTATCCACTGATCATAAATCCATAGGTTAGTGCACTTCAATTATTTTCAAATTAAGGTTCCTATCCCCCTCAATAGGTGCATTTGTGATAGGATTAAGAGACTCAGTCTCTTTATCTAATTATAAAAACTCATCCTTTTCAGGTTCACCCATATCATTTCTAGCTAGCTGAAGGCATACTTTATCCTCCCCTTAGTAAGATAAAATAACATCATGTTCCACATGTTCGTCTAAATGTTCCTCAGGAATAGCTTATTCTTCTATAACAAAAACTTGTTCTTATTCAGAAACAACTTATTCAGTAACTATATCTTCATAAACTTTAATAACTACATATTCTACAATTATTTAATGTGGAACATGTAGGCCATTGTCTTCTTATTATAATATAGTTCCTTCTTTAGGTGCAACTTCTGCATCTACTAGTCCTTCATATGAGTATTCAACAACTTCATCAGGTTCCAGACCAGGGTTAGATATATTCTTAGGTCTTGTTGGATTTTCAACCAGGTTGAAACATTCATAAATTCTCTCATTATATTCCACCCAAGATTTATTCAATGAGTTACAACTAATTTTCATCCACATAATTGTATACTTCTAGATACAAAAATCAAAACTTTCAAATACTTATTCATTTATACCAATTACTCCCTTGGCTAACAACATTGGTGAAATTAACCTTGAATAAAATAGGGAAGTTGATTTTGATGTTTTCTTGATCATATCACACATGTGAAGTATAATATACTTACATAGATTGATCTTGTGCCCCTTCTTCATAATATGTATTAAGAACACATATTGATACTTAAGGGGGGGGGGGGGTAAATACCTTTTCCTTAGACAAATAATATGTCGAATGAACTTAAACAACAGTCTTGTGTCACCATCCAACTCAGCAGTAATTTTCCTTATCCTCTATTTATTTCCAGTTAAACTTACAAGAGCCTCTTCTAGGATAAACACATCACTAGATTGGGGAGGGCCTCTTTGGTAATACTCAACGATTCCTTCATGAGTTATTCCTAGGAAAGCATCCCATATCCTTGGAGAAAAGGTATACCTTTGACCATTTACCCAACTTCTTAATACAAAATCATCTTCAAAATTGAATGAGAACTGAACATAATGATTAAAATCAGAAACTAGATTTAGATAAATGGGACTTTTCCCTTTTGTGAACCAGTCCACCCTTCCCCGTTCATCCAAAACATTCAAAACAAGCGAATTAATTGTCAAAATACACTTCAGAAAAACTTATTTCTTTGGTACTACTGTTAAATCATTAAGGTCTGGATTCAGTGATTTATCATACATTATTTTTGGATCCTTTATCACTTTCTTCGAATACTGATGCTTCTCTAGAGTCGATGAAGATGAAATCTTCATTCAGGTAATCCAATGTGGGTTCGAGAAAGATGAAATGTCTAAGTGGGGATAATGTTTTGATAGAGAAGGGATTTGGTTTTAAGAGAAGAGAGATCAAGTGAAGAGGGGAGTGAAAATATTAGGTTTTTATCATTTAGGGATTTCAAGCGTTACAAACACAGATACATGGAATAAAATTAATAAAATAATCGATATAGTGATACAGGAAAGAAAAATCTAAAAAACAGAAGTTTGAGTCTTTATGGTGATACCAGAACAAGTAGTCACGATGTCAGTAATACGGTGTAACTCTAAATGGTGTGACAGTACAATTGAGATAGTAAGTATGAGACCATAACAAAGAAGCAGTAATTATGAGACCATAAGTGTGAGATAGTAACTACAATACAGTAACTTGTGATACTATGAATCATGAAACCGTAAACTATAAAATAGTAATATGTTCACTTAAGGTTTATCATCCCAAACTCATTTATGATGTAATTTATCTTTTCAGAATTTAATGGCTTAGTGAATATATCAGCAAGCTGATGTTCAGTGCCAATGAATTTCAAAGTGATATCACCTTTTTGATAATGATATCTCAAAAAGTGATGTTTTACATCAATATGTTTAGTCCTATAATGTAAAATAGGGTTACATGAAATATTAATAGCACTTTTATTCTCAAAATATAGAGTTACATGTATGAACTGATATCCATGGTCTAGAAAGGTTTGTTTTATCCACAAAATGTTTTCACAACAACTACCAGAAACTATGTATTGATCCGAAAATAGATAATGCAACATAATTCTAGTTTTTTACTACAAAACGATACTAGATACTTGCCTAAAAAGTGAAATGTTCTAGAGGGTCTTTTTCTATATAACTTAAAACCACAAAAATCAGTATCTAAATATCTAACAAATTCATATTATTTTCATCTAGGAGAAAACAATCCAAAATTGGTAGTACATTTGAGGTATTTGAAGAATCTTTTAACAAAAATTAAGTGAGACTCCTTGGGGTTTGATTGAAAATGTGCACACATGAAAACAGTAAACATAATATCATGTTGATGGGAATTTAAGTAGAGTAAACTCCCAATCATTACTCTATAAGTGGTTTGATCAACAAATTTACCATTTTCATAAAGATCCAACTTATAGGTAGTACTCATAGGAGTATCACTACATTTAGTGTTATCCCAGCCAAACTTTTTTATGAGAAATTTTGTATATTTGATTTAATTTAAAATAAATGCTTTGTTTTGAAAAATTTGAAATCCAGGAAATAATTTTATTTCACCCATAAAAATCATTTCAAATTAATTTTGCATCATCTTTGAAAAATCAGTTCATAAATAATTTACTAAAGATTTAAAAGTAATGTCATCTATATAGATTTTAATAACCAAAACATCTTGATAAATTTGTATTATAAATAGAGTAGGATCATCTATACCAATTTTAAAACCATTGGATATAAGAAAAATACTTAGTATATCATGCAAAGCTCTTGGAGCTAGTTTTAAACCATATAAAGCCTTAGTTAGTTTAAAAACATGATTTGGAAAGTGAGGGTTTGTAAAACCCAAGTGTTGTTTAACAAAAACATCCGCAACAATATACCCATTTTGGAATGCACTCTTGAAATCCATTTAATAAAGTTTTAAATTTTGTTGTGCCACAAATACAAGAAAGATTCTAGTTTATTCAAGTCTTGAAATTGGTGAAAAAGTTTCTTCACACTCAATTACTTCTTCTTGACTATAACCTTGTTCTACCAATCTAGCTTTTTTCTAACTATGTTACCACCTTCATCTACATTGTTCCTGGACACCCATTTAGTGCCTATGGTCAATGTGTATTTGGGTCTATACACAAGTTTCAAAACGTTATTTCTTTCAAAATGATTTAGATCATATTTTAGAGGCATCACCCAAAATCCATCATTGATAGTGTAATTAATGTTTTAGGATCAAACTATGATATGGAATCTTGATGTTCAATCTTGTTTCTAATATAATCTCTAGTATGTGTTCCTTTATATAAATCTCCAACTATTTCACAAAAAGGATGGTTCTTAAGACTTATAATAGGTCCAGAAAAAGAAGGGCTAGTAATTTCATGTTCTTCAATAGGCTTGGGTTCATTATGATAAGAATATATAGGATTTATAGAATTGTAAGTTTTAACATATTCCTTCATAATATGGTCATATGATTTAGCATTAATGTCTAAATTTGACAAATAATCCTCAATATTATATTCGGAGGTATTTAGTTCATATGGATCCTTTTCATCAAACTTGATGTGTAAAGATTATTCTAGACATTTGGTTCTTTTATTAAAGACCCTATAGGCTTTACTTGAGATTGAATATCCTAGAAAAATTTCTTCATTACTCTTGGAGGAATTTTTTTCCAGATTATCCTTAGTGATAAGGATATGGACTTTACAACCAAAAACATTGAAGTAATTAACCTTGGGTTTTATATTTTCTCACAACTCATAGGGAGTTATTATAATAATGGGTCTAATCAAGTCACTATTGATTATATACCATTTTTTATTAAAATATTCTTCCCAAAAGTATATTGGTAGGCCATGCTCACTAACTTGTTTATAGAAATTTTTTTAGGGTTCTATTTCTTCTTTCTCTGACTCTCTTTTGCTGGGGTGACCTAGGGGCCGAGAAGTTATGATTATAGCCATTTTTTGAGAAAAAAGGATTGAAACTCTTGGTTTTCAAACTCACAACCATGGTCACTTCTTAGATATTTAATATTAAGTACACTTAAGTTCTCTATATATCGAGCATATATGGTGAAGTAGTTACATGCTTCACATTTGTGAGCTAAATATAAAGTCCAAGAATAACTAGAATAGTTATCTACAAGAACATTAACATAGTGATTCACATTTAGACTAGATACTCTAGACGATCAAAACAATTTTATGTAGACCAGATCAAGAGGTTGAGAAGTGGAAACTTCTTTTTTTAGTGTGGAAGATATTTTCTGTTTTTTCCCTTTTGAAAAGGATTAGAAAATTTGTAATCTGGAACCTCATGTTTGGGTAGATTAATGACTAAATATTTTCTAGTATGTTTTCTAAGGGAGTATATATTATAGTGTCCTAGTCATCTGTTCCAAATCCAAGAATCTTTGTTAAATACAATTATGCATGAATCATTTTGAGAAACCAAAGAATATAAGTTAACATGATAAAAATTTTCAGTTCTAAAAGTAAAAAATATTAGTTCAATTTTTGAGTTTAAGATATTACATGCATCATTTTCAAATTTTACATGAAATCCTGCATCACATAGCTATGAAATACTAAGAAGATTATATTTTAATCCATCAAAAAATTAATTTTTAAATTAACTCAGAGATAGAGTTATCAATATAGATGAGGCCAATTATTTTTCCATTATCATTATCACCAAATGTCACATGACCACCAAAAATCATGACTAAGTTCTTGAATCATGAGAAATCTTCATTCATTGTCTTTAACATCGACTATCCATGTACCAAAAGCTTTTTCAGGAGTTCCTCAAAAAACATTCTACAAAATAATCAAACCAAAATAGATTTTGGTACCCATATTTTGCTGGGTTAAGTAACATTAGTAATCAGTGCTTTAGGAACCCACATCTGCTTCATGAATTTCCTATAATCATTATGTAAAATATTTAAAAAATATAATCTATTTGGTCTAGAAAAACTATAGATTGAAAAAAACTTTCTAGAAATGGAACTAGTAGTAGAATTTTCATTTTTAGGTAGAAAATAAGACTTTACAAATTTAGTTACACACTTTGTTTGGTGAGATTTCATTTCCCAGGTAGGTATCCTATACTAGTAGTGTATTTGTGGGAAATTTTTTTACCAACCATCTGTGTAAGAGTAATTTTTTCCATTGGTGAATTTCTTTGTGTCCTTTTTTTAATTTCTCATTAGAAAACAAAAGTTCATTGTTCTCTTTGAGTAATTAAATTTTTTTATATTTCTCTATAGCAAGCTCATATTTTACAGTAGTAGTTAAGTCATGTTATTTCATTAAAGATTTGAATTTATATTTTACTTCATTAAAAGTGTCTTCTAGAATTTTGAAGTATTCAAACATTTCCTCATTATTCATATTTTCAGAACCACTTTTATCTCCAGACTAATATGAGTTTTTTATAAGAAACTCAGGGGTTTCCTCAGATGCATTTGTTATAAAAAACATATTGGCTTTGTCAGCCTTTTCATCACGTAAAGACTCTAATCAACTTGAGCTATCTTCAAAAGCACTCCATGTTTCTTTAATTTTCTTTTTTATAATTTTAACATTTTTCATCATACCTCTTGTTTTATTTTATCTTGGGAAAATGAGTCTCTACATTTCCTTTTCTCTTGTATTCATAACAGACTATTCCATCAGATTTTTCACCTATTTTCCAATAATTCTTCCAGTTTACCTTGTGATCATATCTTCCTTTAAATTTGTGCTTTATGAAAAATTTATTTCTTCTATAAAACCTCTTCAAATTTATATCTAATAAATCCATTTCCCCATCACTATGAAATGGTGAATCTTCATTACTTGTACTGCCAAAATTATTTTGTATCCTTGCCTTTTCATTAGTTTTGGAAGTAGTGGTTTTGAAGGCAACATACTTTTTATTCGTTTCATATTCCTTTTCCTTGTTGACTTTTAATTCTTCCTCATACATAATCAACCTTCCTATCAGATCCTTATCTGGAAGATTTATAATATTAGTAGATTCTATAATTGAGATAGGGGTCCCTCTCCATCTATCTAGAAAGCATCTGAGTATTCTCATAATTTTATCCTTAGTTGTAACATCTCTTCCCAGAGAGATCATAGTATTCAAAATTTCATTAAACCTGATATACATGTCAGAAATAGGATTATCAGACTTCATTTTAAAATGATCATTTTTAATAGTATATGTGTTAAGTCTCCATTCCTTAACACTAGTGGTTCCTTCATTTGAAATAGATAATGTATCCCAAATTTCATGGGTTGTTTTATATGCAAAAATTCTGTTAAACTCTTCATCTCCTAAAGAACAGTATAGGGAATTCATAGATTATCAATTATTATTATAGTCAGCCTTATTTGGTTCATCACAAGCATTTATAGTAGTAGTAGGAATCTTATATTCATTTATAATTTAAGAACAAATCTCAAAACCCATACTTTCTATGTTCATTATCATTTTAATTTTTCATTGTACACAATTTTTTTCATTAAATAATGGAGTATTGTTGGTAAAAACCTCTTCCAAAATATTATTCATAACAATGAAATATAATTTTAAAGAATTATAAATTTATAACTAATATAAATATAAAGATCTAAAAAAAATCTAAAATCAAAATTGAAAAATATTTTAAAACTGAATTAAAAATTTGAAAACAATAGCTTGAAAAAAACCCTTTGATACCAAATTTTTGTTGGATTAGGACACTCAAGAGGGGAGGTTAATTGAGTTAATATAATTTTTTTTTGTTAAAATGTTTATTTAAAATATTCCCCCAATTCAAAATAAAACAGGACAATTAACCATGGTAGTAAAATTATAATAGTTTGACTGTTCAAATAGTTTCTCAAAAGATTTATTAATTTTCATTTATAATAATATGTGATATTGATTCAACTTTTAAAACTACTTCAGTGAGGAAAAAAGTTATAAATACTATCTAGGACTTCAAATTAAAATTTTGTTTTCTAAAATATAGGTTAAAAGTAGAGAAAGACTAAATTAAAAGACCCAGTGGATAAAACAGGTGTTTCAGTATCGAGAAGAGACGTAATCCACTTCAACTGGTTATCACATTACACCAATAAATATATATATGAAAATCTTTTATCCACACCTGGGATCAGGGTTAACTTCAGTACGCAGGACTATATAGGTTACAAGTCCTCTTCCACTATTCTACTTGGGTAAACTAACATATAGGACACACAAGACCTCTTCCATAGTTATACGTGTGCGAAATAATATGTAAAAAATATTTGAGTGAGGATATATTATATACTACAGTTTAGTTTAAGATAAAGTGTGTGTTTTTAATACAGATACACACAGTACTCGAAAAGTGAAAAATTAGTACAGAACATATAAAGGATAATGAGAATGGATTTGAAATACTCTGAGTGTTGTTCAAGGAATCTATGGACTTGTTGGATGTATCAGATGTGATTTTCATGTGCTCTTGTGAAAATTGAGTATCGTGAGCCTCGTTTTATGGTTTTTAATTTAATGAGATGTGCATTCTAGCTCTTTTTATTCATAGAGTTGCTGTTGTGGGGATTTTTCAGGTTATGATCCACAGTAGTTCAACCTCCAGAAATCTAGAGTTCTTTTTGTGTTTTTTAGTGTATTTATATTCTATTTTTTTCATGCAATAGACTTCTAGAAAATTTTTTCAACTCATGGACAACCAGGTATTTTATCTTTGGGATGTATTTTTATGGACGATATGTAGCACAATTTCTATACCTCGTATCTCGTACTGTCAAGTGACATGTCTACAAAAAATAATTAACTATGTCAGTGTCATTAAACGACTCAAATATTACCATTATAAATAACATTTAAATTTAATTAAGAAAGACTAGAAAATGGTTATGTATGGAACAATGTCACATTTTGTGTCTTGAAGAATTGTCACTTGGAACAGTATCTCCTCTTTTTCCTTTGAGCGGTGAGACCATCACGGTGTGGAAATCACAGTGAGAAAGACATTGTGCCTTAATTGCTTTGATGATCAAGAATTGTATCACAATCTCAATGTCTGATCCTTTGCGCATTCTAGGGAAAGTATCAAGACTGCAGTGTTAGGAACACGGTTCCGTAGGTAATAATGTCTTGTCCTTTGTCAAAATTTTGAACGGTGTCTTGTTACGGTGTCTTGGAAACTATTACAAGGAAATTATATCAGGTCCTTTGTGAGAAACCAAAACTGGTAGCAAGCTTACAGTGTCACAACCTTTGTGAGTATCTAGAACCAGTATTAAACTTACAGTGTCACAGACTTAGCCAAATATCTATAAACTGTCTTAAGAATCAATACTCACAAAATGCATTAAAATTAAGAATAATCATAATGAAACCAAATAGAAAAATATTAAACATTGTTTACAAGATTCATACAAGATATGTTATATGTTAAACATGATTTGTGTGACTAAAAACAAGATTAAAACATGATATGTCCAACAATAGCTATCAAATCACTTTTTACAACAACATGTATTAGGTATTTGATCCTAAATGGCATGGAAAAAATGCATGGAATGTCATTTCCAACAAGTGACTATATGATGCATGATATGGAATACCCTCATCTCATTGGGTTTGAATATAATTAGAACCACAAAAATATCAATTGTAATGAAATAAATCAAGTTTCCCAACTAATGGTGGAATCAAATCAACTATAATGGTCAAAATCCTGAAAGTAAAATTCCCTTTGAGGCAATTTGGATTTTCACTATACGCGTGGTATCTACTCCTGATAAAAACTTACTACCAATTATATTCCCTTCCTATCCCTGACTATTTTCACCAACAATTAATTGAAATCCGAAAAAAAACTCCTCTATACCACTTTGCAACATCGCGAACCCGAGTACCACTCAACAGTTCCATGATCCCCATTGGCTATATGGCCTTAGGCACATCTCCTCAAAGGTTAGAGGCTGCCGACTAGAAGCGATGGCCTAGGCGAGTCATTGGGGAGACTATACTCTCATTACCAAATTATATCATACTGGATGTCAGATAAATTCAATAGGAGAAGTAGGTAGATAAAGGGACAACTAGAATGTAATAAAAAATAGGAATATATATGTATATATATATATTATACATAAATGTCACATAATCAAAAATTCAGATGATACATGTATCTAGAAAGCATCCATAATAGGTAAACATAAATAAAACCCAATAAAATTATCCAAAAATGAAAAATAGTCCAAAACGATCCTATAGAATCACAAGCATCAGCTTGGTCCCATTCTCCCCTACTCTAAGGAAATGATCAACAACCAGTGTTAGGGTGTTGTCCCCTATTATCACCTTCAACCATATAATCTGTTTGGGTCCCCAAGGAGCCCCAATTAGGGTGTGAGATAAAAATCCTAATAGGTAACCAAACTAAATTATATATAGTTATAAGAAACACAAAGCAGTATACAAAACATTCATGTGTAAGAAGAAACATAAGTGTGAAAGCCCACGACATATGTCTAATACAACATGTAAAACCAATTAGACTTTCATGGTCCCTTACAACAAGTTTTATCTCTTAACAAGGCAGCTACAAGAAATGTAAATAGGTAACATGACGTTTCCATACATTCACCCATACGTTTTCCACATAACCTTTACTTATAATATAACAATATAAGAACCTCATGACCTTGTTGTGTAAATAATTTTAGACCACGAAGGGATGGATCCAAGGTATCAAGAACCAATGAATCCTTGTCGAGTTCGAGGAGTATCTTGATGGAAACTTGGTAAAGGAATTGGTTGGAGTCCTTGGAGAATTTGTATCGACATGTCCTATGTGAGTCCATGTAAGCCAGGTCCATGGGGTAGCAAGGCCTGAGGCACCCCCATGGTATCAAGAACATTGGAGAATACCATATCTAAGGTGTCCCCTACCGCATTCTAGATCCATGTAGAGCCATCCAAGACATCCATTAAAACATTTATCAATTCATAAAATTTAATAATTTATTTATATATGAGTCTACCCACTCATATAATCCATTTCATTTAAATCAGGTTACATTGGTATACCCACCCATTTATCCTCAGTATCCATTAAACACAACATGTTTAATATAAATCATTTGATAAATTCAACAATTAACCAATTCAATTTCAAAATAATAAAACTAGGTAAAGGAGGAAAATCATATCCTAATCATCCAATACAACCCAACCCACTTATAACACACTTTTTACAACAAGGTAATCCCAAAACACACCCCTTGGGTGGTCTTATATGGTATAAACAAGGCATTTCCATAAGTTGCACCACATGAATGAACTTGGTTTAGGAAACATGTATGAAAACATCACAAAATATCCTATGGTAATCCTTAATAGGTTTTATTATATATATTTCATGTATCCAATTCAAAACTAGGGCCTTGCTAGAAAGTTCGGTGGGTGGCGTAATTGACAATAGGTCTAAAAATCACCAAAAGTTGAAAACAATATAGTCATCCTACCATGGGTCGGTAGTGGAGTGCTCGTCTATTATTAAGTCCTAATTTATCATAGTTTAGGATAAATATGAAGAACAGAAAAAGAATAGAAAATTAGGGCATATGATCCTAAAATAAAATAGCACTATCAGTAGATAGAAGAATATAGAAATTCTAAATGAAATGTATATCTTACAGATATGGATTCGATGAGACAAACCACACTCGAATCGAAGGTCATACTAAGAGTTTAGCTCAAATCCTAGAATAGTCACCCTTGAGAGCTGTTGTGAATAGAAGTACAAACCTAATTTTGGTTTTATAAAAAAATTAATTTTAACATAAAATTATTAAAAATTCCAAAATCATAGAGGCTACACAATTTACCCGCATAGTTTGTCAAACAGTGTGGAAACCATGAACGTTTTCCTATAAGACAAGGGGAACTCACACGATTAACCCACACAGTTTATAAACAATGCGTAAATCATGTGAAAAGACTATGACATGTTCTATAAAAACTATAGACTTGCTCGCATGGGCGTGTACATTTTTTCATATAGTTTCCTCAAACCGTGCTGCTTATAAGTCCGTTCTGTCCAGCCTTGCACAATTTAGTCAAACCATGTGTCTTTCCCCAAAAGGTTTATACAAACCGTGTATGAGGTCATTTTAAGTTAAAAACCTGGTTACAGTCTCTAAAAAATCCCTAAACACCTCCAAAACACACATGATCAAGTTGTGCACTCACATACGTCCATATTTAAGCATTCAAACGGAAAAATATGGGAACTGTACCTCATATGAAAACTTGGGTCCTTACACTTAACATAAATACAAATTACAAAATTTAATGGATGGTAGAAGTATTTTTAAACCCCAACCAGACTCCAAAACATTAATTAACAATCAAAGTCATGGAAATTAATTACACCTCACCTTATTTTTCATTAATTATAAAATATTAATTATTTTAATCACTTAATCCCACCTATCCTCAAATATAAATACTAACCCTCACCATCCCATTTAGAACCAGAAGACTTTAAGCTCCTCAAATATGTAAAAAACCCTCTCATCATCACTCTATGGACATAAAGGTTCTTTTGGTCTCACCAGAAGACCAATCCAAGATCCCTTAAGATGAGATCTAAAAGAAGTTCTCCAAAGAATAGGTAACATTCTTCAATGAGAACTTTTATTTTATTTATCTATAAAACACATAAATTATTATAATAAAATGATTAAATAAAAAAATCAGTATCTTAAATATAATTAGATGTTATTATGTCTATGTTAGGACATAAACGTTCCTACACTTCTATCAAATGGGACTCAAAATCCTCGTTCGTGTGAACGACAAACTACCATCTCTCAAACCGATGTCATTCATTATTCTATTTCCACCTTTCATGGTCAGTAATAATGAAGGGTTTATAGTTTATATACTATATATTTGATATTTATTATTTATTTATGATTCTTTAATTTTTATATAACACATACCATCATTCTTTCCATTTTGTGGGAATACAATAACATCGTTTGTGGTCGTGTGGACAACCACCTCCACAAAGCGATGTGATTCATTCACGCATTACATGGAATATATTAGGCATATGTTTAATAGAAATATGTGTCATATATTTCAAAAAAAAATGATACTATAATTATAATATACATATATATAATTTAATTTTCTTTCTTTAAATAGGAAATGAAAATGGAAACAATGTTCATGCATACATACAACCTACTGCTTCCATGAACTGTGTATTCCATTTTTCTATCAGTAAATATTATGGATTAATAAGAATATTTATATAATGAATACATATGATATTTATAACATTTTTTACATTACACATATTATTAAATCAATATATAAGTAATAGGAACAACAAATAACATGTCAAAACATACTTGAAAAACAAATCAGTTATTTCTCGAAACAATAAAAATATTGGGAGATTATTAATGAATGGATAATAATATGAAATAAAATAAACATATAAGATATAATAAATATTAATACAGTTATAGATTTATTTAATTACATTATTAAATAAATTATACAATAGGTTGATGAATGTTTGACAAAATGGAAGTGTGAGGTAAGAGTTTCTAGTCTCACATTTTCTTCAGTGAGATATATGCGTTATTCACCACTTAATTATTTTGTGTGGTTTATATAATACCCTATCATATATATTAACATGAATAAAATTATATTAATGTTATTACAATTTTAATTTTATAATTATTAATTTTATGGGGAATATGATTAAAATGATTCCAAATTGGTAAGGTAATTCCTAACCCTAATTTAATTACTTTGGTTAAACTTATACTTCATTGATTTTTTCATGCTATGATTTTGTGTCATATGATTTTTTTTTTAAATTATGTTTAATTTACAATTGTTTTATTTTTATTGAATTTGAATAAAAACAATTTATTAATTTTATTAATGCCAACATCAATGATATAATATTTATAAGGGATTTTGTTTTTAAAAATTATATTTTTAAACTTTTCCTTAAAATTCTATTTTTCTTCAAAATAAATTCTTCATAAACATGTTTTCAAATATATTTTTATATTGTGCTATTATTTTATAAATAATGTTTTTCTCATGTTTTTCTTCTTACAAAATGTTCTAAAAATTATATTTCATCATTTTCTAAATGAGGTTCTTTATGACCTTTTTAACAAAAATACGAAAGGATGTTTTTTCTAACTAATATGGAATGAGAATATTATTACGCCATCATGAAAACACAATGTCCTAGAATATTATTTTATGATATTAGAGGGTTATTTTCAAATATAAGGTTCTATTTTATAATTTCTTTAAATTTTAATTTTTTTTTCAAAATGAAAAGGATAGTTTTCTCAAGAATTATTTCAAGTGATCTATCAAAATTATTTTCCCTAAAAGATAACATTATTTGTTGTTACTTAAGATTTATGGGGATATTATTCAGGGAAATTATAATTCTTTGTTTTATGGTTTTTTATGGTTATTATGGATTGATATTTATGAAACCCATTTTTTTCCATGGGTTATGCTATGATTACCTATTTATGAAACATATTACTTTTAATGGGTTTTGATATGGTGACTATTTTTTATTATTGTGGCACACCTATATATGGTTTTCATTATGTGAAGCGTTAGACCTATATATCCCTCTAATGAATTTAGTAATGATATTTTATCTCATGAGATATTATTGATTGGAATGGGGATTGAAATCATTTTAGAAAGGACTAGAATGGGAAGTGAAACCTGTTCAGTAATGGAATTTATCCACCATGATGGCATTGGGAGTGATCCTTGACAACTACAACTATTTAAGGAGTGAAACCATTCCACTATGATAGTCTTGGTAAATTTACTTCAATACCACTGATATTATTTCCTATTCTTACGTGATTTCCATAATTCCATGTTTTATGCTAGGTTATCCTATTATGATTCATGTTTGTTGAATTTTTATGATTTATTATAGGACTCAAGATTATGATCATTGAATTGAAGATAATTATTTTCCAATGTTATTCTCATATTAGTATACCCTTATGTTTATGTTATGATTCATGTTTCACTTGTTTACCCTTACAATGAATTTGACATCACCTTTTTCTTATGTTTATTTTCCCGAGGATACAAAGAATGGGTTTAGGTTTGACATGTCCAAAGTGTTCTAGTTACAAAGGAATAAGTGAGAGCCAATGTAGACATTTAATGAAATTATTTTTTTTACCCATGTTTTTAAAGACACTAAAAACATATGATTCTAGTGTGGTTCTATTGTAATAAAAATATTCATCTATTCATATGTAATATCTATGTTTGAAAAGAGATGATATTTATATATAGGTGAATCCATGATTTGAATATAGTAATTATTTTTTTAATCATATCTTCATTAAGGTGTGATGTAGTTTCTGTGATAGATGAATATCAATGGATATGGGATAGTGTAGTGATTATCTACACCCCTAACCTAGGTTTGAGGTGGAAAACGATTCCTGAGTAACTCTTTATTCCTCGTGTATTGTTTGAGGCTATGGTTAATTATAAAAATTGGGTAATTACACTACCTATATTATCACAATTTATTTTGTACATGAGAGAGTGAAGTATTTAGAGTAGGATTGGGGTTCAATTATTCCCTTGGTTAACTTATCAATGATAAGGTGAAGGTAACCTATTTGATTAATGGAGTACGGTACCAAAAAAAGAGATGGGATATGGTCATCCCATATGTGGGATTCAAACTGTATGAAACCAGATCTTCTTTTTAGGTATGAATCTTGTTTTCTGGTGTTTTTGAGAAAAAGTGGAGTTTTTGAAAATTTAAGGAGTACACATCGTGTACTTAGAAGTACATTCCATTTACCCAGTTACTGTGGGAGACTGTGTACTGGCTGTGTAATGGCTAAGTACATAGCCATGTGGGGTGACCTAGAGACCTCTTAAAGAAGGGGCTGGTTAAGGCATGTACATGCCTTGTACTCAGGAGTACATGCATTGTAATTTTTTATTCCATTAATCAGACCGGGGCTGTGTCTAATAGACAAAATAACCTTCTTCTTGGCTCATCTCATCCATGAGCGACTGAAGACGATGATTCTTCTCCAAGCCCACAATCGACCATCTGTTCTCTAAATCGAACACCATTGATTGCGTTGGAATCGTATCAGCGATTTCTTCCTCCTTATAGAGATTCATCTCCTGATTTATCCACATTTTTTGAGATATATGTGGTTGAGTGTATTTGACGTTTTTGTAGATATATGTGGTTCTAGGTCAATTCAGAGGCTGAAGTCCAACTATATCGATCATAAAACGCTGAGGTAGGTGGTTGGTCCCTTTCCATAGTTATTCATTTAATTTTATGTGCAAAAGTTCCCAATAAACTAGATTGGGGTAATACATGTTTATGGATTTTAACCCTATTGATGCCTGTTATGCTTGTTTTCTTGAGTTAGGGATATTTTTTGTAAATAGGCTTATTTTCTATGCTATGGAGGTGGAACGTTGGTCTAGTTTTTACTATAAGGTTACTTGCTTTCCATGCCTAGTGTTGTTTGGATGGAGTAATTTATCTGAGGTTGTGATATGATTTGTAGCTGTTTAGTCAAGTAGTTCTTGAGGTTTACTTTATTTGCTGAACATCATTGTGCACGATTGACATACATAGGGCTATGGGAACCTAGTGTAGTTAGAATATAGGGAAAATGGATGCTTAAGGTTTTCCTAGAGTGTCAGTTATACTTTACGTTGTGAGACTATAGGGGGGATGGAAATAAGTTCTCCCTCAGAGTGTCTATAATTCCTCGTTGTGAGACCACATGGGGAATTGGATGCTGAGTGCTTCCCCAGAGTGTTTGTAGTTTACCGATAAAAGACCATAGGGGGAATTGACAGTGAGTGCTTCCTCAGAGGGTCTTTGTTTAAGCTAAACTATAGGGGTTAGACCATGAGTACATTCCAAATAGTTTCTTGTGTTTTTTTGGTTGATAAAGTAAATTTATGTAGTTGAAGCTGTAAGATGGTTTACTTTTGAGTACCTCTTTTTTTATTACTTCATTTAGCATATTGCCTGCCATATATATTCACTGACTGTTAGGAACATATCTTTGGGTGGTTTCCTACTATGATTCATCTCACACCCTATTTGGGTCATGATTTTGGACCCAAACATATTATATTGTTGCATTTATAGATAAGGTAAAGTTCCCTTCTACTTCAGGTACTTAATTGCCGTGGAGATGGAGAGCATGGGACCAAGCTAAGGCTTGCGATGCTGCTAGATTTTACTTGTTTTCTTTGTACTTTGGTTTAGTAATTTATTATATCATTGTGTTTTTTTTGGATTATTTCCTAGATATATTTATCATACATCACTATATATATGTGCTCCAGTTGTTTATTACTTCCGATCTTCCATTATTTATTTATTGCATGTTATTACTACTTCCGCTATTTTTATATATTTCTTTCTTCTGCATTACTCTACCAATGAGGGCATTGTTTACCCACTATCACACCAAAGGCCCCTGCTGCTAGTCAGATGCCTCTGGAGTTTTGGTAAATGTGATTGAGGCCATGTGACCAACTGTGTATGGGGAACCTTTTGGAGGCACCAGGAACCGGGATGTTACAAAGTGGAATCCGAGGAATTTTTTTCTTATTTGACTTACTATTTAGAGCATATAGACAGAGATCAAAAAGAGAATTTAGTTGGTAATAAGAACCTTATAGGATTAGCTAACCCATGCATAGGAAAAATCCAATTTACCTCATTTATTGAATTATTTATGGATTTTCAATTTTACAGTTAATTTTATTTCACCATTGGGTGCTTCACATGTTATTTTCTATTATTGTAGATGATGTTGAGGTTTTATTTCTGTCACAACCTGATGAGATGAGGGTATGACATCTCATGCATCATATAGGAACTTTCTATTGATCACATGACATGCATTTTTTCCATGCCATTTATGGTGCATTATTGATTGCATGTTTTTGTGATAGATGTTGCGCTAGATGTGCATGCTATTGTGATAGATGATTTGATAGAATACCTACTGTTTTATAGGGAATTTATAATGTTAAAAGTTTTATTTGAATGATCACCATACAATGGTCCCTGAGGTGTTATGATCCCTCATGGATTGGAATTTGGGGGATCATATGATTGATTTCACTGTTATTCATTGTGATGTACATGTATAATATTCCAAGATTTGATTCACGGGGAGTATGAGCCCTCATGGATTAGAATGTTGCACTTTAACCATTTTTTTCAGTCTTTCTATGGGTTCTGGAGAAGTTTATGAGGCTTATTTTACAAAAAAACCAAGAATACATGGTGTGTATTGATTAATACATGCCATATATCCTTCTGTTTTGGGAAGGAAATGTTTTTTTGAAGTATACACTATGTACTTTAGGTACACACCGTGTAGTCTCTAACTGTGTTACTGCCTATGTGGGTAGAGACATGAGGTTTGAAAATCTCTGGTGATACATTCTGTCTGTGGGACGTTCACACTATGTTTTATAGACCATGTTTCCACCCATGTGACCAATGACATGGATGGATTAAACTCATGTAGTAAACTCTGTGTCTAGATTGAACAGGCCGTGTAGAGTCGATCGTGTGTCCGACTGTGTGACTAACAACACGGGTCAGGGAAATCCTTCTAGTACATGACATTTATGACACAAACACACAGTTTACAGTTAACCGTGTCTCTAAAATTTTTTCTAGTGACACGGATGGTTGAAACATAAGAGGTACACGCCGTGTTTGATGAGAACATGCCGTGTAGTCTTGTTTTAGGAAAACCATGTGGGTTAGTAATATAGAAGTGCTCAGGCAGGGGAAAACGATTCTAGTACACACTCTCTCTTGAGGAACATGACATGTGTATGGGGTGTTACACGACCAGTTCTGGTAGAAGTACACACCCATGTAAAGGTTTAAGGGAAAACGTTGTGTAGTGGTCGTAGACGTTGTGTACCCCTGTTATGTAAAACATGAATGCTTTCTTTCTCCTATTCCTTTCTTGTGATTCTATGTTTCAGTCCTTGAGATTCTTGAACTATGGTGAGCTCTTGACATTGAAAAGTCATTCCACCGAGAAATCCTCCAGTTGTACTTTAAATACATGGTAAAGATCATACACCAAACATGGTAGATCAGGGATTACAAGAATATCCTTTTATTGTGCCTGTCATGGAACCAACCATCATTATGGACATAGGTGCTGATGCATAGTTCCGAGAAGGTTTCATGGGGTTTATATAGACCTTCAGTGGAGTAACACATCCTGCCCCATCTATGATAGAGTTGACGTAGTTCTTTTAGTAGTAGCATCCTTCTACTTCTTCAGGGGATGGAGGACCTCAGGCTGTAGAGTCACAATTAGAAGGCATGCTATCGATTTTCAAGCATCTAGAGAAACCACCAGAGAGAAGGGTAAAGGTCGCTACTTATATTCTTTAAGACTCCCAAAAGACATGGTGGGATGTGATCTCATAGGAGGGACGCCAGCAAGTTATGGCTTGGGATGAGTTCAAGTGTGGACTCTACGATTACTTCTACCCGGAGAATTTTAGGGCTGACCGAGCCTGAGAGTTCATGAGTCTTGAACATGGTACTCTCTCAGACATGGAGTACTGTTCTTGCTTTACAGAGCTGCAACACTTTATGCCCATTTAAGGGAGTGATGAGTTATTTTTTTAGTGGATGTTTGAGGATGGTCACATGCATGACATCTGATCTCAGGTGAACATCATATGCTTGACTTCCATTACTTCTATAGTCAACCAGGTGCTAATCATCAAGCACAATATTAGGGATTCTTAGGCTGTGAGCCAGGGCAGCTCCACATCTGGAGTTGGTACCCCTCTGAATGAAAGAAGAATGCACCATAGGGAGTCTACGCACAGATATCCAGGGGGGTGAGATACTTCTTCTGGTATCCTAGTGTGCTACTAGTGTGGGAAGAGTAGGAATATGAGGCCACATTGCATGAGAGACCCGTTGGACTGCTGATCTTGCAGCAAGATGAGCCATCTTCAACGCTTCTGTAAGATTTTCTCACCAGCAACTAGTGATAATATCTAGAAAATCCATCTAAGAACCAATAATGTGTCTTCCCAGCTAGTCTCTCAAGTATTTGATCGATAAAAGTGTAACACCCCATGATTTCACTATATGTTATCTCTTTAAAGTAAGTCAATAGTTTGCGTTACACGTAACACCGAGTTCGAGCACACCATGACTCACCAAACTAGCCGTTAAAAAGCAGTTATGAATTGTAGTAACTGAATTTTGAATTTTATATACTCCATATAATTTTAACATAAAAAATATGTTTTTCTTAGACATAATATAAGAACAAATTCAATTTTTTAGATAAAAGTAGTATTTTTCAAAAAATGAAATTTTACCACCTTTTAATGGAGAACCCTTTTGAAATCCAATATGTGACACTTTTATATATTTAATTTGAAAAAATAAACATCTTCTTTATAATCGGGTCATAAAAATTTAGTTTCGATAAATATTTGGTGTTTTTCTGATAAATTTTATATCTTGGTGAATAATGAAAAATACTAAATTTTAATTGAAAACAAATTTTTTTATAAAAATAATTTATAGTGTTAAATTATTCATTTGAATAGTTTTGATGTATAACTAGATTATATTTTTAACATTTAATACAACGTAAGTCATTATAAGTAATTTCACATTTTAATTTGACATAAACACATGTCAATCTTTTGATACTTTTTACTTTTTAAAACCCACTTTTTTGATTTTAACAACGAGAATTAATTTCAAACAAATTAATGAAACTTCTAGGTTTTAAATTTTATAAAATAGATTTTATTTTTGAATTCGGAATATCATAATTATCTTAGGGTGAATTTTTGGTATTTTTCTAAAAACATTCAATTTTTGATGAATAGTGAAAACACTACGTTATTGTTTAAAACCGAACATTTATTTATGTAATATTTTTTTATTTAAATTCAATTTAAAGGAAAAATAGATACATAATACCTATATTAGTTCAATGTAATTCATTGGAGTCATTTTATAATAAGAATATATATATAAAATTTTATTGAAATTTTGACGTCTTTTACCCACCTTATAGGCACATTTGCAAATTTGCATAAAACATAATTTTACTGCTTCTTTGACTTGAATTTCAAAAATATAAGAGACAAGGTTGATATCAGTATGTAAAATGTGGTTCAATAAGATGAAAATAATTTTTGGTGAATAGTATCTTTTGAATTTTATTTACCACGGTTAAAATTTAATATGGTAAATAAATATATAAATTATATTATAAATAACCTAACACATGTCATAATACTATTGGATATGTTTATTTCGACCAAAACCAACCTTAGGAATAAAATATGATCATTTTGGTCTACATGGATTAGATTAGGAAATTTAATATTTTTTATTTAAAGAAGAGTTAAAATTGTTAAATTCAACTTTTAATAACTAAATAATTTTTAATATAGGGTTATACATAAGATAAATTCTACTATAAATATTCATTATAAAGATAAAACGATTTCCTATATAATGGTATTTTAATTATAATTTTTAGAGGTTATATAATTAATTTTATTTATAACACAATGATGATGCATTAATTACCTTATTAATGAACGATGAAAATAATTTATATTATAAATAATAAAAAAAATGTAAATTGACACTTTTTATGTATTAAACGAATTTTTAAGGTTAATATGAAATTTTAGGATTAATTAAATGAATTTCTTTCGAATAAATCAGATTGTTACAACTTTAACAAAAACCAAATACTAAATAGTGTCAAAATTGACATAAATGGGTTTTTAAAACAAATACTATATTATAAAATTTTATAATAATTTAAAAAATATAAGGTTCATAAAAAAGGTCTTCTATAATGATAGGTATGTCATTAATGAACCAATTGAGGTTCTCTTGGAATCTTATAGTATGTTCATTAACCATTTATTATAATAATACAAGAAAACACAATAAAAGTTAAACTATTTAACTAAGGGTTAAATAAAAACGATAAGGTTATTAATGTGACATAAACTTTTCAAAAACCTATTTTATAAGACTTTTTTGACCCATACCCACCTTATACTCGAAATAAATCCTTTTCAAGCCATTATAAAATGAAAATTATTTTATTATAAAATAATAATTCATTCTTTTCCTAAAGTGACCATCACCTCTCTTATAAAAGGGTACATCCCCTTCTCCTACTTTCACACCTCCAAAGCCATTTGGCTCAGCCAAAACCTACTGAAATATCCTCCCAACTACCTTAAATTTTACCTAGAGGCCTTACATTTATCAGAAAGACAACTTAAGGATCCCTTTTGATCAAATCAAAAGGAATAACCTGAAGAAGAAGAGGTAGTTATTTCATCACCTCTTTAAAAGTTATTTTCTTCTTCCCCCTCCTATTTCTTTTTTTTCCATAAAAAAATAAATCCAGTACCTTCAACATAGTGTGATGTTATTATAAATATTATACAACCTTATTCATTATTCTATCCATCCTGTGAATGAAAAAGTCACCATATGTGCGTACGTACGGGTTACCCTCTCCATGTCTTGGTGCAGTTTGTTATTCAACACATAGTTATTTAGATGGGTAAAGTAATGAGTATAATTGATGTTAATAAAAAATATCACATGTTAATGTTTCTGTATAATTAATATACCATCTAATTACTTACCATTTTATCATCCAGGAAAATATATCTTTGCTCGTGCGTATGTACGACTTACCGTCTCCATGACTCGATGAGATTCATTTCCACATTCAGCATTAAACAATGATTATAAAAATATATATTATAAATAAATATGTAATATATGACAGAATAATGCTATTGTAAATATATATATATATGTATTTATTTATTTACAAATATCTCAATCACTTACTTCTATTCAATATGATAAGAAAATGGAAACAACGCCCATGAATATGTACGGACTGTCGTCTCCATGAATGGTGTTTCCATTTCATATATATATCTTTTATACATATTTATATTCTAAATATATATGATCATAAATCATGTTTTATATTCTGGAAGTATTTAAATCAGGATCTATGTGATATGATCAAGAATAACAAGTTAAAATACATACTATAAAGAAAGAGATTATTTCTCGAAATGTTAATTTAACATGGAAATTATTATTAAATCGGTAGTATAAAGTCATGAATGAATCATATATGATATCTTATTTATTTATATAGTTATTTTATAATTTAATAACAATTTTTTAACTATTATATAGGATGTAACATACCATCAACTAAGGAAATGTACAAGATGAGGTTTAACTTTACAATCTCTTTATTATCCGAGGATGTTTATACGTTAGTATCTACTAGGACTTCTTTATCATCCACATCTGTGTTTCTTAAAAATGTATTTAAAATCATTTTTACTATTTCCTAGAATATTGGATAAAGTCATTTATACCCTTGTCCGACTTTTTATAAATGTTTTAATGGAATGTTTCCCGGATTTTCCAAACAAGGTACTTTGTGACCTTTTCATCAATATTAAGGAAAGAATGTTTTTTAACTTATATAGTGGGTGCAGCTATTTTCTTCCATTATAACACCTTTGAAGCTTCCCTTACAATCTTATAATATTATTTTCAGAATAAATGTTTTGTTTTATAATTACTATACTTTTAAATGGTTTTAAAATAGATTGAGATATTTCCCTCAAATAGTTTTGATTTCATCTATGTCAATATCTTTTGATAGATTTTACACTTGTTTGAAGCTAATTTACTGTGATACAATATTCCATATTATATTTAAGGTTATGTGATATGTTTGATTGTGGATGAGATATTTTTATACCATTCATGTTTTATTAATAAATTATTGAAATTTCATATGATATTTTTAATACGAATGTTTATGTTATGTTTCAACCTTTTCATATGAAAAATGCATTGGACTTAGTAAGTGACGGGTAGAGACCTCTATATCTCCTTGATGTATTGGTAGGTCTCATAAGACGAGATAGTGTCTTGGAACAAGGCCATGAAAAAATATTTATTTTTAGACTTGGTACGAGGCCTTGACTATGTGGTTATGATGTCCAACATTATGCATTCCATCATTATGAAATTGGCTATTCACGTTGCATGTGATTATTCAACTAGTAGAATATCAATGTGAATAAGTAAATGGAATTATTTGATTTATTGTTTCTATATTATTCTGAAGTTTATGTTTAAAAGGCTTATGTTTTAGTCTTATACATTTCCATAAATGTTTATGCTTATTTATGAATGTTTCCACTATATTGTTATCCTTTCGGAGCATCTGAGCTCACCCCATTCTATTGTTTTATGTTTCCAAAAACGTGAAGAAGTATTTGACGATTAACCTACAGGATTATTCTATGGGAGAAGAGTGTGTTCAAAGGGGACAAAATAATGTTGTTTTTCATTATTTTACGATGTAATGTAAAACTTATGTATGTATCTAGTACTTCAAAGGCTACAAAATTGATCGGTATTTCGGGATTTGATCCCTTAGGATCATTCCAATATTATATAATAATTCCCCCAATCTGGGTAACTAGGGTTTGGGGGTTACAATTGGATTCATAGGGAGGTTTATTACAAACCTTGGAATCTTGATTTAGAAAAACACTGATTTGAGCACATTACCCTAAGATAGAATTTGAGGATTAATATTGAAGATCTTCCTAGAATTTTGGTATTGTAGATATTTTGTGTATTTTAGAAGAGATACATCCATGTCTGGATATGAGTAGGTAGAGGATGATCTTGAACAGATGTACCTAGAAGTGAAAACTCCAACAATGAGTTTTAGGTTTGACACAGGGTATCCTTGTACACGACAATGGGCCTTTCTACACTCTTGGTTACGACAATCCTAGGGGATAAGCTTTGGATAATTCAAATTTTCTTTACAAACAATTATAAAGGATTTATGAGTATATACTTTCTCAAAGAAATTTTTTTATGATTATGGATTATATCCATAAACTGTTCAATTTATGTTAAGTGTTTTATAGGTTTGGAATTATGTATTGCGATTCATAAACTAATCAAGTGTATTACATTGTTAGAAAATTGTGCCTAGTGGAAGGAATGTAAACCGTATAAATACACGTAATCCATGTAGGGATTTAACTCATACTCATGATAATTATGGTGGATCTAGTGATGCAACTGGTGCGGATCATCTTATCACCATACTGGGACAACTCTCTCAGGTTATGAATAATAACTTTACTCGTATGAAGAACCCTGATCCACAGTGCAGAGGATAAATGTTAGACCACTTCATGAGACAAAAACCACTAACATTCAATGGGACTATAAATTGATTTTTAGCTAAGCAATGGATAAGTTCCTTAGAGAAAATATTTCATTCTTTTGGGCGGAAGAGAATGAAATAACTATGGGTGAGAAAGGGAATGTTCAAATAGAGAACTCACATATTGTTCAAGAATATGTTGATGTGTTTCCCGAGGATTTACCTAGAAATCCTCTAGAATGGGAAATTGAGTTTTCCATTGACTTAATTCTTGGTTCAAGGCCCATATTGAATACCCCTTATATAATTACAACAATGGAATTAGTGGAACTAAATAAAAAACTAGAGTAATTGAGTAATAAAGTATTTATTTTCCCTAGTGTTTCTCCTTGGGGAGCCCCTATTCTTTTTGTTAAAAAGAAAGATACATCTATGAGGTTGTGCATTGACTACATGGAGATCAATGCTATAAAAATAAATAACAAGTATCCCCTACCTTTCATTGATTATTTATTTTATCAACTTCATGGAGCTCAATATTTTTAAAATATTTACCTTCAATCTGGATATCATCAGTTGTGTGTGAAGAAGGAAGATATTCTAAAGATGACATTTCATACTAGGTAAGGGCATTATGAGTTATAGTAATGCCTTTTGGACTGACTAATGAACCCTCTACCTTCATGGATCTAATGAATAGAGTTTTCCAAGATTATCTCGATGACTTTTTAGTGGTATTTATTGATGATATATTGGTATACTCTAAAATATATGAAGATCATGAAAAACAATTGCACACTATTCTGAAAACTCTTAGAAGAAATGTATTATATGGGAAGTTTAGAAAGTGTGAATTCTGGATTCATGAGATTTCTTTCCTTGGACATATTATCTCTAAGGATGGAATCTCTGTTGATCCATCTAAGAGAAGAGCATTCCAAAAATGGCTAGCACTGACAGGTATAAATGGGGTATGCAGTTTTATTGGTTTAGCAGGTTATTACCGGCATTTCTCCCAGAATGTTTCCCAATTGGCTAACCCCTTAACCAAGCTTACGTGTAAGGGGGTTAAATTATTTTGAAAAAATGGTGTGAATAATGTTTTGAAGAACTTAAGAGAATATTATTCAATGATTCTATCTTGACTATACCATCGGGGAATGATGAGTTTATTATTTATAGTGATTCTTCAAAGAAAGGAATTGGTTGTGTCCTTAAAAAAAATGATAGATTTATTGCCTATGCATCACGACAACTAAAAATTCATGAACAAAACTATCCCAAACACGATCTTGAGTTAGCTGCTATAATCATTGCTCTAAAGATATGGAGACACTTTCTCTATGGTGAAAAATGTGAGATTTATACTAATCAAAAGAGTTTTATGTATATTTTATCACCAAAATAACTCAACATGAGGAAATGGAGATGGCTAGAACTACTCAAGGATTATGATTGCACCATGAACTACGACCCGAGGAAGGAAAATAAGGTAGAATATGCTTTGAGTAGAAAGGATCATGGAGTTCTGAACAAGATGAGCGTTGAAAGAGATCCTATGTTCATGGATAAAGTAAACATGGATATGGGAATAATCATGGAAGGTGAGACATCAATACTTTTTCAAATGGTTTCTAAACCATCTTTACTACAAAGGATAAAAAGTTATCAGAATGATGAAGAGGAGATTCAAAAGAAAATTAAAGTTGTGAATAGCGGGAGATTGATCGAATTCATATATGAAGATTGAATTTTGAAATTTGGGAAGATACATTGTTTTCCCAATATAAATAATCAAAAAATAGAATTGTTGGATGATGCTCATAGCTCCAATATCTCTATACAACCTGGAAGCACTAAGATGTATAGAGATTTTAAGGAACATTTTTTGTGGGACAAAATGAATATGGAGATTGCTGATTATGTGTTAATATGTATGGTTTTTCAACAGGTGGAGGATGGAAGAAAACATCCCAGAGGAGTCATGAAACCTCTTCCCATAACTGAGTGGAAATGGGATGATATTATGATGAAATTTTTCTCGGGGTTACCAAAGAATCCTAGAAGAAATGATGCAATATGAGTAATTATTGATCGTCTTACCAAGTCATCACATTTTATTTCTATAAGAGAAGATTTACCACATGATCATTTATAAAGACTATATATTAATGAACTTGGAAGAATTCATGGTGTACCCCTATCGATTGTTTCTAATGTGATCCCTGTTTTACTTCACGATTCTGGAGAAGTCTTCAGAAATCCCAGGATACTAAACTTTGTTTGAGGACTGCCTACCACCCTCAAACTGACGGACAATTGGAACAGACTATTCAAACCTTAGAAGACATGTTGAGGTCTTGCTCACTTGACTTACAAGGTATGTCAGATCAGTATTTACCTATGGTAGAATTTTAATATAACAATAGCTCCCATTCAAGTATTCAGATGGCACCATATGAAGAGTTATATGGAAAGATATGACAAACACCAACTTGTTGGGATGATATTGGTGAAATAAAACTCATAGTATCAAAACGTATTGAGGTAACAATTGAAAAGGTGAAGATTATCCAAACCCACATCAATGCTGCTCAATGTAGGCAAAAGGGCTCTACTGATAACCGAAAGAGGGAGTTGGAATTTCAGGTATGAGATCATGTTTTATTAAAGGTATCTCTATGGAAGGGAGTTATACGGTTCGGTAAGAAGGGTAAATCACAGGTACATCAGACCTTTTGAAATTCTAGAAAAAATTGGGGCAGTATTTTACCACTTGGCAATGCCGCCAAGTCTCTCCAAAGTTCATGATGTGTTCCACGTATCACTATTGAGAAATTACATGCCAGACCCAACACATGTACTCACCTATGAATAAATAGAACACGAACCTGATCTGTCTTATTTTGAAGAGCCTGTCAAGATTCTAGATATCAGAGAACAAGTGTTGAGAAATTGGACGACTCTTCTGGTGAAAGTTCTATGGAGAAACCATAAGATAGAATAGGAAACATGGGAACCCAAGGAACTTATGATGAAGAACCACCCAAAACTTGTTATGCAGTAGTATTCTATAAATTTAAAGGAAAAAATTATTTGAAGTAGGGGAGAATGTTACACCCCATGATTTCACTATACGTTATCTCTTTAAAGTAATTCAATAGTTTTTGCTACATGCAACATTGAGTTCGAGCACACAACGACTTATCAAACTTGCCGTTCAAAAAGAGGTTATGAATAATTGTAACAAAATTATGAATTTTATATACTCCATATAATTTTAACACACAAATTATGTGTTTCTTAGATATAATATAAGAAAAATTCAATTTTTCAGATAAAAGAAGTATTTTTCAAAAAATGCAATTTTACCACCTTTTAATGGCGAACCCTTTTTAAATCCAATATTTGACACTTTTATATATTCAATTTGAAAAAATAAACTTCTTATATAGAATTAAGAGATAAAAATTTATTTTTGATAAATTGTTTTTTTTGATAACATTCATATTTTGGTGAATAGTGAAAAATACTAAATTTTAATTGAAAACAAATTTTTTAATCAAAATAATTTATAGTGTGAAATTATAAATTTGAATGGTTTGGTAGTATAATTATATTATATTTTTATCATTTAATACAATGTAGGTCATTATATGTAATTTTACATTTAAATTTGACACAAAGGCATGTTAATCTTTTGATAGTTTTTACTTTTTAAAAACCCGCTTTTTTGGTTTTGCCAACGAGAATTAATTTCAAACTAATTAATGCAAATTCTATTTTTTAAATTTGGTAAATTAGAATTAATTTTTGAATTCGAAATATCAGAATTATATTAAGGAGATATTTTGGTATTTTTTTGAAAACGTTTAATTTTTTACGAGTAAAAAACACTACATTATTGTTTAAGACCGACCATTTATTTAAATAATAATTATTTTTATTTAAATTTATTTTAAAGTAAAAAAAGATACATAATACCTATATTAGTTCAATGTAATTCATTGGAGTCATTTTATAATAAGATCAAATATATAAAAGTTTATTGAACTTTTTGACATCTTTTACCCACCTTCTTGGCACATTTGTAAATTTTCATAAAACATAATTTTAGCACATTAGTGAATTGAATTTAAAAAATCCAAGAGACATGGTTGAAATTAATTAGTAAAATTAGGTTCAATAAGATAAAAATAATTGTTGGTGAATAGTAACTTTTGAAATTTATTTACCACAGTTAAAAGTAAATAGGGTAATTAAAGGTAAAAATGATATTATAATTACCACAACACATGTCCTAATTCTATTAGATAAGTTTATTTTGACCAAAAACAACCTTAGGAATAAAATATTATCCTTTTGGTCCACTAGTATTAGGTTATGACATTTAATATTATTTTATTTAAAGAAGAGTTAAAAGTGTTAAATCCAATGTTTAATAACTAAACCATTTTTAATATAGGGTTATACATAAATTAAATTTGACTATAAGTATTCATTATAAATATAAATGGATTTAATACATAATTTTATTTTATTTATATTTCTTATAGATTAAATAATAATATTTATTTATGACAAAATGATGATACAATAATTACCTTATTAATCAATGATTAAAATAATTGATATTATAAATACTAAAATAAATGTAAATTGATACTTTTGATGCATTAAGAAAATTTTGTAGGTTAATATGACATTATAGGTTTAATTCAATAATTGTTTTTGAAGAAATCATATTTTTATGACTTTCACAAAAACTAAATTCTAAATATTGTCAAAATTGACATAAAGGTGTTTTTAAAACAAATACTATTTTATTAAAATATATAATAGTAATAAAAATATAAGGTTCTGCCAAAGGACTTATATAATGATAGTTATGTCATTAATAAACCAATTTAGGTTCTTTTGGAATCTTATAGTAACTTTATAAACCATTTATTATAATAATACAAGAATACACGGTAAAAGTTAAACTATTTAACTTAGGGTTGAATCTAAAAGATAAGGCTGGTAAGGTGACCTAAACTTGTCTAAAACCTATTGGTTGAGTGGTTTTTGACACATACCCACCTTATACACGAAATAAATACTTTTTTAGCCATTATAAATCTAAAATTATTTTGTTATAAAATAATATTTCAAACTTTTCTTAAAGTGACCATAACCTCTCTTATAAACGGGTACATCCCCTTCTCTTAAATCCACAACTCCAAAGCCATTTGTCTTAGCCAACACATGCTAAAATATCCTCCCAACTACCTTAAATTTGACATAGAGTCCATAATTTGATCATAAAGCTAACCTAAGTAGACATTTTGATCAAAGAAAAATGAAGAACCTCATGAAGAGGTAATTATTTCATCACCTATTTCAAAGTTATTTTCTTCTTCCACCTCCTCTTTCATTGTTGTTTACATAAAAATAATAATAAATCCAGTATCTTATACATACCGTGATGTTATTATAAATAAGGTACAACCATATTCATTATTCTATTTATCCTATGATTGATAAAGTCACCTTACGTGCCTGCGTATGACTTACAGTCTCCACGTCGTGGTGTAGTTTGTTATTCAACACTTCATTACTTTGATGGTTATAATAATGGATATAATTTATGTAAATAATAAATATAACATGTTAATGTTTCTGTATAATTAATATATCATTCAATTACATACCATTTTATCATTAATAAAATGACATTGTTTGTTGTGCGTAGGTACTGCTTACTGTCTACACGACGTAATGAGATTCATTTCCACATTCACCATTAAATGATGATTATAAAAATATATATTATTAATAAGTAAGTAATATATGACATAATAATTCTACTGGAAATATATATATATATATGTATGTATGCATGTATTTATTTACATATATCTCAATCACTTACTTCCATTCAATACGATAATAAAATGGAAATAACATCCATGCATACATACGGAGTACCGTCTCCATGAATGGTGTTTCCATTTCATATATATATATATATTATACATATTTATATTCTAAATATATATGATATATAAATAAATTTTTATATTATGGAAGTATTTAAATCATGATCTAAGTGATACGATCAATAATTACATGTTAAAAAATGTACGATAAAGAAAGCAATTATTACCAGAAATGTTACTTTAACATGGAAATTATTATTAAATAGCTAGTATAAAGTCATATATGAATCATATATGAAATCTAATTTATGTATATAGTTCTTTTATAATTTAATAACAATGTTTTAACTATTATACATGAGTTTAACATACCATCAACTATGGAAAAGTACAATGTAAGTGTAAATTTTACAATCTTTTTATCATCAGAGGTTGTTTATACATGACTATCTACTGGGACTTCTTTTTCAACCACATCCTTGTTTCTTAAAAAATTATTTAAATATTTTTTTACTATTTTTTAGAATATGTATTAAAGTCATTTATACCCTTGTTATATTTTTTACAAATGATTGAAAGGAATCTTTTTATCTTTTTCCAAACAAGGTACTTTGTGACCTTTTTGAAAAAATTAAGGAAAGAATATTTTTTAAGCTATACGGTGGGTGTGGCTATTTTTTTCCACTATAAAACCTTTGATGATTCCCTTAATGATTATAATAATATTTTCAAAATAATTGTTTTCTTTTATAATTACATTACTTTTAAATGATTTCAAAATAGAATGAGATATTTCTCTCAAATTTTTTTGATTTCATCTATGTCAACATATTTTGATGGATTTTACGCTTGTTTGAAGTTAATTTACTATGATAAAATCTTCGATATTGTATTGATGGTTTTGTTATTTGTTTCACTATGGATGAGATGTTTTCATTCCATTCATGGTTTACTATTAAAGTATTGACATTTCATATACTAGTTTTAATATGAATGTTTATGTTATATTTCAACGTTTTCATATTTGGAATGCATTGGACTTAGTAAGTGACGGTGGAGCCTGATATAGATCGTTGATGCATTGGTAGGTCTCATGAGACAAACCAGTGTCTTGGCATAAGGCCATGAAAAATCATTATTTGTAGTCTTGGAACAAGGCCTTGACTATGTGGTTATGAGGTCCAAAATGATGCATTCCATCATTATGAAATTGGATATTGATGTTTCATGTGATTATTCGACTAGTAGAATATCCATGTGAATAATTAAATCAGATTATTTGACTTATTTTTTTAATATTATGATGAATATATATTTTAAAAGGCTTTTGTTTTAGTTTTATACATTACCTTAAATGTTTATTCTTATTTATGAAAGTATCTTCTATGTTGTTATCCTTACTGAGCATATAAGCTCACCCCTTTCTTATGTTTTATTTTTCCCAGGATGTGAAGAAGTATTTTACGATTAACCTATAAAATTAGGATATACTATAAGAGTGTGTTCAAAGGGGTCACAATGATGTTGTTTTTCCTTATTTTATGATGTAATGTGAAACTTATGTATGCATCTAGTACTTCCAATGCTACTAAACTGATCCGTCCTTTGGGATTTTATCCCTTGTGATCAAGCCAATATTATGTAATAATGAACTCACTCTAGGTAACTAGGGTCGGGGCATTACAAAATGGGAGGGGGAAAATGGTCCTTTTGAGTGGTTTAATTTAGTTTCCTATAATCAATACACACATGCCAACTATTTTTCACCCTCATTGAAACTAAATAATGCTTATCATTTTTAACAACTATAACACCACTTTTATTAAGCACAACCTGAATAGGACTTACCCACTGAGAGTTTGAAATGGGAATGTTTATACCTGCCTTGAAAAATTTTTCAACCTCTTTTTTAATAGTTATTCTCTGACTCCTCGTTCAGGAGAAGGAACTCCAGTTTCTCATCAGTCTGGGAACTAGGGTTCATCTGACCATTCATACCAAGGTGGAGGTTGTGTCTATGGTAGCCAGTCACTAGGATTTTAGCAGAACTGGGTGGATCAACTCAGGGTGGCCAGGTAGGGTTGCAGGGCCACAATACATGTTAGACTTTTAAAGTGGAGCAGACCTTGTAGGAGCAGGATCCCAAAACCTCTATAGTTAGAGGTACAAATCTAGTTGCCTCAGTTTTACCTTCTACACTTTTTGATAGAGGGGATTCCCATAGTTTTATATCTTTTTCTATTGTAGAGAGCCTTGGGCACCGTATCTTCACTTATATAGATATCTTGACTCTAGACACTCCATTGGGGAATAGAACGACTTGTGTACGTTAGTGCAAGGAGTTCTCTCTTGAGGTTGGTGGGTGTCACTTCCCATGGGACATTTTTGTCTTAGAGATGACATGCTATGAAATCATTCTCAGAATGAGATGGTTAGATCCCTTCCAGGTAGTTTTTGATTTCTATCATTGTTTGGTGAGTTTTAAATCACCATAGGTATGTTTGTTTTTACACAAGGGTGAATAGGATGTCCAAGTAAGAAGAGAAGGACCCGAGCATCATGGGTTGGGAGGAGTTACAGCCTAGATTTCTAGTCTATATCTGGATGACTAGGGGACTTCCAATATTGACTTTCCTCTAGTGGTTGATCATTATTGGGATGTATTTCCTGAGGACTTTTCAGGTTTTCCTCTAGAGTGAGAGGTAGAATTTTCTATTGAGATTGTTCCTGGAGTGGCACCGGTGTCCATTCCTCCTTATAAGACGGCTACACCAGAGTTACAGGAGCTCAATATGTAGTTGAAGGAGTTATAGAAAATATGGTTTCATCTGACGCAATACATCTCCTTGGGATTTTCTTATCTTGTTGGTGAAGAAGGAAGATTGTATCCTCAGACTCTGTGTGGATTATCAGAAGCTGAACCAGTTGACGTCAAGAACCGATATCCCTTACTGAGGATTGATGATCTCTTCAATCAACTTCGTGGAGCCCGTGTGTTCTCAAAGATTGACTTGAGATCTGGTTATCATCAACTACTTGTTAGAACATATGATATACCTCTTGTAGCCTTTCATAGCAGATATGGTCTATATGAGTATGTGGTTATGCCGTTTGATCTCACGAACTCACCTACAGGTTTTATAGAACTGATGAACCGAGTGTTCTATCCATACTTGGATATTTCATGGTAGTCTTCATGGATGATACCTAGTTGTACTATCACACTTTAAATGACAATTCCACACATCTTGAGATCATTTTGATTACAATGAGAGAGCATCCTTTATATGCTAAGCTTTCAAAATGCCACTTTTTGATGGACTGAATTCACTTCTTAGGTCATGTTCTCTTAGAGAAAGGAGTATCAGTAGACCCAGATAAGGTGAGCCCAGTAGTTTCTTGGGAGTAGTCGAAGAAATTCTTTGAGGTACGTAGTTTTATAGGGCTAGATGGTTACTAAAAAAATTTATATCGGACTTTTCACGGTTAGAATCTCCCATTACAGGGTAGACTAAGAAGGGTGTGAAGTACCTATGGATAGATTCTTCTAGGCCAGTCATTCAGGAGCTGAAAGGGAGGTTGAATTCAACACCGATAATAGTTTTTACAGAACTGGGAAAGAGTTGTATTGTTTAATGTGCTTCATTATATATAGGGTTGGGAGGTATGCTTATGCAGGGAGAAGGAGTCGTTGCATATGAGTCTTAGCAGCTGAGGCCTCATGAGAAGAATTACCCGATGCACAATATCTAGTTGGTGATATTTATTTTACATAGTTAATATTTTCAATATTATTAATATGTTTTCATTGATTTAATCCCTCTCAATTATTCAATTTTAGTTTATTTGCATCATTTGGGTGTTTTTGGTGTATTTTGGGCTTAAATGTGAAAATGGGGTAATTCTGTAAAATTGATAGTTTTATATTTCATCTATTTTTTGGTCATAACGTTTATAATATTGTTCCAATTGAAGTGAATCATTTTTAGGCTTCATATGCTCGTTGGATTCTAATATTCTTTCTGGACCAAGACCCAATTCGAATCCCAATGGTATAGAAAAATCAATCAAGTAGAGAACTCAGTCTGGCTGTCAGAATGGACCCCACCACATTAAATCAACAATATCTCATTCCACCTACCTTAGAATGAGATTATTCCAGCTGGTGTCTATAAGGGACATTCAAAGGACGGTTCAAAATAATTTTCAAAAAATATGAAGCCCATCAAGGAATCTTTTTTGGATCATCCAAGTGGAGTGGGTGAAACAGTTTTTGGAGGCCAGAAACGTAATGGTCATTTATTCGGCCATATTATTATTTAAAACTGTCTAATGACTCTCAAATTTTGAGGGTCGATAGAAAAATTCAGTTATAACATTCTATAAGCAGGGACCTTAGTATGTTTTGGCTGGCTGGTGGGCCTAACAGAGGCAATATTCTGAAGGACAGATTCTGGAGGATCAAAATTTCTATTCTTGTTTTTCTTTCTTTTGTTCTTCTTAGCTTTGTAATGGATTCTTCTTCCCCCTTCAACTCAGTTACACTTACCATGGTGGGGTATATCTATTGAGTGATTGGGTATGGGTAGGTTTACCCTTTTGTAATTCTTGAGTTCTTGCATGTAATGTTTTAATATGCTCTTTTCTCTTCCGCGAATCAGTTTCAATTTCGTATAACAGTTTTTATTATCATGTACGATTGTATATGATTTTAGATTATTTTGTTTATTTATATTTGGTCAATTATCAATATCTCCCTCCACTAGGTTCTAGTTTATAAATGGTGTAATAGATCGAGATTTAGTGGTGTAGTACTCAGTGATCACTGGTATTTGTTTGAGGAGTAGTGAATGTTCTTGATTGCTTGGGATAAACAAGACCCGATTGGGAATTTCCTAAGATAATTGGGGGTATTCCCTACAACTATATTACACATTGGAAGTAGAGTAGACCAATATGAGGTTTTATTAAGGTTTATTCTCACATATTTATTTGACCAAGGGAGTGAGAAGAAACGATTGTGGATTCTCACTCTTAACGATTTAGTTGAAGAGAATTGGGTAAAGTGAACTATGATAGTATTACAATTGGAAAACCAACCATAACCTAATAACCATTTCATATCACTGATTTAAATCAAATCATTTGTCAATTAATTTTAAAAACTTTCACTTAATTTCTCTACATTATTTAATTTCTTTCTTGTATTTTCCAAAAAAAGAATTTCAAAAACAACATCACTTCTTTATCTTATTTTAAGTGACAAACATTATTATTGAGCACTCCTCTCTGTAGAAAACCTAGGTTGTAACACCCGAGACTTTTATGTTATATAAATCATCAAAGGAATCTTTTTCTACACAACACTTTCTTGGCTTGCTTTACACGCAATCGCGACCTTCCTCGATAGCTTGCGTCGTACGCAATACCGAGTTTCACTAAACAACAATATGCTATTAAAACTAGCCGTTATGAATAGTAATAACCACTTTTTGAAATTTTATAAATTTTATTTTTCAAAATGAACTTCATTTTTGGACTCAGAATATCAAAATTAGCCTAGGGTGAAATTTTGGTATTTTTCTGAAAACTTTCAATTTTTGATGAATAGTGAAACCACTAAGTGGTAGGTTAAAAACTGAATTTTGCATAAAACTTAATTTTACCGCTTCTGTGAATGGAATTTCAAAAATCCGAGAGACACGGTTAATATCAAGGACTAAAATGTGGTTCAATGAGATGAAAATAATTTTTTGGTGAATAGTAACTTTTTACTTTTTTTACCGCGGTTAATAGTAAATAGGGTAACTAAGGGTAAATATGATATTAATATTACCCTAACACATGTTCTAATTCTATTGGACAAGTGTAATTCGACCAAAAACAAACTTAGGAATAAAATATGACCATTTAGGCCCACTTGGATTAGATTAGGACATTTATTATTAATTTATTTAAAGAAGGGTTAAAAGAGTTAAAATCAAAGTATATTTACTAAAACATTTTTAATATGGGGTTATACATAAGATAAATTCGATTGTAAATATTCATTAGAAAGCTAAAAAGATTTCCTACATGATAGTATTTTATTTGTAATTTTTAGACATCAAATAATTTAATGTATTTATGACACAAAGATGATGCAGTAATTATCTTATTAATGAAATATTGACAAAATTGATAATATAAATACCAAGATAAATGTAATTTGAGACTTTTTATGAATTCCACTAATTTTCTAGGTTACTATGATATATTAGTATTGATTTAATCAACTTGGTTCGAACATTTAATTCTGTTATGACTTTCCCAAAAATCATATATCAAATAGTGTCAAAATTGACACAAAATAGTTTTTAAATCAAATATTATATTATTAATTGTTATTGTATTCCTAAAAATCTAAGGTTCGGCCAAATGATTTAGATAAGGATATATATATTAATAATAAACAATTTTGGGTTCGTTTGGCATGTTATTGTAAGTGTATTAACCATATAGTGAAAGAAAACAAAAAGACATGATAAAAGTTAAATTATTTAACTTAGAGTTAAATCTAAATGATAAGGTTAAAATAATATCCTAAACTTGTCTAAATTCTATTGGTTGATAGGATTTCTACCCCTCCCCACCTTAGCTTCGAAATAACACCCTTTGGAACCATTATAAACCGATTTTGACTTTAATATAAAATAATATTTTGAGATATTCCTAAGGTGCCCCTCTCCTCCCTTATAAAAGGGCACCTCCTCCCCCTCCTCCTCACACCAATTTGAGCACTCAAGCTCGGCCAACCCCTGCCATTTTCCCTTCTCCACTTCCCTAGAATAATCCTAGAGGTCCTGGTCTTCTCCAAAGACCAATCTTAGTTCCTTAAGTGGAGGATTCAAAAAGGCGTTCCAAAGAAGAGGTAATATCCATTACCGATCTTTTCAATTTCTTTCTTCTTCAACTTCTTCTTCTTTAGTTGTTTCATGATAAAGTAATAACATCAGTATTACTTACATACTGATATGTTATTATAAATATGAAACAACCCTAATTCACCTTCTATCCATCCTACGGAAAAATGAAATCACCGCGCGTGCGTACGTACGGAATACCGTCTCCACGCCGTGGTGTAATCTATTTTCCACCATCACCTTACAAGGATGGGTATAATGGTGTAATCAGTAACTATATATGATTATTATTAAGTAATATTGATACTGAAATAATATATATATATACTCCAATACAATTCCACGATCATAGGAACGATATCATCACTCGTGCGTACGTACGGAATACCGTCTCCACGATGTGATGCGACTCGTTCTACATGATCTTCATTTCATAATGATTATATAAATTAATTGAATGAATGAATATGGTATATACTACACTAATACCATTCTGGAAATGAATTATCTATAACCTAAAGATAAGAATAAGAATTTATTCGACAAAACACGCATAAGAACAAAAAGTTATAAAGACCCGAGTAACAAGTAACAATGAAATATTACTAACAAGAAGCTAATAATATGACCATATATGATCTCATATCAATATGTATGATTCTGGAATAAGTCAATAACATTATTTAAACCATTATACAGGAGCTTCGGACACGAACAAAGCAAATCGGACCTAAGGTAAGGGAAATATCACAATCTCATTTTTATCCGAGATTGTTTATTCGTAAATATTTACTAGGGTGTATTTTATCATCCACATCCATGTTCCCTCAATATGTAATATTGTTTCCATCCACTTGAAATAGTTTAAATCCAATTTTACCCTTAGGTGAGTTTTTAGTAAAGAATATGAAAGGAATCTTTTGTCTTTTTTCCATACGAGGTACTTTTTGACTTTTCCGACAAAAGTACGAAGAATGTTTTTTTTTAACTTATACGGCATGAATGGATTTTTAAAACATTACTTCAAAGAAGCTTCCTTTACAAGTTTTCAAGTTTATTTTTAATCAACTTCTTTTATTTTAAAGTAGTATGACATGTTATGAAAGGAAAAATGTTTTTGAAGAAGAAAGGATATTTTCCTCAAGAATTCAATTCAAGTGTTTTATCAAAATTATTTTCCATCTAAGATAATAAAGGGTTATGTTTCTATCCATATTTTTACATTGGTTTGACTATGTTGTGATGGAATTATGTTTATGAATTCCTTTATCATATATGAATTGATTTATGATGTCATGATGTTTCAAGAATCCCATTTTTGTTATATGTGTTATGCGATGATGTATGTTTTATGATTATGTGGCACACATAAGAAAGGATTCATTATAAGATGGGTGGGACCTATATCTCCCTCCAATGCATTGGGTAATGATTTTATATCTCATGAGATAGACATGGCTGGAACGGAAGGTTATTTCGGTTCAGTGATACAGGACTGAAACGAGGAGTGAACTCGGTTCAGAAAGGGACTTTGTCCACTAAGATAGTCTTGGCAATGAGTCATGACTAACAAGAAATGATTTTCCATGATTATGTGTGCATGCCACAAAGATTCAAGTTTTATGTTATGATTATGGGGATCTCATTTTCACTTCTATGATTTATTTCATGTTAAGATATTATGATCTCTTTTGCAGGTTTTGATTTTCATAAAGATATGATATGATTTTTATTTCATTTATTTGCCCTTGCTGAGCATTTGAGCTCACCCTTTTATGTTTTCTTTTCCCCAGGTCAGGAAGATGGATATTAAGTAGAATATGCTAAAAGGGACCCTAGATATGATGAAATTAATGGGAGACACTGTAGAAGATTTATGAACCAGTTGTTTATGTTTCCCAGTTTCTAAAGACACTATACCTATACGGTCCTTTGTGGTTTTGTCATATGTTGTAATAAGTGTGCTTCAATTTTGAAGTATTAACAATGTATGTAAAGTGTGGGTCGTTATAGTTGGTATCAGAGGAAAGGTATAGTCAACCTTTGGAAACTAGGATGTGAAAGCCTTAGTAAGAACCCTAAGGATAAGTCTAAGCATAGAACACAATCTTAGTGTTTTAGAAATGGCCTTGAATAACCTAGGATAAGACCTTAAGCATGAAAATTTTATTCTTGAATTATGTGGTTTCCTATTATAATTAGTGTTGCTCACACTATTCTTCTTGGTTTTAGTCAATGGCTGGAACCCGAAGGAACCGTGTTAATGCGGAATGCGATGGGCAATGCAATGATTGTCCCCCTGAGCAACCAAACGATATGGGAGCTGGAATGCAAAATCTTGTAGCCATGCTCACACAACTTTCTCAAGCTATGAATCATGCAGGATTTCCAAACGAACAAAGGAGGGAGCAACATTCTGTTGAATCCTTCATGAGGCAGCGTCCACCATCTTTCAGCGGGTCTACTGATCCATTAGTTGCTGAACAATGGATTAGTACTACTGAAAAGATATTTTCAGTTCTTCAATGTTCTGAGCATGATAAAGTCATCCTAGCAGTGTATCGTTTGGAAGGAGATGCGGATCAATGGTGGAATCTTGTTAAGAATACGAGGAAAAGGGATGAAATTGAGTCTATGGAATGGGACGAGTTCAAGAACTTATTTTTCAATAAGTACTTCCCTCGTATTCTCCGAACAAAGATGGAGAAAGAGTTCCTTGAACTGAAGCAAAGGGATGATGAATCTGTTAGTACCTATGAAGCAAATTTTACAAGACTTGCAAGGTACGCTTCTGGTATTATTATCCAACCTGAGAGTAAGATCGATCGATTCTTTAGTGGCTTAAAACCAAGTCTTCGAAGGGCGTTAGCCATAAGGGACTTCAATAGCTACGAGGAAATCGTTCGATGTGCTCTCAAAGTCGAGATGGAGATTGGAGTAACCCATCAGTCACATGGGTTTGATAAGAAGAGGAAGATGGAATTCAAAGAAATATCTAAAGAGCACACGGAAAAGAAGATGAACTTTCCCTTATGCTCAAAGTGTGGAAAGAAACATGGAGGGAGTTGTCTTAAAGGGACAAGTAAATGTTTTAAATGTGGAAAGGAAGGTCATCGGGCATTTGAATGCCGTGATAATGGGAAGAAGATGTCTAATGATGCAAACAAAGGAAGGGATACACAGAATGAACCTGCTACACTTCAATGTTTCAAGTGCAAGGAGATGGGGCATTATGCCAATCAATGCCCAAATCCAAGGGTTGATGATGATGGTCGACGTCAACAAACTCTTAAGGCTAAAGATAAAGGAAAGTCACATGCAATTTCTATCAGCGATGTGGAGTACGATAACGATGTGGTGAAAGGTACACTTACCATCCACTCTAAAGTAGCAAATGTTTTATTTGATTCTGGATCCACCCACTCTTTTATTTCTGAAAAATTTTCTAAGGGTATCACCGTATTACCTCAACAATTAGATGTTGAGTTAGCTGTGACAACACCTAATGGCACATCAATCGCATCAGAAGTTTATAATTCTTCTCCGATCGAAGTTTGTGGGAAAGTGCTTCCTGCAAATCTTGTGATCCTTCCTTTAGTGGAATTTGATGTGATTCTTGGCATGGATTGGCTTTCTCTACATGGAGCTCATATCAATTGCCAAAGAAGGGAAGTCACATTTCATATTCCAGATCAACCTACGATCGTCTATCAATGCAAGGATGAACATAACCTTCCAGTGGAAATTTCTTCCATCTTATGGGTATTGATTCCACTAAATGAAGGTTATTTATCTCAAATGGTTGGTGAGAAACTCACGATTAAGAATATGCCCATTGTACGGGAGTTTGATGATGTCTTTCCGGAGGAATTGCCGGGTCTTCCACCAAATCGTGAAGTTGAGTTTTCAATAGAACTCGTACCGGGTGCTTTGCCTATTTCAAAGACACCTTATAGAATGGCCCCAATTGAGTTGCAGGAATTGAAGAAGCAACTCCAAGAGAATCTTGATAAGGGATTCATACGCCCTAGTGCGTCACCTTGGGGAGCACCTGTTCTATTTGTTAAGAAGAAAGATGGATCAATGAGACTCTGCATTGATTATCGAGAACTTAACAAGATCACTATCAAGAACAAATATCCTCTCCCACGCATTGATGACTTATTTGACCAACTACGCGGAGCTCAATACTTTTCCAAGATTGATCTTCGTTCAGGGTATCATCAATTAAGGGTCAAAAGGGAGGATATACCAAAGACGGCTTTCCGTACAAGGTATGGACACTATGAATTTATAGTGATGCCATTTGGTCTTACTAATGCCCCTGCTATCTTCATGGATCTAATGAATAGAGTCTTTAGAGACTATCTTGATCAATTTGTGGTAGTCTTTATAGACGATATTCTTGTCTATTCAAAGAGCAAGGAAGAGCATGAAGATCACTTGAGAATTATATTAAAGACCCTGAGAAAAGAGAAGCTTTATGCCAAATTTACCAAGTGTGAATTTTGGCTTCAAAAAGTTGCATTTGTGGGTCATATAATCTCAAAAGAGGGGATATCTGTGGATCCAGCAAAAACAGAGGTTATCGAAAGATGGTCAAGACCAACAACAGTAACTGAGATCCGAAGTTTTCTTGGTTTGGCTGGATATTATCGACGTTTTGTAAAAGATTTTTCACGGTTATCTAATCCAATCACCAAGTTGACTCGGAAAGGAGTTAAGTTTGTCTGGACAGAGGAATGTGAAGAGAATTTCAAGGAATTGAAAAGAAGGTTATCCAGTGCACCTGTGCTCACACTGCCTTGTAGTGGAGAAAGGTTTGTGATCTACAGTGATGCATCCAAGAAGGGATTGGGGTGTGTTCTTATGCAAAATGATATGGTGATAGCTTATGCCTCACGACAGTTGAAAATCCATGAGCAAAATTACCCAACACATGATTTGGAGTTGGCTGCGGTAATCTTTGCATTAAAGATTTGGAGGCATTACCTTTATGGTGAAAGGTGTGATATTTATACTGATCATAAAAGTTTAAAGTATATTTTCACACAAAAGGAGTTGAATATGCGCCAAAGAAGATGGTTGGAGCTGATTAAGGATTATGACTGCTCAATCCATTACCACCCTGGGAAAGCAAACAAGGTGGCAGATGCATTAAGTCAACAAGACCATGCTACTTTATCCATGATGAGGATCACAAAAGATCCAATATTTATGGATTTACAAAGGATGGATCTTAGAATTATAATGGAAGGGGAAAAATCTTATCTTTCTCAAATGAATGTTCAACCATCTATACATGTGAAGATTAAAGAGGCACAGAAAGAAGATGTCGAGTTACAAAAGAAGGTGAGAAATGTTCCTGAATTCAACCTTGATTGTGATGGGATAATAAAGTTCAGGAATCGGGTTTGTGTTCCTCCCATCCCCGAATTAAAGAAAGAGCTGCTGGATGAGGCTCATAGTTCTTCATTCTCTATTCATCCTGGAAGCACGAAGATGTATAGGGACCTGAAAAAGTACTTCTGGTGGGATGGCATGAAAAGAGATGTTGCTGAATATGTCTCTCGATGCTTGGTTTGTCAACAAGTTAAAGCTGAGAGACAGAAGTCTAAGGGGATGTTACAACCATTACCCATACCCGAATGGAAATGGGAAAACATCACTATGGACTTTGTCACAGGACTTCCTAAAACATCCAAAGGCAATAATGCTATCTGGGTCATAGTTGATCGTCTTACAAAGTCTGCACACTTCATTTCTATTAGAGAGGATTTCTCTCTAGATCAGCTTGCCAGGATATATGTAAAGGAAGTGGTAAGATTGCATGGAGTACCACTTTCTATTATATCTGATCGGGATCCGAGATTTACCTCGAAGTTCTGGCGAAGTCTTCAGCATACTCTGGATACAGAGTTGAGTTTCAGCACTGCTTATCATCCCCAGACAGACGGTCAGTCTGAGAGAACAATTCAAACCCTAGAAGATATGTTGAGAGCTTGCTCTATGGATTTCAAAGGAGGTTGGGATCAACACCTACCTTTGGTGGAATTTTCTTATAATAATAGCTTTCACTCCAGTATTCAGATGGCTCCTTATGAAGCTCTCTATGGAAAGAAATGCAGGACTCCAACTTGCTGGGATGAAGTTGGGGAAAGAAAGCTATTAGGACCTGATCTCGTTGATGAAATGGAAGAAAAGGTCAGATCTATTCAACAACACATAAGAGCAGCTCAGAGTCGACAGAAAAGTTATGCCGACAACCGAAGAAAAGACCTAGAGTTTGAAGTGGGCGATAAAGTGTTCTTACGAATATCTCCCTGGAAGAGGGTTATGAGATTTGGAAAGAAGGGGAAGATGAGCCCTAGATATATCGGTCCTTTTGAAATACTGGATCGTGTTGGGAAGGTAGCTTACCGATTGGCGCTTCCACCGAATCTCTCTCAAGTTCACGATGTGTTCCACGTATCTCTCCTGAGAAAGTACATACCAGATCCTTCACATGTACTCAGCTCAGAAGTTGTACCACTGGAGCAAGATCTTTCTTATGAAGAACAGCCGATAGAGATTCTGGATCGTAGCGAAAAAGTCCTACGAAACAAGACCACTCGCTTGGTGAAAGTTTTATGGAGAAACCACCAACTTGAAGAAGCTACATGGGAGCTTGAGGATATGATGAGGGAGAAGTATCCTCATTTGTTTGTTGCAAAGTGACGAATTTCGAGGGCGAAATTCTTTTTAAGGGGGGTAGAATGTAACACCCGAGACTTTTATGTTATATAAATCATAAAAGGAATCTTTTTCTACACAACACTTTCTTGGCTTGCTTTACACGCAATCGCGACCTTCCTCGATAGCTTGCGTCGTACGCAATACCGAGTTTCACTAAACAACAATATGCTATTAAAACTAGCCGTTATGAATAGTAATAACCACTTTTTGAAATTTTATAAATTTTATTTTTCAAAATGAACTTCATTTTTGGACTCAGAATATCAAAATTAGCCTAGGGTGAAATTTTGGTATTTTTCTGAAAACTTTCAATTTTTGATGAATAGTGAAACCACTAAGTGGTAGGTTAAAAACTGAATTTTGCATAAAACTTAATTTTACCGCTTCTGTGAATGGAATTTCAAAAATCCGAGAGACACGGTTAATATCAAGGACTAAAATGTGGTTCAATGAGATGAAAATAATTTTTTGGTGAATAGTAACTTTTTACTTTTTTTACCGCGGTTAATAGTAAATAGGGTAGCTAAGGGTAAATATGATATTAATATTACCCTAACACATGTCCTAATTCTATTGGACAAGTGTAATTCGACCAAAAACAAACTTAGGAATAAAATATGACCATTTAGGCCCACTTGGATTAGATTAGGACATTTATTATTAATTTATTTAAAGAAGGGTTAAAAGAGTTAAAATCAAAGTATATTTACTAAAACATTTTTAATATGGGGTTATACATAAGATAAATTCGATTGTAAATATTCATTAGAAAGCTAAAAAGATTTCCTACATGAAGGTATTTTATTTGTAATTTTTAGACATCAAATAATTTAATTTATTTATGACACAAAGATGATGCAGTAATTATCTTATTAATGAAATATTGACAAAATTGATAATATAAATACCAAGATAAATGTAATTTGAGACTTTTTATGAATTACACTAATTTTCTAGGTTACTATGATATATTAGTATTGATTTAATCAACTTGGTTCGAACATTTAATTCTGTTATGACTTTCCCAAAAATCATATATCAAATAGTGTCAAAATTGACACAAAATAGTTTTTAAATCAAATATTATATTATTAATTGTTATTGTATTCCTAAAAATCTAAGGTTAGGCCAAATGATTTAGATAAGGATATATATATTAATAATAAACAATTTTGGGTTCGTTTGGCATGTTATTGTAAGTGTATTAACCATATAGTGAAAGAAAACAAAAAGACATGATAAAAGTTAAATTATTTAACTTAGAGTTAAATCTAAATGATAAGGTTAAAATAATATCCTAAACTTGTCTAAATTCTATTGGTTGATAGGATTTCGACCCCTCCCCACCTTATCTTCGAAATAACACCCTTTGGAACCATTATAAACCGATTTTGACTTTAATATAAAATAATATTTTGAGATATTCCTAAGGTGCCCCTCTCCTCCCTTATAAAAGGGCACCTCCTCCCCCTCCTCCTCACACCAATTTGAGCACTCAAGCTCGGCCAACCCCTGCCATTTTCCCTTCTCCACTTCCCTAGAATAATCCTAGAGGTCCTGGTCTTCTCCAAAGACCAATCTTAGTTCCTTAAGTGGAGGATTCAAAAAGGCGTTCCAAAGAAGAGGTAATATCCATTACCGATCTTTTCAATTTCTTTCTTCTTCAACTTCTTCTTCTTTAGTTGTTTCATGATAAAGTAATAACATCAGTATTACTTACATACTGATATGTTATTATAAATATGAAACAACCCTAATTCACCTTCTATCCATCCTACGGAAAAATGAAATCACCGCGCGTGCGTACGTACGGAATACCGTCTCCACGCCGTGGTGTAATCTATTTTCCACCATCACCTTACAAGGATGGGTATAATGGTGTAATCAGTAACTATATATGATTATTATTAATTAATATTGATACTGAAATAATATATATATATACTCCAATACAATTCCACGATCATAGGAACGATATCATCACTCGTGCGTACGTACGGAATACCGTCTCCACGATGTGATGCGACTCGTTCTACATGATCTTCATTTCATAATGATTATATAAATTAATTGAATGAATGAATATGGTATATACTACACTAATACCATTCTGGAAATGAATTATCTATAACCTAAAGATAAGAATAAGAATTTATTCGACAAAACACGCATAAGAACAAAAAGTTATAAAGACCCGAGTAACAAGTAACAATGAAATATTACTAACAAGAAGCTAATAATATGACCATATATGATCTCATATCAATATGTATGATTCTGGAATAAGTCAATAACATTATTTAAACCATTATACAGGAGCTTCGGACACGAACAAAGCAAATCGGACCTAAGGTAAGGGAAATATCACAATCTCATTTTTATCCGAGATTGTTTATTCGTAAATATTTACTGGGGTGTATTTTATCATCCACATCCATGTTCCCTCAATATGTAATATTGTTTCCATCCACTTGAAATAGTTTAAATCCAATTTTACCCTTAGGTGAGTTTTTAGTAAAGAATATGAAAGGAATCTTTTGTCGTTTTTCCATACGAGGTACTTTTTGACTTTTCCGACAAAAGTACGAAGAATGTTTTTTTTAACTTATACGGCATGAATGGATTTTTAAAACATTACTTCAAAGAAGCTTCCTTTACAAGTTTTCAAGTTTATTTTTAATCAACTTCTTTTATTTTAAAGTAGTATGACATGTTATGAAAGGAAAAATGTTTTTGAAGAAGAAAGGATATTTTCCTCAAGAATTCAATTCAAGTGTTTTATCAAAATTATTTTCCATCTAAGATAATAAAGGGTTCTGTTTATATCCATATTTTTACATTGGTTTGACTATGTTGTGATGGAATTATGTTTATGAATTCCTTTATCATATATGAATTGATTTATGATGTCATGATGTTTCAAGAATCCCATTTTTGTTATATGTGTTATGCGATGATGTATGTTTTATGATTATGTGGCACACATAAGAAAGGATTCATTATAAGATGGGTGGGACCTATATCTCCCTCCAATGCATTGGGTAATGATTTTATATCTCATGAGATAGACATGGCTGGAACGGAAGGTTATTTCGGTTCAGTGATACAGGACTGAAACGAGGAGTGAACTCGGTTCAGAAAGGGACTTTGTCCACTAAGATAGTCTTGGCAATGAGTCATGACTAACAAGAAATGATTTTCCATGATTATGTGTGCATGCCACAAAGATTCAAGTTTTATGTTATGATTATGGGGATCTCATTTTCACTTCTATGATTTATTTCATGTTAAGATATTATGATCTCTTTTGCAGGTTTTGATTTTCATAAAGATATGATATGATTTTTATTTCCTTTATTTGCCCTTGCTGAGCATTTGAGCTCACCCTTTTATGTTTTCTTTTCCCCAGGTCAGGAAGATGGATATTAATTAGAATATTCTAAAAGGGACCCTAGATATGATGAAATTAATGGGAGACACTGTAGAAGATTTATGAACTAGTTGTTTATGTTTCCCAGTTTCTAAAGACACTATACCTATACGGTCCTTTGTGGTTTTGTCATATGTTGTAATAAGTGTGCTTCAATTTTGAAGTATTAACAATGTATGTAAAGTGTGGGTCGTTTTATAGGTAACCCAATATAATAAAATTTTACTTATGTTATATTTTTTTTCCACACCCCATGACAGGCATGTGTCAAAACCTGGCGCCGTTTCCAGGGAAGTAGTGCCAACATTTTTTTTGTTTTATTTTATCTCTTCTCATCTTTTCTCTTCAAAATTGAATGACTAGAACCTCAAAAATTGAACCTTTACCCATAGAAACTGAAATTGAAAAATCCTTATTGAATAGACTTAGAAACATTAATTTTCAATCTGAAGTTGATGTAATTTCTTTTGCAGACTGAAGTGAAACTTCTAGTGTTCACTCTGAGCCTGTCATCATGGATGAAAATGGAATCCAAACAATTAATGACCTCTATGCACCACAATTCCTTAATCAAAACAATCAACTTTTCTTGCCAGTGTTACATAATTATTTTTAAATGAAACCTAACATGATTCCTTTTCTTCAAAAGTTTCATGGTTTGGAAGTTGATTATCTAAACAAACACATTAAAGAGTTCACACATGTTTTGTCAACTTTCAGACCCCGTGGAGCTACTAAGGAGTAAGAAATGTGGAAGGAATTTCCATTTTCATTGGATGGAGATGATAAAGAATGGTTGTATGGCCTACAACCAGGAGATGTACATGAATGTAATGACCTGGTATTATGTTTTATGCAATGATTCTTCCCCACCTCTATAATCCCAACCATTCGGAAGGAAATCTATGCCATACGACAATCTTCTGGAGAAACCCTTTACGAGTACTGGGAGAAATTTAAGAATCTATGTGCCAGCTGTCCGCATCAGGCCATTGGAGAACATCACTTTCCTATATAACTATATGAAGGACTACTGGAAAAAGACAGAAAGCTTCTTGATACATCATCTGGAGGTGCACTAATTGACAAGTCGCTAGAAGAAGCCAAGGGCTTGATTGAGAAGATTTCCTAGAACTCGCACCATTTTAGAACAAGAGGTATTGGAACAAGAGGTATTCATGAGGTACACACTTCTCATCAATATCCTTTTTTAGAAACTATGATTTAAGAGATTACTATTTTGGTGAGACAGATGGCCTTGAAGCAAGTTAGTGACCAATAAGAACCGGCTAAGGTTTGTGGTTTATGCTCATCACCTGATCATTTCACTGACCAATGTTCTGGAATACAGTGAATGGAAACATGTGCAGTAACCTTTCATCCAAGACATTTATAACAAAATCAAGGATGGAGAGATCCTAACCAAGTCCATTATTGGTTTAGAAATTAGCAGAATCAAGGTAGACCCCCATACCAAATCCAGTTTCAAAATCAACCTCCATTCTAGAATCAATTCCAGAATCCACCACCATTTCAACAGAAACAATATTATATCCAGCCTTATTACAAAAAACCAACCACTCTCCAAATAACCTATGAGAAACCATCCACCAGTGCACAACCTCGAATTCAAAACCAACAAAAATCTGAGTTTGATGGACTAAAAGACACTGTTAAAGATTTTTTCAACAAGTTTGAAAGTCTCATGGACTTTATAACCAAAAATATAGGTAAACAACCTTCCCAAACAATTCCAAAACCAAAAGAGAATGTTAGTATTATAACTAACCTAAGTGGAAATGAACAGCCACCACCATCCACCATTGAACCTGAAACGAGAATACATAATTTGGGAGAGAATGAAGTTGGAAATGATGAAAATTCTGTGAAAATGCATCGAGAAGAAAATAATAAAGAGGACGAGGATAAGGATAGGCCAAGGAAGAAGAAAAAAGAAACACCATTTCAAAGGCAAAAAAGGGAGAATAAAGACATACCACCACCATTTGCATCAAGGATGATTGAATCAAATAGGTTTCAAGAAGAAGCACCGAAAAAAGAAATTATGTACACCTTCCACAAAGTGGAAATCAACATACCTCTACTTGAAGCACTCAAAAAAATTCCAATGTATGCTAATTTTTTGAAGGATACTTACACTAAGAAGAGGATAAGTCAAGGTAATTAGAGGATCAATTTTTGAAGAAGCGTCTCAGCCCTTATCACACCACAATTTCCAACCAAATTTCATGATCTAGGGGAGTTTTCTATACCATGCACTATTGATACATTAAATTTATCTAATGCTTTGTGAGATTTGGGTGAATGAATTAATTTATTGACTCACTAAGTATACAATTCTTTTTATATGGGAGACTTGAATCCCACAAGAGTGGTGGTCCATCATGCAAATAGATCAACAGTTTTCCCAGTAGGAGTTCTCGAGGATGTATTGGTAAAATTCAAAGATCTCTTATTCCCTGCTGACTCTTATCTGTTGAATATGGAAAATGAAAGTATCCCATCACACTCACCCATAATTTTGGGGAGACCTTTCTTGAATATGTACAAAACTAGAATCACTATCCATGAAGGGACACTTACCATGGAGTTTGGAGAAAGTACTGTCCACTTCAATATTTTTGAATCCATGAGGCACCCATCAGATGATCATTCACTCTTATCACCCTCCCATAAAGATGGTATAGAACCAATTGAATAATCAGTTATGTTTTTTGAATTTTTATCATTAGGAGATATTTTTTCAATTAAATATATCACTGAACATGTGGATTCCCAAACTCTTGGAGATTCTGATTTCCTATTGGAAGAAGAGGTAAAATCTTATTTCTCTGATAATTTATTAAATGATGATAAAGATGATATGATTTCTTTTGTATAGGATGTCAAACCATTGGAAGTGGAGAAACTCAATTTATTTTCATCCCTTGAGCATCCTTCTAATCTATAATTAAAACCACTCCACACTGATTTAAAATATGTTTACCTTATGGAGGGAGAGAAATTACCAGTAATAATTAAAAATAATCGATCTGAAACTGAAGAAAAATAATTGATTGAGATTTTGAGAGAGAATGTACAAGCAATAGGGTAGAGCTTAGGTGATATCCAAGGAATAATCCTAAAAATGTTGTCACATAGAATCTTTCTTTAGGGAGATTCCAAATCTGTCAGACAAACCTAATGGAGGATAAACCACACCATAATAGAGGTTTTGAAAAAAGAGATTGAGAATATTTTAGATGCTGGGATCATCTATCCTATATTAGATTCAAAATGGGTTATCCCCATCCATGTAGTCCCAATGAAAACTGGCCTAACCAATGCGAGGAATGAAAAGAATGAATTAATCCATGTGAGAATTCAGAATATCTTTTGAGTATGCATAGATTTTTGGAAGTTGAATCAGATCACTTGAAAAGATCATTTCCCTATCCCTTTCATTGACCTAATTCTAGAGAGGGTGGCAGGTAGAACTCATTATTGCTTTTTTGGATGGATTTTCATGTTATTTTCAGGTACCCATTGCTCCCGAAGATCAAGAGAAGACTACCTTTACTTTTCCTTTAGGAACTTTTTCATACAAAAGGATTCCATTTGTATTGTGTAATGCTCTAGGTACATTTCAGTGGTGTATGTTAAGTATATTTTCTAATCACATTGAAGATTGTTTGGTGGTTTTATTGTATGATTTCAGAGTTTTTGGAAATTCTTTTGACCATTACTTGAAAAATCATGAAAAAGTTTTAAAAACTTGCATTGAAAAGAACCTTATTTTGAATTTTGAAAAGTGTCATTTTATGTTGAGAGAGGAATTTTCCTTGGGCATGTTATTTCACAGAAGGGCATTGAAGTTGATAAATAAAAAATTGAAGTGATAAATTCATTGCCTTACCCAACTTGTGTGAAACATGTTACATCATTTTTAGGACATGTAGGATTCTACAAGAGGTTTATCAAAGATTTCAGTAATATTTCTCTCCATCTCTCGAGATTACTTTTAAAAGGCACTGATTTCTATTTCAAGGGTTCATGTAGGGAATCCTTTGATTAGTTGAAAAGGAGATTGACTACACCACCAGTAATGCAACCACCCAAATGAGAAGAACCATTCGAGCTACTTTGTGATGCTTTAAACCAAGTAGTTGGAGTAATACTTTCTCAGAGAATCGAGGGCAATCCACAAGTCATTGAATATGCCTCAAAAACCTTAGTTGTGGGCCAATTAAACTACATAACAACAGTAAAAGAGTTTTTAGTAATTTTTTTGCTTTAGAAATATTTAGATCATATTTTATTAGAACTAAATTCATTGTGTTTTATGATCATGCAGCTCTTAGTTACTTGATGAAGAAGGTTGAAGCAAAACCGAGGCTAGTGAGATGGATGTTACTACTGTAGGATTTCAACATAGAAATTAAAGATAATAAGGGATCTGAGAACCAAGTGGCTGATCACTTAAGTAGACTACCCAACACTGCTAAAGTTGAAATTCCAAACACTGAACCACTAAATGACAGCCTTCCAGGAGAGAATTTGTACATGATTTAAGGAGAAGTACCTTGGTATGCTGACATGGTAAATTATCTGGTAACATCTTAGGTCCCATCTCATTTAAATTCTCACCAAATTCACAAATTGAAATCTAAATCTAAATATTACATCTGGGATGATCCATTTCTTTGGAAGAATTGCAATGACCAAATGATCAGAATATGTTTTCCTTAAAATGAAATTGAATCAGTCTTTAGGTTTTATCACACATTAACTTGTGGAGGCCACTTTGGACCTCAAAGGACAACAAGGAAGGTTTTATAATATAGACTTTATTGGCCAACACCATTCAAAGATGCTCATGAATTTTGTAAATAGTGTGAAAAATGACAGTTTATAGGAAATATTTCAAAGAGACAAGAAATGTCGAAAAATCCACTTAATTTTTGTAAAATTTTTGATTCTTGGGGGAAAGATTTTATGTGACCTTTCTCAATGTCATTTATAAAATATTATATTCCTCTTGTTGTTGATTATGTTTCCAAATGGGTGGAAGATAAAGCCACCAGGACTGACAATGCTAAAGTTGTTTGCGATTTTGTTAGGGATAATATATTTTGCAGGTTTGGAGTTCCCAGAGCCATCATTAGTGATCAATGGACTCACTTTTTCAAATGGGGAATAGAGGCTTTATAGAAAAAGTATGAGGTGCATCATAAAACATCAACTCCCTATCATCAAAGAATAATGTGCAAGATGAAATGTCTAATAGAAAAATCAAAGGAATTTTGGAAAAGACTGTTAATCCAAATAGGAAAGATTGGATCCAAAGGATGGAAGACAAATTATGGGCATATAGGATAGCCTTCAAACCCCCTATTGGAATGAGACCCAATAGGTTGATTTATGGGAAAAGCTGTCACCTACCGGTGGAATTGGAACATAAGGCATACTGGGCTACGAGGAAGATGAATCTGGATCTTGAAAGTGATAACAAAGAGAGAAGATTACAGTTACTGGAGCTAGAAGAAATTCGAAGGGATGAATTTGAAAATTCTAGGATTTACAAAGAGAGAACATGAGTGGCTCATGACAAATTGATCCAACCAAAGTACTTTCATCCTGGAGACAAAGTATTGTTATTCAATTCAAGACTGAAGATGATTCCAGTTAAACTTCATTCCTGGTGGGAAGGCCCATTTTTAGTTGCTCATGTATATTCTTTTGGTGCTGTGAAGATTGTGAAGGATGGAGCGAAGGATCCATTCACTGTTAATGGTCACAGGTTGATGAAATCCCTTTGGACCATGCCATCTGATCCAATGGAGGATATCACACTCCTCCAACTGGTTTATCAATAAACTGCATCAGGTCATACCTCTCCTTTATATTTTCTTGATTTCTGTGATTCAATTACAAATACTCTTTTGTTTTAAATCCATTTCAATTCATTGCAGACACTGCATCATTTAAGTGTGTGGGGGGGGGGAACCTTTGTAGTTTAGGATTTTTTGGTGTTATTTGTTTTCCGATTTGTTTTAAAAACATGTATGTATTTCAAATTTTGTGCGTATATTTTTAATCTTTTTTTGTGTTTTTGAAACTTTTGTGCCAAAATGATTATCTTTAACATTTCTGAAACCCATGTCCATGGGAGAAAAAAATTATTCCTTGAAACTAAGCTTAAATGAATGCTGAAAATGACATTGTTTCAAGTTCAATTCTTCGGTAATTTCATTTAAAATACTCTGTTTTTTGAATCCCATGCCACATATCACTATATTTATAGTTGAAATCACATTCCTATGAGGCTTATGAACCTATTATTTTCAAATTATTTACATTCAAATCACTTCTTGAGAGAACCAAACCATGCTTGTTTTAACCAGAATTGGTTTTTTTCCTTTCAAAACATGAGGGTTTGGGGTACTTGTGTTTTAAATGATTGAGGAGTTTCTTTGGTTTGAAAGCCCCCTTTTCAAGATAATCCCTTTCATTCTAGCTAACCATTTAAATTTAATCCTTGTATCCCATAGAATCTATGAACATCCTGTTAGGTTAGCCACATTACAAGCCAATTTTCCATATCCAACCTGCTTTTGAAGTGAAATTGCATGATCTAGTTGAACATAAGTGTGGGGGAATATGTCTTGTGTTGTGTTAGCTCATTTTCTAAAATATTGGGTGGAAAATAAAATTTTGAGAAGATGTTATTTCTATGAAAAAAATCATTCTGCTGAAAGCTGTGCCTTTTCTAGAGCTTTCACGATGAGAGAAGCTCTACCTTTCTCGAGCTTCTAATGTAAAAAGAAAGTTGTGCCTTTTCTGGAGCTTTCAAGAAATATTATATTTGAGAATATTGAAATTTTTTCTACTGAAATGATAAACTATGTGAAAATTCCTTGATATTCCATGAAGAAGGAGCTTATTTTCTACTAAGGGTAGTGAAGAGGAGACCATACTTGTGTGAAAATTAGAGTAATGCACTTTTTCATCAAAAAGAGCCAAGTCCTCTTCATTCAGCCTCAGAATTTTCACATAAAAATCCTACCAACCTAAATCCATAGACTAAACTTGAAAATTCCTCATGATAAACATATGTCTTGGACTTACATCGGTTGGAGATGTAGGAATTTATCAATCCTATGGTGACCCTTGTATGAGTTTGGATGAGAAAGGCATTGCTAAAAAATTGAAAATTTGTATAATGATAGATAATTAAAGTTAGGTAAGTGTTATGTGTGAATGGGATGAAAAATGAAGAGTAAATATATTTAATGATCTTAAATTAAGAACATGAAATAATAGAGTTTGAGGAGGCATGGTATATTTTGTTTCTTGTTTTCAAATTGGTGGATCTCATGGATATGTGTTTTGAATTTACTTTGATTTTATTTTGATTCTGACTTTCCCAGAAGTCAAAGTGGTAAGTGTGGGGGAATTGATAGAGTTAATATTTTCAATATTATTAATATGTTTTCAATGATTTAATCCCTCTCAAATATTCAATTTGAGTGTATATGCATCATTTATGTGTTTTTGGTGTATTTTGGGCTTAAATGTGAAAATGGGGTAATTTTGTAAAATTGATAGTTTTATATAGCTTCCGTTTTTTGGGAATAACTTTTATAATATTGTTCTAATTGAAGTTAATCCTTTTTTAGGATTCATATACTCATGGGATTCAAAATTTCGTTCTAGAACAAGGCCCAATTCGAAACCCAATAGTACAGAAAAATCAATCAAGTAGAGAACTCAGTCTGGATGGCAGAAAAGAACCCACCGCATTAAATCAACAACATCTCATTCATACAACCTTATAATTATATTAATCCTACTGGTATTGATATATGAAATTAAAATAATGGTTCAAAATAAATTTCATAAAATATGAATCTCATCAAAGCATCTGTTTGGCTCGTCCAAGTGGAGTGGGTGAAACTGTGTTTGGAGGCCAGAAACATAATGGTCATTGATTCAGACATATCATTATTTAGACCATTCAAAATACTATCAAATTGTGAGGGTATATTCAAAACTTCATTTCCAACATTCTATATGAAGGGACTGCAGTGCGTTTCGGCCGGCTAGTGGGCAGAACATAGGCAATCTTCTGGAGGACAGATTCTGGAGGATCAAACTTTCTGTTCTTGTTTTTCTGTTCTTGTTTTTCTTTATTTTTTTCTTCATAGATTTGTAATGACTTCTTCTTCCCCCTTTAAATAAATTACCCATACCATGGTGGGGTAGTTCTTTTGGGGGATTGGGTAAGGGTAGGTTTACCCTTTTTCAATTCTTAAGTTCTTGCACGTAATGTTTTAATATCCTCTTTTTTCTTCTGTGAATCAGTTTCAATTACTTATAATAGTTTTTATTATCATGTACTATTATATCTGATTTTAGATTCTATTATTTATTTATATTTGGTCAATGATCAATATCTCCATATACTAGGTTCGAGTTTATAAACGATGTAATAGACTGGACTCTGTGATTACTGGTACATGTGTGAGGAGTAGTGAATTTTCTTGATTGCTTGGGATACACAAGACCTGATTGGGCATTTCCTAAGATAATTAGGGGTATTCACTACAACTCTATTACCCATTTGAAGGAGAGTAGACCAATATGAGGGTTTAGTAAGGTTTATTCTCACATTTTTATTTCATCAAGGGAGTGAGAAGAAATGATTGTGGATTCTCACTCTTAACGATTTAGCAGAAGAGAATTGGGTAAAGTGAACTATGATAGAATTACAATCGGAAAACCAAAAATAACCTAATAACACTTTCGTATCACTGATTTAAATCACATCATTTGTCGTTTTTCTTAAAAAAAACTTTCACCTAATTACTTTAATTTATTTAGTTTCTTTCTTGTATTTTCTAAATCAAATAATTTCAAAAACAACATCACTTATTTCTCTTATTTTAAGTGAAAAACATTATTATTGAGCTATCCTCTCTAGAGACAACCTAGGTAACCCACTAAAATACATTTTAAATTAGGTTATATTTGTTTTTACCACACCCCATGACAGACACGTGTCATTATTCATTCTTTACACTCTAGGAGACATTATCTTTTGGGAGAGAATTTTGTGATTTTCACCAACCACAAAAGACTCAAGTACATCTTCAATTAGCATGACCTAAATTTGAGATAATGAAGGTGGTTTGAGTACCTTCAGTCCTTAAATTTTATTCTTTCCTATATTCCTGGGAAAGGAAATGCAATAGCTGATGTGTTGAGCAGGAGAATGCAGATACATGCAGTTCAGGAGGCCAGTTGTGAGTGGAAGCTTATGGATATGTTCTTTGAGATGCATTGGAGGTTCCAAACAGACAGTGGCATACATTTCTTTCTTTGGTGGATGTTACCATTACTCTACTGGATCGAGTGAGAATGAGGAAGCTATCATATTCTGAAGTCCTAGTCCTACGAGAGAGTGTGTTAGGGGAGGACCCTATTCTTGGATGGGCAGTAGGCAAGGATGAGATTCTGCATTTTAATTGGTGCGTGTGGGTGTACGCAGACATACGTGAGGAGATGATGCAGTATTTTCCTTCATTAGTTTGGGAATTTTCATCCTAGTGTCACCAAGATGTATCGGGATCTACACTGTCAGTATTGGTGTCCATGTATGAAGAGAGATGTCGGGGGTTTTGTCATGAGATGTTCCACCTGTTAGCTGGTGATGGAAGAGCATCAGCGACTGGCAGATATTTTGCACCGAATTCCCATTCCCAAGTTAATGTGGAATGATGTCGTGATGGACTTCGTGATAGGTTTACTGAGATCACCTAGATGGAATTATGCAATTTGGGGAGTCATTGACAGACTCACGAAGGTTTCTCGCTTCCTTCCGATCAAGGATAACTTCAGTGTTCATGAGATGGGGAGGTTGTATGTTCGGGATATTGTACGTTAAATGGAGTTACACACTATATTTTTTCAGACAGGGATTCCCATTTTACTTCTTGATTATTTAAGGGACTATCGAGATCTTTGGGTATGCAGGTACTTCTGAGTACAACTTAAAATCTCTAGAAATATGGAAAGTCTGAGCGTATGATTCATATGCTAGAGGACATGCTTCGAGCATGCATCTTAGATTTTTGAGGTTCTTGGTAGAAACACATAACTCTAGTGGAGTTTTTCTATAATAATAGTTTTGACGAAACTATTTAGATGGAACCATATGAGGCTTTGTACAGTAGGCCATGCTGATCACCCCTATGTTGGCTGGAAGTAGGAGAGACAACTATACCGAGACCTCATCTTGTTTAGGAGACATCAGAGTAGATAGAGTTGTTTTATAAGAAGATGGATACTGCACAGACATGAAAGAAGTGTTATGCTGGTTGATGGAAACGACCTCTAGAGTTCGAGGTCAGAGATCAGGTTTCTCTACGTGCCACACCGAGGTTAGAACACATGATGATTAGGAGACAGAGAAAGATTTCACAAAGATATGTTAGAATGTTTGAGGTTTTGGAGAGAGTCGGGACGATTTATTATAGGTTTTAGTTACCTCATAGGTACTGGACTATGCACAATATATTCCATGTTTCTCAGCTATGATGTTTCTTATCAGACATGTCTCATCTTCTTCAACCCAAGGAGGTTGAGTTGGAGGTGGATGCCTCATTCAAAGAGCATCCTACCCAGATTGTTGATCGCAACATGAAGATTCTCCATGGATTATTTTTTAATCTAGTAAGAGAGAAATGGTATAAAGTGAGAGTACAAGATGAGACTTGGGAGAGGGAGACCGATGTACAATCATAGTGGCTGGAGCTATTTGAGGATTCTTCTTCTTCAGCCCCTTCTTAGGGAAATTTGGGGATGAATTTCTTTGGGGGGGGGGGGAGTTTGTAAGAACCAAAATATTATTTTCAAGTATAAATCATGTGTTTCTAGTGTTTTGGAGAAAAAGATAAGTTTTTGGAAGTTTAATGAGTACACACCATGTAAGTTTCTTTTTTATTTCATTAATCAGATTGGGGTCGCTTCTAATCGATAGAACACCCTTCTTCTAGGCTTGTCTTGTCCTAGAGCAACTGAAGCCGACAATTCTTCTCCAATACCCATATCAACTATCTGTTCTCTAAATTGAACATCATTTATTACGTTGGAATTTAATCGGTGAGTTCTTCCTTCTTCTAGAGCTTCATCTCCTAATTTCTCTACTTTTTTGAGATATCTGTGTTTGATCATTTTGGATGTTTTTGTAGATCTATGGGGTTCTTTGTCTATTCAAAGGCTAAAGGTCAACTATATCGATCGTAGAACGCTGATGTAGGTGGTCGGTGCCTTTCTATAGTTATTATTTAAACCTTATGAGAAAATGTTCCAAATACCCTAGATTGGGGTATTGCATGTTTATGGATTTTAACCCTGTTGATTCAGTATATGATTGCTTTGTTGAGTTCGGGATCTTTTTTATAAATAGGGTTATTTTTAATACTACAGAGGTGTTTTCCCATGTTTGATTGGATATTGACCATTGGTCTCATTTTTATAGTTAGGATGATTTCTTTCCATGCCTAGTGTTGTTAGGATGGAGTGATTTATCTAATGCTATGATATTCTTTGTATCATTTTAGCCAAGTAGTTCTTGAGGTTTACTTTTGCTGCTGAACATCGTTTTGAACGATTGACTTACACAGGGTTGTGGGAACCTGGTGTAGTCATACCATATGGGAAATAGACTCTGAGGGCTTCCTGGGGCATCTTTTATACTTTATGTTGTGCGACCATATGGGGAATGGATGTAAGTTCTCCCTCAGAGTGTCTGTAGTTCCTCGTTGTGAGACCACATGAGGATTTGTACATTGACTACTTCCCCAGAGTGTTCGTAGTTTATCAATAAAATACCAAAAGGGGAATTGATAGTGAGTGCTTCCTCAGAGAGTCTTTGTATAAGCTGAACCAGAGGGGTTAGACTATGAGTACTTCCCAAAGGGTTTCTTGTGTTTGTTTGGTTGATAATGTAAATGATTTTAGTTGAACCTATAATATTGTTTACTTTTGAGTACCTCTTTGTTTATTACTTTATTTTGCATATTGCCTACTATATATATTCACTGACTATTACACATAGATCTTTGGGTGGTTGCCAACATGGATTCGTCTCACACCCATTTAGGTCATGCTTTTGGGACCAAAAAGATTATATTACTGTAGGTATAGATAAGGGAAAGCACCCTTCTACCTTAGGCACTTGATTGTTGTGGATCTGGAGAGCATGGGACCAAGCTGAGGCTTGCGATGCTGCTGGAGTATATTTTTTATTTATACTTTGGTTTAGAACTGTATTCTAGTATTGTGACTTGTTTTTATGCTTTCTTAGACATATACATCATACAACACTATATATATGTGCTTTAGTTGTTTATTACTTCCAGTATTCAACTATTTACTTATTGCATGTTATTACTGCTTATGCTATTGTTATTTGTCTCTTTATGCTAAATTACTCTTCCACTAAGGGCATAGTTTCCCCACTATCACACACAAGTCACACGCTGCTAGTTAGTAGCCTCTATCATTTGGTGAAATGCACTTGAGTCCATGTGAACAACCACGTAAAGGGAACCTTTGGGTGGAACCAAGAACCAGGACGTTAGACATACTCCCTTAATAGACATAGATCCCCCATAGAAGTAATTTTCCCTACAAATATGGGGTTGTTACTCCCTAAAATGGTTAACATATCCATAGGTGAGGTGCGGATTCCCCCAATGTAGTTTGAAGATAAATATGAGTATTTCTAGGTAAGGTGAAATAAACAAATTCTGATAGACTATTCTATAATAAACAATATAGTGAACTTTAAGTGGATTAAAAAATGTATGAACTATGACTTCATTGATTAGTTAAATTTGGACATGGTCCCCATCAAAAATGTAATTTGTCTTGAGTAAGACCTTTGTTCTAGTTTTATATGGGAGATAACTCACTACCTTAGATTTCCATGTTGAGTTTCAATACCACCATGTATGTTCACTTGTATGGTTCTTCTCTTGTTTTTATGAAGATCAATAGATGTAGCTAGTGATATTATTTAATGATAGATATGGACTAGAGGCATGGTGGTGGAAAACATAGAGACTTTATAGAGGCAATCATATCATATTTCTATTAGTATTTTTCATTTTACATCATATATTTAGAATTAGAAGTTATGTTGATGTATGGTATCTTATACTCAGAACAATTACTTTTGTTTTATTATGGTATACATGTATATTACATAAGATATATTATGTATAGATTTTATCTTTTTCATTGTGGATGGAGATTCAGGTTAGTAGGTGATTAGTTTCATAAAGTGGTAATGTATCCCATTTTATTATATGGAATAATTTATACTAGTTGTTATCCCCTAGAAATTTTAAGGTGCGATTGGAGGGTTTACTTACTAGCGTAATTTTTTTCTTAGGTGGAGTCCCAAAAAATTTTGTATGTGACCCGAGTTTTGGGGGTTTTACAGTGAAAATGAAACTAACATTATGGGATTTAATGTTTACAACCAAATTTAGATTAATTGTTATTACAGTACAATATTAAAGAGTGAATTATTTGTGAGAATTTTTAGATATGATAAGTATTAAGAAGGAGATTTTGAATCAAACTATGTATTCATGTACCAATTGAATGAAAATAAGGTTGAAAAGTTATTTATTTGGTGTAAATGTGAATTTTTAATTTTGAATTTAGATCAAAGGAATGGTTTTTTATATGTGTTTAAATAATTAAATGGTTTTTTCATAGGAAGAAATATGGGTGGGAAATAACATGAATAAATTTTCATGATTTTTTTTAATTAAAAGGAACTTGGTATATGAATTTAGTAGACACTATGTTTTCCATATGGTACTACTAGTTATCCAATGGTCAAACTCACTAGTCTATCACCTAGTTTGGTAAAGGGTGGTGGGTGGAATTCTACTAGGTAGTTAGTGAGACACTAGGTTATATGTGGAATATAACAAGTACCCTATAATATGTAGGTCCATTTTTTCGAAGAAGTTATATGAAAGAAGTAATTTCTCAATTCTTACTATAATACTTCCACTCAATGGATTTTTATCTTCAATCCACCGAAGAGGGGGGGGGGGGGATCCCCTTGATCTCTTCCTTTTACCCCCTTTCAAATGGATTTGGTTAATTATTACTTACTTGTTTTAGCATTATTCTTATTGGATCATATATTTATACATTTCACATTTTTATTTCACAATGAATTTACATATTGAAGAACCTATGTGGGGTGATTTAATACCCCTAGATGATTGGGGATGTTTATGAGTCTAAGACTCAATGATACCTTATGGAGTGAATTGAAAATGGGGGAGATGATAGTTTATTTCAATTGAGACATGTTCAATTCAAAATTGATCATTATATCAAAATTTTGAAAATTCCAGACAACATAATTTATACCATGATGTGGTACATAAATAGATTCCATATTGGGAGTATGTTATGTATTGATTCTTGAGATAACCAATTCATGAGTATTGATGGTGATTTCATATTATATTTATTTTCAACCTGATCATGGATGATTAAAAAGCTATTTGAATTCTATTAGGAGAAAAAATAATGATGATTTATTAATTTCAAGTAAATCATTGTGTGAAGTTTACATGTCTACCTATAATAAAGTGAAATGGAATAATATTTTTAATTTTATATTGGCAATGATGAAAAGAAATTTGGAATCAAACTATAAAGATTATCATTGACTAGTTATGGTGTTTAGAACACACCATGATGAGGATACTGGAGAACACTGTGTGGGATTGTCTGAGGAATATTAAGATCACCACACCTGAAGAAATTCTCAAAGCCTCATTAGAAGAGTTTTCCCTACAAAGAACATGGGTATTAAATTTTGGTGGGAATCTATCTTGGAGGGCCAAATTATCACACAGTAAGGATTGGGCTCATGATATAGTCAGTCTTTTATAGAAATGAGTATGTAAATATAATTATATAAATATTTTTCCACTTAATAATGGTGGGGTGATTTTTTTTGGATCTATAATACATATCATTTAGATATGGACCTTACACAACAAAAAAATTACCGTACTACGATGAATATAGTTATATAAATATGACGTGATGTACCTGATAAAAGAAGAAACAAAACATTAATAAAATCGACCACACATTCTATGGATATTTACAATGATATTTTGATTGGTATTGAGGAGAATAAAAAGGGTTCACACTTGATCCAAATTTTCAATGAAATTGGGGATGGGAGGAAATATTGATATTTTTTGTTAACACTCATCAAGATATTTATTATATGAGAAGTTTAGGTCCATATAAAAAATTCCATTACTTTTTCTTTCTATTAATATAATAAGAATGTGGGTAGTGGGTTTGAAACCATTGTATACCAATTAATATCCACAGAATAAAAAGAGTAACTGAAACTAGTAAAAACCCTTATGCCATGTATGTTATTTCACACTCTATCAATCATAATCACAATTTTTTTCATGATACTTTATAATACTTGTTTATAGGAAAGTGATTTTTGATATTTGGTGTTTTGGAAACCACTGATTCACCCCCTCTTAGTGGTGGTTGTAACACCCAAACCCGAATCAATAGGTTTATACTAGAGTACCACATGACTTTATGGAAGCCTACCTATATGTAAGAGGTAACTTACAACTGGAGAGGAAATAAATGGTGTTTTAGGGAGATTATAACCTTGTTAATAACAACCACGAATTAAATATGTAGTGAAAAATAAATAAGAAAAATCAAGAACCTCATAACAAAAATCAATAAAAAGAACATGTTGTATCAATATGGCTTAAAAGGACTCATAAAAGATAATCGAAAAGATAAAAAAGTTTGGGAGATCAATAATAAGAATAAAAAAGAAAAAAAAGAATTTAAATAATTATATAGATTGAATATTTACATCTCCACCATCACCAATGCTCTTCTTTTTCGGCTACCTGGCCCAGGGGACTAGCCCTTTGCTAGATCCTTGGCCATAAATTCTGCATGTGTACTGAGGTGATCGTCTAGGGTGTGTGTATAAACCATATAAGAAACCATTGGAGTTTTATTAAAATAATTTCAATAATATATAAAATCATATTCCATGTTAATAATGTAAATGTGTAAATACTAAATCTTGTGTTGAGTCATCTTGTGCTAACCGAGCTTCCAAGAACCCCGACTCTACCTCCCTCATCATAAAGCCAAAAGAAATACCCTAAAAATTAATTTCATAAAAAAAATCATTTCATATGGTCCAATAAATCGTTCAAATTACTAATTTGTTCTTTTAAATATGAAAATTTCCCCTTTAATAAGTAGACAGTCAAGCACAATGGGGTGAACCATGATGTCTACATGTCTACCCAATTCATGGTTTTTTTGGAATATGTACTACCAAATTGCGACCAAATACCCATATATAGGGTATTATATGTCAACCCAATATTCTAATCTATAGTAAGGCATACTATAAAAAGTCTTAATGGAAGGTAAAACCATATCCTTCTAACCAAAATGACAACACTCCCCCTTTAAGGTGTTCACTAGTGAAGCTAGATCAACTTTATACCCTAAAACCAACACATTGGATCCATATATGCATCCATTCACTACAAACAATCTTGGAAGTAATAAACATGTCATATCAATCATGGTATCACAAGTGACACACACACCCACATGTGAATAATATCAATCAAGGGTCTCACGATCACACACACACCCACACACCCACATATATGTATCCAATAAAGAAATGGTCACACAATCTACACCATACCCACATGAATATCATAAAAAGAAAAAGGTCATACGTGAAACACAACCACACCCACATGAATATCATAACATAAAATGGTCTCATGGGATACACACACATGTGCATCCATATCAAACTATAAAATTTCATATAAAGGCCCTAAATTCTAAAGAGATGATACCTCAAGAGTATTAATTCCCAATGCTATTAAATCCAACTGATATTAATTATTTTCACAAATGATGAATATAACCATTCCATATTAATCAAATTAGAATTATATAATAAATTTTAACGAATAAAAACATGATAATTTCTAGAATTTTAATAGTCTTACAAAACGAGAAACACCATTTCCAGCAAATCTGGAATTGATAAAGAGGGAGATAAAAATTATCTAGATAAATCAACCAAGTCATTGATAATTTTATAATCACCCCTTAGATAATATTATAATCCATATATATAGAAATTTATTCTATGATCTATGATTTATCCCATGATAAAAAGTAATTTCAGTCTGGAACAACATAAATATACAGTTTAGAAACATCCAAATCGACCATATCATCAAATGATAGAGAGAAAAGGAGAGGAGAGATAAATTTTACTTAGAGGGGACACCAATCATTATGGACTTATGAGGGCTGATCCATGTGAGTGAGGTATGAAATAGAGGTTCTAAGGGTAAAATAAGGGATTTTTTCTAATTACAAACAAATCTGAATCCCACATTCAAGCTGGTGCCTCCACTGGATGACTGGTGTAAGGCCCCTAGCTATCTGATAGCTTCAGGAAGAGCCTAGGGACACTCCCTCTTCCACCGGATGGCTAATGGAACTACACCGGCTAGATGGTTGAACCAAAATCAGTTCCTAGTCTACTGAAACCTCTACTGACCAGCTGGTAGAACTGAAACACCTTGTTAGTGGCACCCCGAAAACTCTAAATCAAGTAGTTGGTGTCCACACCTCCTTCAGATTTTGACCCTAGATCCTTAATTCCTCTAACAGATCTCAAAAAATGAATAAAATATAACCAAGATATGTTAAACATAAATCACAACATACCTAAAAATATGTTAGTGTCACAATGGTATACTCTTACATAGAGTTAAGACTTGATATTAGTGTGATCATGATGAAATTACAATTATTTTTCTTTTTGACACAATTTTTTTCAATATTAAAAATTTTATTTTTTAATTATATATTTAAATAATTAATATCATAAATAATAATGTAGTTATCATATTTTATGGTAAGGTATTCCATATATAAAAGGATTATATGATTCCATATATTCTTTATTTTAGTATGGATTTTCTTAATATCATTGATAATGGTGTAAATATTCACAAATTTGAGAAAACATATAGTTTTTATAGAAAATGAGAAACTAAAAGATAATGGGATAGACCATAATGTGTAAACACCATCCCTCTTAGAGAATAAGTTTTTATGATTTGTGGTAAAAAATCAAATTAAATTTAAAAGATAATCTATGATATCTCTGAAGGAGATGAAAATGTATAGGGGTTACAATTATAAACATGTTGTGCTCAATTTAAGGATATTTATATGGTAGATGATGATTTGGTGGATATTTTATTCATTTTAGGGGAAAAATTATATACTTTATTTTATGTTATATATATGTTTTGGAGGATTCTATAGCGGTGAATATATTATCAAGGACCCACTACAATAGAAAAATCCATTAGTGGTTGTTTTTTGGGAAAGGAGGTGGTTTACAGTATCTCTCTATAAAAGGAGTTGTATTTTAAAAATGTTGGGTTTTTATGAGATTATAATTAATTAATAAAGGTTTTATTAGATGTGTGGTTGTTCTGTGGAACTACTGCATATCCATATTTGGTGGTGATTTTTTAACTACTATGAAAACATATGTGGAAGTAATTTTTTTTAATAATTATTATAAATTTTATTATTGTTCAAACCAAAAATAATAATATATGTGGTTATTAAAAAAATTACCATAAGTAACAACATTTATAACCACCTATAATTATTTATCAGTTGGTTAACAGCGTTTAGGGATGTCTTTAGAGTACATAAAATCATTTTAAACCATCTTGAATTAATTACCAATGGTTTTTAAATTTCACCACTATTGAAACCACCAATAGTTTAAAAAAGAAAGTATTATTTGACCCTTTAGATAAAATACCACCTCCAAAATGAAAATAAACTTATATCTACAAAAAAATATTAAATAAAGTCAATGGTCAGACCAAAAATACAAAATACAACATATAAATATATACACATATCATATAGGCATATAACATATCACTCAGATTCTACTGAGGCTTCATATATAAGTTTCAGTTAAAAAAACAACCCATATAAACATGAATCGAACCTCAAACACACTTTCCTATATTATATTGAATACCTCTAAATGATACATGATCCATTTTTCATGTTGTTCAAAATATTTCATAAATTTTGTTTCCTACATTAAATAAAATTTAGAATAAATTTTTTATTTATATGATAGTTAATTTTTTTAATATGAATTTTTTATAATAATATAAAAATATTAATATACATGTAATATATTTAGTACCACTATAACATGTCGTATTAGGTCTTCAATGTCAACACGAATACAGCTATTCAAGGAGGTGTCATTCATCTCACATCACAAACCTGAAACTATATTCTTTCCACTTTTCCCTAATTTTTTCAAAATTTATTAACACACAACCATGTTATGTGAATCAAATAGGAAGATCATCTACATATTAGATATGAAATTATAATTTAATTTTGTATTGATACAAATAATATATAAAATAACTATAAATATACATTTTAACTTATATTCAATTGTTTATTCATAATATCATTCTTTTATATAGTTGTAATATGTATCTAGTCCTGATATGTGATGGGTAGGGATGTCATCGAGCAAGATAACTACCCCAAGTTCATCTCATATAATCCTTTAGAATTATACATAGGCACTCTAAACATGTTAAATGGTAAAACTACATTAACATTTCCCATCTATCCAACATATGATGTATTCATGTTCATTTCTATTTTATTATTATCTGAATCTATTAAATAAATATATTAAAAAACTAGTATACAAATTAAATAAATAATATTTTCACATTAACAGTTACATACCAATAATGGTGACTATTTAGTAACCTATTGATGGAAACCGTGGTCGAATATGTCCAGTTGATGATCTCTCCTTATCCAATCTATCTAATATCATTGATATCCCTGGTGATAAATGAAATTCACTTGATGTAGAGAGTGTGTACGATGAATAAGAGAGAATCTTAGAAGGTACCAAATAATGGAACTGGGATAAAACAGAAAATAAAGAATATACTTGATGTAGGTGGGAGCATAATAAAAGGGTCACCCGACACCATATAAACTGTGGATGATATGATTGTTTCTTTAAATTATTTTTTTCTCAACATTAATACATCCAAAAATAATACCAAACAAGTTAAAACATGATATACAGTATAAAAAAATAAAATAATTTTAAAATATTTCCCAATGATTAATTAAATTTATGTATTCAAAATAAAAATCTAAAACTATGTTGAAGAAATGTACATAAATAAATTAATTCAACAGTAGCCATATTATTTTCATCATCCACCACCAACACGATTTCATCACTTTTACCCTCCCTTTGAAGAAAAATTGTTTTAATATCATCATTGAAAAATAGCTAAATATGTTTTTATTGACGAGGTTTGATTTTAGAAAATAATTCTTTATCATCATCAAACACATCATACAGGTCTCTTTTTTTGACATTGACTAAAATAAATCACCCTTCATCAACTCTATCATCCATATAATATAAAATTTTAGTTTGTGAAGCCAAAATATATGGATCACACTCTTCATACTCATCTATACCAATCAACTGATATAAGTAAATATAAATTAATTATAATGAATATTTATTTATTACTAAATAAATATCAAAGAAATTTCATTTAGTAACATAATTGGAAATTATCCCAGAAAATTTAATTTTATAATCTTATTCAAAATTCTATAGTAACCCCTATTTTTGAATTTTTTGAAGCTAATACTATTTTTTCATACATTATTCATGTAAAATCATGTGAATATTGAATTAATTAATATTATAATCATCAAATATGATCTAATTATTTAAATTTACTCATGCTAGATATTTCAAATCATAAACAAATCCAACTCGATTCAATAACATCTCAATATAATAAAAAAAACCTCAAACAGAAGGTGATATACTCTTCCACCATATAACCTTTAGAAATAGAGACTTCAATGAGATATTTTTTTACAAAGGCTTCAAAATACATAGATACCTGATCAAATATATTAATAGATCTTAATTAACCACATATGTATGGTGTTTGAAAATTTTAATGCATTATTTATAAAAAATTATGATTTCAATACATCTATATGGGATACATAAATGGATAATATATGGGTCCTCCTACATTTGATTCCCCAATAAAATAAATAGTTAGATGAATCATCCCAGCAAAATAATAGTGTGGGAAGTATCATTTCTAAATAAAAAAGTTCCATTGCAATTATTTTATAATGTTTGTAATGTTCAATGGGGGTTAATGTTTTCCCATATAGTTTTCTGAATAATGTGAAATACTCAATTAAAATGCAAGTATTTTATTAGGTAAAAATTTATGCCATTCAAAAGGTATAAGTTTCTCCATAAAAATATGTGAGTCATAAATTTTATGTTCATGTAAATTATGATGTTTCCAGTTAATAAATCATGAAATGTAACATGAATATCTAGCAGGTAATTTTACATTTTTAGTCTTACAAGGAAAAAATATTTTTCTAAATTTTTCAATAAAAAAATAACTGCATGATAATTTACATTATAATTTACAAATATATAATTATTTATATTCATTTATTTAAATTCTTTATAATAATTAATATGATATTTATATTTTCCCATCTCATTCAATATTGAAAAAACCAAATTATCACATATATTTTTTTTCAATGCGAATAACACCAAGATTTTGAAAGAAATTGAAATTCAAAATAAGGAAAGTTAGAATTTTTTGTTTCTTCTATTATTTTGTACCGAATGAATCTAATGTGTTATGAAATAATTTCACAAAAACTATCAACTAATACCCCTTTACAAATTATGAATCAAATCGATAATTGGGACATGATTTCTAAACAAGAGAATAATTTTGTTGGTGAACTCAACTCATTTTTTCCCATAAAATGATGAATTGTTAAACAAATATCTATGAGATACATACAAGAATAGATGATGACACATGAAACAACACTTTCTACAGTATAATAATAATCTCAATCTGACATCAAAGTTACAAACTGAGCATGCTTGACCAGTGTGAGAATTATAACTAAAAAATTCTCCTAATAAAGTAAAATAACTAGTAATATACACTATTAAAGTACATACTTAGAACATTTTTGTTTTTAATGCATCATATGTATCTACAAAATTATACAATAACTCTTTAAATTCTTCTTTAAGGGGTTATAGATATGCATCAATTTCATTTATAGGGATTTGATTTCTTGGAATAATCATAATCATAATGAAATATGTTTTTTTGCATGCACATCTATAGAGGTATATAAAAAGGTATAAAAATAAATATCCACATTCTATAAGTTTTATTTAAAGTCTAAAATGTAATAAATCCATTATTAGCTAATGAAAAACACATAATATTGAGACATCAATGGAAATTTGGATATAAATAATCAATGAATTTTCATGATTTTGAATTTCTTAGATGACTTATAATACTATCATTTTTGTTTCCCATAACATCCCATTTTGTTTTTTCTATTGTTTTAGAAGACATGAAATATATTTTCATTCTGGGTTTTAATATAATGTAACATAAAACCTTCACAGTGATTTTATTTCTCATCATTTTTATTGTTTTTTATTTATACTTTCATCATGATTTCATTATTTTCATATTGAAATATAACATATTTTACATTATTCTCTATATGAATGATCTCCTTGATACAATATTAAATCATTAAAACATGCATGTATCTTTGTATAATTGAGACTATGATTTTAAAACATTTCTTAATATCATAAAATGATTTTGGGATGTAATATTGAAAAAAATGAATCACGAATCAAATCCAATATCATCTATATTTATTTTTGTAAAATTCTGCACAATAACTTTATTTTGTAAAATTTTTGTAAAAATGATTTTTTTTATATTTGATACATCCTTCATACAAATTTTTATTTATATCTTCCAATAATTCATAAAACTCATTTGATTTCATAGTTACATTACCTCTTATATTAATCTCTAGAAAATTAGAAAGTGGATCCGCTAATATGTTACAATATTTATCATTCTTTGCAATTTGGATGAAATCATTAGTCAGGTTCTGAATATTATTTCCCAATATCTAGGAAATAGTTTATTCATTTTTGTGACGGTAAAATATTAAACTTTATACAATGTCCAATTCCCTTTTCCAAATCTATAATGTTCCATGATTCTTCACTCTCTCATGTTGAAAAATCATGTTTGTTATCGGAACTCAAGCATGCCCCCCATACACTAGAGGATTCAAACTAGAAATGCGGGTTTAAAAGCATATGGGGTAGATTATACCCCCTAGTATAGAGTTAAAATATAGAATAAAGAAAAAAATATAAGAGTAATGGAAATAGTTGGAATAGTACAACAAACAACTGGAAGGTAAATGATGAATCAAATAATAAATTCCACTGAATAATAAAATAATAGTAAAATGATAATGTAATGATAGGTTGGAATGTATTTAAATATCAAACTGAAATTAATATAGATAAAATTCCATGCTGACACAAATAAACTCAAAAGTCCTTAGTCCCAAACCCCATGTCAGTCCTGTGTCGAAGCTCCAAACCATCCAGAAAGAAACAATCAACTACAAGGTCACTTTACATTGTCAAAACCTATATATATGTAATCTTATTAGGAACCAAATGGTGGGAAGAATAGGGTGTGAGTAAAAATTAGTAGTTCAACACCATTGTTTCTAAACAATACTAGTATGATAGATAAGTTCATGTAATAAAGATATAAATAGGTTTATTAATTTAACATTAAACAATCTACTTCGACACCATTATATATTTTCTATGAGTGTGGAGCTCAAACATGCTAACCATAACAAAAAAACCATGGAATAATCACATAACTATGTATATCCCTCTGTATGAGAATTTCAGAATAACTGGGAAAATCCCTATAATAATTAAAACATAAAAAATACAAGCCATTTATATATACATTTATTCATAATTGGACCAAGAACTATATGTTTTATAGTATAACTAGATCAAGACATTTCTATAAGAATTTTAGCATAATTGGTTCAATCCATTTATAAAATAATTTCAACACCCTATAGAAAATCCATTTATATATTCACTTCAGCATGAATCAGAACATAAGATATAGAAGTAAGAATAACACATATAAAATTATATGAAAAATGGTCAATTTAGCCAATTTCCCTTATATCTTTCAACGGTCTTAAACCATTTCCATGCTAGTGCACACAACCATATCATATCAAACATTAACATTCATTCCAATAATCAAATAATCCATTTTATAAGGTAAATCTATAACATGAAATCACTTGATGTTTTAAGTCACATTGAAACAAAATTTTAAGACATTATCATGTTTTTAATTATTCCAGGGTAGGCTCACCCTATGGGTAGATAAAAACTAGGTCTCAACACCATTGTATCGAAATTGATCCAAAGTGTAGTCTAAACACATGATTATAATCACTGACTATTATTTTTTTCAACTTGCCCATTGTATCAACACAATGACATAATATTTCTCATAATTGAAAAAAATATAAATAGACTATGGGGATATATTTTTGACTACCTACCCTTATCTAGTTATCAATACAATACATCCAACACGTAACACCAATAAGATCGTAGGTTAAGAATATCACAAGAAGAACCTAGATAAAAAAGGATCATGGTCAATACCTAAATTCATAGAGGTCAAAATATTCCACCACAACATTAGAGAACATGACGTAGAGAGTGTTAAATCAATGAAAAACAACTCACTAGGAATCAGGTTCTTGATCAAGACATCTGCGAGGGAAGGAAGGATTCCAAAATCTCATAGAGTCTTCTTAGGGTCTAATAGAGAGGAGATTCACATAGATGAGAAAATAAATAATATGCACAGAGAGGATTAAAAACATTTTCTTTGAATTTTTTTTTGACGTGATACACTTTCATAGTGTAAATTTATCAATTAATGAGGTATGCTAAAGAACACATAACCTTGAGTTAAAATTACCCAGATTTAATATTACATGATGTGATCTAGTTTCATGGCATGTATTTGTTTCATGCCCAGAACCATTTTATGAAATATTCCATGAGATAATTGCATATCATTTGACATGTTTATGAAATGTAAATATCTAGAAGACATCTCTCATCCTAGTTTCTATAGGAAAATCCAAAAGACACTTCTAAAATATTTCAAACCCAAAGAGTAATCTCTTATACCCTTAAAACATTTATACTCTGACTCTATTAATTCAAAAAAAACATACATCCCTTAACATTATTTTATTTTTCCCAGAAAAATATCTCCATTATAAAAAGGAACTCAAACACCAATGTCTAAAGATTAAGTAAAATGAAAATGAAATAAGTTCAATGAAAACCTCAAAGAGGCATATACCAGAAACAATTTGGGATCTTACAACCTCCACACCATATAATAGCTCATTCTTAAGATGCTCCAAACATCACTACATGGTCTCAACAAACAATTCTATCCACTATACTCATATATTGGACTCCCTATCCAATCTATCCTCTTTAACATGTAGATGCAAACATTTCACTCAAACTAGAGGTATATTATTTCCCTAGATCTTTTTCTCCCTATGATCCACAATCCGTATCAAATTCTCCTCAAAGGATGTATCTACATCCAGAGCGACATCATAAATTTATATCACATGAGAAGGGTCTAGATGATATCTTTGAAGGCACAACACATGAAACACATCATGAATGCCACTATATCACTATGGAGGATCAATTTAAATTCCACTGGACTGAACCTTTCCACTATATTGAATGGAAAAACAATCTTGGGTGCTAGATTTTCTTATTTCCTGATACATTATTTCCCCAACCTAGGTAAATCTGGAAAGAAAACATGATGACCAACCTAAAACTCCATAGTTCATATAAAATGGTCAATGAATGATTTTATCCTTATCTACATGGTTACAAAATGTATCCTTATCAACTAAACCTACTCATACATCTCCTTCACAAGACTAAGTCCAACAAGTGATGAATCACCTACCTCAGACCAATAAAGTGGATAACGACACAAACTTCTATACAAATACTGGAAAGGTACTATCTATATTAATTAATGGAATATGTTTTTAAAAATGAAATCCACAAGTACTAAATGAATCTCCCATGAACAACCAAAATCTAAAACACAGGCTCGTAACATGCCCTATAGAATCTGAAAAGTCTATTGCGGCTTTTTTATTGTATGAGGATGAAAGGTTGTACTTAGAAGAACCAAATATCCCAAATTCAGTTGAATTCCTTCATAGAACCGAGATGTGAAATGATGAGCTCAACCAGAAATCATACTCCTTAGAACACCATGAAATAAGACTATATCCCACACATAAAGACTTGCTAGATCATCAACAATGAAGGTCTCTCTGATAGGAAAGAAGTGGGAAAAATTATTCATTCGATTAATGATCACCCATACTGGATCATTTTTATAAGGAGTCCTGGATAATCCTATCCCAAAATTCCATGTGAAATCTTCCCATTTTCATTCTAAAATGGACAGAGTCTATAAAATTCTAATAGGCCTCTGATGCCCATCTTTCATCAGTTAATAGGGGAAACATAATTCTACAAGGCCCGATACTAAATTCTTCATTCATGAGCACCAGTACTCTCTATGGATATCATGATACATATTTGTTAGACCTATATTTACAACCCATATATAAGAATTAAACCATCTTATTAGAAACTATCACAATACCTTAGGAACCCATACTCATCCATGGATAAAAAGATCATGACCAGTACCAAGAGACCTTTCTGTTGGTGGATCCCCACCATATAAGTTTTATCTCAAAGCTAAGCCCTATGGATAAGATCAATTCTCAATCAGGATTCGGTTATGAATCATGGGTATAATAGATCTCTAATTCAAAGATACTAATCTCTAGGACTTATGAACATTTAGATACATGTGTACAAAGAGTTTCATCACCCACCACTCAACGCAATACGCCCACACTACCTCTATCTATGAATTATGGGTCAAGGAATTGACAAAAACCATACCCTTTCTAGGTGTGTAATACAACTAAATGTCAAAATACTATAGATACTCTCCCCACCACCTCTTCTAAAGTATTAGTTCTCACTAAAAAAAGATGTACCTAAGGATATTGTTGTTCATGTACACCAAAAACCAATCGCCAAAAATATAGTATCTCCAGTATCTAAGGGAATGTACCACCATATCTAACTTTATATTGTGATTAGGATAATTCCACTCATGTGGTACTAAATCTATAGTTATATAAAAACCACTTGGTCCTCTTACATAATGACTACCGCAAGTCAATATTTTGAAGCTTCATAGTACACAGTGTATGAATTTTCATACATAGTTAATTTGGGGATAGGTGACGAGGTACGCATTCCATTTATCTCCTTAAAATATATCTCACAATAATATAGCCAAATAAACTTCACAATTTTGTTGGTTTGACCATAAACCAGTGCTGGCATATGGGATAAGTCATAGAATAAATGCCGATAATAGCATTCAAGTCCCAAAAATATTTGAATCTTGAAGAAATTATTAGGCAATTAACAAGATACTATGGTTTCAAACTTATTTGGGTCCACCAACACTTATACCTATGAGATGAAATGACCTAATAAGTGAACTTTATCAATATAGAAACTGTATTTTGTTATCTTAGAGGAGATCTAATTCTATCCCAATGTACTCAAGATGATGTCAAGATTTTGGGAATGATCCTATATGAACCGAGAATACAGTAATACATCCTTAATAAAAACTACAAAAAAATGATATAGAAAGGGAATGATAATAATATTCATTAAGGGAATGAATACCACTGGTGCATTCATCAAACCAATCAACATCACTACAAACTCATACATTCCATATCTACTCCAAAAAATTATTTTGATTTATGTCTGTTGGTCTTACCCTAAACTTGTGGTATCCAAATATCAAATCAATCTTGGAGAATATATTAGCACCTAATATTTAGTCAAAGATACCCTAGATTCATATAAGGGGATATTTGGTTTTGATCATCATTTGGTTCAATATCCAAAAATCCCCACATAAGTCCAAATGCACATCAGCATTCTTGTATAATATAACATGAGAACCTCATGGTGGAATTCTAGGATATTTGAACCCCATAGTTTCTGGATCTCCTAACTAACCATTCAATATTTGAAGCTGTATTGGTGCTATCCAATATGAAGAAATAGAAACTGGCTCTGATCATTGTACCAACTAAATCCGAAACTCAATCTCCCACTATGGTGGCAATCCATAAAATCATCAGTAATGTTTTCCTGGAAATGTTTTTCCACTAGAGGAAAAGTAACCTAGTGAATTTCACTATTATCTAGAGAATGACCTTCTATCTTAACTATGATAAAATCCAATATACAATGAATTTTTAATGCATGCTAAGCCTAAAGATCCCACTCACTATGGTGAAAAAACAATCTACTTTTGAAGATAAAAAAGGTAATTATCCTTTGGTAATAATATATATGAACCTAGTATATAACTAGCCAATCCATACCAATGATCAAATCGAATCCTATCATTTCCAAAAAAATTATTCCCAAAAGAAATGGTAACCACCAATTTCTAGAGAAAACAACTTGCAATATTTGATATTCTCTAACCACACTCCCAATTGGGTATCTATGGTCAATAAACCATCTATGATTTCTAAAATCAATCCCAAAAAGTTTACAAAAAGAGTAGATATAAATTATTATGATTCTACTATGTCATAAAAAATTCATGCAAGGTTTGTTGATATGAGAATCATAACTATGATCGTTTAAGGTCCTACATAAAAACTAGTTGGAGTAGACAACATAGTGTAAAACTAACATTACCCTCTACTTTGAGCTCTAGTTTGACTCTCCTGTGTTGTTCCATTTTCCTAGTATTTCAACTCCTATACTAGGGTATCACAACCCCTGCCTTGAAATTAATGTTCAGTGGAAATTTCATGACCAGTCCACAGAGGGGTAGCTATGATCTTCTGATATGATGGTAACTATCATGATCCCCTTCCACTGCTCTACTACTGCAAATACTTTCAGAACCTCTATAGGTGGCCCAGCCTACCATAGTAACCACATTGAAAAGTAGGGTATGAACACTAATTCCACTTGGGACCAAAAATTAAAAATTGATAGAACTTAAATGGAGCCCAATCCATATATGGATTCCTACTACCTTGACTAAACATCCCGTTATTTCCTTAGAAATAACTATCTTAATGGTGATTCCTTCTAGCAGAAGAAGAGATCCTAATTCTCCCTTTAGAAATGTCCTGGCCACAACTCAAGGTGTCTCTAAAATTTCCCTACATGATAATATCCTAATTCATTACATCTAAAAATATAATCAAGTGAAGGATGCTCATATATGATCTAATCTCATAGATAAGACCATCATGAAAATATCTCACCCAGTATATTTTATCAGTAAGTATTGATGGTGTAATTAACCAAATGTTGGTGAAATGTATAGCTTAGTCCATCACTGAAATTCCCTCCCATGTAAGATGTTTAAACTAGTGATCTTTCTCATCCCTCAATATATCAGGATAAATGTGGCTTAAGATATTCACCTCACAATCCATCTAGGATAACTCCTCTTGCTTCCCAACATTCATTATAATTTCCCAAAAATCCTTGGAAGGTCCAAGAAGCATGTATTTACAAATATTAACCCTTATATCCATATGTGTCTCAAGGTTCCTGAAGATCATATAGACTAACTCAACCCAGAACATAGATTTTAGGGGGCATTCCTCACCGAAAAACATAAATTAATACTTAAAGTAAAAATCCCTCGATAACTCAGACATCAAAGGCATGGTGTGAATAGTCTCTCTCCCCACGGATCATATGATCCTTAAGAGGATTTCATAAAGCTAAGAATTCATCTGATTATCAGGTGATATAAGACTCAATAGTTTATAGTTGTTAGGATCATGCTTATTTATGCTCTCCTAACGCTAAATTCAAAGATGACAATGAGTCATTTTATTTATAAAAAAGAAACTCTTTAGAACACATGATAACAATAAGATTGAACTAAAAATTTGACAATAGTAGAGATCCACTGGTTCATGGACCCTCTAAAATTGTATTACAAGTGATTTATCATTACATAATGAATATTTCATTTTTTTCATTTATCATATATAACAAGTATTTAATTTCACAGTTTGTACATGAAAATATATCACATAAAATAAACATTTCCCTATAATGAATAATAAATGTAAATATATTTCCCTATGTACCTATCATGATACATGTATACTCATTATGTGTTGTACTAATACGTGAGTATAAATATCATGAAATAATAACATCACAGAACATGTGAATCACCCATGGTGAAATAACATCAAATGTAAAAAAGAAAACATCATGAACAACAATCCCATCCCCAGGTACTCAGACATTCCCCCATACATGGGTTAGCTACTCCCATGAATAAACTCATTACCAAGTCCCAACACATCCTAATCTCTTTTCTCCATTTCCAAAATAGTAAATCAATAGACAAGAAAAAAACTACTCCTTTGATATAACTTTGTAATGTCCCCTGATCCATCTCTCTCTCACATGGCCAAATCATGATCATTACTAAACCTCAAGCATGATTCCCAATACACTAGAGGATATCAACCAGAATCAGGGGTGTTAGAGAATAGTGGGGAGACTATACCCATTGGTACAAAGATATAATATTGTAGAAATAAAGAAATATTAGAATAAAAAAACTTGTGGAAATAATAAAACATATAGCTGGAAGGGAAACGATGAATAAAAATAATAAAATTCAACTAAATTATACAATAATAATAGAATGATATCTTAATGATAGGATGGAATGTATGTAAATTTAAAAATGAATGTAATCCTAATACAATTTTATTATTACATAAATAAAAACAACATACATAATCCTAATACACATGTCAGGCCCATCACCAAGCTCTTACCCATCCAGTAATAAATAATTAACTACAAGGTCCCTTTCCCTTATCCAAACCAGTATCTATGTAACTGTATTGGGTACCAAATGATGACCCAAATAGGGAGTGAGTAAAACTCTGTAGGTCGACATCACTATGTATAAAAAAATTATGATAAATAAGTTCATAAAATAAAGTAAAAATAGGTTTATTAATTAATCAATTAATAAAACATATTATGAAACATAGTTCAGAACCATGATAGAGTTTCTCTGAGCATATAGATCATCCATGCAAATCAAAACCACATAACGATGGAATAATCACATTACTGGGAAAATAACTATATATAAAAATTTCAATATAATCGTTCCAAGAATAATAATAAATAAAACATAAACGTACCAAACACTTTATATAGTCATTTTAGAAAAATTAGTCCAATATCTGTAAGCATTATAGTATAACTAGGAAAAGACATTTATTTAATCATATAAGCTAACTAGGACAACCCCTTTATATAATCATTTCAGTATCACCAATAAATCCTATTTATATAATCATGTTGGAATGAAACACAACACAATATATAAAACTAATAAAAACACATATAAAATTCTAATCTACAATTGTCAATTCATCAAATTACCATTTATCTTTCACATTCCCCTTTCATTTATCAAGTTGGACTTAAACAATTACCATTCCAATTCAAAAAACCATATGATATCAAACATTCAAGTAATCAAAATAATCAATTAATTCATTATCCTATGTTAATATTGTAGAAATCAATCACTTGATGTCTCATGTCATGTTAAAACATATCTTTACTCCATTAACCAGTTCTTAATTATTCAAGGGTAGACTCACCCTATAGGTAGCCACAAACAAAGTATAAAAATTATTAGATAAAAATAGATAAAAATTATAGTTTAAAAATATTATTATCATCACCCATTATTATATTTTTTAACACATACGTTCTGTCAACAAAATCATATAATATTGCACATATTGAAACAAATAGAAACAAAGCAATGGATTTGTTTTAGACCTCATACCTTTATCTAGAATTCAAAAAAATTATTATAAAAGGTAACACTAGTAATAAAGAATTTGAATAAGGTCTCAATAAGAACATATATCAATAATATCAAGATAAACAACTTATTACATAGTGGTAAAAAATTTCCATCACTATAATGGAGAACAATAAGGAGATAGGGAAAAACAAAAAAAATCACTCATCTGGAATGACACGCTTGGTCAAGACATCAAGAGGGTAAGGAATTCATTAGAAATCACATGGAGTATTTATAGGGTCCAAGAGAGAGGATTTAAATGTGGACGAGAAAATAAATCATATGCATGGAGATATATAACACCACTGTCCTTTAGAAATTCAAGGTGTAGAATTCTTTCACATCATGAAATCATGGATTAATGAGGTGTGCCAAAAAATGCATCAACTCAGGTTAAAATTACCCCAATTGAACATTACATGGCTAGAACTAATTTCAAACAGTGTATTCATTTCATGCCCTGAACCATTTCAGGAGATTCTAATTGTGACAGTTACAAGTCATGTAACATGTTCATAGAATGTGAATGTCCAACAGAAAACTCTAAGCTTTGTTTTAATAATAAAATACTGAACAACTTTTGAAGCCTTATAAACCCACATATAAATCTCTTAAACCCATGACACATTTATAACCATACTCAATTAATTTAAACAAACATATGTAGAATCCCACCCCTCACCCATTGTCATAGGAAGAGGTGATGGGTGCTACTAGGCCTTAAGTGACATCCCCATGACATTAAAGGTTGAAAAGAAATACCAAGGGGTCCATAATAAATCAGGGGAAGATTTTAAATTTGAAAATAAAATATCAAACCAAGATAACAAAAATGAAAAAACCTCTATATGATGTAATAGTTTACAATACAACTCAAATAAAACCAAACCTAATCAAACCATTAGAGTACAATGTGAAAGCCAAACCAACAATAATATCAGAGTACAATGTAGAAACCAATACCAACCAAACTAAAATAAACTAGATACATAAACTCAACAAAACCCAAAATCTTCCAAGATCTAACTTATAAATCCATGCCCACGGTATAATGATGCCTCAAAAAATAAACGAGATACCTTTCATTTACCTGGGTCTCTATATATAACATCTTCAAATGCACAAATGTTCCTAAGAAGGGAGTGGTTACAAAACATAGTAGGATTTTCCCAATGACACCCTAACTCATACCACTAGGATATAACATTTCAGGTAATTTATATAAATAAATTTATATAAAAAAATTTAAAATCATTTAAATTTTTTAAATAAAAATTTACACAATTCCTAGGAAAGAAACCAACAAATTCTTTAAAATGACTTCTCAATTACCATTTTGGCATACTCAATCCATTTCCACACATCAACACATCCAAACATCTACACATACATGATAACTATGTACCTCCCTATAAACTAAGTGGTGAGTCATCCTTTCACATGACCCTCACTTAGTGAACCATTTTTACAGAGGAGACTTCACACCCTTATCCACCCCATTCTTTGATAGAGTAAACACCACACCCTTATTTGTCCCAAATGCACATGAACACATGCCATATTTGTATTCCAAAACCCATTCCAAACTGACCATGGAAAACCATTTCAAATAAAAAATTATTTCATTTTAAAATTTTCTACAACCATTATCCATGCACAAAAATAAATAAATAATTTTAAAATCATCATTTTAAAATCAAAAACCAAAAAAATATTCCACCAAACGAAACAATTTTCCAAATTTCTCAAAAACATAACTAAAAAGGTTTTCTATCTAGAATCAAACATAAATTGAAAACTTCAATTAAAGAATATAAATAAATTTGAAATCAAGCTATCAATTTTTAATCAAGATGATTTTAGAGTGAATCCAACCACCTCTCAAAGTTTGGTGAAAATGAAGAACGAAACAACAACTTCCAAAAATATTCTTGAAACTATTTAAAACAACCATAGATCTAGTGACAATTAAAAAGAGCAACCATATCTCATCAATATCAGTATCTCACAACATGAATTTATCCACAAAAAATTCTATTTAAGAATCTAAGAGATGGAAGGAAAATAAACCCAAGGAATACAACCAGGAATGGGTACTTACCAAGGAATCTAGACCTCTAACATGGATAGATTCTCCTATGGATTACTTCAGGATGAAAGGAAATGATATCCATTTAATTACGAGGGATGAGAATTCAGGTTATGACCTAATTAGTAAAAAAACGAGGCATTAATTGTGTAAACCAAGTGAGATCCACAAAATATATATGTAATGTTTCACGTTTCATGGTTTGAGCACATGGTTAGGTAAATCATGAACTTCTGATGCTCTATCCATTACCTCTAAAAACCCTAAAATGGTTGGATCACATGGTTAGGAAAACCATGCTCCAACCATTCTATTCCCCTCTATCCACCGTTGCACACTTTATCCTGGGTGGCCACACAGTTTGGCCAAACTGTGCGCATAACCATGCACATACCTGGTTCCCACTATTTATATTGCATGTATTTTTAGGAGGTGTTACGCTATATCTTTTAAACTCTCTCAAACTATGCACCTCCAGAAAATCCCCAAAAACATGACAAATCTTTTCTAAACTGCCCAATACTCTGCCCAATTACTTTATATACTTAAATACATGAATAAAGGGTTAATTACCTAAATATGGGGGCACTAAAATCTCCCTATAATTGGTATTTCTATCCCCAATAACATGAAAATGATAATTTTCCTAAAAGAGTTTCTGGCCATTTCTCCACCATTTCCTTCTCATAGTCCCACATATGTTACTAAATCCAACCATGTTTCCATAAAACAGACAAAAGGACGATGATTTTCCCAAATAATACTTTTTGCTACCTATCCACAATCCACACTGGAACATGAACCAATATATCATCTAGATCTAGTTCAATGTTATCCCATCAAATACCATAGTCCATATTAGTTTGATACTTATTGAATTGCGATACATGAAATACATTATGCACTAAATTAAACCTTAGTGTAAAATCCAAATAATATTCCACCATGCCAACCCCTTCAAGAATCTCAAAAGGGAATATGTATTGAAAATATAATTTACCCTGATTCCCAAAATGATGATTCAAATTCTTGAGGAGATCCTATAGAACACATGATCACCCTCCTCGAATGAAAATAAGCAATGACGATGATCCACATAATATTTCTGATGACTCTAAGATATCTCCATTATCTTTCTCATCAACTGAATTTTATCTATTTTATCTTGCACAAGGCTTGACCCAACCAGTGAATTCTGACCTATTTCCACAAAAGTGGATAATTACAAGTATTCCCATATAATTCTTCATTATAATATGTATTTATTATGTCTAAATATATATTTTTAGATGATAAATCCACTTAAAATATGTGATCTTGACATGAGGCACAAAAATCCATTAAAACTCCATAATGATGTATTCAAATTTTTATATCACGCTTTCAAGATATCCATACATTTATGTATGACATAATGTGTTCATATTCAACTGAGTCCAAAGGGATTACTATAAGCATTCCTAAAAATGAGATTCCAACCTCAGATCATAGTTTTAAACCATCTAAACTTGTATTCTAGGCATTTTTACCATTTTATAGATATAGATTTCTAAAAATTATTCCAATGTATTAGATTCAAAAATATGGAATGATTGGGATGAATTTGTGAGATTACCCTTTATCACCAATATAGAATTTTTTATCCAATATGTCTTTGGGAGAATAGTCAAAAAAACAAGAGATATCTACTTCCACTTCCATATGGGCATCGGTAACGACTGCAACATACTCGCTGGTTGTTGGTGCCTGCCTCAACCTGATGATAGGAGAGGCATCTCATAAAAAACTCAACCAATTCTGTTTTCATTCTTCTCTCAAGAAATGTGTGTTTAGTGACTTATGAATCCTTTGTATTCCAGGATGAAAATCCCACATTGAATGGTGGTATGCATAAAGAATGTTTTTCCTAAGAATCCATAGGTACGACCATCGGATCTCTAAAGCACACCATCGATCCTCTTCGAAGATCCCACCCCTCAATAGACTCTAGACCATTTGGTATTGAACTCATAGAAACACATTATAATAAAATGTCTCATCCTTTTTATCCTTCTATACCAAATCAGGAACAAATGAAACTAGGAAGAAAAAAAAATAATACTCAGTCTTCCCAATCAATGTTGATTTTAGCTATCATAGACACTAGTTTCCATTGATTGGAATATGTTTTCACCAACTGAGTATAAATTTTTTTCCTTAATTCGTACGCCACAAAATTTCCTTTACCCAGTTTATACATCAAGTCAAAGTCAAACATTTTTGGATACTCTGTCCATATTATTTATCTGAAGTTCATATATCTTTTCAAGGAAAATGTTTTTCAAAATATTATGATCCGCAAACACTATGAATTTCTCACAAAATAGGAAATGAAACTATTTATTTAATGCATGGAATACATAAACTCATTTCAAATAATTTTTTGGTTAGTTCATATCATACAACCATAACTTCTGTAATCCATAATAAACAACATGATCTCCCTACATCTGAACAAACTACAACCTAGATCCCAAAGAATCACTATAAACCACATATCCTTTTTTTATTCTAGAAATATCATGATCTATGATGATGTAAGGTGAAATTTTATCTATTTAAAAATACTTTTAACATTCATAATTTACTTTGAATGGAATATTTTTCCTTTTCAAAGAAGTCATTGGTGAAACCAGTTGTGAAAATTCATAAACAAAACATTGCTAATAACCATCCATGATAGAGAAAATGCAGATCTAAAATGAATTATTTGGTGGTTTCAATGATATTAAAACCTATATCTTTTTTGATCAATTTTTTTTTCATATATAAAATGTAAAATGAAAAATAATTATTGTGTCGAAAAATAACCCCTTGAAAGTGTAGCTTATATAAGATGATCCCGAAGGATACCCATTAGTATCACCAAGTGTTGATAATGATCCACCTTTTTCCTTGAATACACCAATATATCATCCACAAACACAACCATAATGGAATCCATATTCCATTGAAATAACATATCCATCAATGTCATAAATATATATACTACATTCGTAAGACCAAAAGGTATAACCACATACTCATAATGGCTATATGTACTTCTGAAACATGACTTCGGAATATCCACCTTCTGAACCAAAAATTGGTGTTCTCCCAAACAAAATACAATTTTAAAGAACCATTGGGGTCTCCTCAATTGATAATAAAAATCACCAATGATTGGAAGTGGATACTGATTGTTTATTGTATCTTGGTTAAAACTAATATAATCTACATAAATCCTAATAGTTCCATCACCCTTTTTCACAAAACAATTGGTACTGCTCACGAAGACGTACTAGGCTGAGTGAACCATTTTGTTTCAAAATAATCAATCAAGAATTTCAATTCACTTAATTACAGTGGTTCTATATGATAAGATATAAGTGAGATAGTACAGGTCCCATGTAAGATATAAATTGTAAACTCAACATCTATTTTGTGTGGAATCCCTGAGAAATTATCACGAAAACATATGAAAGATGATAAAAAATGTTGGAAAACCACTACTCCGAATCTCATCAATAAATTCCATGGTGAATGATACTAACTAGTAGAAGATAGTAATAACCACTTGTAACAATAAGCCTGTTTCACCTACTTTTACATTTTAATCTCATCTAAAAAGATGTTCAATTATTTCATTTTTTGTAAAAAACTGTTGTGGTATAATAGTTGATATGATATTTTAGCATTATCAACCAATCCATACACAGGATTAAGTCATAGTCATCACACTCAAGCATAGAGTTCCAACTAATTTTCATAGGTATCATCATGCTTTCTCCTCCCATGGTTATTGAGATGTATCTTTCTGCCACTGTTTATCTATTTACCATATTTTTATAATACATTATATACATAATGGTAATCTTTGAGAGAATATTTTCTCCAAACCCTAATAAAAAAATGTGTGATTTCAGGGATTACCTTGTAATAAAACCTAGTGAAAAGTGGACTAAATAAATTATTTTATTCTCATATTATGTTATTGAGAGATTATAGTACTTCAAGCTGAATATGTAACACCCAAAGATTTCTATAACATCCTAGTTATATAAAGATTAAGAAATTCTCATTTGTGAATGAAATATTAATTTTACTTTAAAGGGTATACTATGATCGATGGAGTACCTAATACGAAACACCAGGTTTCTTTGAAATCTTATGTTACACATAATGCTGAGTCATACTGAAAAATAATAATAGAATATTATTTTAAATGGTAGTTAACACCTAGCTATTTTAATGGTGATAATGAATGGAAATAAGTAAAATATGATTATATATGTTTGCTAATTTTTTTTATACTTATCCAATAAAACTTTAGAGGCTTAAAATAAGAAAGAATCCGATTTTAAGCATAAAAACTCTAATATTCATTAAAAGGTTGATTTACCGCCTTTTAATAGAGAACCCTCTTTAAAACTAGTTTTTTCACCTTTATAAGTTATATTCGACCAAATAAAATTCTTATTTAGAATCAAGACATCAAAATTTACTTTGGGTAAATTTTTGGTATTTTTCTGATAAAATTCATTTTCTAATGAATAGTGAAAAATACTATATTTTAATTCACAACTACCATTTAATCTAATCTATTTATATGGTTATATTATCTTTTTAATTTGTTTTAAAGTGTAATTATATTATATTATTACCATTTAAATCTATGTTTGTTATTGGAAATAATTTCACAATGAAATTGGACATAAAGGAGTGTCGATCTTTTAATAGGTATTGTTTTTAAAAAAACATGCAATTTGGTTTGACAACGAGAATTAAATTTAAGTTAATTAATACAACATAAATGTTTTTAATTTGGTAAAATGATATAATTTTTGAATTCATAATATCAAATATAACTTAGGCTTAATTTTGTGTATTTTTCGGAAAATATTCCATTTTTTGATAAATAGTGAAAATACTGAGTAGTAGTTAAAAAACTGACTTTTTCATTAAAATGAAATTTTACCACTTCTGTAAATTTAATTTTGAAAATCCGGCACACATGGTTTTTATTAGTAAGTAAAATTTGGTTCAATAATATGAAAATAATTTTTGGTGAATAGTAACTTTTAACATTTATTTACCACGGTTAAAAGTAAATAGGGTAATTAAAGGTCAAAATGATATTATAGTTACCCTAAATCATGTCCTAATTCTATTGTATAAGATTAATTTGAAAAAAAACAACATTAGGAAGAAAATAGCTTCCTTTCGGTCCACTTATATTAGCTTAGGACAATTATTATTATTTTATTTAAAGAATAGTTAAAAGTGTAAAATTCAAATTTTATTAGCTAATCCATTTTTAATATAGGGTTATTCAAAAGATAAATACGACTATAATTATTCATTAGAAAGATAAAATTATTTCCTAAATAATTTTATTTTATTTATAATTTTTTTACATTAAAAATATAATTTATTGATAACACAATGATTATACAGTAATTACCTTATTAAAGAAATATTAAAATAATTGATATTATAAATATCAAAATAAAGGTAAATTGAGACTTCTAATGAATTAAAATAATTTTCTAGGTTAATATGACATGTTAGGGTTGATTAGATAAATTTATTTCTATGTTATAAGGTTGTTATGACTTCCAAAAAAACCAAATAGCAAATAGTGTCAAAATTGACATAAGTTAATTTTTAAAACTAATACTATATTATTTGTTGATATAATATTCTGAAAAATATAAAGTACATCCAAAGGGATTAAATAATATTATATATGTCATTAATGACACTTGAGGTTCTCTTATATGTTTAGAGTATATTTATTAACCATATAGTGTAAGAATACCAGAAGACATGGTAAAAGTTAAACTATTTAACTTAGAGTTAAATCTAAAAGATAAGGTTAACATAGTAACCTAAACTTGTCTAAAACCTGTTGGTTGAGATTATTTAGACCCATAAGCACCTAATTCTAGATATAAATTCATTTTTAGCCATTCTAAACTGAATATGATTGTATACTAAAATAATATTTCCTGTTTTTTCTTAAGGTGCCCCTCACCTCTCTTATAAAAGGGAACTTCCTCTTCTCTCCAATTAACTTCTATAAATCCATTTGGATCTTCTAAACAATTCTCCAATATCATATCAACATCCCTAAATCCATCCTAGTGGACTTAGTTTGATCATTAAACCATCCTATGTAGCCATTTTGATCAACTCAAAAGGAATCACCCGAAGAGGAGGTAAATATTTCACCACCTCTTTCAAGTTCTTATCTTTTTCCAATTCCTCTTTCTTTGTTGTTTCCATTATAAAATAATAAATCTAGTATCTTATATATACTGTGATGTTATTATATAAATTGTACAACCATATTCATTATTCTGTCCACCCTATGAATGACATGTCACCATACGTGCGTACGTACGGCTTATCGTCTCCACGTTGTGGTGTAATTGTTATTCAATACATTATTATTTGGATGGGTATAATAATGATGTATAATTGATGTAAATAATAAGTATAACATGTTATAATTCTTTATATTTGATGTACCATCCATTTACATATGATTTTAATATCAAAACAATGATATTATCGCTCGTGCGTATGTACAGATTACCGTCTCCACGAACGTGATGAGATTCATTCCCCAAAGAAATCATTCAAGAATAATTTTCATTTGATGATTAAAAATAATTTTTAATGAACTTAATATCATTATCTATATGTATCAAATACATCTTATCCACAAAAAATATGACTTACATGCCCATGTATATAAAGGAGAACGAATTAGTTAACACACGAAACGAGGATAATACTAAACTATTATTAATAAATAAATTTTAGAAGATCATTTATGATATCATATTTATGTATTTGGTTATGGTATAATTTAATATAAACAATTTAAATATTATACAGGAGTTTAACATACCCTCGACCTAGGAAAATTAAAAGGTAAGGGTTAATTTCACAATCTCTTTTTTATTCGAGGTTGTTTTTACGTAAGTATCTACCAGGACATCTTTATCATCCACATACGTGTTTTCTTAAAAATTTATATCAAAAAAATATTAATATTTACTATAATATGGGTAAAATTGTTTTATACCTTTATTTTAACTTATATGTTTTGAAAGGAATCTTTCCTTCATTTTCCAAAAAAATTACATTATGACCTTTTCGGCAAAATTAAGGTAAGAATTGTTTTAACTTATACGGTGGTAGCGGCTATATTCTACCGTTATAACATAGTCTAAGCATCCCTTAAAAGATTATAAAAATATTTTCAAAATAAATGTTTTATATTTTAATTACATGACTTTTAAATAATTTCAAAATAGAATGAGATATTTCTCTAAAACAGTTTTGATTTCATCTATATCAACATCTTTTAATGGATTTCAAAATTATATGAAGCTGATTTATTATGATACAAATCTTCCATATTTTATTGTGACATGTTTGCCTGTGGATTTGTCATTTTTATACCATTAATGGTTTATGGATAAAGTATTGACATTTCGTATTCTAGTTTTAATACGAATGTTTATGTTATGTTTAAACCTTTTCATACGAGGAATGCATTGGACTTAGTAAGTGACGGGTGGAGCCCGCTATAGATCCTCGATGTGTAGGTAGGTCTAATGAGACAAACTAGTGTCTTAGAATAAGAACTTTACAAAATCTTATTTTTAGTCTTGGCACAAGGAATTAACTATGTGGTTATGAAGATTGGAATTATACATTCCATCATTATAAAACTAGCTATTGATATTACATGTGGTTTTTCGACTAGTAGAGTATACATGTGAATAAGTAAATTCCATTATTTGATTTGTCTTTTCAATATTATGTTGATGTTTAAGTTTAAAAAGTCTTCTGTTCTTGTCTTATACATTGACTTAAATGTTTATGCTTATTTGTGATAGTTTCTGCTATATTGTTATCCTTACTGAGCATTTGAGCTCGCCCCTTTCTATGTTTTATTTTTCCCAGGTTGTGAAGAAGTATATTATGACTGAACTGCAGGGAGAGTCTAATGGATATGAATGTAGCCAATAGAGACAATTTGGTGTCGTTTTTCATTTTATAATGTAATGTAACGTTCATGTATGTAATATATTTCCAAGGCTGCTAAACAGATCAGTCTTTCCGGACATGATCTCCTTGTATCATGCCAATGTATTAAAACAATGCACCAAATCTAGGCTTCTGGGGTCAAGGCATTATAGTTGGTATCATAGGATGTTTAGAAATAACCTTGGAAAATAGATTTAGATAAAATCTGATTAGATAACCTTACCCTAAGATAGAATTTTAGGATTAGTATTAAAGAACTTCCTAGAATTTTGGTAATGTAGAGATTTTGTGTATTTTCCATGCAATACATCCTTTTCTGGGTACGAGCAGGTAGAGGCGGATCTGGAACAGATGTACCCAGGAGTGAAAACTCTGACAAGGAGTTTCGGGTTTGACCTGGGGTATCCTGGTACACGATATTGGGCCTTTCTGCACTCTTGGTTACGACACTCCTAGGGGATATGCTTAGGATATTTCAGATTTTCATTAAAAGCCATTATGAAGGATTTAAGATTAAATACTTACTCAAAGAAAACATTTTATGATTATAGATTATATGTATAATCATTTCAATTTGTGTTAGGTATTTTATAATTTTGGAATTACGCATTGAGATTCATAAACTAACCTACTGTATGCTATTGTTTAGAAATGGCACCTAGTAGAATAAATGAGAATTCAAGAAATACGCATGATCAAAAGATTAAAAAGGATAATATCTTTCACAGTATTAAGCCACCATATAAAAGGGAAATAGTCTCCCACGTATTCTCAACATATGAATAAATAGTATCATGTGTTAAAAAGATATGTAAATAATTATCTAAGTCCTATGGCTTTGATGGGAAGAACAATAAGAAAAGGATGGTAGAGAGAAAAAATGGATTAAGGGAAGAGGGGAAAGAAGGATTTTCCATATATGATAACAGTCGAAAGAATCACCTTGGTAAATGCTTGAAGGGATCTTAAAACCTAAAATGTATTATCCTAAAACCTTATGTTTTGTTTAACCAATGATATTTTAAATCATCATAGATTTATTGAGTTGAGGCCCTCAATTTTACACTTGTTTATGATTGATGACCTTAATCACTCCCTATAAATATTTACGTTTTTCCTCCAAATATGTGTCTATAATTTCCATAAATGTTCTCTTATTCGAAAGTCTAATTTGGTGGAGAAATTTTAATTTCCCTTTCCCTCTTATTAATACTAAATTTTATTAACCCTATTTTTGATGTGGGTTTTCTACAAAGGTATTTTCTATTTTAAAAATTTTATTTTCAAAGAAAAATTTCAAATTGTGAGGACACAATTTATTAAAGGTGGGGAGAATGTAACACCCCATGATTTCGATAAAATCCCAGGTAAATAAAGAGAAATACATTATAATTTTTGAATGAAATATAAATATTACTTTAAAGTGGATGCTATGTTCGATGGTGTACCTGATACACAACACCAGGTTTCTTTGAAATCTTATGTGACACATAATGTTGAGTCATACTGAAAAATAATAATATAATACTATTTTAAATGGTAGTTAACACCTAGCCATTTTAATGACGCGAATGAACAAAACTAACAAAATTATGATTATACATGTTTTTCAAATATTTATACATTTATCCAATAAAAATTTAGAGGCTTAAAATAAGAAAGAATCCGATTTTAAGCATAAATACTCTAATATGCATTAAAAGGTTGACTTACCACCTTTTAATAGAGAACCCTATTTAAATCTATTTTTTTTTCACTTTTATATGTTCTATTATAGAAAATAAAATTCTTATTTATAATAAAGATATCAAATTTTACTTTGCGTAATTTTTTGGTATTTTTCTGATAATATTCATTATTTAATGAATAGTGAAAATTACTGTATTTTAATTCAAAACTACCTTTTAATATAATATATTTATATGATTAGATTATATTTTTAATTGGTTTTAAAGTGTAATTATATTATATATTTACCATTTAAATAAATTTTGGTCATTGGAAGTAATTTCACTTTGAAATTGGACATAAACACTTGTCGATCATTTGATAGTTATCGTTTCCTAAAAAAACGCTATTTGTTTTGACAACGGGAATTAAATTTATGTTAATTAATCAAAATTCTATGTTTTGAATTTGGTAAAATATAAATCATTTAATAATTCGGAATATTAAATATATCTTAGGATGAATTTTTTGTATTTTTCTAAAAACCGTCAATTTTTGATGAATAGTGAAAACATAGAGTAGGAGATAAAAAACTGACTTTTTCATTTAAATGAAATTTTACCAATTATATGAATTGAATTTTGAAAATATGACATACATGATTGTTATTAGTAAGTAAATTTTGGTTCAATAAGATGAAATTTGTTTGGTGAATAGTAACTTTTAACATTTATTTACCACTATTAAAATTAATTTTGGTAATTAAAGGTCAAAATGATATTATAATTACCCTAACACATGTCCTAATTCTATTGGATAAGTGTAATTAGACCAAGAGAAATATTAGGAATAAAATACGATCTTTTAGGTCCACTTTGATTAGATTAGGACATTTATTATTATTTTATTTAAAGAAGAGTTAAAAGTGTTAAATTCAAATTTTATTAGCTAAACCATTTTTAATATTGGGTTATACATAAGATAAATTCTACTATAAATATTAATTATAAAAAAAATTTCATAAATAATGGTATTTTATTTATATTTTTTAGACATTAAAAGTATAATTTATTTATGACACAATGATGATGTAGTAATTACCTTGTTAATGAAATATTAAAATAATTGATATTATAAATATCCAAATAAATGTAAATTGATACTTCTGATGAATTCCTTTAATTTTATAGGTTAATATGACATGTTATTGTTGATTATATAATTTTTTTGCAAAGAGATAAGGTTTTTATGACTTTCACAAAAAGAAAATACCAAATAGTGTCCAAATTGACATAAATTAATTTTTAAAACAAATACTATATTATTGGTTGATATAATATTCCTAAAAATATAAGGTTCAGAAAAAGGGATTAAATAATATTATATATGTCATTAATGAACCACTTTTGGTTCTCGTGGAATTTTAGAGTGAGTTTATTAACCATATAGTGTAAGAATACAAGAAGACACGGTAAAAGTTAAACTATTTAACAAAGAGTTAAATGTAAAAGATAAGGTTAAAATAGTAACCTAAACTTGTCTAAATCATATTTTTTGAGAGTATTTCGAACCATAAAAACATAAGGCTCTATGTAAATTCATTTTTATCCTTTATAAATAGAATATTATGGTATATTAAAATAATATTTCAAGTTTTTCCAAAGGTACCTCTGACCTCTCTTATAAAAGGGAACACCTTCTTCTCTCCAATTCACTTCTCCAAATCCATTTGGATCATCCAAAACCTACCCAAATATCCTCTAAAATTCTCTCATTACAACTTAGAGTCCGTAGTTTGATCATAAAGCTAACCTAATGAGCCCTTTTGATCAACTCAAAAGGAATCACCCGAAGAAGAGGTAAATATTCCATCACCTCTTTCAAGTTATTTTATTCCTCCACTTATATTTCTTTTTTGTTTCCATTATAAAATAATACCTCTGGTATATTATATATAATATGATGTTTTTATAAAAATTTTACAACCATATTCATTATTCTATCCATCCTATGAATGAAATGTCATCATACGTGTGTATGTACGACTTACCGTCTCCACGTCGTGGTGTAATTGTTATTCAATACATTATTATTTTAATGGGTATAATAATGATGTATAATTTATGTAAATAATGAATATAACATGTTAAGTGTTATGTATATATGATGTAACATCCATTTACATACTATTTTAATATCAAAATAATGATATTATCGTTTGTGCATACATACAGGTTACCGTCTCCACGACGCGATGAGATTCATTCTCCATCATAATCATTCAAGAATAATAGTCATTTGATGATTAAAAATAATTTTTAAATAACTTAATATCATTATGGATATGGATGAAATACATACTATCCATAACAAATATTACTTACGTAACAAAGTATATAAAGGAGAACGAATCAATTCACAAACAAAATGAAGATAATACTACAATATTATTAACAAAGCAATATTAGAAGATAATATATGATATAATATTTTTGTGAGTGGTTCTTTTTTAATTTAATAAAAATTATTTATCTATTTTACATGAGGTTAACATACCCTCGAACAAGGAAAAGTACAAGGTATTGGTTAATTTCACAATCTCTTTATTATCCGAGGTTGTTTTTTTGTAAGTATCTACGGGGACCTCTTTATCATCCACATCAGTGTTTTCTTAAAAATGTATTTCAATTTTTTTACTATTTACTAGACTATGGGTTAAAGTAATTTATACCCTTATTTGACATTATAGGTTTTTAAGGGAATATTTCCATAGTTTTTCAAACAAGTTACTTTATGACCTTTTTGAAAAAATTAATGTAAGAATATTTTATTTTAAATTAGACGATGGGTGTGGCTATATTCCACCATTATAATGTAGTCGAAGCTACCCTACAAGATTATAAGAATAATTTCAAAATAAATGTTTTCTATTATAATTACATGACTTTTAAATGATTTTGAAATAGAAATAGATATTTCTCTCAAATAGTTTTTATTTCATCTATGTCAACAACCTTTAATGGATTTTATAATTGTTCGAAGTTGATTTATTATGATAAAAATATTCTATATTGTATTGGAGGTTTTCTGATATGTTTGACTGTGGATGTTTTATTTTTATAACATTCATGATTTATGGATAAAGTATTGACATTTCGTATTCTGGTTTTAATACAAATGTTTATGTTATGTTTGAACCTTTTCATATGAGGAATGCATTGGACTTAGTAAGTGACGGGTGGAGCCCGCTATAGCTCGTCGATGCATCGGTAGGTCTAATGAGACAAAATAGTGTCTTGGCACAGGGCCTTGACAAAATATTATTTTTAGTCTTGGAACAAGGCCTTGACTATGTAGTTATGAAGTCTGGCATTAAGCATTCCACCAGTATGAATTTGCCTATTTATATTGCATGTGATTATTCGACTATTAGAATATCCATGTAAATAAGTAAATGGAATTATTTTGATTTATATTTTCAATATTATGACGACGTTTATGTTTAAAAGGATTTTGTTATAGTCTTATACATTTTTTAATCTTTATGTTTATTTATGAATGTCTCTACTATATTGTTATCCTTACTGATCATCTGAGCTCACCCCTTTCTATGTTTTATTTTTATTAGGATGTGAAGAAGTATATTATGACTGACCGGTAGGGATAGTATAATGTATATGAATGTATCCAATAGAGACAATGTTGTTTTTTGTTTTTTGTTTTACAATGTAATGTAAAACCTATGAATGTATCTAGTAATTCCGATGCTACTAAACTAATCAGTCTTTCGAGACATAATATTTTTTTATCATACCAATGTTAAGTAATAATGCATCAAATCTGGGTAACTGGGGTTGGGGTGTTACAAAATATGTGCATTGTTAGAGAAATTATGAGTTTTTAAGGATAGAATTGTTTGTTGAAAAATTATTAAAAATTCTCCCATGCAATTACATGGTCCAATTTATCAATAAATTCTAAATTCAACACCTATAATTATAGATCCTCCATCATGTATATTGCCTAATTTATTTTCATCTTAGCTGGTGTACCTAGGAAATCAAAGATCTGATTCATTATATTGAGACACACCTCTTTATTTTCTAGTATCGAATCACCCTGAATGATAGATGGATTATTCTTTTGGAAATTAATAGAATGATCTACATATCTTGGTTCACCAATTCTCTTTCATCTATCAGCATCCTAAAAATCCTAGAAAATACTCCAAACTTGTTATTTGTTCACCTGTGGCTTTGGTTCAACCTCATTCTTAGCAACCTCTTCCAGTTGGTCCATACGACATCTAACTAGTTTCATTATCTATATCCAAAACACAAGTAACTTAATTTCACTCTCAAAAGACTAAATTCTTAGTAATTTCAAATAAACCACATCCAAAATATCACAACAAGGCTTTCCAAAATTTAAAACATTCCACATTCGAACCATTTTTTAAAATTACCCCATTCTTTTTGAAAATTAACCCATTTTCAACTATTTTAAAAAATCATCACATTTTTACCAAATCATAAACCATTATTCAAAATTTAATATGAACAACTAGTGGGATGTCATTTATATCAAATAATTTCATGATATTATCATTGGATAAACCCATGACGATGAGTTTATTACTCATAGAAGTGTTTCAGAACACTAATTTACCCAAACTCCCAAGAAAATTGAAGTTCAACATTAAACGGTTAGCTATCCCTTTTTATTCTCTACATTCCATGTTTTTATGAAACTAATATTTATTACCAACCGTATTCAATGTATAATAAGAATGATTTTCCAAATCCAAGATAGAACAAACTAAAACCATTGGTTACATCCTTCCCCTCACCCATTGACATCGAAAGAGGTGGTGTGTGCTATTATCCCATAGGTGACATCCCTAAGACACCAAAGGCAAGAAATAAATTCCATGAGATCCATAAAAAGTCGGGGGATGAAATGTTCTCTAAAAATAAAAATCGAATAAAAGATAACCATAAAAAAGAACCTTTATATGATGCATGAGTACACAATACAACTCAAATAAAACCAAACCAAAACAAACTATCAGAGTCAAAATAAGAAACTAAACCAACCACAATATTATAGTATAATGAAAAAACCAAGATCGATAAAATTCAAAAACATAAGAGACATAAAATTATAAAATCCCAACATTCTCCAACCTCTAAGCCAATAATGCATTCCTATGTATCAAAATTCAACACCAAAGAAATGAGATACATTTCCTTTACCTGTGTCCTGATATACAATTTCTTTTAATGCTCCAAAATTCCACAAAAGGGGGTGATTATAAAACTGAGTAGGATTTACCCAATGAATTTCCAACTCATGACACAAGGATAGAACATTTCCACACATTTATATAAAAGAATCTATATAAACAAAATTTAAAATCATTTTAATAGTTTATCTCAATATAAAATTAGTTCCAAGGAATTAAACCAAAAACATCTTAAAAATAATTTTTGAAATTCCATTTTCGAAAATTAATTCCATTTACACACATCCACACATCCAAACATCCACACATCAACACATCAACACATCCACACATCCACACATTCTTGAAAACCATGGAAATCCCTATAAGCATGAGTTTTCATTCATCCTTTCAGAAAGCCATCACTTGGTGACTACTTGGATGGAGGAAACTTCATGTCGTTATCTATCCCTTTCTTTGAGAGGGGGTACTTCATGAGCATATCCATCTTAAATGACTTTGAACACACGATAAACATGTATGAAAAACACCTTCCCAAAAATTTCAATAACACAATATTTTTTTTTTAAATTTTCAACAACCTTTTTCCATGAACTAAAATCAAACCACAATTTTTAAATCATCATTCTAAAATGAAAAATCCAAATCACTTTTCATAAAACCAAATATTTTTCACAATTTCAAAAAACCATAACTGAAGAGGTTTTCCATAAATAATCCACATTAAATTTCACAATTCAATTAGATAGATTAAATCATTTTAAAAAAATATATTAAGTGCTAATCAAGAGGAGTTGAGAATGAAGGTACCTACCTATCAATGTTTAGAGAAGATAAAGAATGGAAGGAAAAACTAAAAAACACAGAGGGAAAGACCTTAAAAAGTACTTATATATTTTACCCTTAAATAGAAAAACTATATCTCATAAATATTAGAATAAATTAACATGAATCTATCCCCAATGAATTATATTCTTGAATCCAAGAGAGAGAATAATAAGTAATGTAAGGGAAAAAACCGAGAATACAAACATTCCAAGGAATGTGGACCATAAACACACATAAATTTGCCTACGGAGCACTCCAATATTGAAAGGAATGCTCTCCTAAACCTTTGGAAGGAGATGATTTTGAATTATGACCTAATTAGGGAAACAAAAGGCGTCAAAAGTTGTAAATCGAGTATGATCCACACAATCCGGATCTAATTTTTAATATTGCATGGTTAGGTTGAACAGTTAAGAAAACCATGCACTAACCATATACCATCCACTTACTTTAAACAATCCTTGCATGGTTGTCTTTCATAGTTAGAAAAACCGTGCACAAAACATTCTATATCTCCCCCAAACATCATCAAACTTAACCCAATTACTTTATATACGTAAAAAATTAAAGGGTTAATTACCTAAAACCATGGGTGTTACAACATACATACCCAAACATTAGGGTATTTTTCCTCTAAAAAAATATCTGACTTATAAAAATATACTCATACAGAAATGTTTATATAATAAGAAAAACCCAAACAACAATGATTTAATGAAAAACTTAGAGTGGGACACACCTGAAAACTATTGGGATGTCAAACAATCCACCTCACGTACCCAGTAGGGAAGTATTTCAATATCATGTTTTCATAAACATAATTCCTTTTCATCCATTCTATAAAATTATAATTAGGACATTTAAATTTAATTCTTCCATCAAAAGTTTGATTTTTAATTACAAAATTGAAAACACCTCCAACCCTTTAATATATTGAGTTGTATTTTAGGGTAAATTTATACAACTTTTAACCATTTTTATAATATTAAAAAGTATTTGTTTGAAAAAATAATTATAATTAATTAAATAATATCATGTTATGAATAATAAAAAAGTTTCATGTAATAATAAAAAATTAATATCAGAAATATATAATCATTTTAAAAATTGAATCACAAAAAATCATCAGATACAATTTTTTATATAAAATAAGTATTATTAATTGATGAAACCCAAAACACTTAAATATTTTATTATACCAAATAACTTATATATTTATTTTTTGATGAATTTTACATGATGTTTAAATATAACTTAAGATCTATAATATCACTTTATCTCGAAGTAATCATTAAATAATATAGAACTATGATTCATACATTTCAACAGAAAATGGGGTTATTTTACTTAGATAGTATCCTATATATGACATAGGATAACCAAAACATATAAATAAAAAATAAACATAACAAGAGTATCATTCAAGTTTTAATTAGTAAGAGAAGAAATTAAAGGATATGTCACCACATTGAAGGATACATTCTTTATGACAATCAGTCAATTTTATTTACCATAATCTATCAAATATGTATATGAATAATAACCTATGGATGGTACTATATAAAAAAGGGCAATAAAACACTTTCAAATTCTTATTTGAGAGATTCAATGATATGTTATCTTAATACTACAATAAAAAAGGTCTCATATGAGAAAATATATAAAATTTAAATGGTAAACAAAGATTGATTGACCTCTAGGAAAGGATTCAATATAAAAATAAAGAAATTGTTCTATAATATATTAAGTGATATGTGATTAGTTTCTGAATAAAAAAACAACTTTTACCTAAATACTACCATTGATAGGGTAGTTATACTTTAAATATTCTTTCACAGGGGGGTGATATCGAGGAGGGGAGGATATTCCAGGTCTTGTTGTAATGAGCTGTTACAGTCAAGGGGGAGTCTCTTGAGAGGATGATATTTTTTCAAAGAGTCACTATTGAGAACAAGATATGATAGGGAATTGGGTGGTAGTGGAAGAAGAAAGGGGGTTCATGATATGATATGTTGCCCTCTTTAGTGATAATTTTTAAAAGGACCGCTTCTTAATATATCATTGGAGGTGGTTATTTTATAAACTATCAGTAACAATTAATTATTGATGGTAAAAAACACCATCATTAAAAAAGTATGGATATTTAAAATTTTTTTATTATCATTTTTATAAGAAACTATCATAAAATAAAAAATACTATTTTGTTTTTTCTATAGTGATTTGCCCAGATAAATTATATCCAATGATTTCTTTCATTAAGTATCAATACATGTAAATGTGTAACCTAGATAAAATCAATATTCTATAGATAACCTATGATATATGGGGAGTTATAGGCTTAGAAAAAGGAAAATAAAATAAGGTGACCAAATTCTAAACTTTAACAAGGTTTAACATTGTTTAGTTTAAGATATCTTATAATGAGAAAATGGAATCCAAGGACAATTCCATGGATTTAAATGAATTTATATCATTATTTTTTAAAGATATACATTATGGAAAATGTAAATACAAGGGTAAAAATACCTTTAAATATTTTAATTATTGAATTATTGGAAAGTTTATGATAGTTTTCCCCGTAAGAATAATGGCGATGAAAGTGATAATCAATATAAAAGTTCATAAAATAAAGTAATTTTCTCTAAAACATGATAACACAATTTTTGTTGAGGAAAGTGAAAATGAGGAAGAAGAATATAGGGAATAATTATTCAAATATTCCATAGATAATTTAAATATTTTAAGACACCCTCTAGTGAATATTATGGGAACCAAAAATATATGAATAATGATGAGGAAATTGAAGAAGAGGATGAAAAAAATAACTACATTTGAGGTTGGATAATTTGGAATGTTTAAAATAAATCAAGAAACTTGAAAAAAGGAAAATATCTTTTTTAAGGAGAATAAATGATTAAAAAATAACTTCATACTTTAGTATAAAAAAATATAATGATATAGAAGTGGAGTTCACTTGAATATGGGTGTTATTAATTAATATATTTAACCAAGAGATAATATAAATAATATTATCAAATAAAATTCTATTAATAATAATGGGGAGGTGAAGGAGCTTGGGGAAGAATTGGGTTATGGGGATAAATCATTGAATAACCCTCATTTTGAGTTTCAATATTTTATCAATGAATTTGTTGAATTTTTTAAATCTGCGAGGAATTTTTATGATGTCATATTTTTTTAATTTCCAATGTTAATATAAAATATCATTCTAGATACTGATGTTTCTAACATAAATGGTGTAATAAATGATAAGAATGTGAAGAAGGTGATCACATCCCTTAAGAAGAATTGAACACCGATAGTTACTTCTATAATTGGTGCTATTGAAAATTACAAAATAAAGGATATATGGAAGAATAATGATTTTAAGGATAATCATAAGGTAAAATACTAGGTGAATGAAGATTAATTTAAGAAAAATAATATTGAATGGAAACAACTAAATTCAAATTGGATATAATTTCAATGATCAAAATTTGATTATATATATCTAAAATTGAGGAGATTTTATTTTGAAGGAAAATATTGGTACTGTGGATTTTGTGGATATAAAGACTATATATTATAGTATAATTCACCACTATCAACTAATGGGAGGATATGAATCAATGTGGAGTGAAGTTAAATATACTATAGGCATGACGAGTCAATATCTAATAGAGAAGGTACAATTGAATTATTATTTTGATTAAATTTAGTTAACTATTGTGAGGAATGATAAACATATACACACCAAAAAACATTTTCTCAATTTGATACAAAATAAATTTTAGAGTAATGAAATATCAAAATATAATGATAGAAAATGTTATTCTGAAAAACAATTTGTACTTATAGTGGCTAAAAATAAAGGGAAAGGTGTAATTACATAGATACTGGACATTATTTTCTTGTTACACACGAATAGAAAAAATAACCTCTTGAAATAGATTAAATGTTATCTTAGAGGATCCTTTAATTAAAAAATGATATTTCACTTAATTAAAAATGAATTTGAACTACCAAAATTCATAAGAAGAAACTTGAATCAAAATGAATTCTCATTGTTTATGGGTTAAGGAATAATCTATTAAGTATTTCTCAACTATGTAATAATGGTTATGAGGTGAATGTTTATAAGAAAAAAATGTTTCATTACAAAACTGAAGGACGATTCTACCATCATAAAGGTATAACAAACAAGTAGAATTATATTACAAATTTCTAATGATAAAAAATATTTATTTCAAGATTACAGGAGAGTTAAATGATCTTGTAATAGAAGACTTTTTCGTTTGGGTAAAAATAAAATGGTTAAATATATAAAATATAAATCCATGAGGAATATTTCAAATATGAATAATGGATGACTTAATATTTGTGAAACATGTACTAAAGTAAAATTGGTGAACAAGAGTTGTAATGTGGTGGAGATAAAAATAAATAAACCTCTTTAATTTATACAATTAGATGTGTACGGACTGATCAGATTAATATTAATCAATAAAATACATTTTCATTACTTTTGTTAATGATTTTTCAAGTATGAATTAAGCCAATTTTATTTTTATAAAATCATAATATTTTTATATGTTTAAATAATTTTAGAGGAGTTGTGAAAAACAAATGGGATGTTATATAAATATAATCCGTTATAGTAGTAGATCAAGATATAGGGCCATATAATTTGATGTACGTCATTTGAAATATATAATAATACAATTAATATATTACTCCTAACATGCCACAATAAAATAGAGTAGTTGAGAAGAAGAACCAAATTTTTTTGAGTATTAAAGGAATCATATTTTTAGAGCATGAAGACTTAAATTAATTTTAGAAAGAATCCAAAATAATAAATATCTATGTTTTGAATCAGTACTTACATCAACCCAATTTTTTGATTACACCTTATGATATTTGGATAAATAATAAGACAAAATTACCGATTTTAAAGGTAATAGCATCCCGTGTAGAATTAATATCAATTTAATCTATTTGGGTTCTCTTGTTGAGGGATATGATGTGGAAATATTTCATGTATAGAAACTCATTAAAAGGAATTTATAGAGTTATAATAGAAATATGGTGAAATTCACTGATAACTATTAAATATTTGTTTTGGAAAAGTAATTATTTTACATAAATTTATATTGATGATGATATGGAAGAATATCATGGAGGAATTGTTGGATATTATATAACATACATGGATATTATAATAATTTTTTTAATGTTATAATGTCAATTCTAAAATTTTAAACAATGTGGAAGGCCCAACGATGGAGGTAGATACTTAAAAATAATTATAAATCATGTGAAGCCTTAAAAAATACATATAGAAAACATAAAGGGTGTTGAAACCTATACAGGTATGGGGATTTTTAATCAAAAAATATTACTTTTTTAAGGTGAGCCAAATATTGGTGAAGATTCATTGAAACATGATTATTTTGTAGTAGTGATATAAGAATAGATTAATCAGATAGAGAGGAATGAAACATGGAAAATAATTTCATGTATGATAGACAAGAATTTTATAGGGATGAAGTTAGTTTCAAAAAAATAAACTTAATGGGATATAATAAGAATAAAAAATAAGCCTCAACTTGAATATAAGGGATAGTATAGAATTGAGTGCATAAAAATCCATTATATTTTTTCTTCAGTTAAAAGTATCAAAATGATTCACCAATATTTTTTTTGATATGTAGTAAAAAAATTAAAAGGTTTTCCAAATAGAAATGAAGTCAATAGATTCTAATGGTAAAAATGAGGAAGTGATTGAAATTAAAAAACTAGATAGTTTTATACACCACCAGGATGGTTATAATGTTTAAAAATCTGACTAAAAGACATTATGAGAAGATATAATCACTCTGATCATGGTATTAAAAGCTGGATAACAGCTTTAGGAGAATGAAATTCATGTACTTCATGGAGGATAAAAATATCTATGTTAGGGGAGATGATACCAAATCACTAATTTAATTGTTAATGTTGATAAAATCAATTTTATTAGAAACAAGGAGGTGAATTTCAAGTACATTTAAACTAAAATGAGGAAATAATTTCAAATTTTAGTGATTAATGAGATAATATTCTTTTTAAGATTTCATATCATAAAATAATAGTTTCTATCATTCTCTAACAAAGTTAATTTTGATCATTAGTTGTTGAATAAATATACAATGTAATAATAAAAATTTGTCTTTACACCTATATCACTTAGAACCGTGTTTTCTATGGACGAAAAAGTGTTGAGTGCAAAACAAATATATTTGTAAAGAATTAGTGGAAACTTATAGTACATGATATTATATAGACGTAATGTCATGTTTTTCATTACCCTTTATACAAATTCTAATGAAATCAAAGTGTGTCAAATCATATGAAAAATTAACTTATTCTATTTCAAAGTAAATATAGATGACAGATTAAGGTATGAAAATATAATTTTTTTTATGTTTTTGTTATTCAGATGTTGATTGGGAATTTGAGGTTAAGGATTGAAAGTAAACTTCTATAGGTTTATTATTTATCGAAGTAAGGAACATTTCATTGTATTCTAAGAATAATAACACTATAATTCAAAGAACAAAAAAATATGAATATGTTGAGACACCTGAAAAAACAAAAATAATTTGGATGAAGTCACATATTTAATAAATAGGTATATTGTTTCATACGCATTAGTGATTGGGTATGGTAATAAAAGTGAAAGATTTTCTTAAAGGATTCAGTGAAACATTGTAGGGTAAATTATATTGGTATCAAGTACAACATAATCATATATAAAGTGGAATGTAGAGAATTTTCAAAGTAATATCTTTCATTGAAGGAGAAATTAATGGATATATTAACAATGAAACACAAACAAATGATTCCTTCAATTTCTTTTGAGTATTTTCAGAAGTAAATTTCTCCCGTAATTATTATATTTTTTTATTTACTTTCACTCTTTAATTCCATTGTATTTACTGATAATGGACTAGAATGAAATTATTCACTTCTAGAAATGGGGAAGAAATTCTATTTAATTTTACCAGTAATGATTAAAGGAGAGATGAGAGGAATAATTTCCCTTATTGTGGGTGAAAATAAGAGTTGGTAGTTGAAGTTTCGATAATAATGAATGTTTTATTTTAACATGTTTCTAAACAATATGAATAGGAATATTTATGATACCTTGATGATTAGGTAATTTGACCATTTTATGAGTTGAATATCACTCATAAACTGAATTAAAAAAATGGGGAGATATGAGTTGATATCAATAGAGATTTGGTTAGTACATAATTTATCATTACATTGTGATTTGGATAACTCTTAAAAATTTCATCATGTCCCATGATGTGGAGTTTATATAACATCAACTTTGGGATTATTATTTGAATTCATTCTTTTGAAAACTGATTTATGAATCATGAAGGCTATTTCATGTTATATTTATTGAAAACATGTTCATGTATGAGTTGGAAGATTATTAAGGATGAGTAGGGTCAAGAGGAATACCTATTTCACGAGTCGAATAAAATCATAGTATTAAAGGTAATTGGAACACTATAATAGGATGAAATAGAAAAATAGTTTTAATATTGCATAAGTAATGACACTAAGGTGTTAGGAATTGAGAAATTAATATTATCCCTAATGATTCATAGGGTTTAGAAAATTCCATTATAAGGAGATATGGGAAGCCAGCGTGGAGTTTCCTAACAAAGTTGGGGGTAACAAAACTATAAGATATCTATTATACCACAATAAAAGAGTCCACATTGAAAATAATGTGGCCATGATATTTTTGGGAATCTATCTTATAGGATTTGAATCTCACATTATAAGGATTATAATCCTAATATAACTTTTCTTATATATGTATATGAGTGGATAAAAACACCATAATGCAATAAATCTGACTACACTGTAACATGGGAGAAATTTTTATGGATCAATAATACATATCTTCCATATCTGACATTCACACTACAACATCAATTTCCATGCCTTTTTTACTTTTGGGTCTATAAATAAGATCTTATCCACCCAATAAATATAGTGATAAAACTTTTCGATAACTAACCACATATTATAGAGATAATTAAAATCATATTTTTCTTGTTTTAAGGTAAATAACAACAGTGCACAATAGATCTGAATTTCAAAGTCACTTGAGGTAATATGTAAAGATTGATCGGCTTGTTGATTTTGGTAATGATATTTATTATACAAGGAGTTAAAGACTTTATTATTCCACCATTCATTATTCTTATTGATAATAAGATAAGAACATGTGTATAGGGATTGAAATTTCTATACACCAAGGATTATTCAGTCAATAAAAAGAGTAAGTGAACCTTATAAAAACCCATGTGTTATATATGTTGTTCTTTAATATATATCTCAATATAAAATCATTTGATTACTGATCATTAAAACTAACTAGTGTAGTGGAGATGAAATTGATATTTGGGGGTTTTGCAACCATTTATTCACCCCTCCCTCAGTGGTGTTCTATTGGACTTGAGCCTAATAATGAAAATACATTTTTCATTTATAATTTATAATTATTCCCTAATATAATGAGAACTTATATATATAATGAAAATGTTAGGAAATATATTTTATATAGTATAAATACAATAGTTTGATAATAAAAAAATTATATTTGGCAATCAGGTGTTGGTAGATCATAATCATTGATACTTATTCTCAAAAAATCAACCTTAATGATCTCTAAGAAGGGATGTCATTAAGATGTATCCGCTAATAGAGGTAAGAAATTATTAATGTGTCATTTGATGTTTATATCTATTAGACTACTAGAAAATACCCATTTAATATCATTTTTTATTAATAATCAACATCAACATGATTTATGTTTTAAGTGGTATATTAATTTCATTATTCTAAACTAATATTTTAAAGGACTTAAATGTCTACTAAAATGATAACTGATGTTTAAATCCTACTTATGAGGAGTTTAGAGAAGGAATATAAAAACTAATTATTAATATAACCTACATTGAAAGGATTGTATAACATTAGTTATAAACATAAACAATGTTATACGAATATTTATACTTTGATTATAGGAATAACCGATGTGGAAAACTATATATATACATATATATTAAAAATATTATTACAAACAAATACTCCCTATCATATAAAAAAATATATTTGCAACTAGTGGTATATGAAAAACGAAAGTGTAGATAAGTATCATCCCAATATATACTAAAAAAATGTAAGATACAAAAAATAACAATTTAAAAATTAACTATAAATCTTAAAATTTATCAAATTAGTGAAGAATTATATAAATATTCCTCACATATGGTATATGTCATTTGAAGAACATGATTCAATGTCATAAAAAACAGAAAACATAAATAAAAATATTATCACATTAATAAAACAACATATTAGTGTAAAATATAATAACTACAATGAAACTAAAATTTGAAAATTTGTCATTATTCTTATTATGATTATCCAATAAATGAATTATAAAACATAATAATTTAATTCAAAACATCTTTTTGGATGATGACACTATGTTTTTTAAATAATAATTTTGACCTAAGAAACACTATATATAATTTAAAAACAAATCTTTTAATAATTAATGTAAAAAAAATACACACACACCAAATAAATTTCATTTGATTTTTTTTTCAACGTGTGAACCTGGTGAAACACCTTCCATGAATTTTTGGATTTTTATATTACCAAAAGATATGTAAAATTGAAACATTAATATTAAAGAACTAATTTATTAGAATATAACTTAAAATTCCAAAACATATTTGATTTTTAACAAAATTCACCAAGTATAAACAACATGGTGTGAATTCATATGGGCCAAATATGAATAACATATAGAGTTCATTAAAATTAAAAAGTACTGTAAAATTGATAGTGTAATAAAAATTATTTCATAATTATATAAGTCCTATTACCTATCAATAAATGGAAGGAACCAAAACTGAAAATATCTATTTGTTAATATTTGAGTTATATATATATATATATATATATTCAATTGTACTTTACCTATTTATTTATTTCACATGCATGGAAATATATTTGGGATCCATTAAACCATATATAGAATTAGACTCATTTTGTTTGAAAATAGTGGTAAGATACCTAATCTAAAAGGAAATAAATTAAATCACTGTATGTTAATTTCATATAATGAAATGAAAATGTAAATAGATATTAAATTACATTAAAAAACTTCGATCACATTTTCCATGAGATCATCACCAATACAAATATCTAATATATCTTTATATGATATAGTTTTTATGCAGTCTCAAACACATATATCAACATTAATAATAAATTTATATTTCCCAAACTTCCAAAAATAATTCATTTCTAATTTTACCATACATTGGGAACATAGAATATTATCTAAAGGTTTTATGTATAGAACCATTTATTTCTTCTACAATGATTATTTATATTCTAGGTACACTATATAAGGATAATATAATAAAATATTTAAAGTAGTTTGAATGAAAAATTGGAGAAAGAAAATAAAGACAAAATAAAACTCATATGTCAATTATAGAACATGTGTTGCAGGATAGAGTAAAAAATATCCAAGACATTTTTCAACTGTATCCACCTTCTCAGAAGAAAAGTGCACCAGAGAATATAGATCAATAACAAAATATATCTTCACTATTAGTTGATCTGAATGTAAATGATGATGACACATATAATTCCCAAGATAATATATAATATTTTATACTAAAATATGGTAATGGTGATCCTCAAACATTAAATCATAGTATATAATCAGGTTTGAATGAGGAGGTGGAGCAGGATAGGTAGTATGCACATGTTACATTTATCTTTAGTAATCTGTAAACATATACTATATAGTATATCTAATTAATTTATTTATAAATTAGTCTAACTATCAAAACTAATTTATAAAGGAATCTATTTTATCCTTGTATGCATCCTATCTCTATGAAATACTAGGATTTATAAAAACTTTCATCATACTAACACCTTCTTCATATGTAAAAGTAATATTAATATGATTAATTTAGAACAAATAAATTTGAATAAAATATAATTAATTTATTATAATATTATGATCTATATCCTTTAATTAATTATTATGGTACATCACTTTTTTCTCTCTCTCTCCATTTCTATTTTTTATGTTGAGTGGGGGAGAGTTATGACTAAACTAAATCTCTTCAGAACAATTAAATTTAACTCTTAATTCCTAATTTTTTTGAAAATATTATTCTTCTACAATAATGTATACTCTCCACATGAAAAAGGATGAAGGTATACATTCTATGCATGGATATTCATGTGAGATATCCTAAATTACTTTTAGATAAGATTAAATAAATAATTTTTTATGTAATTGACATATATTGGTTAATATTTATTTTGAAAATAACAATTAACCAAGAAAAAGCTTCCTCCTATTTTTGGTTGATAGAACACTCATGTATCTTTGTATATAAAAACCAATATTGGAGGGATATAAATTCCTTATTTTTCTTTCAAAAACTATAATATGAAATAAATTTTTTTATTTTAAATCCCTTCATATAATTTCAAAAAAGTAAAACCACCACTTTTTTCACCTTCGTTTTGAAAATTTAAAATTTCAACTATAATATAATAAGTAAATAATTTGTTTAATGAAATATATAATACAAAACCATTGAAAAAGGAATGTTAGTTGACATATTATATCATTAAAAATTTCCATAACTAATCACGTGTCATTTTAATGGTTCTCCTCTAATCAGGATGTCATATTATAGTCTTACATGAACTCTCTAGTTCTATGAAACATCTATACTACTTCACATTTGGGCATACTAGGTTATTGTTATCATCAAACTCAATTGATAACCTTTGACCTATCCTATAAGAAATTATTTTATTTGTTAAAATTTCACTCTCACTTCATCCAAATTTTGTTATATTATCCTCCACTAAAGAACAAGACTCATTCGTAGTAAGTTAATTAGCAGTATGATCTGCAGTGTTGTGAAACAAATCAACAAAAATAAGTTCCATTTCAAGTAATAATTTAATTATCACAGGTATATTTATATTAATACGCATAAAAACCACATTAAATGATATAATAACTATATATCCTTTAATAAACAATATGAATGATAATGTAATGGAATTAAATGGTTCTATATTTGAATATAATTAAATTAATGTTAAAATTTAATATTTTATTTTTCATAATATATAGTGAAATATAAATATTATTTTATCTAAAATAGTTGAAAGAAAAAAAATGTTTACCTAAAAATAGTGAATATATTGAACTAGATGTTGAGCAATAATGATGTGAGGATTCTTCATCCCAAAATGACTAATTGAAAATTACCTTTTTATTATTTTCACACATTTTGAGGAAAAAGTGATAAAAATCAAAATGTAAACCAAACATACATCATGTAATAATAATATATATATATATATATATATATATAAACCATTAAAATAATATTTTATCCCATTTGAGTAACTTCACCTAAATAATTTCCATTAAAGGCTATTTACCTTTTTATTTATGTCATCCATGATTAGGTCTTCAAATCAATAATCCATTTTCATATGTTTGAATGAAATTCACTATAGATATTTTCCTTTCATTAAATAATATTTTTAGAATTATATCCTTCTTATTGATCTAATAACAATGCTCTTTATTTATTTGCAAGAGTATCTTAAGACATCTAATCAGCAACCTCATCAGGGGACTTAATCAGAAAGTCCACCTCCACTATTTATTCACATAATGGTTGATGAACTCCCAAGTTGTTCCTATGCCAGAAGCCACCTTATCTCTTTTTCTAAGATGGTTGGACATTCCCAGGTAAAAACATAATGTTTAAGAAATATTCCACCAGCGGGTCTCCCTGCATTCAATTAGCAACATACATCACACCACTTTCATTAGATAGTTCCATAAAGACATCACCTTTAGAATTATTTTCAATAAAAGTGGAGGAACAATACATCTCCATGGGCCCCGACTTCTTGATAGATCTTGTATCCATGGCCTTGGGAAAGAGCAAATAATCCTTATGCCCTTTTTATTTCTCCCCCTTGAATAGAATACAGCTCCTCGACCCCCTGAAACCCTTCCACCCCTTATTCATTCTTGGTGTATATATCCCTTGGTCATGACATCCCTCCATACGGTATTCATAACAATAATCCTCATCACAAGTCAATAATCCAGGAAATTCTTTCCCCTCCATTATAGTTTCATCCATCATAGGTTCAGTTTGATCCAGAACCAGATCCATTGTTCCCAGGTTTTCAAAATAGTTACTCTGGTTTATGAAGGAAAGGTTCATTATTTGATTGGACCACTTCTTAGATTCCAACCATCTACCATCACATTATAATAATATCTCTCATACGTAAATCCCCTTGAACCTCCATTATCTATATAGAGACCCAAATCTTGACATACGTAGACATTACATAACTTTTGTGGAATACTTAATTCATAACAAAAACAGACACCAAAGGACCATAATAGTTTAGTGTCTTTGGAAACTAAGAACATAATCTTCTAATAATGGTGAAAGATCTTCAACATCTCCCATAAAGATCTTCCCCTTTTGGTTTTCTTACCTAAAACCTTTATTTAAATCCCGGGGAAAAGAAAACATATAAAGGGTGAGCTCAAATGCTCAGTAATGGTAAGCATGGATAAAATAAAACAAATCATATACATTTGTACATAAAAACATTAAAATAATGTTTAAACTTCAAAATATTGGGCAATGACATAAAACATGGCAGTACATAAGGCATAGATCATAAAGAAACATTAATAATGATAAAATAGATTGGGAATAAAAAATGTGATTGTGGAAACCATTAAGCACATGATATGACTTCCATAGTAGCCAAGGCATTACTTCCAAGACCATCTTAGTGGACAAAGTCCCTTTCTGAATCGAGTTCACTCCTCGTTCTAGTCCTGTATTACTGAACTGGATTGAATTACCATTCCAGCCATGTCTATCAAATTAGATATAAATCTTTACCCAATGAATTGGAGGGAGATATAGGTCCCACCCATCTCATAATGAAATCATTCTTTCATTTTCCACAAAATTATAAAACATACATCATATCATAACCCATGTAATAGAATGGGATTCTTAAACATCATGCCATCATAACATAATCCTTATAAAAAATGGTATCATTTAATCATAAGAAGAATAAAACCATGTAAATAATGGAGAAATTATACTTAAAACATAAACATATTAAATAATTTCATTTTATATGGAAAATAGTTTTGATAAAACACTTGAAATTAATTCTTGAGGAAAATATCCTTTCTTCTTCAAAATCATTTTCTTTTCACAAAATTCAGTGCAATGTTAAAAGAAAAGGGGTTTTTTGAAAATAATCATGAAATATTGAAGAAGCTTCATGAAAAGAGGCGTTATAAAACCGTAAAAATCTGTTCATGCCGTATAAGTTAAAAAAACATTCTTCTCGTACTTTTGTCGGAAAAGTCAAAAAGTACCTCGTATGGAAAACAAAAGAAAGATTTCTTCCATACGATGTGGTAAAAGTAAAAAAAGTGTAAAAATTATATTAAACATACATGTATGAAAATTAAACATTTTATGAATTTTTTTTGAGAACATATGGACACAGATAATAAACATAACCCCAGTAAATACTTACGAATAAACAATCTCGGATAAGAATGAGATTGGAATAATTATCCCTTACCTTATGCCCGATATGCTTCGTATGCATCCGAAAATCCTGTATAATGATTTAAATAATGTCATCGACTTATTACAGAATCATATTCATTGTTATGATATCATATATGGTTTACTTATGACATTATATTACCCGTTCTTTTGTAAATTCGATGTAAAAGCAGTGATTTGGGTAAAATCGTTTCATTTATTGTACGTGTTTTGACTTGTTATTCTAGATATTATTACTTATATCTTGATTTAAATAATTCCAGAATGTAAAACATGATTTATATATAATATATATTCATCATATACATATATATGATAGATCAATAAATGGAATGAAATACACCGTTCATGGAGACGGTAGGCCGTACGTTCGCATGAACACTGTTTTCGTTTCCTTATTGAATTGAATGGTATTAAGTAGATGAAATACACATATATATATATACATAAATCCAGTATCATTATTATGTCATATATTTCATTATTATTCATTACATATACTTTATAATCATTCATGAATGGTTAACATGGAGAATGAATCTCATCGCGTCGTGGAGACGGTAGTCCGTACGTACGCACGAGCGATGATATCTTTCCCATGATCGTGGAATTGTATTGAAGCGTATGTATAATATTTTAGAATCAATATCACTTTACAATAATCATATATAGTTATTTATTTACACCATTATACCCATCCAAGTAAGGTGGTGGTCAAAAACAGATTACACCATGACATGGAGAAGGTATTCCGTACGTACACACACGCGGTGATTTCGTTTTCCGTAGGATGGATAGATGGTTAAATAGGGTTGTTTTATACTTATAATAACATATAAGTATATTATTTATACTGATTTTATTACTTCATGACGAAACAACTAAAGAAGAAGAAGTATAAGAAGAAATAAAGTTGAAAGAATCGGTAACGGACATTAACTTTTCTTTGAAGCGCCTCTTCTTAACCTTCTCTTAGGGCACTAAATATGGTCTTTGAAGAATACCAGGATATCTAGGATGTTTCTAGGGATGTGTAGAAGAGAAATTGGTAGGGGTTGTCTGAGATTCAAGGATCAAAAGGGTGTGAAGAGAATAGGTAAGGGGTGCACTTTTTATAAGGGAGGAGATGGGAACCTTTGGAAAAACGTAAAATATTATTTTATAATGAAGTCATATTCAGTTTATAATAGATCTAAATTGATTTATTTCTAATCTAAGGTGGGTATGGGTCTAAATCCTCTCATAAAAGTGAATTTATACAAGTTTAGGTTTCTATTTTAACCTTATCATTTAGATTTAACTTTAAGTTAAATAATTTTACTTTTACCGTGTCTTCTTGTTTTCTTACACTATAAGGTTAATAAACTTACTATAACACGCCAAACGAACCCCAGGTTGTTTATTGTTAATATATATAACCTTATATAAGTCATTTTTCCGATCCTTATATTTTTAGGAATAAAATAACAATTAATAATATAATATTTTTTTAAAAACTATTTTATATCAATTTGACACTATTTGGTACTTGATTTTTGTGAAATTCATAACAGCATGATTAGTTCAAAAAAAGTTACTTAAATCAATAATAACATGTAATATTAACCTAGAAAATTAGTTTAATTCATAAAAAGTCTCAAATTACATTTATTTGGTTATTTATAACATCAATTATATCAATATTTCATTAATAAGATAATTACTGCATCATCATTGTGTCATAAACAAATTATATTATTTAATGTATAAAAATTATAAATAAAATACCATTATATAGGAAATCTTTGTATCTTTATAATTAATATTTATATTAGAATTTATATTAGGTATAACCCTATATTAAAATTTTTTTAGTTATTAAACTTTGATTTTAACTATTTTAACTATTATTTAAATAAAATAAAATTAAATGTCCTAATCTAATCCAAGTTGACCTAAATGGTAATATTTTATTTCTAAGGTTGTTTCTGGTTGAATTAAACTTATCCAATATAATTAGGATATGTGTTAGGGTAATAATAATATCATTTTTACCCTTAATTACCCTATTTACTTTTAATAGTGGTAAACAAAAGTAAAAAGCTACTATTCACCAAAAACTATTTTCATCTCATTGAACCAAATTTTAGTCCTTCATATTAATCATGTCTCTAGGATTTTTGATATTTCACTCACAGAAGCGGTAAAATTAAGTTTTATGTGAATTTCCAAATTCTCCTAGGAGGTGGGTAAAAGGCGGTGAAAAGTTAAATAAAATTGTTATATATATAAAATTATTATAAAATTACTCCAATGATTTAATTTGAACTTATATAGGTATTATTATCAATTTTGACCTAAAATAAATTTAAATAAAATAAATAATTATTTATATAAAAATTCAGTTTTTAAATAGTAACCTAGTGTTTTCACTATTCATAAAAAATTGAACGTTTTCAGAAAAATACCAAAAATTCACCCTAGGCTAATTTCGATATTCCAAATTCAAAAATGAAGTCCATTTTGAATGATAAAATTTAAAAAATTTCAAAAAGTTGGTATTACTATTCATAATGGCTAGTTTTAATTTTAATAGCATATCATTGTTTAGTGAAACTCGGTATTGCGTACAACACACGCTATCATGGAAGGTTGTGATTGCGTGTAATGCAAGCCAAGTCAGGGATGCTTATAGTCCAAGCTCCTTTTGGTGTAGCTTACAACACAAGACACCAATAAAATTAAAAAGAATATTTTTCATAAAATCTCGTGGTGTTACAATCAATCACTTGTGTATACACTTTAAGGTTGATTCCACTACCAGATCAAACACCCCCTACATTGGAGTCTGTAATAGATTTTCAAGGGTAAAATTCCAAAACACTTATAGAACTCACCTCATTAGTTCCCACTGACCCAAAAAGGATCATTCATAATAGGCTTTGGATCACTCAGATCAGTCCTCAAGAAATTGAAAATGTCAGTCCCCATTGGGTCACCCTATCGTTTCCTGAATTTTATGACCTTTTAATTACATAAATCAGTAGATACAACCAAATAAATCTATACCATCATACCTTAACCAACAACATGAAACAATAACTTACTACTTATTCCTAAGTTCATGTCCATATTCTAATCAAGATTCTTTTTCCCATGCCTACAACCTGCTATTGAGTGGTCCATTTTCTTACATAAAGAAAAAAAGTCAATCCAAAAGTCAAAAACAAAAAGTTCTTCACATCAGAACTCTTCTCCAACTATAATCCAATTGTACTCGATTTTCCTTATTGAGACATCTAATTAAACATAGATTTGGAGAGTAACAAGGTGACAAATCAATATAGTTATACTCTCCGAACACATATATCTACCAATGATATTAAATAGAATTCACATAATCGAGGGATTTTGAAATGGTAATGGGAGTTTAGGGAAACTAACGTAAATCATTGTGGTTCGAGTATCAGGATTTATATGGAAATCATAAGTTCAACAAATTAAGTAGATATGTGATCTATTGAAGCAGTGAGGGGCACATGACCATGCCCTCAACAAGTTTCTCTCCCATGCGATCCGAATCAGGATATTCTTATTTTCCAGAATAACCACCCTTTCTCAATCAGGTAAACCCCATAACCCAAGAATAAACCCATAGAAAGAATCCACTGAAGGGAAAAAATGTTTTAACCAATAAATCAACGTCCAAAGAAAAATTAATGATGTGTCATTGAACTCTGTGGATGAAATAAAAATTTCTAGGAAGCTGTCGAACATATATAGAAATTTAGGGCTATGCTAGATTTGAGGTAAAGAGGAATGGAAATTGGGGTTGGAAAAGGGAGGGACAGAATGAGATAGATCTCCATTAAAGGATAGAAGAGGTCCCTCCACCATTGTGGTGGGAAGGACTGACTCATCAACCTTTACCATCATGGAAGGGGAGTCACCATCATAGAAACCTCCATAAAAAAACCCCTTTCTTAATACAATAATATATTTTTGATAAATGATTAACATAAAAAGTAATATAAATATAGATGAAATTATGAACATATTTAGATATATATTGCAATTCCCTGACCCCAATTACCCATATTTGGTGAATTATTACATAACATTGGCATGATACAAGGAATCATGTCCTGAAAGACCAATCAGTTTGTTAGCCTTGGATATAACAAATACATACATAAGTTTTAAATTACATCTTGAAATAAATAAAAAACATTGTGTTCACTTTGAACACTCTTATATCCCTTAGCCTATTTGTGCAGGTTAATTGTAATATACTTCATTGCATCCTGAGAAAAATAAAACTTAAGAAAGGGGTGAGATCAGATGCTTAGTAAGGATAAATGTATATAGGAAACTATCATAAATAATCATAAACATTTAAGGAAATGTATAAGACTAGAACACACACCTTTTTAAAATTAAACATAAGCATTAATATGGCAATGATAAATCAAATACTTCCATTTACATATTCACAAGGATATTCTACTAGTCGAATAATCAAATGTAATATCAATAGCCAATTTCATAATGATGGAATGCATAATGCCAGACTTCATAACAACATAGTCAATGCCTTGTGCCAGGACTAGAAATAAGATTTTTTCAAGGCCTTGTGCTAAGACACTAGTTTTTCTCATGAGATCTAACGATTCATCAAGGAGTAATAGTGGGCTCCACCCGTCACGTACTAAGTCCAATGCATTCCTCATATGAAAAGGGTTAAACATAACAAAAACATTCATATTAAAACTAGAAAACAAAATGTCAATACTTTATCCATAAACCATGAATAGTGTAAAATAACATATCCAAAGTCAAACATATCACAAAGCCTTCAAAACAATATGGAAGATTTGTATCATAATAAATCAACTTAAAACAAGTTTAAAATCCATAAATGGATGTTGACATATATGAAATGAAAACTATTTGAAATAAATACCTCTTTCTATTTTGAAATCATTTAAAAGTCACATAATTATAAAAGAAAACATTCAATTTTAAAATATTATTATAAGCTAGTATTGAAATCTTGGACAATGATATAATAGTGGATAATTGCCACACCCGCCTTATAAGTTAAAAAAAGACATTCTTACCTTAATTTTGTCGTAAAGGTCATAATGTACCTTGTTTGGAAAACGACATAAAGATTCATTTCAAACCATTTTATAAAAAGTCAAACAAGGGTATAAATTACTTTAAACCATAGTCTAGTAAATAGTAAAAATGGATTGAAATACATTTTTATGAAATAAGGACGTGGATGATAAAGATGTCCCAGTAGATACTTATATCAAAACGTCCTCGGATAATAACGAGATTGTGAAATTAATCATTACCATGTAATTTTCTATGGTCAAGGGAACATTATCCTCTTTTATAATAGTTAAATCACTATTATTAAATTATTCAATAACTATATACATAAATATTATATCTTATATGATCCTGTAATATGGCTTTGTTAATAATATTTTAGTAGTATCATCGTTTCTGGTGTTAACTGATCCATTTTCCTTTATTTTCTCAGTTACGTAAGCCATGTTTGTTTGGGATTGGATGCATTTTATTCATATCCAGAATGATATTAAGTTTTTAGAAATTATTTTTAATCATAAAACTAAAATTATTTTTGAAATATTATGATGGGGAATGAATCTTATCGCGTTCATGGAGATGGTAATCCGTACGTAAGCACGAGCGACAATATCATTATATTGATGGTGAAATCGTATGTAATTGGATGTAATATCATTTATATAGAATAATTAACATGTTATATTTATTATTTACATTAGTTATACTCATTATTAAACCAACCAAATAAATATGTGTTTGAATAACAAACTAAACCACGACATGGAGAAGGTAAGCTGTATGTACACAGGTATGGTGACTTTGTCATTCAAATGATGGGTAAAATAATGAATATGGTTGTACCATTTTTATAATAACATCATATTATATATAAGATATTGGAGTTATTATTTTAGAATGGAAACAACAATGAAATAGGAATTGGAAGAAGAAAAAACTTGAAAGAGGGTGCTGAAATTATTACCTCTTCTTCGGGTGTTTTCCTTTTATGTTGATCAAAATGACTCCTTAGATTGGATTTCTGATCAATGTAAGAACTCTAGGTTGATGTGTCAGATGTTGAGAGGATATTTGGGTAGGGGATGGACGATAAAAAATGTAACACCCTAAGCTTCCACGGTACGATTCTCTTTGAATAATACAGTAGTCTGTGTTGTATGCAACTTCGAGATTCTAACACACCGCGACCAATCAATGTAGCTTTTATGAATAGTAATAACCAATTTTTGAAATCTTATAAACATTATCTCTCAAAATGGACTTCATTTTTGGATTTTGAATATTGAAATTAGCCCAGGGTGAAATTTTGGTACTTTTCAGATAACTTTTATGTTTTGATGAATAGTGAAAATTACTAAATTTTAATTAAACACATATTTTTTAATCGAAATAATTAATTGTGAAAAATTATGAATTTAAGTGGTTTGAAAGTATATTTATAATATATTTTTACCATTTAATAAAATTTTGGTCATTGGACATAATTTCACAATTAAACTGGACATAAACAAGTGTCAATCTTTTGATAGTTATTATCTCTTAAAAACTCTCTTTTTGTTTTAACAACGAAAATTAATTTTAAATTAATTTCTCCCACTTATGTGTTTTGAATTTAGAAAAATGGATTACATATTTGGAATCAGGTTTTCCCAATTGTGTAATTATGTAACTTTTATTTTTAGACATTTTGAATAATTACTTCGGTAAATATTTTGTTTACCATGGTTAAAGGGTAAATCTGGTAAATAAGGGTAACAAATATTATAATAATAATAATAAATTATCCTAAAACGTGTACTAACCTTATGTTTTGATACATGTCCGAGCATGGGCATCTTTGGGCCGATTTTTGGGACCACATGGAGCCACTTGTAGGTGATAAGGACACTTTATATTAATTAAGTTAAAGTAAATACAAAAATGACATAAACATATATATTTTAGAAAAACAATTTTTACATTTGGTTATATATGTTATCTTTTAGACTATAAATATTAATTAGAAATCTAATAATATTTCCTACATAATGATATTTTATTTATAATTTTTATATATTTAATAATTAAATTTATTTATGACACAATAATGATGCAGTATTTTCCTTAATAATAAAAGAATCAAATAATTGGTATTATAAAAGTTAAAATAAATATAATTTGAATGTTTTGGTGACATACACGAATTTTATTGCTTAATATTACATGTTAGTATTACTTAAATGATTTTTTTTAATTAATAATGTTGCTAAGAATTTAAAAAAAAATCAATTATTGAATAGTGTCAAAATTGACATAAATGAGTTTTTAAAACAAGTATTATATTATTAATTGATATTCTATTCATAAAAATCTATTGATTGTCCAAAGAACTTATATAATTATAGGTTTATCATTAATGGACCACTTGGGGGTATCTTGGATGTATATAGTAAGTTTATTAACTATATAATATAAAAATACAAAGTGACATGGTAAATGTCAATCTAATTAAATAAGAGTTAAAACTAAAATATAAGGTTAATATAATGACCAAAACCTGTCTAAAATATATTTTTTGAAATTATTTAGACTCATCCCCACCTTATACTTTAAATAATCCACTTTTGAGCCATTAGAATATGAATATTAATTTATTATAAATTAATACTTTAAATTCTTCATGAAGAGCCCCTCCTCCACCTTATAAAAGGACACCACTTGTAACCAATTCTTCACACCCTCAAAGCCTTTTGGTTCGGACAAACCCCACCCAAATACTCTCTCAACTTCCCTCAATTCAACCTAGAGTCATTAGGTTGATCATAAAGCCAACCTAAGGAGCCCCTTTTGATCAAATCAAAAGGAAGAACCCGAAGAAGAGCTAATGATTTCATCACCCTTTTTCAAGTTCCTTTCTTCTTCAACATCTTCTTTATTTGTTATTTCCTTTATAAAATATTAACTCCAATATCTTCTATATACTGTTATTTTATTATAAATATGGTACAACCATATTCATAATTCTATCCATCCCTTGAATGACATGTCACCATGCCTGCATACGTACGGCTTACCGTCTCCACGTCGTGCTGTAATTGTTATTCAAAAACTTTATTATTTGGATGGGTATTATAATGATATTTAATTGATGTAAATAATAAATATAACATGATAATGATTCTTTATATATGATATACCAACCAATTATATATTATTTTAGTATTAAAATAATGATATTGTTGCTCGTGCGTACGTACGGACTACCGTCTCCATGAACGCGATGAGATTCATTCCCCATCGTATCCATGAAATTATAATTCTCATTTGATGATTAAAAATAATGTTAAAGGACTTCATATCATTATGTATATGAATAATATACAACCTATCCATAACAAACAAGGATTATGTAACCAAATATATAAAATAAAACGAGTAAGTTAACACACGAAACGATGATAATACTAAGATATTATTAACAAATAAATGTTAAAAGATCATATATGATATCATATTAATGTATAAAATTCTTGTATAATTTAGTAACAATTATTTCCCCATTATATAGGAGGTTAACCTACCCTCAAGAAAGGAAAAGTAAAAGGTATGGGTTTATTTCACAATCTCTTCGTTATCCAAGGTTGTTTATACATAATTATCTACTGTAACCTCTTTATCATCAACATCCATGTTTCTTAAAAATGTATTTGAAATAATTCTTACTATTTTATAGATTATGGGTTAAAGTCTTATATACCCTTGTTTGAATTTTTATAAGAAGTTTATAAAGGAATCTTTTCATCATTTTCCAAACAAGGTCCTTTTTAACCTTTTCGATAGAATTAAGGTAAGAATGTCTTTTCTAACTTATACGGCGGGTGTGTTTATTTTCTACCGTTATAAACTCGTCGAAGCTTCCCTAAAAATCTTATAAAAATATTTTCAAAGTATATGTTTTTTTTATAATTATTTGACTCTTAAATTATTTCAAAATAGAAAGAGATATTTCTCTAAAAGGGTTTTGATTTCATCTATGTCAACATCTTTTGATGGATTTTAAGTTTATTTGAAGTTGATTTATTATGATACAAAACATCCATATTTTATTGAAGGTTTTGTGATATGTTTGACTATGGATGTTCTATATTTATACCATTCATGATTTATGGATAAAGTATTGTTATTTCATATGCTAGTTTTAATACGAATTTTTATGATATGTTTAAACTTTTTCATATGAGGAATGTATTGGACTTAGTAAGTGACGGGTGGAGCCCGCTATAGCTCCTAGATGAATCGGTAGGTCTCATGAGACAGCTAGACGTGGAATTGGCTAAGGACCTTTCCCAATTTTTTTTTATGGTTTTGGCCGAGGCCTTAATCATTTTTAGACGTCTTGGCCGAGGCCTTGACAAAATGTTTCAGAATGTCCGGAATTATACATTCCCTCATTATGGAAATAATATTGATGTTTCATGTGGTCATTCGACTAGTATAATACCCATGATTATGTTTTATTATGGAATTATTTACTCATCTCATATTCTTGCCATAATAGTATTCATGTTTATTACTGGTAAAGGCATATGGTTTCAATTATTTACCATGCTTAATATTTATGTCACTTTCCGCTGTATTACTTACCCTTACTGAGCATTTGAGCTCACCACTTTCTTATGTTTCATTTTCACAAGATATGAAGAATTTAGTCATGAGTGACCTGCATGAATAATTTAGGAGTCTTGGATGTTTCTAATGAAATATATTTGTGTTTTATTTTTCTCAAGTTGTATAGTAAACTTATGTATGAATCCTATTTCTAATAATACTAAACTGATCGGTCTATCGAGACATGATTTCCATATGATCATGCCAATGTTATGTAATAATGCAATGAATCTAGGTAACTGGGGTCGGGGCGTTACAGTTGGTATCAGAGGAAGTTTAGTAAAAACCATGGAAACAAGATTTAGATAAAATCTGATTAGAGCATATAGACTTAAGATGGACTTTGAGGATTAGTATATAATAACTTCATAGAATTTTGGTATTGTAGATTGTTTTGAGTTTTTGGAGCAATAAATCCATATCTGGATACGAGCAGGTAGAGGTGGATCTGGCTCAGATGTACCTAGGGTTAAAACCTGAAAACTCCACTTTGAGATTGATTCGAACAGAAACATGGGGCACGACAACGAGCCTTACTGCACTCTTGGTTACGACACTCCTGGGGGATATGCTTAGGATTATTCTCATTTTAATTACAAACCATTATGAATGATTTATGAGTATATACTTCCTCAAAGAATTTTTTTTATGATTATGGATTATATCTATAAACTGTTCGATTTATGTTAAGTGTTTTGCATGTTTGGATTTATGAGTTGCGATTCATAACCTAATCTAGTATATGCCATTGTTTATAAATGGCTCCTAGTGGATGAAATGGAAATTGTATCAATGCACAAAATCCATGTAGGGATTTACCTCCTGCTCAAGATAATTATAGTGGAGCTGGTGATGCTACTGGTGCTGATCAACTAATCACCATACTGGGACAACTCACTCAGGTTATGAAAAATAACCTTTCCAGTTTGGATCACCCTAATCCACAGCATGGAGGATTAATGTTAGATCGCTTCATGAGGCAAAAACCACTGACATTCAATGGGAGTAAAAATCCCTTAGTAGCTGAACAATGAATAAATTCTTTTGAGAAAATATTCCACGCCTTGGGGAGTAGTGAAAGGGAAAAAGTTATCATGGAAGTATACCACATCACTGGAGATTCTGATCAATGGTGGTCATTGATTCAAAACACGAAGGAAGATGATGAAGTATCAAATATGGAATGGAGGGAGTTCAACGATTTATTTTTAGAAAAATAATTTCCTCGTGACCATTGAGCAGATATGGATAGGCAATTTCTGAGTCTGAGATGAAAGGAGGATGAGAATGTCGCAAAGTATGAGGATAACATTACAAGGTAAGCAAGGTATTATGTAGATTATATATGTAACCCATGAATTAAGATTGATAATTTCTTTGATGGGTTAAAACTGTTTCTCCATCGAGCATTGGTCTCACAATCTTTCTCGTCATGAAAAGATATTGTCTCATGTGATATCAAGACAGAAAAATAATTCTATAAGTCTTATGACTTTAAATGAAATCATGTGAAGAAGATATCTTCAGAACACTCTAGGAAAGGAAATAAGGAAACAAGGAAGAAGGGAAGAATTAAATTTCCACCTTGTGATAATTGCGGAAGGAAGCACCCTGGTGCCTATCTAAAAGGAAAAGGATTATGTTACAAGTGTGGACAGAAAGGCCATATAGCTGGTGATTGTAAAGGAAAGAAAGATTCTACCAATGTTCAATTCTACAATTTCAGGGATATTGGAAATTTTTCAATTGAATATCCTAAGCCTAAGGGAATCTTACCTCAGAAAAGGGAAAGGGATAAAGGCCAAGCTTATGCAATCACTACTGCGGAGGTTGAAGCCCCAAAAAACATGGTGGTAGGTAATTTAATGGTTTCCTCAAGTTTAGAAAATGCATTATTTTATTCGGTATCATCGCATTGTTTCATATCTTCTCAGTTTGCTAAGAAAATTAGATATTTCCAATTTGATTTAACAATTGAGTTGTCAGTTAAAACTCCTAAGGTAATTATCATTGCTACAACGTTCTGTGGGTCTGTTCCCATTAGGGCATATAAATGTTCTTTATCTACTTATCTCATCGTCATACGCATGACTATATTTTATATAATCCTAGATATGGATTGGATTTTAGACCATGATTCGAAAATTTATTGTAAGAAGAAGGTGTATTTGATTTTGGATAATGATGATAGAGAACACCTTATCTTTAGAGAAGAATCTTCACCACCAGATTCTTATCTAGATCTACCCTGAGTAGCTCAACTAAATTTAATTATCTGGGATAAAGAGAATGAAATAACTTTGGTTGAGGAAAGTAATGTTCAAATAGAGGGTGTACCTATTGTGAGAGAATATCTTGATGTGTTTCCGTAAGATTTACCTGGACATCCTCCAGAATGAGAAATTGAGTTTTCCATTTATTTAATTCCTGGTTCAAGGCCTATATCAAAGACCCCTTATAGAATGGACACTATAGAATTAGTTGAACTAAAGAAAAAACTAGAGAAATTGAGTAATAAGGGATTTATTTTCCTTAGTGTTTCTCCATGGGGAGCCCCTTTCCTTTTTTAAGAAGAAAGATGGATCTATGAGGTTATGTATCGACTATAGGGAAATCAATGCTATAACAATAAAGAACAAGTATACCCTACCTCGCATTGATGAATTATTTGATCAACTACATGGATCTTAATACTTTTCAATGATTGACCTTTGATCTGGATACCATCAGTTGTGTTTGAAGAAGGAAGACATTCTAAAGACAGCATTTCGAACCAGGTACTGGCATTACGAGTTTATATTAATTCCTTTTAGATTGACTAATTCACCCTCTGTATTCATGGATCTAATGAATAGAGTTTTCATGGAATATCTCGATGATATTTTGGTGGTATTTATTGATGATATCTTTGTATACTCTAATAACTACAAGGATCATGAAAATCACTTGCGCATTATCCTGAAGTCTCTTAGAAGACATTAATTATATGGGAAGTTTAGCAAGTGTGAATTCTGGATTCAGGAGATTACTTTTCTTGGCCATATGGTCTCTAAGGATGGAAACTATGTTGATCCTTCTAAGATAACAACAATCTAATAATGTCCAGCACCGACGAGTTTAACCAAGGTATGCAGTTTTATTGGCTTAGAAAGTTATTATCGTTGTTTCCTCCCGAACTTTTCCCGATTTGCTAACCCATTAATGAAGCTCACACGTAAAGGGTTTAAATTTATTTGGACAAAAGAGTGTGAGGAATTTTTTGAAGAACTAAAGAGATGATTAGTCAATGCTCCTATTTTGACTTTACCATCAGGAAATGATGGGTTTGTTATTTTTAGTGATGCATCGAAGAAAGGACTTGGTTGTGTCCTTATGCAGAATGATAGAGTTATTGCCTATGCATCCTGACAGCTGAATATTCATGAGCAAAACTATCCTACTCATTATCTTGAGTTAGCTTCTATAATATTTGCTCTGAGGATTTGTATACACTATCTCAATGGTGAAAAATGTGAGATTTATACTGATCACAAGAGTTTGACGTATATTTTCTCATAGAAATAACTCAACATGAGGAAAAGGAGATGGATTGAACTACTCAAGGATTTTGATTGTACAATACACTACCACATGGGGAAGGAAAATAAGGTGGAAGATGCTTTGAGAAAAAAGGATCATGTAGTTTTGAACATGATGAGAATTGAAAGGGATCCTATTTTCATGGATCTACTAAAGATGGATATGGGAATCACCATCGAAGGCGAAACATCAAAACTTTTTCAAATGGTTGCCAAACCATCTTTACTAGAAAGAATAAAGAGTTCTCAGACTGGTGATGAAGAGTTTCAAAAGAATATTAAAGCTGTGAATGATGGGAGATTGAGAGACTTTTTGTTTGAAGATGGAATTTTGAAATTTGGGAAGAGACTTTGTGTTACCGATATACCTAATCTAAAATGGGAATTGCTGGATGATGATCATAGTTCCAATTTCTCTATACACACTGGGAGCACCAAAATGTATAGAGATTTGAAGGAAAATTTTTGGTGGGACAACATGAAGAGGGAGATTATTGATTTTGTGTCAAGATGTATGGTTTGTCAACAAGTGAAAGCTGGAAGGCAACAGCTTGGAGGAGTCCTGCAACCTCTCCCCATACCGGAGTGGAAATGGGATAATATTAGGGCGGGCTTTATGATGGGACTACCAAAGACTCCTAGAAAGAAAAATGTTATATGGGTCATTGTTGATCGTCTTACCAAGTCAGAACATTTTCTTGCTATAAGAGAAGATTTACCACATGAACGTCTAGCAAGACTATATATTAATGGTGTTGTGAGACTTCATGGAGTACCCCCATTAATTGTTTCTGATCGTGATCCCCGTTTTACTTCAAGATTATGGATGAGTCATTAGAAGTCCTTGGATACTGAACTTTATTTGAGAATTGCCTACCACCCTCAAACAAATGGACAATCAGAACTGAATATTCAATCCTTAAGAGACATGTTGAGATCATGCTCACATGACTTTCAGGGTATGTGGGATCAATATTTACCTCTAGTAGAATTTTCCTATAACAATATCTTTCATTCGAGTATTAAGATGGCACCATATGAAGCATCATACAGAAAGAGATGTCGCACACCAACCTGTTGGGATGATGTTGGTGAAAGAAAACTCATAGTCCTATAATTGGTGGAGGAAACAATGGAAAAGTTGAAGGTAATCCAAAACCACATCAAAGAAGCTCAAAGCAGGCAGAAGAGCTATGCCGATAATCGAAGGAAGGATTTAGAATTTCAGGAAGGAGATCATGTTTTCTTGAAGGTATATCCATGGACGAGAGTTATACATTTCAGTAAGAAAGGTAAATTGAGTCCCTGGTACATCGGACATTTCTAAATTATAGAACGAATTGGAGTTGTAGCTTACCGTTTGTCAATACCACCAAGTCTCTCCAATGTTCACGATGTGTTCCACGTATCACTACTGAGAAAATACATGCCTGAACCAATGCATGTACTCACCTTTGAAAAAGTAGAACTGGAACCTGATCAATCTTATTGCGAAGATCCTGTCAAGATTCTTGATAAAAGAGAGCAAGTGCTGAGAAACCAGATGACTCGTCTGGTAAAAGTACTATGGAGGAACCATAAGATGGAAGAGGCACTGTGGGAACCTGAGGAACTTATGATGAAGAACCAACCGAATCTTTTCATGCGTTAGTATTCTAGAAATTTTGAGGACAAAAGTTTTTGAAGGAGGGGAGAATGTAACACCCCAAGCTTCCACGGTCCGATTCTCTTTGAATAATACAATAGCGTGTGTTGTACGCAACTTTGAGATTCTAACACACCGCGACCAATCAAAGTAGCCGTCATGAATAGTAATACCCACTTTTTGAAATTTTATAAACTCTATATCTCAAAATGGAATTCATTTTTGGATTTTTAATATCGAAATTATCCTAGGGTGAAATTTTTCTACTCTTCGGATTACTTTTATATTTTGATGAATAGTGAAAAATACTAAATTTTAATTAGAAAAAACTTTTTAATCAAAACAAATAATAGTGATAATTTATGAATTTGAGTTGTCTTAAATTATATTTAGAATATATTTTTACCATTGAATACAATTTTAGTCACTGGACATAATTTCATAATTAAACCGGGAATAAACAAGTGTCATTCTTTTGATAGTTATTATCTCTTAAAAACACGCTTTTTGTTTTAATAATGGGAATTAATTTTAAATTAATTTCTTCCACTTCTGTATTTTGAATTTATAAAAATGGATTCCATATTTGGAATCAGGATGTCCAAATTGTGTAAATAGGTAACTTTTATTTTTAGACATTTTGAATAATTACTTCAGTAAATATTTTATTTACTATGGTTAAAGGGTAAATCCGGTAAATAAGGGTAAAAGATAATAATATAATAATAATAAATTACCCTAAAATGTGTGGTTATTGGTTGATACATGTCCGACCATGGGCATCTTTGGGTCGATTTTGGGACCACATGGAGCCACATGTAGGTGATAAGGACACTTTATATTAATTAAGTTATAGTAAATACAAAAATGACATAAGCATATATCCTTTAGAAAAATAATTTTTACATAGGGTTATATATAGGATGTTTTCAACTATAAATATTAATTATAAATATAAAAATATTTCCTACATAATGGTATTTTATTTATAAATTTTAGACATTTAATAATTAAATTTATTAATTACACAATAATGATGCAGTATTTTCTTTAATAATAAAAGAATCAAATAATTTGTATTATAAAAGTTAAAATAAATATAATTTTAATGTTTTGGTGACATAGAATAATTGTATTGGTTAATATTACTTGTTAGGATTTCTTAAATGAATTTGGTTTGAATTAATAAAGTTGTTAAGACTTTAACAAAAATCAATCTTTGAATAGTGGCAAATTTGATATAAATGAGTTTTTAAAACAAGTATTATATTATTAATTGATATTCTATTCCTAAAAATCTATGGTTAGGCCAAAGGACTTATATCATGATATTTTTATCATTAATTGACCACTTTAGGGTATCTTGTATGAATATAGTAAGTTTATTAACTATATAATTTAAAAATACAAAGTGACATGGTAAATGTCAATCTAATTAACTCAGAGTTAAAACTAAAAGATAAGGTTTATATAATGACCAAAACCTATATAAAATCTATTGGTTGAAAGGCTTTCGACCCATCCCCACCTTATACTTTTAATAATTCACTTTTTATCCATTAGAAACTGAATATTAATTTATTATAAATTAATACTTTAAGTTTTTCATAAAGAGCCCCTCCTCCCCGTTATAAAAGGACACCAATTTTAACCAATTATTCACACATTAAAATACTTTTGGTTTGTCCAAACCCTGCCCAAATACTCTCTAAAAATCCTTCAATTCAACCTAAAGGACTTTGTTTGATTAGAAAGCCATCCTAAGGATCCATTTTGATAAAATCAAAAGGAAGAACCCGAAGAAGAGGAAATGTTTTCACCACCTTTTTTCAAGTTACTTTCTTCTTCAACTTCTTATTTCTTTATTATTTTATTTCTAAAATAATTAATCTAGTATCTTCTATATAGTTTTATGTTATTATAAATATGGTACAACCATATTCAGTATTATATCCATCCTTTGAATGACATGTCACCGTACGTGCGTACATACGACTTACCGTCTCCACGTCGTGGTGTAATTGTTATTCAAAAACATTATTATTTGAATGGGTATGATAATGATATGAAATTGTTGTAAATAATAAATATAACATGATAATTATTTCGTATATATGATATAACATCCAATTATGTATTATTTTAATATCAAAATAATGATATTGTCGCTCGTGCAAACGTACAGACTACCCTCTCCACGAACGCGATGAGATTCATTCCCCATCGTATCCATGCAATTATAATTCTCATTTAATGATTAAAAACAATGTTTAAGGACTTGATATCATTCTGGATATGAAAGAGATACAACCTATCCATAACAAACAAGGATTATGTAACAAAAAATATAAATTAATATGAGTAAGTTAACACCCGAAACGATGATGATACTAAGATATTATTAACAAATAAATATTAAAAGATCATATATGATATCATATTAATGTATATTATTCTTGTATAATTTATTAATAATTATTTCACCGTTATACAGGAGGTTAACCTACCCTCAACCAAGGAAAAGTACATGGTAAGGGTTTATTTCACAATCTCTTCATTATCCGAGGTTGTTTATACGTAATTATCTACTGGGACCTCTTTATCATCCACTTCCATGTTTCTAAAAAAATTATTTGAAATCATTATTACTATTTTACAGACTATGGGTTAATGTCATATATAACCTTGTTTGACTTTTTATAAGAAGTTTATAAAGGAATCATTCCGTTTTTTTTCCAAACAAGGTCCTTTTTAACCTTTTCAACAGAATTAAGATAAGAATGTCTTTTTTAACTTATACAGTGGGTGCAGCTATTTTCTACCATTATAAACTCGTCAAATCTTCCCTTACAAGATTATAAGAATATTTTCAAAGTAAATGTTTTATTTTATAATTATGTGACTCTTAAATGATTTCAAAATAGAAAGAGATATTTCTGAAAAAGGGTTTTTATTTCATCTATGTCAACATCCTTTGATGGATTTTAAGTTTAATTGACGTTGATTTATTATTATAGAAAACTTCCATATTGTATTGAAGGTTTTGTTATATTTTCGACTATGGATGTGCTGTTTTTATACCATTCATGATTTATGGATAAAGTATTGACATTTCATATGCTAGTTTTAATACGAATGTTTATGATATGTTTAAACCTTTTCACATGAGGAATGTATTGGACTTAGTAAGTGACGGGTGGAGCCTGATATAGCTCCTAGATGCATCAGTAGGACTCATGAGACTACTAGACGAGGAATTGGCCGAGGCCCTTTCCCAATTTGATTTATGGTTTTGGCCAAGGACTTAATCATTTTTAGACGTCTTGGCCGAGGCCTTGACAAAATGTTTCAGAATGTCTGGCATTATACATTCCCTCATTATGGAAATAATATTGATGGTTCATGTGGTCATTCGACAAGTAGAATACCCATGATTATGTTTTATTATGGAATTATTTACTCATCTCATATTCTTTCCATAAAAGTAGTCATGTTTATTACTGGTAAAGGCACGTGGTTTAAATTATTTACCATGCTTAATATTTATGTCATTTTCCACTGTATTACTTACCCTTATTAAGCATTTGAGCTCACACCTTTCTTATGTTTCATTTTCCCAAAATATGTAGAAGTTAGTTATGATTGACCAGCAACCATAATCTAGGAGGCCTGGATTTTTCTAATGAAATATATTTGTGTTCTATTTATTTTCAATTTGTAAAGTTAAACTTATGTATGAATCTTGTTTCCAATAATACTAAACTATCCGGTCTTTCGAGACATGATTTCCTTATGATCGTGCCAATGTTATGTAATAATTAGTTTAATCTGGGTAACTGGGGTTAGGGCGTTACAAAAAATGGCATTTGAGGTGTGATTTTGAAAGAAGGGGAAGTTTCCTTTTATAAGAGAGGTGAGGGGAACCTTAATAAAAGATTGAAATATTATTTTATAATAAAATAATTTTCGGTTTCTAATTGCTCAAAAATGAATTATTTCAAGGATAAGGTGGGTATGGGTCGAAAACCTCTCAACCAATAGGTTTTGGACAGGTTTGGGTTACTATATTAACCTTATATTTTAGATTTAACTCTTAGTTAAATAGTTTAACTTTTACCTTGTATTTGTTTATTATTATAATAATTATTTAATAAAATTACTATAAAATGCCAAGAGAACATCATGTTGTTCATTAATTATATAGCTACCATTATATAAGTTATTTGTAAGAACCTTATATTTTAAAGACTATTATAAAATTTAATAATATAATATTTTTTAAAAAAACTCAATTTTGTCAATTTTGACACTATTTAGTATTTGGTTTTTGTGAAGGTCATCAAAACATGGTTACTTAAAACCAAATACATTTAATCAACCCTAACATGTCATATTAACCGATAAAAGTTTTTGGATGTCATAAAAACTTTGAAATTATATTTATTTTAATATTTATAATACCATTTATTTGATTCTTTCATTAAGAAGGCAATTACTGCATCATCATTATGTCATAAATAAATTTAATTATTTAATATCTAAAAATTATAAATAAAATAAAATTATATAGGAACTATTTTTAAATATCTAATGAGTATTTATAGTAAAATAAATACCTTATATAACCCCATTTAAAAATTGTTTTACTAAAAGATATATGTTCATGCCATTTTTGTCTTTACTTGAAATTAATTAATATAAAGTGTCATTATCACTCTCATGTGGCTCCATGGGGTCCCAAAACTGCCCCAGGGATTCCCATCATCGGAAAAGTATCAAAAAATTATAATTGGATACATGTTAGGGTAATTTAATATTATTATAATATTATTTTTTACCCATATTTAATGGATTTACCCTTTAACCATGGTAAATAAAATATTTACCAAAATAATTATTCATAATGTCTAAAAATAAAAGTTACCAATTTAAACAAGTTGGAAATCCTGATTCCAAAAATGGAATCCATTTTTCTAAATTCAAAACATATAAGTGGAAGAAATTAATTTACAAATAATTTCCGTCGTCAAAACAAAAATCGTGTTTTTAAGAAATAATAACTTTTAAAAGATTGACACTTATTTATGTATAGATTAAATGTAAAATTACATAAAATGACCTAGATTTAATTCAATGATAAAAATATAATCTAATTATAATTAAAATCCACTTAAATATATAATTTAACACTATCAATTAATTTGATTAAAAAAGTTGTTTTTTATTAAAATTTATTATTTTTTACTATTCATCAAAAATTGAAATTTTTCAAAAAAGTACCAATAATTCACCATAAAATAATTTCGATATTAAAAATTAAAAAATGAAGCCCATTTTGAAAAATAAAATTTATAAAATTTCAAAAAGAGGTTATTACAATTTATAACAGCTAGCTTGATTGGTCGTGGTGTGGTAAAACTCAATGTTGCGTACGACGCAAGCTACTGCATTATTCAAAGGGAAACGTACAATGAAATATTTTGGTGTTACATTCTCCCCTACTTAAAATAATTTCATCCTCAAAATTTCTAGAATATTACTACATAAAAATACTTAGGTGGTTCTTCATCATATGTTCCTCAGGTTCCCACATTGCCTCTTCCATCTTATGGTTTCCCCATAGAACTTTTACCAGACGAGTTTTCCGGTTTCTCAGCACTTGTTCTATACTATGAAGAATTTTTATAGGCTATTCACAATAAGACAGATCAGGTTCCAGTTCAATTTTCTCATTGGTGAGTACATGCGTTGGGTCAGACATGTATTTTCTCAACAGTGACACATGGAACACATCATGAACTTTGGATATATTTGGAGGAATTTCCAAATGATAAGTTTAAACTCCAATTTATTGTATAATTTTGAAAGGTCCAACATACCTGGACTCAATTTAACCTTCTTACCGAATCGTATAACACCTTTCCATGGAGATACCTTCAAGAAAACATGATGTCTACTTGAAATTCAAAATCCTTCCTCTGATTATCGACATATCTATTTTTCCTACTTTGGGCTTGTTTGATGTGGTTTTGGATAATATTCACATGTTCCATTGTTTTCTCCGCATGGTCTGGGCCTACAAGTTTTTTTCACCAACATCATCCCAAAATGTTGTTGTGTGACATCTCTTTCCATATAATGCTTCATATGGTGCCATCTAAATACTTGAATGTAAGTTATTGTTATAGGAAAATTCTACCAGAGGTAAATATTGATCCCACATACCTTGAAAGTCAAGTGGGAAAGATCTCAACATTTCTTCTAAGGTTTGAATAGTTCGTTCTGATTGTCCATCAGTTTGAAAGTGGTAGGATGTGCTCAAATGAAGTTCAGTATCCAAGGCCTTCTAAATAATTTTCCAAAATCTTGATGTAAAATGAGTATCGTGATCAGAAACAATTGATAGCGGTACACCATGGAGTCTTACAACTTCATTAATATATAGTCTTTCCAGAAGTTCAAGTTGTAAATCTTCGCTTATAGCATTAAAATATGCTGACTTGTTAAGACAATCAACAATGACCCATATTGCATCATTCCTTCTAGGAGTCTTTGGTAGCCCCATGACAAATTCCATCGTAATATTATCCCATTTCCACTCAAGTATGGGAAGAGGTTGCATGACTCCTCTAGGCTGCTGCCTTCCAACTTTAACTTGTTGATAAACCATAAATCTTGACACAAAATCAGCAATCTCCATCTTCATGTTGTCCCACAAAAAATATTCCTTTAAATATTTATACATCTTAGTGCTCCCAGGGTGTATAGAAAAATTAGAGCTATGTGCATCATCAAAAAATTCCCTTTTTATATCAGGTATGTTAGGAAAACAAATAATCTTCCCAAATTTCAAAATTCTATCTTCATATATGAAGTCACTCAATATCCCATCATTAATATCTTTAATCTCCTTTTGAAACTCCTCATCATCAGTATGATAACTCTATATCCTTTCAAGTAAAGATGGTTTGACAACCATTTGAAAAAGTATTGATGTTTCACCTTCTATGGATATTACCATCTCTATAATTACTTGATCCATGAAAATATAATCTGTTTCAACTCTCATCTTGTTGAAAACCTCATGATCCTTTCTAATCAAAGCATCTACCACCTTATTTTCCTTCCCCAGGTGGTAATGTATAATGAAATCATAATTCATGAGTAGTTCAAGACATCGTCTTTGCCTCATGTTGAGTTCATTCTATGAGAAAATATACTTCAAATGCTTGTGATCAGTATAAATCTCACATTTATCACCATAGAGATAGTGTCTCTATAGTTTCAGAGAAAATATTACAAATGCTAACTCAAAATCATGAGTAGGATAGTTTTACTCATGAATTTTTAGCTGTCGTGATGCATAGACAATAACTCTATCATTCTTCATAAGGACACAACCAAGTCCTTTCTTTGAATCATCACTATAAATAACAAACCCATCGTTCCCTGATGGTAGAGTCAAGATAGACGCATTGACTAATCTTCTCTTCAGTTCTTCAAAACATTCTTCACACTCTTTTTTCAAACAAATTTAACCCCTTTACATGTGATCTTGGTTAATGGGTTAGCCAACTTGGAAAAATGTTGGATGAAAGGTCGATAATAAACTGTAAAACCAATAAAACGGCATACCTCAGTTATACTCATCGGTATTGGCCATTATTAGATTGCCTTGGTCTTTGAAGGATTAATAGAGATCCTGTCCTTAGAGATAATATGGCCAAGAAAAGAAATATCTTGAATCCAGAATTTACACTTGCTAAACTTACCATATAATTCATTTATTCTAATGGTTTTTAGAATAGTTCGCAACTGATTTTCATGATCTTCATAGATTTTTGAGTATACCAAGTTATCATCAATAAATACAACTACAAAATCATCTAGATATCCCTTGAAAAATCTATTCATTAGATCCATGAAGACAGAGGGTGCATTAGTCAATCCAAAAGGCATTACTGTAAAACCATAATGCCCGTACCTGGTTCGAAATACTATTTTTGGAATGTCCTCCTTCTTCACACACAACTGATGATATCCAGATCTAAGGTCAATCTTTGCAAAATATTGATCTCCATGAATTTGGTCGAATAAATAATCAATTTGAGGTAGGGGATACTTGTTCTTTATTTTTATAGCATTGATCTCCCTGTAGTCAATGCACAACCTCAAAGATTCGTATTTATTCTTAACAAAAAGGAAATGGGCTACCCATGAAGAAAAACTATGGATAATAAATCCTTTATTACTCAATTCCTCTAGTTTTTCTTTAGTTCCTCTAATTCCATAGTGGCCATTATATAAGAGGTAATAGATTTGAGCCTTGAACCAGGAATTAAATCAATGGAAAACTCAATTTCTCATTTAGTAGGATGTCTAGGTAAATCCTCTAGAAACACATCAAAATATTCTTGCACAATAGGTATATCCTCTATTTGAACATTATTTTCCCTGCCCATAGTTATTTCATTATATTTTTCCCAATTATTGAATTTAGTAGAGCTATTGGGGGTGGATCTAGATAAGAATTAGGTGGTGATGTTTCTGATCTAAATATAAGGTACTCCTTATCATTATCGAAAATTTTATCCTCCTTCTTCTTACAATAAATTTTTGCATCATGGTCCAAAAAGAAATTCATATAGAAGATTATATCAAATTCAATCATGGTTATGATGATGATATCAGCTAATAAAGAACATTTAGATTCCCTAATGGGAACTGATTCACTAAAATTTGTTACAATGATAATTTCCTTAGGTTTTTTGACTGACAACTCCCTAGTTTAGTAAAATTGAAAATATGTAATTTCTATAGCAAACTGGAATGATATGAAACAATGAGATGATCCAGAATCAAATAAAGCATTGGCTAAATGTGATAAAACCATTAAATTACCTACCACCACGTCTTTTAGAGCTTCAACCTTAGTATTAGTGATCACATAAGCTTGGCCTTTGCCCCTAATCCTTTTCAGAGGTATGTTTCCTTGACGCATAGGAAATTCATTTTCATAATTTCCCTTTTCTCTAAAATTGTAGAATTCAACATTGATAGCCTCTTTCTTCCCCTTGCAATCACGAGCTTGGTGGCCTTTTTCACCACACTTTTAACAGACTCCCATTCCCTTCAGGAAAGTACTAGGGTGTCTCTTCCCAAATTTACTATAGGATAGATATTCAACTTTTCCCTTCTTCCCCTTATTTCCATTTACAGAGTGTTCACCAGATCTCATTTTCTCTTTCTTTAATTTTTTCATAAGACATAAAGAATTCATTTTATGTCTTGATAGCACACGAGACAAAATTTTCGTACGATGAGAAGAATTTTCAGACTGCTGCTCTATGGATAAATGGTTTTAACCCATAAAATAATCGATCAATATTAATCCTCGGGTTACGTATATAATCTGCTGCATACCATTCTATCCTTGTAAAGTTATCCTCATACTTTCCGACATTCTCATCCTCCTTTTTCTTCAGACTCAAAAATTTTCTTTCCAAATCTACTCGATGGTAATAAAGAAAGTATTTTTCTATGAAAATATCTTTAAACTCCCTCCATTCCTTATTCTATACATCTTTATATTCCATTGGGTTTTGGATTAATGACCATCATTGATCTGCATCTCCAGTGAGGTGATAAACTTCCATGACAACTTTTTCCATTTTGCTACTCCCCAAAGCATGAAATAATTTCTCCAAGGAATTTACCCATTGCTCAACTACTAATGTATTTTTACTACCATTTAATTTTGGTGTTTATTTCCTCCTGAAGCGGTCTAACATTGATCCTCCATGTTGTGGATCCGGGTGCTCCATACGGGTAAGGTTATTATTCATAACCTGAGTGAGTTGTCCCAGTATAGTGATAAGCTGATCAGACCCAATTGCATCACCAACTACACTATAATTATCTTGAGTAGGTGGGAAATCCCTATATTGATTACGTGGGTTGATAAGGTTTCAATTCCCCCCACTAGAAGCGATTTCTAAACAATGGAATACACTAGATTAGTTTTTGAATCACAATACATAATTCCAAACTTGTAAAACAGTTAACATAAATTGAACAATTTATGGATATAATCCATAATCCTAAAAAAAATTCTCTGAGGAAGTATATAATCATTAAACCTTCATAATGGTTTGTAAGGAAAATGTGAAATATCTAAAGCATATCCCCCGGGAGTGTCATAAACAAAAGTGCAGCAAGGACTGTTTTCATCCACCAGTTCCCATTCGAGTCTAGATCAAAGTGGAGTTTTCGGGTTTTACCCCTAGGTACATCTATGGCGGAGCCTTCTCAACCTTCTTGTATCAAGACATGGATGTATTTTTTTGGAAAACTCAAAAAAGCTCTACATTAAAAAAATTCTTGAAAGTTCTTCTATACTAATCCTCAAAGTCTATCTTAGGGTAAAGTTCTCTAATTTGAGTTTTTCTAAATCTTGCTTCCAAGGTTTGTAATAAACTTCCTATGATACCAACTATAACGTCCCGACCCCACTTACTTAGAGTCAGTTCATTATTACGTAAAATTGGCATGATACAAGGATTCATGTCCCAAAAGACTGATCAGTTTAGTAGCCTTGGAAGTACTAGATACATACATAAGATTTACATTACATCATGAAAAAAAACATTGTGTCCCCTTTGAACACTTTTATATCCCTTATAATATTCCTACAGGTAAATCGTAATATACTTCTTTACATCCTAGTAAAAATAAAACAAAAGAAAGAGGTGATCATAAATTCTCAGTATGGATAACAATATAGAGGTAACTATCATAAATAATCATAATCATTTTAGGAAATCTATAAGACTAGAAGACAAGCCTTTTTAAACATAAACTTCAATATAATATGTAAAAGATAAATCAAATAATGGAATTTACTTATTTTCATGGATACTCTACTATTCGAATGACCACATGTAATATTAATATCCAATTTCATAATGATGGAATGCATAATTCCAGACCTCATTACCACACAGTAAAGGCCTTATGCCCATACTACAAATAAGATTTTGTCAAGGCCTTGTTCCAAGACACTAGTTTGTCTCATGAGACCTACCGATGCATTAAGGAGCTATAGCGGGGTCCACCTGTCACTTACTAAGTCCAATTCATTCCTCACATGAAAAATTTTATACATAACATAATAATTCAAATTAAAACTAGAATATGAAATGTCAATACTTAATCCCTAAACCATGAATGGTATAAAAATAACACATCCATAGTCAAACATATCACAAAAAATTGAATACAATATAGAAGATTTATATCATAATAAATCAACATTAAACAAGTTTAAAATCCACCATAGGATGTTGGCATAGATGAAATGAATGCTATTTGAAATAAATGCCGCTTCCTGTTTTGAAATAATTTAAAAGTTACATAATTATAAAAGAAAACATTTACTTTGAAAATATTCTTATATGCTTTTATGGGACACTTTGATGATCATATAACGGAGGAAAATAGCTTTACCCGTAGTATAAGTTAAAAAATATATTCTTACCTTAATTTTGTCAAAAATGTCATAATGTAACTTGTTTGGAATACGACGGAAAGATTCCTTTCAAACCATTTTATTATAAGTCAAACAAGGCTATAAATAACTTTAACCTATAGTCTAGTAAATATTAAAAAAGTTTTGAGATACATTATTAATAAACATTGATGTGGATGATAAGGATGTCCCAGTAGATACTTACATAAAAACAACCTCAGATAAAAAAGAGATTGTGAAATTAACCCTTACCTTATACCTTTCCTGGGTCAAGGGTAAGTTAACCTATTGTATAATATTTAAATAATTATTATTAAATTATATAATAATAGTATACATAAATATGATATCATATAGGAGCCTCTAATATTTCTTTATTAATAATATTTTAGTAGTATCATCGTTTCCAGTGTTAACTGATCTATTTTCCTTTATATAATCTGGTACGCAAGCCATCTTTGTTATGGATAGGATGTATTTTATTCATATTAATAATTATATTAAGTTCTTATAAATTATTTTTTATCATAAAATGAAAATTATTTTCGAATAATTATGACGGGGAATGAAACTCATCGCATTCGTGGAGACAGTAATCAGTACGTACGCACGAGCGCCAATATCATTATATTGATGGTCAAATTTTATGTAATTGGAATTTATATCATATATACTGAATAATTAACATGTTATATTTTTTATTTTCATCATTTATACTTATTATTATACCCATCCAAATAATAATGTGTTTGTATAACAAACTACACCACGACGTGGAGACGGTAAGCTGTATGTACACATGTATTGTAACTTTGTCCTTCATATGATGGATAGAATAATGAATATGGTTGTAAATTTTTAATAATAACATCACAATAGATAGAAGATACTATATTTAGTATTTTATAATAGAAACAACAAATAAATAGGAAGTGGAAGAACAAAAGAACTTGAAAGAGGGCGGGGGAAATTATTACCTCATTTTCGGGTGTTTTTTTCCAGTTGATCAAAAGGTCTCCTTAAGTTAATTTTATGATCAAAGTAATGACACTAGGTTGATTTAAGGGAAGTTGGGAGGATATTTGGGAAGGGGGTGGCAGATCCAAATGGCTTTGGTGGTGTGATTTTGAGAGAAGGGGAAGTGCACTTTTATAAGAGAGGTGAGGGGCACCTTATCAAAAGATTGAAATATTATTTTATAAAAAAATCATTTTCGGTTTCTAATGGCTCAAAAATGATTGATTTCAAGTATAAGGTGGGTATGGGTTAAAAAACTCTCATCCAATAGGTTTTAGATAGGTTTGGGCTACCATATTAATCTTATCTTTTAGGTTTAACTCTTAGTTAAATAGTTTACCTTTTACCATGTATTTCTGTATTATTTTAATAATTGGATAATACACATACTATAAAATTCCAAGAGAACCTAAAGTGGTTAATTAATGATATAAATATCATTATATAATTTCTTTGGTAGAACCATATATTTTTAGGACTATTATATAATTTAATAATATAATATTTGTTTTAAAAACTCATTTATGTCTATTTTGAAACTATTTAGTATTTGATTTTTGAGAAAGTCATCACAACAAGGTTACTTCGAAACAAAATCCATTGAATCCACCCGAACATTTAATATTCACCTAGAAAATTTGTGGATGTCATATGAACTTTGAAATTATATTTATTTTAATATTTATAATACCATTTATTTGATTCATTCATTTATAAGGTAATTACTGCATCATCATTGTATCATAAATAAATTTAATTATATAATGTCTAAAAATTTTAAATAAAAAAAAATTATGCAGAAAATAGTTTTAGATTTCTGATGAGTATTTATAGTTGAAAACATAACTTATATAACCCCCTTTAAAAATTATTTTACTAAAAGATATTTTTTATATAATTTTTGTCTTTAAATTAAATTAATTAATATAAAGTGTCATTATCACTCTCAAGTGGCTCCATGGGGTCCCAAAATAGACCCAAGAATGCCCATGGTTAGAAATGTATCAAAAAATAGGAATATGACACATGTTAGTTTAATTTAATATTATTATAATATTATTTTTTATACCCTTATTTAACGGATTTACCTTTTAACCAAGGTAAATAAAATATTTAACGAAGTAATTATTCATAATGTCTAAAAATAAAACATACTGTTTTACAAAATTAGGACCTATTAATTCCAAATATTGAATCCATTTTTACAAATTCAAAACACTGAAGTGGAATAAATTAATTTAAAATTAATTCTCATTGTAAAAAAAAGCGTGTTTTTAAGAAATAATAACAATCAAAAGATTGACACTTTTTTATAACCAATTTAAATGTGAAATGACATAAAATTACCTAAATTATATTAAATTATAAAAATATAATCTAATTATACTTCAAAACCACTCAAATTCATAATTTAACGCTATAAATTATTTTGATTTAAAAAGTTGTTTTTAATTAAAATATAGTATTTTTCACTATTCATCAAAAATTGAATGTTTTCAGAATAGTACCAAAAACTCACCCTAAGATAATTTCTATATTCAAAATTCAAAAATTATTTCTATTTTGAAAAATAAAATCTATTAAAATTGAAAAGGTGTTTATTACTATTTATAACCATTAGTTTGATTGGTCGTGGTGTGTTAAAACTCCAAGTTCCGTACAACGGAAGCTATTACATTATTCAAAGGGAAACGTACCATGGAAGCTTGGTGTGTTACATAAATATTAATCATAAAAAATATTTTGTTTTTAAATGTTTAATATTAACTAAATAATATTAAAAAAATTAATATATACCAGAATTATAAAGATATTGATGGAGTGTTTTCTTATATCACTTGAACACACCATGAACCATGTGTAATTGGAACCAAGTTTGAAAGAATTTATTTTTGAAAGATGGAATATGTTTGTGTTGTAATTATTTTTTAAAATAAGTTAAATATGAAAAGAAATCAATTCACCTTGAAAATGCTTTAAATTAGACTGACTATCATATTCAGAATATCATACTCACAATGCTTAATAAAATCCATCATAATAGAGAGATATTTCTTAGAAGAAAAGGTTATTCAGAATCACATTGGGTATGCAATAAAAGTAAGATCTTAATGAGTAATATAATAAAATTCTATATGGATTTGATGAAAATATGATGATTATTTTTCGATTTTGGAGTTTACAAAAATCATAAGTTGTTTGAAGAACATGTGATTCAAGATTACTGAAATAAAGGGGTAGTGTTTCCAATCATATTGGGGGTTGGAATGAAAGAATATATAGGAATGGATGGTAAGTGAAAAATACATTCCAATGAAATCCATGTTTTGATGAATCTGATCTTAGATATATTCAAATTCATGAGGAAGTGTTGGTATATGTTGATAATTTTGAAAGAAAAAACATTCTCAAATACAAATCATTCTAGTCACAATTCATCACTGTGAGATCATCAGACACAAAAATATTGGTTGTATGGGATATTTGATCTGAATGTTAGAATATGAAGAAAGTAGTTTTTAGTTAGATCAATAATTCATGAGAAACAAATATTCACATAATGAAGTTATGTGAATCATAATAGTAAAAGGAAAGAAGTTTTTAAAGTAAAAGATATAGTATCCAGTACATCAGAAAGTTATTCCATTGATTATCATAGTCATACTAAAAATGATCATCAAATTAAAATGATAGGTAGAATTGTTTTTTGACGGATTTCAGTGACCAATAAAAAAAATAAATTTAGATTTATATGGACTAATGAACACAAATAAGAAGAAACTTTTTGTGTGATTGATAGGAAGAAAAAAATCATTGATCAATCAACAATGTTGTCAACCATTTTAATCAAGATGAATTTTTGGCCATTTTAATTTGGGTCAAGTGAAAATAAATGCCCTGTTTTTTTCTTATGATTTGGGTTTAGAGAGGAAGAAGAAATATTTTTTTTCAGATTCGTCACATTCATCAGATTATATATGGCCCTAACTATCATACTAGAGGTAAAACCAATACATTAGACTAAATAAGAGGCCAATTCATCTAGTGCATAATGAAAATTATTATATCATCAGAGGCATGATCATCATTGTGAAGAAAGGAATAAAATATAAATTGTTTTAAGTAGATACGAAAGTATTATCAAAGAAGATCTTGAAGATATTTTTGTAGTGTTTTCTATAGTATTTTTAAAGGAGGTTTGAAAAGTTGATATAATTTTTTGAATATCTTCAGGTGGTCATCATAATGGTATGTATTTAATTATATGAAATTTGAATGTAGGTTAAGGAAAAATTGAAGTAACAAAATTCATCCAACGTAATGAGAAAATAGGAATAAATAATTGGAGTTGAAATAAATATTGAAAAGAAATTTTGGAGTTAGTTAAAGTCATGAGAAGATTCTAGAAGTTTTTATAAGAGTTGAGAAGCATTCTAGAAGTCAATATGCACCAAATATTCACAGAGAATTTTTATTTCAGAAAGATTGGTTAAGAGGGAATTATTTTAAGAGTACTACCCAAACCATTCTTTTGTCACATATGAATAGAGGAAATATTTTTTACTCTCCTGAAAATAAAGTACCATTGAAGAGAGAAGGTATATCACAAAATAATTTTATAGATAAAAAGATTCCTTATCAAGAATTCATAAGAAAGATAGCCAGAGAGAAGAAAATATGATAAGTAAGAAGATCAAAATCAGAGTTTCCAAATTGGCCTGAGAAATAAGATTGGGATATATGTACTCAGATAAAAGAAGTTCAGTATGGTTTCGATGGTATTCTTATAGGGTTATTTTCAGAATGAGCAATCATATTGGGTAGATCAGATTGAGAAATCAGATTGAGAATTATTAAAAAATCTGGGAAGTTCAAACCTACTATTGGATAGCACAGTGAAGAATTGTTTTTGAAGAAAATATTTGGAATGTTGACAAGGAAACACTTTAAGAAGTTTTGAAGCATCTGGTTAATGTTTCTTAATATTTTACATAAATTATATTCCATAATTTCGTTCTACTTGAAGCACATATACTGTTGTATTGAAAAATGTTATGCATGAGTGTATGTCCATTTATTACTCATTATATCCACACAAAATGATTGTTTTCTAGTGGATTATAACATATTGGATTGTATCCATAACATTCTAAGGAAATATATATAGTTATTTACTATTTAACATTATAAATTCTTTTGTTCTAATATATGTGTGATTGTTTTGTTTTTAGAAAAAGTGATTACTCTTTAATATTTGGGGAAGGATGCTTCATAAAAAAGTATACTTAAAAGAGAAAGATATAACTGATGCATAGTCATTCAATCTATGTGATAATTGATATTTTATTAGAGATTACATGTTTTACAATAGCCGATGGATCCCTTTGTTTACTCTTTTCTATAGTTTTGAGGAAGAAAGTTGAGATGGATAATCTCAATTATGTGAACAATAAGTGGATTATTTTCTTTTATGATAAGAACTAACTTATAGGGAGAGATAAAATGTTTCTTTATCTTATGTATTCTGGGAATGATATTCTTGAAGCTAAAATAGATGTATTTCCTCTTATTTTTTATATACTTCATCTTACATTTGTGGATAAGAAGAAACAAGAGAATAATAGAAGGGATAAGAATACTATACTCTCATTACATTCTGAAAGTTTATTATTGAGAGTAAATGGAGTTTCCACTTACAAAGGTATCTGAGATAAGATAAAGAGCATGTATGTGGCCAATAAAAAGAATCTTATAAACCAAAAGATTTTAAAAATTGTCAATCTAACAAATTTTATATTACCTATGGTTCTGATAAGGATGAAAATAAAACTATGTAGAAGTAGAAGATTCCAATTGATAACATAAAATTTTGTGGTCAACATAGTGATGATAAGAAGGTTTCTGGGAAACATGATAAGAACTCCAGTTTGTATGGAAATTTAGAGGAAAATATTCATTCTAGGGAAATTGGAAGCATTGTGGTGGATTCAAACATACAGAAAATATGTGTTGGTTTAATCTAAGACATTACCACCTTTACACAAACATTAAAAGGAAATGTTTGAGGAGGATTCACTCCTCTCAAAGGAAGATGTTAGAGAAAAATGTTATGAAGAATCATTATAATGTTAGTGTGGAAACTGAAAATAGGATCCAACCCTTGGAAAATATTTGTGACAGATGTGAAAAAACTAGAAACCTTGGAATTTTTTTTCTTGTTTTGTGTCTAGCACAATACTTTTTTAATAATTCTCAGAATATGGAATTTAATAAAGATAAGGAAAAGAAAAATCTCCTTTTATAGAAACCTCTGTGAAAGATGTAAAATGAGAATTACCATGGATTTGGATAGTGAGTGTTATTCTCATATGACAACACATTTTAAAATTTTTAAGAATTTGAATGATTTAAAAGAATTATTAGTGAGATTTGGCAGTGAAGAATCACATAGAATCAAAGGTGTTGGATCAACCATCATTAGAGAATAAATTTTGAAATCCAATAAATATTTTTTTTAATTATGGGATGAAACACAACTTTCTAAGTGTTTCAATAAAATTTGATGATGTAAAAAATGTTATTTTCAGAAAACATGTGTTAGTTGGTAAAAGTGAGGAAATGAAAAAATAGTTACCGGAGGCCATCACATGAAATAAAACTTGTTGTAAGTTAGAGAGGCTCAAAATTTTTGTCACATGGTCTTGGTGGAAGTGAATCTGTTATAAAATAATAGGGGGGAGACCAGTTTCTGATAAATAAGAGAATTCTATCAAAGTGATAGAGTGACCATGGTATTCTTGATATGTCAAAAATATAAAATTTGTGATGAATGATCTGTTAGAAGGGAAAGATAAAAAAATCAGTACATAATAATGTTTACATTTCTTCAAAACATGTAACATTCGGTTACCATTTTCAGGTATTCTGAACCCCCTATTTTTTGGGGTTGTTTTAGTTAAAAAAATTAGAAATTTTGAATTATTCCGGGGTTGTGCATGGTTAGCGCAAGATTTTTCCAAACCTTGTGCCCTGCTAGAGAAATCTGTGAGAACTAACATTGGGGGATTTTAATCACTTGGTGCATGATTTGATCAATAATGTAACCTTCTAGGAGAAACTTTGCAACCCATTAAAAGGGGAAAAAATCTAGGTCACTCTATTTTTATAAAATGTGTGTCCCTACTAAGATATCTATGCATACATTTTTTTTAATTCGAAAATTGATTTTAAATTACTTATACCCTATTTTTAGACCCCCGATGGACCTGTACGACCTATGTTTAATTTCTCATTCCAAGAGATCTCCCTAGAGTAGTTTTTGTCCCCTTGGAACCCTCCTAGAAGTGGATAGAATCCAGGATAACAATGTTTGATATTCTCTTGGTTAGTTTCCTCTTCCCATTCTCTATTTACTGCTCTCTTGCATTTCATCCCTAGGGTTTTATGGATAACCATGATATTGGTAGATCTAGTAACTCCTTTTTGGATCATAAACCTATGTTTGATTTCCATATTCCATTTTCATCATTCTTCTTTGGAGAATCTCTATTATGGTTTGGTTTTTCAAGATCCCATGATCTAGAGGTAGGTGGTTTTGTTTTTATTGGACAATTTAATTAACCCAGATTTTCTTGATTTGATTTCAATTTTTTGATTTGAATCTAATATCTTTAAATTACATTCATTTGTTTAATTAAAAACCCAACTTCATTGAATTGGAGGATATGATTGTGAAGTTTGATTTTTTGAAGGAAATTTGGGGAAAACCCCAATTCTATAGAATTGGGGTGTCTTTGTTAACTTTATGGAATTTGGTGAAATTTAAATTGATGAATTTAAATTGTGAAATTTTATTTATGAACAATTGTGGTATTTAATTATGGGAATTTATTTAATGAAATTGAATTGAAAATTTATTTGATGAAAATGGATTAAAATTGTTGTGAAAGAAACCATTTGCTTTTATCACAGAAAAGACATGTTTTTTTATTAAAAACCCATTTTGGGTTTTAAATATAAAATTGGCGCATTTTAAATGGATAATTAGATTAATTTTATTTATGGAAGTCTTAATATATATTTCACATCATTGTTTTTTATTAGAGTACAAGAAAACATTAGGTGGTTAGTGAGTTATTTAGACAACACTCTTGGATTTAAAACGTTTTAAAACATAAATGCATCACATAAAATCCCTAAAAGGATGGTGATGAATTCATTTATATCAATGTCATAGGGAACATTTATACATTTATTTCCAAGTCACATTGAGTGTGTGAAGTCCTATAGCTGAGAAATATCATACCTTTTAGGAATATGGACATATTGTTCAGTTTTTTTAATTGAAATGAATATATTTCATTATTGTAAACTTTTTTACAAAACTTATGAATTTATAAAAACTATTTTATATAATTTTTTTATCAATAAATTTTTAGAATTTTTCAATCAATTGAAATGTGAAAGATTCGTTTAAATTATTTCCATTATTTGAAATTTAAATCCTGATTTGATTAAATATTATTTTAAAATTCCAAACCAATTTATTTAAAATTTAAATCTCTTTATTTGGTTAATTAAATGTTATAATCCCTTATGGAATCCTTATAATGAACCTACTAGTATTTTAGCTCACACCACACCCGAGCCGTCAGCTGTTTGTAGATTATCTCCTTCCAAGTTCGAGCAGGGGTAAAGACACACTTGGTGGTGGTTCTAGCTATTGTTCTGTGGACATAGAGAGTTGTTTTAGTTGGTAATTGGGGTGTTATTTTAGTTTTTTAATAAATTGTTATAGTAATATGGGTCTTTATAACTATTTAACTTATTGTACACATCTCAGTGTGATGTTTTTCTTGTATTCATACTGATTTTTTATCTGCTTCCACAATGTTTTTGTAAATTTCATTCCCATGTTCATATTTTATGATTGAAGGTGCTTGTTTCCAACCCATGGGGATTTTGAATTACCTTCAATATTTTTTAGGGTTGGAATATTTATTTGGCTTCCATGGTACTTAGGCTGGTGCATGATAATGTGGGGTCAAAGGTGAAGGTGTTTCACCTTGGCTTGATATAAGTATGGAGTTTGGAAATCTTGTCGAGACATAGTAGGTAGGTTGGATTGAGTGCCTATCCAGATATAGCAGTAATGAAACATAAGACATCATGGGGGTTTGAGAAAGAAATCATGAGGATTAGTTATAGTTTTTCCCAACATTTGATTCTCATTGTGGTTCTCAAAAGAAGGATTTTTTCTAAACCTCCTACAGTTCTTGGAAAATTCCCTTTTATTTATTTACAATGTAAAAATCCAGGGAATTCAAAGAGAGATTTCATAGAGGCACCCATGAAAATTGGCTCATGTGGAAGCTCAGGTAACCTAAAAAATTTCTGCCATATCTATTCTAATCATCATAGTGAAACAAGATCATAATATCTTTAAATGATAGTAGAAAAATTATATTCTTCATTTATAAAATGGTTCCAACCATAGGCATCTAGATCAAAGCTTATTACCATATTAGAAGAGTATTCAGAGGAAGAAGATACATCTCCATCGACTATGAGAGCTACCATCACTATAGCATCATCATTAGGGATTGATTTATTTAATACTGGTTCATCTCATTAATTTATTTTAACTTGTATTGTTAATATACAAAACATTTCTATGAAGAATTTTTCTTTTGTAATGGATATTACTACAACCCTTGGTAAGAAGAGGGAGCATGGTCAATGTTATACCACTTGTGTTTTTTCTCTGTCATATGTTGATCTTACTTGGAGTTTTTTGGTTCTCAACATGAAGTATCCTGATTCCATTGTAGGATGGATTCTCTCATTTCCAATAATTCAAGGATTTCTTGTTATCATTGATTGGTCTCCATTACTAAACCCAATGGTGTGTGTTGTGTCATCCAAGAAGAATGGGACCCACGACCAATCAGAGCATGATCTTATTTTCTAGAGTTGGGGAATGTAATATCTATGCTTTCTCTTGATCTGGTGTGAGAATATTTAGGTAGTTATCTCCCTCAATATTTCATCGAGTTTTTTCGACATGTTTACTTTTGACTTATCTATTCTACCATGGTTAAGTGAGGTAGTGTTTCCTATTGATTTAATTTCTACCACTGAAAAAATTTCTATTCGCTCTTACTCCATAGAAACAACTTAAATAAAAGAGATGAAGACCAAGTTGGAAGATCCTATAGAGAAAGGATTTATGTGCCTGAGTGTGTCACCTTGGCCAGTGCCAATTCTATTTGCAAGTAAAGTTGATGGTTCACTCTGCCTATGTATTGATTACGAAAAAATCAATAGAGTCATGGTAAAGAACAAGTATCTATTGACACATATTGATGATCTATATGACTAGTTGAGAGTGGTGAAGTGATTCTAGAATATTTATCTTCAATATAGCTACCTTCATCTGAGGATAAAATAATTTAACATTCATAAAATGTACATTTGGAGAAGGTCATAAAATGAAGAGTATTATTTCATGCCATTTTGTTTAACTAATTCACTTACAGTCTTTATGAATTTGATGAGTAGTATTTTCCATGAGTATCAAGATACCTTTGTAGTAGTCTCTGTGGATGAAATCCTTATTTAATATAATTCCTAGGATGATTTGGTGCATCATTTGAGAATAGTTTTGAGATTATTGAGGAATCACCTAATTTATTCCAAGTTTTCAAAATATGATATATGGATTTGGGAAGTGCATTTAATGGGGAATTTAGTGTTGGAACATGGTATATTAGTTGATCCTAAAATGGTAAAAGTGGTTTTGGCATGGGAACAACCATGAAATATTTTTGAGATACAGAGGTTCTTGGGTCTGGCTAGTTATTATTGCTGGGTAATAAAGGACTTGTAAAAGTTGGATTATCCAATGATTTCTCTTACTCATAAGTGATTAAAGTTTATTTGGGATGAAGTATATCAGAATTATTTTGTTGAGATAAATCATCTTTTGACTATTGCACTGGTTTTAATAATTCTAAAGGCTATGCAAGGATATGTGGTCTTTTTTGATGCACTAGGTTCATTTTTGGGACGCATTCTTATGCAAGGTAATCATGTCATTTCCAATGGATATCATATTTTTAGTCCACATGAGAAGAATTATATGACCCATGACCTTGAATATGTAGCTATGAATAACATACTTAAGATTTGGCGTCATTACCTTTTTGGTTAATGGTTTACCAGGTTTTCATACCACAAGAGCTTCAGTTATATATTCTCAAAAAAAGATTTGAATCTACACAAAAGGAATTTGTTAGAATAACTACAATCTTATAACTTTGATATATGCTATATCCTAGGGAAATGAAATTGTGTCACATATTTTTTGATAAGGAATATTTTAACCTATGTAGTTAAAGAATCTTCAGAAGAGTGTTACATGATGGATATTTCTGCACAGTGGTATATTAGAGACCAAGAAGCATGGTATGGGGTTTCTCTATCCAGTTTTTAGTTGATATATGATATTCATGAGATGATTATTCATGAATAGAATATTGATGATGTTTTTAGTAATATTATATTATCTCAATATGTTGAGGAGGCTATGGACGATTGGTCATTCTCCACAGAGGGAATTCTATGTCATTAGCATTGCATGGTTGTGACATTAGTGATAATAAAATATGTGATGGAGGATTTCCAAAATTCCTAGAGGGTTATGCACCCAAGAACTGTAAAGATGTTCTATAACATGTGCTGACAATTCTGGTGGCCAGGTATGAGATGGGGAATTTTTTATCTTGTCTCTCATTGTTATAAATACCAACGGTTCATAGTCAAGCACCAGAATCCATAGAGTTTGTATCAGCCCCTTCCGGTGCCTACATGGAAGTGGGATGATATCATTATATAATTTTAGGTTGGGTTGCCTCAGAAATAGATAATGAATAATATGATATGGGTTGTGATCAATATGCTGACTAAGTTGGATCACTTTACACCCATTCGTTATACAACCAAAATTTAGGAATTCAAAAATCTCTAAGTGAAAGAGATTGTTAGTTTGTACTGATTTCCATATGATACAGTCTCTATGGAATCCTTGGTCTAACTATCATTTTTTATAGTTTTTCAAGAGGAACTGAGATATAATAACTATTTGAGCATGACATGCCATCCAAAATTAGATGAAACAAAAATAAAGTTCTATACAGATTAATGAGGATATTCTTGGTGCTTGTGTTATCAAATTTGGTGGGGATTGGGATGAACATTTGGGGTTGGTTGATTTTTCTTATTACAATAGTCCCTAGTTTTTTATTAGAATTTCTCTTTTTGAGGCCTTTTATGGGAGACCATGAAGATCTATATTGTGTTGGTTAGAGATTGGGGAAAGATCAACAGTTAGTCCAAGCTTGGTTCAAGAGGTGATAGAAAATATTCATTTGATTCTTCATAGAATGTTGATGGCATAGAGTAGGTATAAGTCATATTCTGATCATCACCACAAACGATTATAATTATATGTTGGGAACCAGGTATTATTGAATGTTTCACCCAGGATTGATCATAGATAGATTTAATGAACGGTAAAATTCCTCATAGTTTTGTTGTAAATTTTGAGGTTGTTGAGTATTTGGGGAAATATGATCATCATTTAGAATTTCCACCATAGTTGTTGTCGATACATAACACGTTTCACCTATATCAGCCATAGAATCATCTTTCCAATCCTTTGTATGTTCTAAGATTTTGTGATCTCGATGTTGAGCCTGATTTATCCTTGACTGAAAGAAAATCAGGATAGTTGATTCTAAGACCAAGATACTTCGAATGATGATTATACCATTGGTTTGTGTTCTATTGAAGTATTATTTTCATAATTTTGAGATGTGGAAGAGGGAGGCACTGATGAGAGAGTAGTGGAAACATCTTTTTGGCATGGAATATTCTTCATAGGATTTTTGGGGACATAAATCTTCTATGGGGGGGGGGAGGTTGTAACATCCTATTACTTTTTTCAATTATTTCTATTAACCTTTTTTATTGTCCTTTTTTTTGTGTTTCATTTGTGGGTTTTTTGGTAAAAACATTGGAAATTTTTAATGTTATCAGACTATGCAGGGTTAGTGCTTTATTTTCCAGAAATTTGCACCTTACTTGATAAAACTGTACAAACCAAGGCAATGATATTTTTCATAGTTCGTGAATTGTTTGAAAAACTGTGTGACCTATTAGGATAAACTGTGCAACCCATTAAATGAGGAATATGACTAGGGAACAAAAGTTTTCTAAACCATGTTACCCTATAAAGATAACCATGTATACAAGGTTTTTTAATATGAAAATTGTTCCCAAATTCCTGAAACCTTCTTTTTAGAACCTCGAAGACTTGCACAACCCATATATGATTTCTACTTCAATGAGTTCTCCCTATAAAATTTTTCCCCTATATAACCCGATAAAAAGAGGATTGAATCCTGGATAATGATGTTATATCATCTCTAAGTTAGTTTCCTCTTCCCCTAAACTATCTCATACTCTCCCAATTTTCCTCTCTAGGGGTTTTTGGCTCATCATGTAGTTGTGAGATCGATTAACCCATGTTTTAGATCTTAAACCAGGTTTTGATTTCCGGATTCCATAGTCTTAATTCTTCTTTAGAAAATCCTGATTATGTTTTGGTGTTACGAGATCCCATGATCCTGAGGTAGGTGGTTCTATTTTGATTGTCCAATTTAATAATCCTTAAATTTAATGATTTAATTTTAATTTTTTGATTTTAGTCTAATTTCTTGAAATTTCATTAAGTTATTTAATTGAAAACCCAATTCCATTGAATCATAGTATTTGATTATGAAATTAGGGTTTTAGCATTATATTTTGAAAACCCACAATTCTATTTAATTGGAGTGTGTTTTCAAAATTGATGAAAAGTTGTGAAATTTAAAAATTTTAATTTATATTGTGAAATTGGTTTGATGGAAAATTGTGGAATATAATTATAAAAATTTATTTGATGTATTTGATGAAAGTGGATTAAAATGATTTTGATATAAAGCTTTGCGGTTTATCTTGGAAAACGAATATTTTTTTGTTAAATTTTTTAAATGTAGAATTGGCATATTTGAAAAGGGGAATATGATGAATTTTATTTTTAAAAGTAATAAAATGAATTTCCAATTGTTGTTTTTATTGGAGAACATGCATTCCCTAGGTAGTTAGTGTGTTATTTAGACAACACTCTATGATTTACATCATTCTAAAAAAAATGCAGCATGCCACATCTTTGATAGGATGGTGATGAAAACATTTTTACCATTTCTAAAAGGGAATGTCTATACATATATTGTTGTGTCACCTTGAGTGTGTGGAGTCATATTTCCTTGAACAATCATACCATATAGGCATATGACCATGTTTCCCTCTTGTGTGTATTTGAAATGAAAATATTTTATTTTTGTAAAATATTTTTCATTCAATATTAATTAATATAAAAAATATTATATAAAATGATTCATGAATCCATTTTTTTGAAGTATTCCATCAATTGAAAATTATAGAATTTTTTAAATGTATTTACATCACTTGAAATGTAAATAATTATTTGTCTAAATATTATTTTAAAATTAAAAACCATTGTATATAAAATTGAATCTTATTTATTTTGTTAAATAAATAATTTCAACTCTTATGGAATCCTTGGTGAGAGACTAATGGTATTTTTACTGACAACCTACATGTTCCTTAGAGTGTTTGTTGATTATATCTTTCTTGGTTTGAGCATTGGTAAAGTACCACATAGTGGTGGTTCTAGATGTTGATCAGTGGAAATAGAATTTTGCATCCTTTGGGACTTATGTTGTTAATTCTGATTTCTGGTACATTACTATAGCACTTTGTTTTGTTTATACCTATTGGATTTTTGGTACACATCTCCCTCTTGAGTTTTTATTGTATGAATAATGACTTATTTATCTTCTTCAGCATTGTTTGTATAAAAATTGTTCCCACGTTCATTTTATATGTTTCTAGGTGATTTTCACCAACCCATGGGGACCGAGAACACTCTACAAGCCATGTCAGTACTGGCTCGGTTATCAGGTTACCGGGGTACCCGAGACATTTCACTAGAAAATGACCGTTAGAACTTATTCATTCCGATATCTATGGGCCAATGAGTAAAAAATCAACTCAGAGAGATATATAGTTCATTACTTTATTTAATTAAATTACTCACATTACTTTTGTTATTTATATGAAACAAAAATTATATTCTCTATAAATATTGAAAAGTTTTAGGAGGAAAGCTGAGAGGAAATGTTGGTATTCAGTGAAGAAGTCAAGAACTAAAAATGTTGGGGAATAAAAAAATGAATAATTTTAATTTTATCATTATAATCATAGAATTTGATATGAATTTATTACACCAAACACTCATAAAAAATGGTGTTTCTGAAAGGGAGAATAAAAGTCAGGATGAAATAGGAAGAACTATCCTATGTGAACACGGTCTATCTCATTACCTTTGGAGGCAATCCATTAGCACTTTTGTGCAAATTAGAAACTAATTTTCTACAGAACTAGTTTAGATATGACTACATATGAACTTTTTTATGGAAAAAATACTACTTTTAAACACTGAAGATATTTTGGGAGTCCATGCATCTTAATGAAAAAAGGTAGAATCCCTGGAAAGTCTTAGCAGAGAGGTGAAGATGGAATTTTTCATGGTTATGATCTAGATGGGAGATGATATAGATATTCAAAAAATATTTAAGAAATCAGTTGAATCTATTTATGTGAAATTTATTAAAAAATATAATAATGATTAAAAAATATATTCTGATAAGGAAGATAAATAAGAAGAAATAATGTATAGTAACAATTCTGATAAGGATATTGAAAATGGTATTACTACTCAAGATGAAGAATCAAACTCAACCATTTAATGTGATCAGGAAGATTCTTGAAAATCTCATCCTAGGATGGGAAATAAAGTAGAAGCTCAAAATATTAGTAGTGATCAACATCAAAAGGATAAAAAAATAATTACATCAAAATTTAGTACTCATACTTCCTTGTACTCAATAGTTAATCAAAAAGATGTGAATAAATCGTTTGAGTATCCAGAATGGATTCATGCCCTCAATTAAGAGCCTAATCAGATAAAACAAAATGATATGCTGGAACTCATACCTAAACAAAATGAAAATAATTTATTTTTACAAAGTGGGATTTTCCGGAACAAGATGAGTGAATATGGTTCAGTGATGAGAAACAAAGAACAATTAGTGTTCAAAGGTTACTCACAAATTGAAGACATTAGATTTGATGAAACATTTCCCCTGGTGGAAATGTTTGAAACTATCATAATTTTTCTTTCTATTCTCACACAATGAATTAATATTTTGTTTTCAGATTCATGTGAAATCAAATTTTTTGAATGCTGATCTTGATGAAGAAGTTTACATTGAAGAACCATGTCGATTTTTTTTGGGAAAGATTTATGTTATGTGTGAAAATTAAAGAAAGAATTGTATTAGGATAAAACAAGCACCAAGGGAATATTATAATAAATTGGATACTTTCTTGAGGGAGAGGAATTTTAATAAAGGATGAGTAATTTCAATAAAGGAAGAGTTCATAGTAATCTGTAAACTAATTAAAGTTAATTTTTTTCCATCATTGTAATTATTTATGTTATTGACATTATATTTATTTGAAATGATGAAGGAACCTATGATAAATTTCCTAAATAGATGAAAACGTTGTTTGAGATATCCATGCTAGGAGAAATGAAATATTTTCACGGGTTATAGATCTTACAAAAGAATAACCATACATTTATTGCTCAAGAATATTATGTTATATAACTTATTAAGAATTTCTATATGGAAAATTAAGAACTTTATTACACACCAATTTAAGTGGGATCCATGTTTAAAAAAGATATATAAGGCAAGGAATTTTATCATAAAGAGTTTTGAAAGATAATTGGATATTTTATTTATATTTTACTATCTAAAGACCTGACATTGTTCATGTTGTTACCTAATGTTTATGATTTCAGAGTTCTCAAATAGAATCACATTTATTTTATGGATTTTTTTATACATATCAAAGGAACATGGAATTACGGAATTAGGTATTATAGCTAAGAAATTAATGAGCTATTTGGGTATTTAGATACTGATTGGGAACGAAATGTTGATGATATAATATCCACATCTGTTAGAGTTTTATTAATAGGAAACGTTTGAGTTAGTTGGCATAAAAATAAACAAAATTAAATAACTCTTAGAACAGTTTAAGTTGATTTTATTTCTTACACACAAGATGATTCCCAACTTATGTGGATGGAGACTCAGTTAGAAGAATTACTTATTGAAGTAAAGTTACCTTTTCTCTTGGGCTATGATAATCAAAGATAAATAGACCATATCAGAAACATGGTACAACATTATCACTCAAAACATATTGATATAAAATATAATTTAATATAATAGTATGTGAATAAGAATGATTTGAAGTAGGAGTATGTTCTAAAATTGGAACAAGTTGCTGACATTTTCACCAAAACTTTAATAAAAGAACTATTTTCTAAATTTATGTTGAAAAAGGGAATCAACCTATTTCTCATCAAGTTTTAGGTTTGTGGTTTTGTACTCTATATCTTATTGTCTTTGGATAGTGTTGTCAAATGAGGAAAATTGCATCATAAATCTATCCATAGTTTTGCGACAAACTTTTAAGGAAGTATGTAAAAAGAAGAATTTGTGGGTAATATGTGAATCCAACAATGTATTTTTGTTATGTATTATAACCTTTTATAGGAGTTTGTGGAAGAAAATTTTGTTTACAGGAAAGTGGAAGAAGGAAATCAAGAGGTTATGAAATATGTAAAGAAAAATAAAATATGTGGAGGATTTCATGAGTCACTACATTTGGATGACATGGTTTTTGTGTCAATAACTATTATTCCCTAAAATGAGTTAGTTAATTTAGTATTATAATTATTGACATGTAATCATATCTTGTGGTTACATAGTTTCATGATTTATGAACCTTGGTTGAAAACAAAATCAAAAGGGGTGTATTTTTGGGACTAAGTTGGAATAATGTTATTTTTGAATGCGGGAAGAGGTCTCTGTTTTCTTTTGTTTTCAAAGAAGGTAAAGAAGAAAAGAAATCAATTAACATTTCAAAAGATTCCAATCTAGATGAACATAATATTCATATTATTGGGCTCATAATTTTTAAGAAAGTCCATTATATTAGAGAGGTGCTTTTTGTAAGAAAATATTTATCTGACTAACCATTGGTGCGAAATAGAAGGAAGTGAGAAAGAGAATAAGATTCTTTATAGAACCGATGCAAATATTCTAATTCTTTTTTAACTTGGAGTCCACATAAATCATAATTTTTTGAAAAACTTATGTTTCAAGAATTATGAATTAAAGGGGAAGTGATGGAAATATTATTTAGGGTTGGAAATATAAAAATATGCTGGAAAGGATGGTAAGTCACAACACTTCCCAATGTATATCCGACTATGATAAATATTATCTTACACATATTCAAATTTAGGAGGAAGTCATGATACAAATATAAGTTTTGTGAAAGAATAAAATTTAATGAATTTGAATATTTATGGTCCCTATTCATCAGTGTGAGAACACTAGATGCATAAATTATTGTTTTATAGGGAGGTTGATTGGTAGGTGAGAAGATGAACATGATTGTTTTTAGTAAGAACAATAAGCCCTGATAAAAACATATTAAGATAAATAAGTTGTGTGAATAATAATTAGATATGTAATAAAGTTACTAATGTTGATTCTACTCTAACTTGTCTATTAGACGGTGTGTTCCATTGATTATCAGATTTATACTAACACCTATAAGGAGATGCAAATCAGAGGAATAATTGTTTTTAAAGGATTTTAGGGGATAATAAAAAGAAAATAAATTGGGAGTTGTCGGGACTAATTAATATATAGAAGAATAGATGTTTTGATGACCAATATGAATTCGAAAATAAGAGATAAATCAATAATTTAGTCAACCACATTCATAAAGATTAATTGTTGGGGTATTTCATTTATGTCAAGAGAAAAAAAATTCTCTAATTTGTTTTCTTATCTAGTGGGACAATAAAGTAATAAAAAATATTTTTTTCAGATGGTTCATAGTCATCAGATTATATATATTGGTAACTATGGGAATGGATGCGACACCGATACAACATAGTAAAGAATAGATGGATTTATCTAGTGCATGCTGACACAAATTACATCATCCGATATAGGATCATTAACATAAATAAAAGAATAATTATTTGACGTAGATGATAAATTATTGTCAATAAATATCATGAAAGTATTTTTTTATAGTGTTTATGAGAATTGTTATCAATGGAGGCATGAAATGTTCATAGAATGTTTTAAATATATTCAAGTGGAAAATATAATGATAATTATTTAGTTTTGATGGATTTTTAGTAGGTAAATGAAAAATTACATTGACCAAAAGATTCCATCATAATTAAAAAATAAGAATAAAGAATCAGAGGTAGAATAGACATTGATTTTTTTTTGATGTGATATGAAGTTGTGAAAAGATTCAATAAGTTTTTAGAAAAGTAGATAACTATTGGATAATTCAAGATAAAACAAAATTTCCAAGACAATATATGTCTTAAAAATTTTTGTTAAGAGGGAATTATTTTCATAATCCTACCCAAACCATTTTAGGTCACCTATAAATAGAGGAAATGCTTTGTAATTTACAAACATTAAAGTAATGTTAAAGAGTGAAGTCACAACATTGGATAATTTTAGTGAGAAAAGTTTCCTGATCAAGCATCATGAGGATGTTTTCTAAAAAGAATAAGAAAGGAGGAGAGAGAATATCCTAATCAGAGTTTCTGGATCAGACCACGAAATCTGACAAGGAATTCTAGACTAAGGTAGAAGAAGTTTAGTATTGTTTCGATGTTATTCTTACTGATTTCTTATCAGACTAAGAAATTAGACTGGTATGATCATACTGGAAAATTGGATGAAGTATCATTACAAAGTATGAGTAGTTCTTTCCTACTAATTGGTAGGAATATGAAGAATTGTTTTTGAAGAACATATTTTTGAAAGTTGACAAGGTAGAACAACAACATGTTTTGAAGAATTTGGTGAATGTTTCCTAACTTGTAACGAAAATTTTATTACATCAGTTCATGATACTTGGAGAACATGAACTATTGTATTGAAAAAATTGATAAATGAGTGGACATGAATATACTACTAATTGAATCCACAATGTATTATTTTCTAGTGGATTTTGTTGTATCTAATTGTTTCTACACCATTCCAAGGATGTAGCTACTCCTGTTGAGTAGTGAACCATGTAAATTATTATGTTACAATGGATGTGTGATTGTTTTTTATAAAAAATTATGGTTATTTAACATGATTTTAAGTATGTTTATAAAATAAGGAAACAAAAAATACAATGATATCACTGATTAACCCCTCTCCCTCTCAGGGATACTTGATCTTGTTTGGGAACATAAAGTTCGTATCATGGTAATTATTATGTAATAGTCTAATAGATAGAGGAATATCACATAAATCTACATAATTATTTACATTATTATCACCCATATGTATTTTTTACCTTCAACAAAATAGAACACCAGTCATTTTAGAGACAAAAACTCACTTTAGTGTCTCCATGATAAATGATTTATCTCAATAACAAAATATTTTCAAATAAACAAGTTTAAATCCCAAATAATCATTTTTTCCACTATTATTGTCAAAAATGTTACACATACAAAATATACTTGAAATTTAATGAAATAAATTTCTCAAATATCATCAACAAATCTAAACAATTCTATTGATAAGTGAATCACATTTTTACATTTTGTACTCCAAAAATGAATTGAATCTGGAATGATTATTACCCAACTATTTTGAATGGTTATCCTGTTAAATTGTTTTTATAATAAATGTAAAAATTAATGTAAACACATAACCACTTGGTCATGTTAAACCCTTCCAAAAAAATATCTAAATAATACAATTCATCATTTCAGATGTTGTGGAATCAATATCGACATTCTCCAAAAACCATGAAACAAATGCCATTTTATACCCATCCATCAACCATCAATATTTTCTTTTTTGATATTTTTTTAATCTAATAATATTTTATAATATATATAAATGAACCTGACCAAAATTGTTCATAATATATAATTATGCATATTTATTTCATAATAATACATCAAATTTACTTTTAAACCATGAAACCCCTTACCTTCATTATTGATTACTGCATGTTAAGATATAAGGAGGTTTGCATGCCCCATTTCATACTAGTATTAAGTATATAAATAAATAACCTCTATATATATATATATTATAATTGGAGTATTTTTTAAATATATATTCTTAATACATACCTTTAGTGTTTTCATATATTGTCTTAAATGATATATTTAACACAAATATGTAGGCCCATATAACATTATATATTTACCCAAATAAATCATTAGATATACCAATATTATGAAAATAATATTAGAAAGTTATGGGTTTTTTAATATCAAAAAACACTAATTTAGGAAGTGAAATAAAAAACCATTAACCAAGATCTCCATGATATGAAAATGAAATCATGTATAATATAAATGATGAAAATGTTCGTCTGTCGTACACTGCAGTTGGCCAAATATATTACATTAAAACAAGACTTTAATGAATTACACTAAGAAGAAACCTATTAGTTTCTTCCTCATTATTGTATCATTAGGTTTATGAATCACCCATTATTTGGGAAGGATCCTCATTATGAAAACAATATGCTAGTACCTATGAATGGAAAATGAATTAAAAGAGGAGAGCATTATGAGAATCAAGTGAAAAATAATATGAGATTGGAATCCATTTTTCTGGAATTTGGTTTATTCATATTTCCCTATAAAATTATTCTTTAGCTACTATGAATTTACCTGAATAATAAATAAAAAATTAGTAATAAAATAGTTTCAAACACTTTATAACCTATTAAAAAATGCATACCTTTATCATATAAATGAATTCAATTCAATTCTATTATATGATTAATCCTATAATATTTTCATGATCAATAATAGAATATTTATAAAAGAAACCAAATATCAAAACATAATTTTCATATTCGTATTAAATCATTGTATTCCATTTAATTTGAAGATTTGATTAACATATCTAATAATTTTTTGATCTATCCATGTTATGTAGTATGATTAGATAAGGAAATGGTACTATGATATCAATATATCATACAGAATGTGATACCTAAAAATAATATAACATGACCTTTTAATAATATGAAATAATCCATGTTTTATTTTATTATTTAAGATAAAATAAAACTCATATAGAATGTATTTATGTAATATCTCCATCAATGTCATAATAGTTCATAACTCACACACTTGGAACTAGTGATAAAATGTAAACATATAATTTCTAGCTTAAACCCAATAAACATGAACCAATTTTACACCTTTTAAACATAGAAAATCACAGGAAATATGGGGTCACTTACATAACCAAGGAACATTTAGTGTTGTAGTTTTAGAGAATTAGGAAATAGTCTTCCAAAGTTGACACATCAACCCAGTATCCCTTTTTAGTAAAATATAAAACTTTTAAAATGAAACATTTTAAATTTTATTGAAAAATATTTTTGACTTTAAACTTGACTTGTTAATTTTCCGTAATAATATTTATAACTTGTAAAAATAAATTATAAATTTGGGATATATATAAAAATTAGTACGGGATATAAAATATAAATACATATTATCCTAGTGAAGAAAGGAAAACCCATAAACGTTTTACCCCCTTATTAGTATATTATGTAATTACATGAAATAAATCATATCCACACGGAAAGCACACTATTTTTCTCAAATAAATCCTTTGAAACCATAAAATGAAAATATAAACCCTTTTTGAAACATAGAGAATTATATTCATAGAAAATGTTAAAATACTGTTATAAATAACTAGAGAGATATTAAATACATTGGAAAACACCCTGTTTAACTCTGTCATTTCCTATGAAGAAAAATAACATTAATCAATGAATTATATATCTATATTTGGGCCAATCAATCTTATAAGTTTCATCATGTTCACCCATTTTATAAGTTGTATTAGGCTCACACATCATGATATATGATTCTCAAGTAGCACATCATGAATAAAAATATTTATTAATGCATATTTTTATCATAAAACACTTTAAAATATTTTCTAAACCCATAATCAAAGAACATTCATTTTCACATAAAGAAGGGGAGAAATTTATTTTTTCGAAATAAAAATCCTTAAAATAAAAAATTCCCAAAAAAATTGTGGAAATGATTTCATTTGAAAATATCCTTGGAAACCCATAATGTAGGCTTCAAGGAATTTAAATTCATCAATGTTTAAAATTCATTTCATGTCATATATGTTAAGGAAAACATTCCTTTCACACCTTGATAAATACTATCAAAACATTCTATATAAAATATGAAAAAAATTCATTTTAAATTTTTTTAATAAAATAAAAAGAGTCATAATGATTCCTTTGTAATTATTATTTTTATATAAATACATCCATATAATAATTTTTATAACACGGTCATGAAATAAATTTTTTTATAAAAAAATCTTTTAAATATTTAAAATGAGGTATTAAGATAAAGTGTACCTTAACTGGGGTTCTATTTGCCACTTATGCTATCATTTTGAATAAAAATTTATGTTAATTATTTAATTTTTTAAGATAAATTTTAATGTTAATTTTTTCTTTTATTTATTTTCTTTTTATGTTATATTAATTAATAATTTGAATTTATATGAGACATTCTAAAGATATTGAACTCATATGTACAAAATGACTTATGTAGGCTAACTATGGTCAAAGAGTTCATTATTCCATCACCTCCAAAATAATACTAATGACATAATTTTCATATATATATATATATATATTAAAGACAAACCATGAAATATGTTTATGAAAAGTAAACTATGTTTGAATCATGGAGAAAGTAAGTCATACATACAATGAGCAATATTTCCATTTTTCAATGATCATAATGGAAACAATGTAACTATTATTTTATCTTTTAGAGTTATTATTATTATATTATAAATATAATACTATATATTTAAATAAAATTATATATATCATCAAAGTGATGTGGCGATGAAAAAAATCCCATCACTCTGGGAGGTGGAAGACCACACGTATGGAAAAAATGATGTTATAATTTTTGAATAGATGGATAGGTAAGGATGTAGATGATATGTTATCTATAAAAAATGTTAATTATTTGATTAAGTAAATTAATATTTAAATTCAATATATAATTATAACCATTTATAAGAGGCGGTGATGGGGAAAAAATTAATTTTTCTCTTGAGGTGGTAGTTGTTCGTACACATAAAAGATGTTTTTCCCTATATGATAGAAGATGAGACAAATATAGGTTATTAAATTAACAAAAAAATATAAATATTTGAAATATACCTTTTCACTTATTTATTTATTTTTTAGGAATATGATAATGAGGTATATTAAGAAATTAAACTAAAAAATTCGGTTAAAAGCTATATATCTTCTTCAAAAAACCTCCATTTATTTACACCTTAGGCCCTATAAGGTTGGAATTATGCAAAAACTAAGAAATATATAATTTTTCTAAGTAATTTAGTAACTTATAGGGAGAGTTCTTGTCTAAAATAATGTGATAAAAGTTATTATTAAGAGATTATAAGAGGTTATATTTTATAATTAATGGGAATGAATCATTTGGAATTTCAAAAATCAATAAATTTATATAAACAAAATTTCCTACTTAAGTAGAACAGAATTGATATAAATATAATATAGATATATTATTAGTTTTAATCCTCTAATAATATAAAATTTGGTAAAATTTAGATTATTCTTTTACCCTTATCTATTTGTTTTAACACACATTATCCCTATAGACAATTGTTGTCATATCAATTTTTTTACTCTTTAGGGAAAAAAGTTACTATAAAAGGATACAGGATAAATAAATATACCATTGTTGATATTTATAACCATTTAACATTAAATTGTATTAATATAGTATTTTTATGAATTTTAAATCATATAACAATAATTTTATTATAAAATATCTTCAATGTCATTTTTAGAAATACAAGAAATGTTATAATATAACATGTGTCTAACATAAGTAAATTTTTTTCAAAATGACATGGACTCGAAACTAATTTGGATATGGTCATAATTTAATAATAAAATAAAATTTATTTATTTAAATATATTATTTTAAAACTTATCTTTTGGTTTAACCCATTGTTTAACAAATTTTAACCTTAACCATGTTAATGACTCTTTCAATATTAAAGGGTTATAATTTTACATATAAGGTATAATTGGATAAAACGGTCAATTTAAGAAATTATAGAACATTTATTAGCTTAATTTTCATATTTAAATATTTTTAATGACTATTAAATAATTTTATAAAGTATTATTTTATATAAAATATCATTAATGTCAATTTTGACAATATTTATTTAATTTTTCTTTGTAAACAACGAGGCACTAATGTAATTAGAATATAACCCACTAAAACCATCATACAATTTGATTTTGTTCTAATAAATTCAAGGGGATTGGAAAATGATCCAAATAATATTGCTTTATTGTTATTAAAATTATTTACTTTAATTTTATATAGCTTTTACATGCACAAAGTCTGCCCTTCATAAGCATTTAAGGAAATTTTATAATCACAAAAATTTAAAATAAATAAAAATTATAAAAAAGTAATCTTTCAAATAAAAATTTATAAAAAAATTAAGTAGTTTTAATTCATATAAAAAATTTCTATACATATTAAAAAAAGAGACTTTAATATTTGACATTATATTTAATTAAAATAATGTATAAGTCATTTTCAAAGGAAAAAAGGAACAAAATTTCCATAACATAGAATATTGTATGATTAACATTAAACAAAACTAACAAAACTGATTAAAATGAATTTATTAGGATACATTTTAGTCCATATAATATTATTT